>JAJQQW010000015.1:83482421-84229921 GCA_025583905.1 Ia io | reverse complement strand
CCTGAGGCACCCTTTCCCAGCCCCAGGCCCTGGGCCTCTGACAGCGGGACACCACCCAGGGCATCCTGCCCACGGACACCCACTGTCCCACGTTGGCACTCACGGCTGCAGACTCTGTGGGGTCTCCAAAGGCCAGGCCAGGGCATGGAGTGGGGAAGGTGGCGCGGCCGCACTAGCTTCAGCCCAGGACTCCTTTCCTAAGACGCAGCCCCACCCCTAGTCTCGCCATCTGAGAGGGGCCCGAGTCACGTGCCCTCCTGCCAGGGGCCTGACGACACACAGGGGTGATGACATGGGCCTCACCTGGGTCCCCCGTAAGGGACGTGGTAGCAATTCAGGACGTAGCTCTTCCCCCCCCCAAGCTCACAGAGACGTTCCTCTTCTCAGTCCAGAAGTCCAACTCCAAGGCCAGGGTCCCGATGTTGTCCCTGGGGCAAAGCCGGTACCCTCAGCCTGGGCGCACCTCCCATCCCACCTTGGGGAGGCCTCGGGGACAGGAGCCTCCGCAAAGTAGCAGGATACGAAATAAATATTGTTGCGTTTTCATACACCAACAACGGACTACTAGAAAGGGAAGCTAAGAAAACAATCCCATTTACAGCTGCCTCAAAAAATAATAATAAATCTGGGAATAAGTTTAATCAGGGAGGGAAAAGACCTGTCCTAGGAAAATTCTAAGACACTGAAGGAAGAAATTGAAAATACAAATAAATGGAAGGATGTACTGTGCTCATGGATAGGAAGAATTACCATCATTAAAATGTTCATATTACCCAAAGCAATCTATAGGTTCAATGCAATTCCTACCAAAATATAAATGGTATATTTCACAGAACTACAACAAGTAATTCAAAAATTTGTGTGGAACCAACAAGACCCCAAATAGCCACAGCAATCCTGAGAAAGAAGAACAAGGTGGAGACATCACACTACCTGATATCAAGCTGCCTCCTAGGCCAGTGATGGGCAACCTTTGAGCTTGGTGTGTCAAACTCCGCCAAAAACTGAGCATAACTCGGGTAGTGTGTCACTTTGAGGAAAAAACATTATTTCCCGATATTTATAGTTTAAATAACATAAATGTATAATTGTTATATATAATTGTATTTAATAAACCAAAAACTAAATATTTAACTTACCTGCTTAGTGACTTCTTTGTTCATCCGTCAGTCGGTTTCTTTTGTTGGTCTTGATATTATTTAGCTTGTGTGGGGTGCCGTGAACTAAGATAAGTGAGGGGGAGGGGGAATTCTTTAACTAAGCTGCCTATTAGTGACTTTTTTGTTGCTGAATTTCATTGGCTAAATCTTCAATTGAAGGTTGGTATTTTGTACACTTCAGGCCCAAGCAAGCGCTACTAACTTCATCTGTCAATCTTTCTTTTTTTGTTTTTGATATTATTTAACGCGGAGAATAAGGCCTCACAAAAGTATGTAGAGGGAAAAATTGTGAGTAAAGCAATTGCTATATTTTTCAGGGTGCTAAAAGTGTCTGGTAGTCGGTTCCAGGCACTCCAAATTTCCTGTTCGTAGTGACACTCCTCTTGATTCTCCAAGCGGCACCTTTCCAGATTCTCAAGCTTTGACCTCAAGTTAACAAACACCTGAGCCCAGATACTGTCTTGAAATTCTGCAAGTTGCATCTCCAAATCATCAATTTGCATCCATTGGAAACCATTTAATTCCAAATTACTGTAGACTACTACATCAGGATACTTAATTATTTTCATGGTCTGTTCTAGACTTCTAAATTGACTAAATCTATCACTAAACTGGTCAAGTAATGAGTCTAAAACATGCTGGTACTTCATATGCAAGAGTTCCATTTCATTTTGTACAGCTGCACTGGCCTTCTCAAAATACTTTGTTACTCGAGGAAAATACTTATATGTTTTACTTTCTACATCTCGCTTGAAAATTTAACTTTACTTTCAAAAGCTTTTATGTATCCAAACATAACGTCAATACTTTTGCCAAAACCTTGTAACTTTAAGTTCAGTTCATTAATATGAACAGAGAGATCTGTAAAAAACATCAGGGTGTTGACCCACTTATCATCATTAAGCTGAGGAAAGTTTCCCAGATCCTTATAGTCAAGAAATACCTTAATTTCTTCAAAGCACTCCACAAAGCACTCAAGAACTTTGCCTCGGCTCAGCCATCTTACATTATTGTACATCAGCAGTCCACTGTAGGTGGAATCAACCTCCAGTAAAAGTGCCGAAAATTCTCGCTTGTGAAGGGGGCGAGCAGCTATTAAATTAACTATTTTTGTAACAACTGACATTAAGTCGTTTAAGTCGGTGAATCCTGCCTTGGCACATAAAGCCTCCTGATGGATAATACAATGAAAAGGCACAATTGGATGTCCAATAGCTTCTGTAAACAATTTGACAAATCTGACTTTTTTCCCCACAATATTCGGTGCCCCATCTGTCGTCACTGACACAACTTTAGAGATATCAATGCTTAGGTCACGAAATGTTTGTATAACAACCTTACATATTTCGCTTCCTGATTTACTTGTTGACACTGATACTAACTTTATCAACTCTTCTCTCATTGTGAGACCATCAGAATATCGAGCAATAATGGCCAACTGAGCATGTGATGTGACATTAGTAGTTTCATCAAGAGAGATCGAAAAATATTTACACTTCCTTATGTCTCTCTTTAATTGATGTTGTACATTTGTGTTCAGTCTCATTATTCGGTCTTTTATGATATTTCTACTGAGTGGTAACTCAGATATTCTCTTAATAATTGCATCTTTATTCTGCATATCGTGAAATAGAACTGGTGCACATCTTAGGAGAGTTTCTTTAATAAATTCTCCCTCACTGAGCGCTTTTCCATGCTGAGCTATAGAGTGAGCAATGCTCAAACTTGCAGATGTTAAATTTGTAGAGCCTTTCATAAATTTAAGGATGGAATTAGATTGGCTCTTATAAAGGTGTAGCTACCTGGAAATGTATTCCTTCCTTTCATCCTCACTTTTTTCCAAGAGCTGGGAATGATTAGTTTCAAAATGTCTATTTATATTCCACGTTCTGCTTACTACCGTTTCAGTACATAGAACGCAAAATGATCTGCCATTTTTTTCTATAAAGCCATACATCTCAGTCCATGTCTCTTGAAAGGGTCGGCCACTGCTACTACCACTTCCTTTACTTAACCTTAGTTTTTTATTTTTTGGGTTCTCCATCAGGGGAGCAGTGACAGAAGATAGAATTATAGATAGCTTGTTAGGCCTGCAGGCAATTAGGGGTTAACTAGCCTAACTAGCCACAAAATGGTGCATATAACTGTCTTTTAGGAAAGGGCAGGGTTAATAAGCAGAAATAGGGGTTAATAAGGATGAACAACAGTAATAGTGGTGAAATGGAGTCTGCACTATGGAGCAAGATGGTGTTCCTTATGTGAATTAAAATGGCTGCCGCTGTTTCTAATGGCGGGAAACGGCACCCATAGCACGCCACAAACCCTCGCCTCTCCCAGCCTCCCCCTCACTTATCTCAGTAATGATGGATTAGAAATCCATGACACCTCAGAACAGTAGATAATGGTTGCTGTGGTTAACTGTTACTTGGTTACTGGTAATGGCAGGGCCCCCAGAGATGTGTCCCCCGCTGCGTTCCGCTGCTCCCTGCTCTGCCGGCGGAAGTGAGGGCAAAGATCCCGGCTTAACCGGAAGTCCCAGAACTAGACGCTCTGTGACGGACTTCTGTTGTTTTGGCCTACAGACCTCCTGCACAGAGTGTCTAATAGGGGAGGATGAAACATTTGCGACTAGAGTCTTGGAGTCAGGAGCAGCAAATGTTTCATCCTCGGCATGCGGCCGCCTCAGCGGCCACGTGTCATCAGAAATGACTACGCGTGTCAGTGCTGACACGCGTGTCATAGGTTCGCCATCACTGTCCTAGGCTATCATGACCCAAACAGCCTGGAACTGGCATAAAAACAGACACAGGCCAGTGGAGGAAAACAGAGCCCAGAAAGGAACCGAGGCCTCTGTGGTCAATTAATATCTGACAAAGGAGGCAAGAGCACACAACGGGGAAAAGACGGGCTATTTAATTAATGCTGTTGTTAAAACTGGACAGATACATACAAAAAAATGGAATTAAACTAGTTTCTTACACCACATATAAGAATAAACTCAAAATAAATTAAAGATTTAAGACTCAAAACTGTAAAACTCCTAGAAAACATAGGCAGTAAAATCTCTGATAATTGTTTAGCAATATTTTTTCCAATATATCTCCTTAGACTAATGAAACAATAAAAAAAAATGAGATGACATCAAAATAAAAAGGTTTTCCATGGCAAAAGAAACCATCAACAAAACGAAAAGACAACCTACTGATGGGAGAAGATACAGGGGCCCCCCAAAATGTACACACACTTAACAACTGATAGCTCAGCTTTAAAAATAAGAAGTATTTTAATGGCATCACCTTTATAATTATTCAGAGTATGTATATACATTGGGGGGGGGGGCACCTTATATTTGCCAATGAGACATCTGAGAAGGGGTTAATATCCAAAAATTATAAATAATTCATACAACTCAACACCATAAAAACAAGCACTCACATTCTAAAATGAGCAGAGGACCTGCATAGGCACTTCTCCAAAGAGAACATACAGATGGTCAGTAGACACATGAAAAGATGCTCAATGTCACTACTTATCAGAAAGATGCAAATTAAAACCACAATGAGCTGTCACTTCACATTGATACATCAACAAGTGTGGTGAGGATGTGGAGGGAAAAAACCCCTTGTGCACTGCTGGTGGGGATGCTGATTGGTGCAGCCACTGTGGAAAACAGTATGACAGTTCCTCAAAAAAAATAAATGTGGAACTGCTTTATGGCCCAGCAATTCCACTTCTGGGAATATATTTGAAGAAACCTAGAATGCTACTTTGAAAAGATACATGCACCCCTATGTTCATTGCAGCACTATTTACATTAGCCAAGATATGGAAGCCACTCAAGGGCCCATCAGGAGACAAGTGGATGAAAAAGCAGTGGCGCATATATACAATGGAATATTACTCAGCCATAAAAAAAGAATGAAATCTTAGCATTTGTGACAGCACAGATGGACCTTGAGGACAGTATGCTAAGTGAAATAAGCCAGTCAGAGAAGGGAAAATACCATGCGATTTCACTTATAGGTGGAATCTAAAGAACAAAATATACTAACAAACAATATAGAAACAGACTCATAGACACAAAGCACAGACTGGTGGTTGCCATAGTGGAATGGAGTTAGGGATTGAATAAAAAAGGTGAAGAGATTAAGAAATACCAAAAAAAAGTACAAATTGGTAATTACAAAGTAGTCCTGGGGATATAAAATACAGCATAGGGAATATAGTCAATAATATTTCAATAATATTGTAATAATTATGTCTGGTGCCAAGTGGATACTGGAAATATTGGGAGTACACTTTTTAAAGTATATTATTATCTAACCACTATGCTATACACCTGAAACTAATACAAAATAATTTTGAATGCAAACTGTAATTGAAAATTTTAAAAATAAAAATAAATAAACTCCAACCCTAGCCAGTTTGGCTCAGTGGATAGAGCATTGGCCTGCAGACTAAAGGGTCCCGGGTTCAATTTCAGTCAAGGGCACATGCCAGGGTTACGGGTTCAATCATTGATGTTTCTATCTCTCTCTCCCTCTCCCTTCCTCTCTGAAATCAATAAAAAATTTTTAAAATAATAATAATAAATAAATAAACTACACACACACACACACACACACACACACACACACACACACAAAACATAAATCTCCTAACCAAAAAAAAATTCCATTTGATGAATATGTTAATGTGCCAAATTATCGAGACCAAGGTACCCTGATATTTAGTCAAAGATTATTCTAGATGTTTCTGTAAAGGTATTATTTGTTTGTTTATTTATTTTAATTTTAATCCTCACCAAAGGATATGTTTTTCATTGATTCTAGAGAGAAAGGAAGGGAGAGGTAGAGAGAGAGAAACATCAATGTGAGAACAAAACATCGATCAGTTGACAGCATGCTAACTACTGAATGCACCAGCCAGGGCTGTGGAGGTATTTTTAGATGAGATTCACTTTTAAATCAATAGACATGAGTAAGTTGCTCTCCGCAGGGTGAGTGGCCTCATGTAATTATTTGAATGCCTTAGAAGAGAAGACCAACCTCCTCAGGAGCAGAGGGAGTTCTGCCAGCACATTGCCCATTGGTTACAATGCAGCTCCTCCTGGTCTCTGGCCTGTGGGCCTATCCTGCAGATTTTGGACTTGTAAGCAAACTCCTTAAAGTTGGTCTCTCCTTCTCTCTCTCCCCTTCCCCAATCTCTCTCCCTCTCTCTCTAGACACACACATATACACACACACACACACACACACACACACACACACACACACACACACACTATATTATTTCAATTTATCTGGAAATCAGAAAACCATAATATAGTCTAAGACCAATAGCTTCATTGGCAAATTCTACCATACATTTAAAGAAGAATGAACACCAATCCTTCTCAAAATCTTCCAAAAGTAGAAGAGAAGAAAACACTTTCTAACTAATTCTGTGGGACGAGCATTACCTAATGCCGAAGCCAGATAAAGACATCACAAGAAAAGAAAATTACAGCCGAATATCCTTTATGCATATGATGTGAAAATCCTCAACTAAACACCAGCAAACCAAATCCAACAGCATATCAAAAAGAGTATGTACCATGCAAGGGAGATTTATCCCAAGAATGCAAGATTGGCTCAATATAAAAAAAAATAATCAATTAAATATTCCCTATTAATAGAACAATGAAGAAAACCCCCACAGGATTGTTAATTGATGCAGAAAAAGCATTAGACCAAATCCAATACTGTTCTATAATAAAAACATTTTAAAAAGTAGGAATAGAAGGGAACTTCCTTGGAACAATATAGGGCATTTATTAAAAACCCATATCTAGCATTATACTCAATGATGAAAGACTGCAAGCTTTCCCCCTAAAATTAAGAACAAGACAAAGATGTCTACTGTTACCACTGCTATTCAACGCTGTACTGGAAGTTCTAGCCAGAGCAACAGGACAAGAAAAAGAGATAGAAGACACTCAAATTGGAAAGGAAGAGTATATCTATTCACAGATGACATGATTCTATAGATAGAAAATCCTAAAGGATCCACATGAAAAGCAGCTAGATCTAATAAACAGATTCAGCAAAGCTGTAGTACAAGATCAATACACAAAAATCAGCTGAGTTTCTACACAATCAGAACAGTCTAAAAAGAAAAATTTTAAAGCAATTTCATTTTACAATAGCATCTAAAACAATAGGATACCTAGGAATAAATTTATTCAAAAAGATAAAAGACTTGTACACTGAACTCTACAAAACATTGCTGAAAGAAATGAAAGAAGATCAAAATAAAGGGGAAGACTTCTAAAGTTCATGGATAAGAAGGCTAATTATTGTTAGGATGCCACTAATATCTACAGTGATCTACAGATTCAACACAATCTCTATCAAAATTCCAACAGCCTTTTTTGCAGAAATGAAAATGGCCATCTCCTAATTCCTGTGGAAATATGAGATGCCCTAAATAGCGAAAACCATCTTTAAAAGGAAGAACAGGTCCTGGCCTGTGTGGCTCAGTTGGTTGAGCGTTGTCCCATCCTGTGCAGGTTGGATTCCTGGTCAGGGCACATGCCCAGATTGTTCAGTCTCTGGTTGATTCTCTCTCACATCAATGTTTTTTCTCTCTCAAATCAAATTTTTAACAAATATTAAGAATGCCCAGAGGAGAAACCAAGATGGCAGCATAGGTAAACACCTGAACTTGCTGCCTCACACAACCACTTCAAAACTACAACTAAAAGACAAAACGGGTATCATCCAGAACCACGGGAAGGCTGGCTGAGTGGAAATTCTACAACTAGAAGGAAAGAGGAAAGCACACTGAGACTTGGAGGAGGGGCAGAAGTACAGAGGCACGCACATGCGGAAAGGGCTGGCAACTGAATACACTGTTGTCTTTTTCAATTGGGAGGGAGATACAAGCTCCTGATTGCTCTGAACTCCAGTTCCGGGCGAGACTCTGGGGACCCAGACTCATATGGGGAGAAACTGGACTGTCAGGCACTCAAGGGTGGCTTTCTCTCAGAGGTGCTTGCAGAGATCATTATTCCTTCATGGTGCCACGGGACACAGAGACACAGGGCCTATTCCAGGCAGGGCTGACGGTCAGCCATTGCTGATTGCTCTGCCCTGGTGATTCCCTGAGGCCCCGCCCTATCCAATTTACAACCCCACCCAAGCTGTGCGCAGAGGCTTTTGCATATGAATGGCCTGGCCCTTTGCAATCTGAAACCTAACAAACTGCAGCTGGGTCAGAGAGCCCCAGAGCCTCCAAAAGAACACCCAAGGCTCCACAGCAGATTGCATTGCTTCACAGCTGGGCCTCATCTGGGTACCTCCAAACACCAAAAAAAGAGAAGCAATCTGCAGATCTCTCTGTAGCTCCTACTGGGTGGCCTCTCTCCTTGGAGAACCAAGAGCCAGTGTACCCAGTGGTCAGAGAGAGACCATCCAGACTACAACTCTTCAGATCCATAAGAGACACACTCAGGGGGCAGACTCAGTGAGCGCCAAAGCCCCACTGAAGCAAGTCTTGCCTCATAAGGGTGTCTCCAGCACAGAAGTTCTCCCATCATAGACACAACTGATACTCACAGCCAGTTGGCCTGGAGGTCAATTCCTCCCAGTGATACCAACAACAATCAAGGCTTAACTACAATAAGACTGTGCACACAGCCCACAAAGGGGTGCACCAAGATTGTCCACCTCAGGTAATTAGGGAGGCTGAGCCACTGGGCCCTATAGAACACCGAGCACACAAAGCCATGCTATCAACACAGGGAAGCAGCCAAAATGTGGAGACAAAGAAACAGGTCACAAATGAAAGAAACGGAGGAAAGTAAACGACTGGATATAGAGTTCAAAACCACGGTTATAAGGTTACTCAAGAATCTTCTAGAAACAGCCCATAAATTTAGTGAGACCCTCGAGGATATGAAAAAGGACCCAACTAGAAATTAAGCATACACTGACTGAAATAAAGAATAATATACAGAGATCCAACAGGAGACTAGAGGATCGCAAGAATCAAGTCAAAGATTTGAAATACAAAGAAGCAAAAAACACCCAACCGGAAAAGCAAAAAGAAAAAAGAATCCAAAAATATGAAGATAGTGTAAGGAGCCTCTGGGACAACTTCAAGCGTACCAACATCTGAATTATGGGGGTGCCAGAAGAAGAGAGAGAGCAAGATATCGAAAACCTATTTGAAGAAATAATGACAGAGAAACCAGTTCACGCCGGAGCCCAGCGAGGGAGCATCTCGGTCGGACCTGGCCTCTTGGCAGGACTCTGAGGAAAACCTACCACCAGACCATGTCTGCAAAGGAAAAGTCAAAGTTCGAAGATATGGCAAAGAGTGACAAAGCTCGCTATGACAGGGAGATGAAAAATTATGTTCCCCCCAAAGGTGACAAGAAAGGAAAGAAAAAAGATCCCAATGCTCCTAAAAGGCCTCCATCTGCCTTCTTCCTGTTTTGCTCTGAACACCGCCCAAAGATCAAAAGTGAACACCCTGGTTTATCCATTGGGGATACTGCAAAAAAATCGGGTGAAATGTGGTCTGAACAATCAGCCAAAGATAAGCAACCATATGAACAAAAAGCAGCTAAGCTAAAGGAGAAATATGAAAAGGATATTGCTGCATACCGTGCCAAGGGCAAAAGTGAAGTGGGAAAGAAGGGCCCTGGCAGGCCAACTGGCTCAAAGAAGAAAAACGAACCAGAAGATGAGGAGGAGGAGGAAGAGGAAGATGATGATGATGAAGAAGAGGATGAAGATGAAGAATAAAGGCTGTCCTGTAATGATGTGTGCGGAGTATGTGTGTGTGCTCTCAGGCAATTGTTTTGCTAAGAATGTGAATTCAAGTGCAGCTCAATATTAGCTTCAGTATAAAAACTGTACAGATTTTTGTATAGCTTCTTTGTAGAGAAAATACTCTTATAAAAAAATGCAGGTTGTAGCTTTTTGAGGGGCTACTACATACAATTAGATTTTAAGGCTTCTGATGTTAAATGTTTCTAAATATTTAATGGTTTCTTTAATTTTTTGTGTATGGTAGCACAGCAAACTCATAAGAATTAGTATCAATAGTAAATTTTGGGTTTTCTAGACTGTTGCATTTTGTTTTTTTAAAAAAATTTTGTAATAAAATTATGTATATTAAAAAAAAGAAAAGAAATAATGACCGAAAACTTCCCCCACCTGGTGAAAGAAATAGACTTACAAGTCCAGGAAGCGCACAGAACCCCAAACAAAAGGAATCCAAAGAGGACCACACCAAGACACATCATAATTAAAATGCCAAGAGCAAAAGACAAAGAGAGAATCTTACAAGCAGCAAGAGAAAAACAGTTAGTTACCTACAAGGGAGCACCCATACGACTGTCAGCTGATTTCTCAACAGAAACTATGCAGGCCAGATGTGAGTGGCAAGAAATATTCAAAGTGATGAATCGCAAGAACCTACAACCAAGATTACTCTACCCAGCAAAGCTATCATTCAGAATTGAAGGTCAGATAAAAAGCTTCACAGATAAGAAAAAGCTAAAGGAGTTCATCAACACCAAACCAGTGTTATATGAAATGCTGAAGCGTATTCTTGAAGAAGAAGAAGAAGAAGAAGAAGAAGAAGAAGAAGAAGAAGAAGATAAAGATAAAAATTATAAACAACAAAGTGACAACAAATACATATCTATCAACAAGTGAATCTAAAAATCAAGCAAATTAAAAATCTGATGAACAGAATAAATTGGTGAATATAATAGAATCAGGGGCATAGAAAGGGAGTGGACTGACAACTCTCAGGGGGAAAGGGTTGTGGGGGGGTGTGGGAAGAGACTGGACAAAAATCGAACAACTATGGATGAGGACAGTGGTGGGGGGGCGGTAAGGGCAAAGGGTGGGGTGGAGGGGAGCTATGGGGGGAAAAAAGAGGAACAACTGTAATAATCTGAACAATAAAGATTTATTAAAAAAAAAACACAATGAGACATCACTTCCTACCCATTAGGATGTCTATTATTTAAAATATAACCACAGCCCTAGCTGGTTTGGCTCAGTGGACAGAGCTCCAGCCTGCGGACCAAAGGATCCCGGGTTCGATTCCGGTCAAGGGCACGAACCTTGGTTGCAGGCTCCTCCCTGGCCCAGGCCCTGGTCAGGGCTCATGCAGGAGGCAACCAATCCATGTGTTTCTCTCACATCAATGTTTCTCTCTGTCTTTCCCTCTCTCTAAAAATCAATAGAAAAATATCCTCGGATGAGGATTAAAAAAAACAAAAGCAAAACATTAAAACACACACACAGAGAAAAGAACAAGTGTTGCCCTCGCTGGTTTGGCTCAGTGGATAGAGCGTTGGTCTGCAGAATGAAGGGTCCCAGGTTCGATTCTGGACAAGGGCACATGCCAGGGTTGCAGGCTCGATCCCCCCAAGTAGGGGGTGTGCAGGAGGCAGCCAGTCAATGATTCTCTCTCATCATTGATGTTTCTCTCTCTCTCTCCCCCTCTCCCTTCCTCTCTGAAATCAATAAAAAAATATATATTAAAAAAAGAAAAGAAAAGCAAAGAACAAGTGTTGGGGAGAATGGTGAGACTGCAGCCATTGTGCACTGTCGGGGAGAATGTAAGATGGAACAGCCACTGTGGGAACACTGTCTGATGGTTCCTCAAAAATTAAACGTTGGGTCACCATATGACCCAGCAAGCCTACCTCTGGGCACATACTCCAAAGGACTCAGCGTGGGTCCCCAAGACCGTTTACATCCATGTTCATAGCAGCACAATCCACAACTAAAAGGTGAAGGCAACCCACTGGTCCGACAGCTGAATAGACATGTACACTCAATGGAATAGTCTTTATTATGCTAAGTGAAATAGACCAGGCACAAATGACAAACAGTGCATGATTCCACTTACATGACACACGTAGAACAGGCAAATGTGTCGAGACTGAAAGTAGAATAATGGCTCCCAGGGGCTGTGCAGAGAAGGGCCTGAGGAGTAATTGCTTAATAGTTATAGAGTGTTTGTGTGAGATCATTAAAAAAAAGTTTGGGCCCTAGCCGTTTTGGCTCAGTGGATGGAGCGTCGACCTGTGGACTGAAGGGTCCCAAGTTCGATTCTGGCCAAGGGCATATGGCCAGGTTGCAGACTCCATCCCCCCATTGGGGGGGGGGGGGTGCGGGAGGCAGCCAATCGGTGATTCTCTCTCATTATTGATGTTTCTATATCTCTATCTCTCTCCCTTCCTCTCTGAAATCAATAAAAAAAAAATTTTTTTAAGTTTGGAAATAGATGATGGTGATAATTGCACAACATTATGAATGAGGCATAAATTGAATTGAATTGTGCTTTTAAAAATGGTGAGCCTTGACCAGTGTTGCTCAATGATTAGAGTATCTGCCAGGCACCAAAGAGTCATGGGTTCGATTTATGGTCAAGGGCATATACCTGGGTTGCAGGTTAGCTCCCCGGCCCGGCTGGAGCTCATGTGGGAGGCGACCAATGGATGTGTCTCTCATGTCGATGTTTCTATCTCTTCTCTTTCCCTCACTCCCTTCCACTCTCTCTAAAAATCAATGGAGAAAAAAGAGGGGAAAAAAAATCAATGGAAAAAATATACTTGAGTGAAGATTAACAACAACAAAAACAGGTTGAAATGGCAAATTTTGTGTTACATGTACTCAGGCGTCCTCAAACTATGGCCCGCGGGCCACATGCGGGTGTTTTTGCCGTTTTGTTTTTTTACTTCACAATAAGATATGTGCAGTGTGCATAGGAATTTGTTCATAGTTTTTTTTAAACTATAGTCTGGCCCTCCAACGGTCTGAGGGACAGTGAACTGGCCCCCTGTTTAAAAAGTTTGAGGACCCCTGCATGTACTTAACCACAATAAAAATTTTCAAAAAGGAAGGAAGGAAGTATTGAGCATCTGGGGGCAGGTGGCAGGAAGGAGGAGGCTCACTTCAGTGGAACTGGCTTGCGGGGGTGGATGGGGGCACAGGGCCCGCCATCTGTCGCAGGCCCACACTGTCCAGGCCCTACCAGCGGCATCCTGGACAGCGAGCCCGGGACGTAAAGGAAAGACCACAGACCATCATGAAGGCATCCGGGCAATCACTGCTCAGGTGGCGGTGGCTGGCAGTGGGCACCCGCCCCACCCGTCTCCTTTCCGGCCCAAGTCATCGACCCTGGGTCCCAGCTGCAGCCCGTCCTGGACCCCGCACACCCTGTGCCCCTTTAACTCGTCTTCCCTGATGCCAAGGCGAGGCGTGACCTTCCTGAGGCAACTCTAATCCCACTGCCTGCGCTCACAGCGTCTCTGCTGGCTCCGCCTGGGCACCGCTGCCTCCTTGGCTACCCCTCAGGTGGCCACGCCTCAGACGTGGACTTTGCTGCCTTGGCAGGTGGGCCAGGCAGTGCCCCAGAGTCAGAAGCTGCCTGAGCTTGCTCACTGGCTGCAGCCGTGGCCACCATGCCTGAGATTGCCTGCGAGCTGTGCCTGCTGCTGCTGCTGGGCCTAGGGCTGGGGTCCCAGGAGGCGCTGCCCCCACCTTGTGAGAGGTAGGATTGGACACCTGCCCTCCCCGTGAGAGGTAGGAGTGGGCACCTGTCCCCTTGGGAGAGGTAGGAGTGGGCACCTGTCCCCCCGGGAGAGGTAGGAGTGGGCACCTGTCCCGCCGGGAAAGGTAGGAGTGGGCACCTGCCCTCCCCGTGAGAGGTAGGAGTGGACATCTGTCCCCGCCCCCCGTGAGAGATAGGAGTGGGCACCTGCCCCCACCCCACCCTGAGAGGTAGGAATTGGGATGGCCGCTGGGGCTGGTGGGGGAGGCTGAGGGTCAAGAGTTGGGATGGGATGGGGCTCAGGCCTGAGGGCAGGGCTGGAGAGGAGGTTGGGTTCCTTGTGGAGCAGGCTCTGTGCTGGGCATGGCCCCAGTGTGGGGAGCGCCACCCTCCCTGGGGAGCGCAGCTGGAGGTCGCCTGTGCACACATCCAGGCCTCCTCCCTCCAAGATGCTCCTTGAACCGCACAGGGCTGTCCTCAGGATTTTTCTAGACAGTGTTCTGCCTAACTTCCCAAGCCTGGTTGTGGGAGGGGGCATCAGGGACTGGAAAGAGCTCCTGGGTTTGACCTCTGACCGCTATGACAAAGGACAAGTTAAACCGCTTTCCAGGGCCACAGCTTCCACCTGCAAATCCTGGAGGTGAGTGGCCCGTCTGCCTCCCAGGCCCAGGGCGGAGTCCACTCCCATTGGCCAAGGTCTGCTGAGCTCTCACTTGCCCTGGGGCTGCTCAGTGAACAAGAAAAACGAGGCCCCACCTTCATCGGCCTTACATAACCAGCAAGAAACCGAACAACAGAAGCTACACGGCGCTAGAAGCACAATTAAAAGTAAAATGAAGTCAGGGAATTGCTCATGGGGTTGGGTAGAGAGCGTTTCAGACGTGAGGGGTGTCTAAGGAGGCGATGCAGCGAAGAATCGTGCAGGAGCCACCGCGGTGGTTCTGGGAGAAGACAGTTCAGGCCTGGAGACTGCCGCACACGCTGAGGCCACTGCGCAGGGACCTGGAAGAGGCCTGTGCGCCTGGGCAGATGCGGGAATCGGCGGGAGGTGATGGGGGCTCCTGGGAGAGGGGCCGGGCTGGGGCCTCCATGGTAGGACCAGAAAGGCGAGAAGCGGTTCAGTATGGGATCTATTTGGAAGGTTGAGCTGATCGGACTTGCTGATGATTGATTGTGGCTCGGTGGTTGAGTGTGGAAGTCACGGTTTGATTCCCAGAGCACATGCCCGGGTTGTGGTCTCGATCCCCAGTGTGGGGCATGCAGGAGGCAGCCAATCAGTAATTCTCTATCATCATTGATGTTTCTGTCTCTCTCCCTCTCCCTTCCTCTCTGAAATCAAATTTAAAAAATATCTTTTTGAAAGGAAAGGATATATCTGGCATAATTCATAGATTTTGTCCTGAGCAGTTGGAATAGGGATTTCAGAAAGGCTGTGTGATCGAGGGTTTTGTCAAGCATGAGGCTTGGAAAGCACAGAAAGAAGGCTGTCAGGAGTCCTACGCCGACCCTGAGCTTCAGAGGTTTCCCAGTGCTCACCGGAGGGTCATCTCCATCCCTATAGTTTAACACAGTGACAGGTACAGACTACAGTCAGGAAAGGTGAGAGGCAGATGGGCCAGAGAGCCAGAGAAGAGGAGGCCGCTCCGCTCTGGGGCCGCTGCACTGGACAGATACAGACACGGCATTTCCCAGCAGCGATGTGCCAGCCACACAGTGTGGCCAGCCTGGGAGCTCACCGGGCCGTGCCTCCAGGGTTCCTCCTGGGATCAGTTCCAGGGGGACGGCGTGTCCACATGGCTGACCTTAGTCACTCAGGCTCCAAGTCTCTGAAGGTCAGAGTGATAGTATGTGACCCTTGGCCTCTGCCATAAATCCCATTATTAGCATGAAATATCGGGCATGGCCCCGGGCTCCAGGTGACAAAGACACTACAGAGCAAAACGTCAAGCTGAGGGGTCTGGTGTAAACTCCTGGACTTGTAGCCAGTTGGTCAGAAGTGGGGTTAGCATGGGGTCTCCTGAGCTAGGCATCGGTGCCTGAGGAAGGGCAGTCGTTCTGGGGACTGTGCCCTTGGCCTGGTGGTGGCGTCAGAGCCAGCAGGTTAGTGCCAGACCTGTGCAGGAGCATTGCCGTGAGTGTCAGAAACACGTGGCTTCCTAGGGTGCCCTCCACTCACCGACCCTCGGGGCTCGGGGAGAGTGAGCTGACAAGGCAGAGCATGAGGACCCTTTCACTCCGGCGGCCACAGGGCCACCCAGGGTTTGAAACCGCAGTTGTGCTGAAGGTAACAATCACCAACGGAATTTAAAGATGATGGATGCAGCCCCTGGGGAGCTGGCTCACTGAGCGCATAAGAAAATGCAAAGTAAAATGGGAGCCCTCCTGCACTGCTGGTGGGCATGCAGACTGGTGCAGCCTCTGTGCAAAACAGCATGGAGTTTCCTCAAAAAATTTAAAATGGAACTGCCTTTCGACCCAGCGATCCCACTTCTAGGCATACATGCTAAGAAACCCGAAGCACCAATCAGAAAGAATGTATGCACCCCTGTGTTCACAGCAGCACAATTTACAATAGCTAAGATCTGGAAACAGCCTGAGTGCCCATGAGTAGATGAGTGGATTAAAAGCTGTGGTACATTTACACCATGGAATACTGAACAGCTGTAAAAAAGAAGCGACAATATGGATAGACCTGGAGAATACCATGATAAGCGAAATAAGCCAGTCAGAGAAAGACAAGTATTACATGATCCCACTCATAAGTGGAATCTAATGAACAAAACAAACTGATGAACAAAATAGGACTAGAGGGATGGATGCATGGAACAGACTGACAGATCTCAGAGGGGAGTAGAGTGGGGAGGATGGGAAAGATTAACCAGCGAACATATGTGCATATATGCACAGCCCATGGACACAAACAATAGGGTGGTGAAGGCCTAGGCAGGGGGAGGGGGAGAAAGGCAAATTGGGGGTGGGGGGATGGGGGACATCTGTAATAGAGGCAACAATAAAACAACCCTATATAATAAAAGCCTAACATGCAAATTGTCCTCTCAGGCAGTCATTTGAATGGGACTTCGACTGGGAGACCGAGAGTTCAACCACTTGCTATGATGTGCGCTGACCACCAGGGGATAGGGTGGGACATGGCGGGTGTAAGTGATGTGGTGCTGGCAGCAGGCGGCAGTGGAGGTGCTGCTGGCCCTGATGGGCCCTGACAAGAGCGGGACCGTGGCGGGATGGTGGAGCAGGTGAGCGGGCAGCGCCAGGCCAAGGAGGGTGCGAGCGGGAGCCCAGGTGCTTCCCAGGGCTCAGAGGTCAGCTGGGACCTGCCCTTCCAGGCCACATGCTCGTGCTTCAATTTCCAGCCAGGCCTAAGGACTGCACTCATGCACGAATTTCGTGCACCAGGCCTCTAGTAATAAATAAAATAAAATAGAAAAAGAAAAAGAATAAGAAAAGGTTTAAAAATACAATCCCTTGATGATGATTACTTACAATAGCAAAAATGAAAGTGAGAGATGGGCCAAGCTTGGGTCCTGGCCAGTTCAAACCAAAGCTTCCCATCTCAGGACAGGCCAAGGAGTGTGCTGGGGAGACCCTGATCCTGGCAGCTGGGGACAAGGCACTGGTCTCAGAGCCATTTCCTAAGGAGCAAATATTCTGAAGCAACAGATAACAAAGAAGATTCCCAAGCGAATGAGCTAGGCCAGCGATGTTCAACCTTTGTCATCTCATGGCACACATAAACAAGTCACTAAACTTCTGCAGCACACCAAAAATACATTTTCTGCCGATTTGATTCATTCACACCAGACAGCTATTGTTGTGATGGCTGTTGTAATTTTTTAAATTTAACAATCTAAGGGAAAAGGGGTCAATGCCCCTGATGAAATAGTCAGGTGTTGCATGTTTTACAATTCTTGCAGCACACCATGGAAAATCACAGGGATAGCCCAGCTGGCGTGGCTCAGTGGTTGAGCATCAACCTATGAACCAGGAGGTCACGGTTCGATTCCCGGTCAGGGGCACATGCCTGAGTTGCCGGTTCAATCCCCAGTGGGGGGCATGCAGGAGGCAGTCAATTAATGATTCTCATCATTGATGTTTCTATTCCTCTCCTTTCCTCTATGAAATCAATACAAATATATTTTTAAAAAATATATTGATGAGAGGGTCGGTCCCTTAGGTTTGCCCCCTGCTGGGCACTCAGAGCCTTCTGCATGTGAGTGGGCAAGATAGTCAGAGGGTGGAGAAGCGTCTTGGACTCTGTGACACAGATCCCCGTGCACCGTGGTGACAAAGGCCCCGGGGCCACGCTAAAAGGGCCGACAGTCTGATAGAGAGGATGGCGGGATGAAGAGTTGAGGTTAAGGTGGAAGCGCAGATGAAAGCTGGAGTGTTTAAACAGCGTGTTTCCCCTGCCTCATGCCATAAAATCAAAGGCTTACAAATCTGCCATCAGCAATATTAACTGGACGCCACAGGTGATAACCCTAATGCTGTCAGAGTCCACACACACCACAGCCCTCTGGACACACAGGCTGGGCAGAGAGCAAACACCTTGGGCACCTCCCGGCGTGGCTGCTGAGACTTTGGACTAGAAAATGGCTAGTAGAGAGGCCATGCTAGCCTGCTATCAGACATTAATGGAAACCACCCCTGCGGCTGAAAGACGTAAGGTCACCTTGGAACCTGAAATGCCCATGATACCTGGGAGACCTGCTCCATAGGGAGGCGCCCAGAAGAGACCGTAATGAGATGAACGGTCTGTGCAGAGACGAGCTTCTAGGGGATGGGGGGCATCTCGGTCCCTTCAGCAGCAGGTGCTCTTCCCCTGGGACTGACTGGAACCACCAGGGAGCTGCCGGACTCCGCTGCCCTCACCTGGAGAGTGTGCCCTCTCCACAGTTCTCAGCGGGCTGGCAGAGCTGCTGGCTGCGGACGGCAGTGGCCAGGGGAGCAGGGAGCTGCTGGGTTAGGGACGGCAGTGCCCAGAGGAGCAGGAGCTCGCTGCTTGCAAGGCTGCCACTCTGGTTAAAGATGATAAAAAACCGAATTTGCTCAGGGAGCTGAATCACATCCTGGTTGCCACTGTGTTGGGTTTGACTTACCTTAGTCAGTGGCTATGGCCTGGCCACAGGGTACAGCAGAAGGTCAATGGAAACTTCGTCTACAAAAGCAATGCCTCATGTGGCACAGTCCCATGGAGTCATCATGGGGACCTGAGGGGTACTTTAAAGCAGAAGACATGGATACCCGTCAGAAGAAGCCCTTTCTTCATCAGAAGGTACCTGCGCCAGCCAGTGGCTATCTCAGTGTCCTCGTGTGAAGTGGCCACTTGGGTTCCTAAACCAATGGACACTGGGAGGCTGCAGCAATGCAGAGGTGGCTTGATCTAGAAGATTCCATGTGCACTCGCTGAAGCACCAAATGCTAACAAGAACAGTCTGTCTGCCAATAAGAGGGACGGCTGCAAAGGGCTGTCAGGCAGACTCCTGGGGGAAGGGCATGCGTATAGCTGGCAATGGACTGATGTGGAGACTCAGAAGCCACAAATGGGCCCGACAGGAACAGCACCTCCTCTGGACTGGGCTCAAGTGCCCAGTGGTAGATATAAATGCTCAAAATATTCTAAAAGGACCAGAACAAGAGATAGTGCAACGATTTGGACCCCAGAGTTACATTTCTTCAGACCAAGGAACATACTTTCATTCTCAGAGTAATGATTTGATAGACATTTGGAATGAGCAACTAAAACAAAGGTTGTCTAAAACAGGGAGAAGGTAGGTCTCAAGGACTGGCTTACCACCTTCACAAGTGTGAGCTCACACTCAGCATGAGGCAGTGAAGGGGGTCCTAACTAAATAGATCCCTCTGCTTTCCTGAGGGAACCTAGGACACAGAGTGGAGAGGATGGAGGTGTAACTCTACGATGGTTCCCGTGGGGGGAAGACGATGGTATAACTACACTTTTTCTTTCTTCCCACATCACTTCAACTTCATTTTTCCTCCCTGATGTACTTTTCCTACTGAGTGTGGGACTCCAGTAATGTGCCCACACTCCCTGAGTCCTTTTCCAGGTCACATCTACCACAGTGCAATACAGTAAACTCTAACCAACATTGTTGGTTAAATTATTTTTAATTTTTAATTTTTCAATTATAGTTAACATACAATATTATATTCGTTTGAAGTGTGCAAACCAGTGATTAGACATTATATAACTTAGTAAGTGATCACCCCGATAAATCTATTGCCCATCTGACACCATACATAGCTTTTAGAATATTATTGACTATATTCCCCGTGTTGTACTTTAACATCCCCGTGATTATCCTGTAACTACAAATTTTTACTTCTTAATCCCTCCACCTTTTTCACCCATTCACCCTCCAACCCCCCTCCCATCTGGCAACTGTCAAAATGTTCTCTGCATCTATGAATCTATTTCTGTTCTGCTTGTCCATTTATTTTGTTTTTCAATCTATTTTTTCGAGTGTATTGCTGCCACAGCTTTTGTTTGTTTCCATTTTCATGAAATCTCTTTTTTCCATCCCTTTACTTTCAATGTGTGTGTGCCTTTCCATCTGAAGTGGGTCCCTTGTAGACAGCATATGTAAGCGTCATATTTTACTATCCATTCAGCAACCCTGTGACTTTTGACTGGAGCATTTAATCCATTTGCATTTAAAGTAATTGTTGATAGATATTTATTTATTGACATTTTATTATTCATATTTTTTATCTTCCTTATTCTTCTTTTTAAAGAAGACCCTTTAACATTTCTTGTAATACAGGTTTGGTGGTGATGAACTCCTTTAGCTTTTTCTTATCTGTGAAGCTCTTTATCTGACCTTCAATTCTGAATGATAGCTTTGCTGGGTAGGGTAATCTCGGTTTTACTGGGTAGAGATTCTTGTTTTTCATCACTGAATATTTCTTGCCAATTCCTTCTGGCCTACAAAGTTTCTGTTGAGAAATCAGCTGACAGTTTACAAAAAAATATATTTCTATTTATTTCAGAGAGGAAGGGAGAGGGAGAGAGAGAGAAACATCAATGATGAGAAAGAATCATCGATCGGCTGCCTCCTGCACACCCTACATCAGGGACCAAGCCCACAACTCAGGCATATGCCCTGACTGGAAGTCAAACTGTGACCTCCTGGTTCATAGGTTGATGATCAACCGTTGAGCCACATCAGCTGGGCTTAGCTGACAATTTTATGGGAGCTTCCTTATAGGTAACTAACTGCTTTTCTCTTGCTGCTTTTAACTTTTTTAAAGATTCTCTCTTTGTCTTTAACTTTAATTATGATGTGTGTTGGTGCGGGCCTCTTTGGGTTCATCTTGTTTGGGATTTCTCTGACTTCCTGGACTTGTATGTCAATTTACTTCACCAGGTTATGGAATCTTTCTGTCATTATTTCTTCAAATAGCTTTTCAAGATCTTGCTCTCTCTCTTCTCCTTCTGGCACCCCCATGATGCAAATGTTGGTACACTTGAAGTTGTCCCAGAGGCTTCTTACATTCTCTTCATATTTTCTAATTCTTTTTTCTTTTTGCTCTTGTGATTGAGTGTTTTTTGCTTCCTTATATTCCAAATCAGTTATTTGATTCTCAGCATCCTCTACTCTACTGTTGAATCCCTGTAAATTATTTGTTATTTCAGTTAGTGTGTGCTTAATTTCTGATTTGTCCTTTTTCATGTCTTTGATGTTCTCACTAATTTCCTTGAAATTCTCACTAAGATCCTTGAAAGTCTCACTAAGCCCCTGACACTCTCATTAAGATCCTTGAGCCTCCTTATAACCATGGTTTTGAACTCTGTATCCGGTAGTTTGTTTGCTTCCATTTCATTTAGTTCTCTTTCTGGAGATTCTTCTGTCCTTCCATTGTGACATGTTTCTTTGTCTCCGCATTTTGACTGCTCCCCTGTGTTTGTTTCTATGTATTGGGTAGAGCTGCTGTGTCTCCTGGAGTTGGTAGAGTGGCCTTGTGTAATAGGTGTCCTGTAGGCCCAGTGGCTCAGCCTCTCTAGTCACTTGAGCTGGGCACTCTAGGTGCACCCTGTGTGGGCTGTGTGCACAGTCTTGCTGTAGTTGAGCCTTGATTGCTATTGGTGTCACTGGGAGTAACTGACCTCCAGGCCAATTAGCTGTGAAGACCAGCTTTGACTACAGTGGAAGAGCTGTTGTGCAGGAGACCCCTATGGAGCAGGACTTGCTTCAGTGCGGCTTTGCTTCTCACTGAGTCTGCCCCTTGAGTGTGTCACTTATGGATGTGTAGAGTTGTAATCTGGTGTGATCTGAAGCTGTCCACTGGGTGCACTGGCTCAGGACCCCCACTGGAGGTGCAAAGTCAGCCACTGGCTCTGGGGCCACCTGTCAGGAGCTACAGAGCGATCTGCAGATGGCTGTTGCTTGTGTTGGGCTTGGAAGTGCCCAGGAGAGGCCAAGCTGTGAAACAAGGCAGGCTGCTACTACTGCTGGGCCCCCAGGGGGCCTCTTATTGAGAGGAATGGGGCATGCTAATGCCAGCTGCTGCTGGTTTGAGAGATTTAAAAAGTCTAAAGCCTGAGCCAGGACAGGCCATTCATATGGAAAAGTCACTGCAAACAGCTTGGGTGGGGCTGCAAATTGGGTGGAGCGTTATCTCAGGGAATCACCAGGACAGATCAAACATTGTGAGCCAGGCTGGTGGGAACTCAGATATGCTGCCAGTCAGCTCTATGACAGGGGAGATCTCAGTGTAAGAACAATGACCCCTGCAAGCACCCCCATCTGGAAGAAAGCTGCCCCCGAGTTCTTGCTCTGATGCCAGACAATCCAGTTCCTCCCCATATGTCCCTGGGTCCCTCCCCCTGCCAAGCCACTACCCTAGTACTGGAGCTCAGAGAGAGAGAGCAAGTCCAAGTAATTCTGTGCATGGGCCCTTTAAGAAGAACAGTCTGGGCCTCCAGTAGCCTCCCTGTCACTCAGCCACAATCCCTGCTGGTTTTTACAGCCCAAAGGTACAGGGACTTCTCTTCCCAGCTCTGGAACCCTGTGCGGTGGGGTCTGTGTGGGGCTAGGACTCCTTGCACCTCATGGGAGGCCTCTGCAGCCTACATATTTCTCCCGATTAAACAACTGCCACAGATGGTTGTTGGACCAGCCCATTCTGCACCTCCACCCCTCCTATTAGTCTCAATGTGCTTTCTTCTTTACTTCTCTAGCTATGAGACTTCCATTCAGCCCAATTTCAGGTGGTTCTGAATGATGGTTGTTTTGTATTTTGATGTGGTTGTGGGAGGCAGGAAGTACCGGTGTTTACCTATCTTGGTTCTGACTCCTGACTGGTTCTTTTTTATGTTTTCTAGTTCTGTTTTTATGTTTCCTATTTCTTTGTTGAAGTTCTCACTAAGTTCCTCTACTCTTACCCTACATTCATGGAGCATTTTTTAAACCAGTGTTTTGAACTCTGCACCTGGTAGGTTGTCTCCATTTTGTTTAGCTCTTTTTCTGGTGATTTCTTCTGTCCTTTCGTTTGGGACATGCTTCTTTACCTCCTCATTCTGGCTGCCACCCTGTGTTTATTTCTATGGACTAGGCAGAGCTGCTGTGTCTCCTGGGCTTGGCAGAGTTACCCTAGTAGTTGGTGTCCTATAGAGTCCAGTGGAGCAATCTCCCTGTTCACCCAAGCTGGGCCTTTCAGCTGTGACCCCCATGTTAGCTGTGTGCACCCTCCTGTTGTAGTTGAGCCTTGATTGCTATTGGCATGTCAATGGGAGGGATTTACCCTCAGGCTGATCAGCTGTAAGGACTGGCTGTGACCACGATAGGGGGTCAGCTGTGCAAGGCCCACACCGCGGAGCAGGACTTCCTTCAGTGCTCTGGTGCCCGCTGCGTCTGCCGCTGAGTGTGTCCCTTGTGGAGGAGGTTGGGTGGTGCTTTGACTGGTCTGAAGCTGTCCTAGTGCACTGGCTCTGGGGCCTCCCGGAAGGTGCAAGCCAAGAAAGGCCAGCCCCTGTCTGTGTGCTGCCCAGGGCCACCGGGCATGAGCTATAAAGAAACCTGCAGATGGCTGCTACTTCCGCTGGGCTTGGAGGTACCCTGGAGAGGCCAAGCTGCCAACCAAGGTCGGCTGCTGCCAGTGCTGGGCCTGGCCACTTAGTGAGAGGTGTGGGGCATGCTGAAGCCAGATGCTGCTTGTTTGAGAGGTTTAAGAAGTCCAAAGCAGGGGAGGACCAAGATGGCGGCATAGGGCGGACGCCTGATTGTTGCCTACCACAATTTTGAAACTACAACTAGAAAACAGAACGGACACCATCCAGAACTACCGGAGGGCTGGCTGAGCAGATGCTCTACAACTAGAATAAAAGAGAGGGGGATGCGGGATGATGCTGATGCCTGTGAGCCAAAGATCTCACTTTAAAATCTACGGCTCTGGAAGATGGCGGCGGAGTTGAACGGCTGATCTGTTGCCTTGCATGGCAGTTTCGGAAATACAACTAAAAGATGGACTGGTGAGCGCGGCGACTCCTGCTCGCGTCTCCCCAGGCCAGGCGGCTGCTCCTCTCAGTCAGCACCTCAGCCGGGGCCATGAGCTCGTGGGCGGCCGCAGCAGCTGCTGTGGCGGCGGCCGCAGACTCAGCACAGTGGCTCTTGGTGAAGGAAGAGACCATCTTTCTGCAGGACGGGCCCATCCACGTCACCGACCTGGCCGAGCTGCCCAGTGAGATCCTCGGGGCCCCGGTGGCCGCCGACACTGACTTGGAGGATTTTTTATGATTTCCCGTCTTACATTCAAGTCCTTTAGCCATTTTGAGAGAGGAGAACCAAGAAGGCGGCAAAGTTAAACAAATGAACTGCGCCACGCACAGCAATTTCAAAAATACAACTGGAGGACAGAGCGTCTGCCACCCAGAACCACAGGAGAGCTGGCTGAAGGGTGGATTTACAGCTAAGAGGGAAGAGGACAGAGCGAACTCGGAAGGGATAAGGTGCGGAGGCGCGTGGGTCGGGCTGGTGGCGGGGAAAGGGTCGTGTGGCTTTTTTTCCAACCCTAGGGGAGATTAGCTCCCCATCACCCTGAAATCCAGCTTCTGGGGACTCTCGGGAGACCCAGACGCCTGCGGGGAGAGGCTGGACTCTCGGCCTTCGTGTCAGAGAGTGGGAGTAACTTCCTTGCGGAGGTGCGCCCAGCAATCAGTGTTTGCTGCGCTGGAGTGCGGAACGAGGGGGCTTAGAAACGTGGAAAGCAGAAAAAGCAGACTTGCAGCCATTGCGGTTCGCCACGCCATGGCCTGGGGGCGCCCTGAGACCCCGCCCCGCCCTGAGACCCGCCCCGCCCTGGGACCCGCCCCGCACGTTTTGCAGGCCCACCTGGGCTCCAAGCAGCGGCTTTTGCATGTGGGTGGCCTGCCCTGTGGCAGCTTGACCAGATGAACTGCGGTTCTAGTCGGACTGCTCCAGGGCCGCTTAGACAGGAGGAGGAAACTGCAGTTTTTACTGTAACTCCTGCTGAGTGGCCTCAGACAGTAGCTGACCTGCACCCCATTGGAGACCCAGAAACGAGGGCATCTAGTGGTCGGTGTGAGATGACACCAGATTTCAACCACTCGCATAAGGGACACATTCAAGAGGCAGACTCAGTGAGCGCCAAAGCCTGCTGCAACAAGATCCGGCCCATAAACGTGTCTCCTGCACAGCAACTCTTCCTTTATAGACACAGAGGGTCCTCACGGCCAATTGGCCAGGAGGACAATTCCTCCCAGTGACACCAACAACAATCAAGACTTAACTATACAAAGGAGGACCAATATGGAGGCATAGGGCGGAAGCCTGATTGTTGCCTACCACAACAATTTTGAGACTATGATGGGAGAGCAGAGCAGACACCATCCAGAATCACCAGAGGGCTGGCTGAGCAGATGCTCTACAACTAGAATAAAAGAGAGGGGTACGTGGGATGATGCTGATGCCGGTGACCCAAAGATCACACTTTAAGAACTACGGCTCAGGTGACACAATGGCAGCCTGGAACGTGCTCGGCGCAGTTCCCCCGGCGGTCTCTGGCTGAGGGGATGGCTCCACTCGCTGCCAAGCACGGACAGACGAGCCCCTGAGAGACATGGGGTGGGAAACCCCACCCTTGCTGACCTCCGAGTCCTTCAAGAATCTCAACGCCCCGGAAGCGGCCAGGTGCGCACGCTCGGTGACTGGCCACCGCTGCAGACCCAAGGGCCGACGCAGCAACCCCGGACCGGCCCGCCACCGCGCACCAGGCACACCGGAGCTTCGCCGAGCCCGCAGCCCAACGAGTTCTGCAGCAGCCGCCCTGGAGCTCTGAGAAAATGCCCGAAGGAATTGCTGAGAGGGAATTGACCAACAGGAATTTGGATCAAGAAGACGAAACCCCGCTGGTTCCCGGGTCCGGGTGAGGCCGCGCGCCCCTGGGTCCAGGGCAGGTCACGCAAACCTGGGTCTGGGAGAGGCCACGTGCCCCTGGGTCCGGGTGAGGCCACGCGCCCCTGGGTCCGGGTGAAGCTGTATCCCGGGCCCGGGTGAGGCCGTGTGCCCCTGGATCCGGGAGAGGCTGGGTCCTGGGTCCGGGTGAGGCCTCGCGCACCTGGGTCCTGGTGAAGCTGTATCCCGGGCCCGGGTGAGGCCGTGTGCCCCTGGATCTGGGAGAGGCTGGGTCCTGGGTCCGGGTGAGGCCACACACCCCTGGGTCCGGGTGAAGCTGTATCCCGGGCCCGGGTGAGGCCGTGTGCCCCTGGATCCGGGAGAGGCTGGGTCCTGGGTCCGGGTGAGGCCACGCACCCCTGGGTCCGGGTGAAGCTGTATCCCGGGCCCGGGTGAGGCCGTGTGCCCCTGGATCCGGGAGAGGCTGGGTCCTGGGTCCGGGTGAGGCCACACACCCCTGGGTCCGGGTGAGGCCACGCGCCCCTGGGTCCAGGTGAGGCCACGCACCCCTGGGTCCGGGTGAAGCTGGATCCCAGGTCCGGGTGAGGCCATACACCCCTGGGTCCGGGAGAGGCTGGGTCCCGGGTCCGGGCGAGGCGCACCCGGGTGTGGTCACACACCCCTGGGTCTAGGTGAGGCCTCACGCCCCTGGGCCCGGGTGAGGCCGTGCGCCCCTGGATCTGGGTGATGCCACGCGACCATGGGCTGGGGGGCCACGCGCCCCTGGGTCCGGGTGAGGCCACACCCCCTGGGACTGGGTGAAGCTGGATCCCGGGCCCTGGTGAGGGTGTGTGCCCCATCCGGGTGAGGTTGGGTCCCGGGCCCGAGTGAGGCCACGCGCCCCCTGGGAGAGGCCACGCGCCCCTGGGTCCGGGTGAGGTCCCGCGCCCCTGGATCAGGGTGAAGCTGGATCCTGGGTCCGGGTGAGGCCATGTACCCCTGGACCGGGTGAGGCTGGGTCCCGGGTCCGGGTGAGGCCACGGCACCTGGGTCCGGGTGAGGCCACGCGCCCCTGGGTCTGGGAGAGGACACACGCCCCTGGGTCCGGGTGAGGCCACGTGCCCCAGGGTCCGGGTGAAGCCACACGCCCCTGGGTCCGGGTGAAGCCACACGCCCCTGGGTCCGGGTGAGCTGGATCCCGGGTCACGCCCCTGCCGGTGCCCCTGGGTGAGTGAGGCCGCACGCCCCTGGGTCCGGGTGAGGCCATGCGCCCTGGGTCCGGGTGAAGCTGGATCCTGGGTCCGGGTGAGGCCGTGCGCCCCGGATGAGGCCACGCGCCCCTGGGTCTGGGAGAGGCCACGCGCCCCTGGGTCCGGGTGAGGTCGCGCGCCCCTGGATCCGGGTGAAGCTGGATCCCGGGTCCGCGTGTGCCCCTGAGGCTGGGTCCCGGGGGTGAGGCCATGCGCCCTTGGGTCCGGGTGAGGCCGCGCGCCCCTGGGTCCGGGTGAGGCCATGCGCCCCTGGGTCCAGCTGAGGCCACGCGCCTCTGGGTCCGGGTGAAGCTGGAGCATCCCAGGTCCGGGTGAGGCCGTGTGCCCCTGGATCCGGGTGAGGCTGGGTCCCGGGTCCGGGTGAGGCCGCACGCACCTGGGTCCAGGTGAGGCCACGTGCCCCCTGGGTCCTGGTGAGGCCACGCGCCCCTGGGTCCGGGTGAAGCTGGATCATCCCGGGTCCGGGTGAGGCCATGTGCCCCCTGGGTCCTGGTGAGGCCACGTGCCCCTGGGTCCGGGTGAAGCTGGATCATCCCGGGTCCGGGTGAGGCCACGTGCCCCCTGGGTCCTGGTGAGGCCACACGCCCCTGGGTCCGGGTGAAGCTGGATCATCCCGGGTCCGGGTGAGGCCGTGTGCCCCTGGATCCGGGTGAGGCTGGGTCCTGGGTCTGGGTGAGGCCGCACGCACCCGGGTCCAGGTGAGGTCACGCGCCTCCTGGGTCCGGGTGAGGCCACGTGCCCCTGAGTCCGGGTGAAGCCGTGTCCCTGGGTCCAGCCAAGACCAAAACAGAGGGTGTCGGACCTGCATTACCACCATTTGTCCACCATCCAGAGCTGAGGGGTCAGTACCAACATGTACACATAAGGAACTGGTGGACATTGATATTGGGTCTCAAAAGAACTGTTGGTCCAGAAAGAAACTCACTACAGACTGATTCATTTGCCTGTCAGCATAACTATTATTGCTCGTCTCACATTCAGTTCTTATAAGTATATCTCTAGTGACACATGATCTTGCTCATCTAGGGGAAATGATGAACAACATAGACTGATGAACAAGAACAGAACCAGAAACAAGGAGGCATCGATCGGACTATCGGGCCTCAGAGGGAAGATAGGGGAGGGTGGGGGGAGGGGGAGAGATCAACCAAAGGACTTGTGTGCATGCACATGAGCCTAACCAATGGTTAAGTTCAACAGGGGGTTGGGGCATCCATGGGAAGGGGTGTGGGATGGGAATGGGGGGATGAGGACAAATATGTGACACCTTAATCAATAAAGAAATTTAAAAAAAAAAAAGTCCAAAGCATGAGCCAAGACAGGCTTATTTGCATGGAAGAGTCACTAGAAACGGCTTGGATTGGGCCCAAAAGTTGGATGGGCAGGGAATCACCAGGGTGTGGCTAACAGTGTGAGCCAGGATGATGGAGACTCAGATATGACGCCTGCCTGCCAGCTTTGGAGGGCTCAGAAAAGGAACAATGGCCTCTGCCAGCACTTCTGTCTGCAAGAAAGCTGCCCCTCCAGCTCTCGCCCTAATGCCAGCAACTCAGTTCCTCCCCATATGTCTCTGGTGCCCCAGTGCTGGAACTCAGAGCAAGTAAGTCCAAGTAAGTCCATGTTCTGGACCTTTAAGAGGAATGCCTGGGACTCCAGCAGCCACACCCTGAGCTGGTTGCACAGCCAGAAGTCATGGGGACTTCTTTTCCTGACACTGGGACTCTGGGCTGTGAGTCCTGCTGTGGAGCTGGAACTCCTAGCTCCTCAGGGGGGATCTTCACAGTTCTGATAGCCCTCTTTATTTTTATTGTTTTAACTATGTTTTTATTGATTTCAGAAAGGAAGGGAGAAGGAGAGAGAGATAGAATCATCAATGATAGCCCTGGCCGGTTTGGCTCAGTGGGTAGAGTGTCGGCCTGTGGTCTGAAGGGTCCCAGATTTGATTCCAGTCAAGGGCACATGCCTGGGTTTCAGGATTGATCCCCAGTAGGGGGTGTGCAGGAGGCAGCTGATCAATGATTCTCTCTCATCATTGATGTTTATATCTCCCTCTCCCTTCCTCTCTGAAATCAATAAAAATATTTTTAAAAGAATTAAAAGAAACATCAATGATGAGAATCATTAATTGACTGCCTCCTGCATGCCCCCCACTGGGAATTGAGCCCCACAACCTGAACATGTGACCTGACAGGGAATCAAACCATGATCTCCTGGTTCATAGGTCAACACTCAACCACTGAGCCATGCCAGCCAGGCCTGATATCCCTTTTTATATAAAAAAATATTTTTATTGATTTCAGAGAGGAAAGGAGAAGGGGAAAGAGATGGATACATCAATGATGAGAAAGTATCACTGATTGGCTGCCTCCTGCATGCCCCCCTTGCTGGGTATTGAGCCTACAACCAAGCATGTGCCCTTGACCAGAATTGAACCCAGGACCCTTCATCCACAGGCCCATGTTCTATCCACTGAGCCAAACCAGGTAGGACCTGATATCCTTCTTGATTTTTATCTGCCACATTCGAATGTGGGACCAGCCCATTTTATGTCTCCACCCCTCCTACCAGTCTCTATGTAGCTTCTTCTTTATATCCTTAGCTTTAGGACTTCTATTCAGATCAATCTGAGACAGTTCTAAATAATGGTGTTCTGTAGTTTAGTTATAGTTTTGATGTGGTTGTGGGAGGATTTGAATACCACAGTGAACCACACAGCCATCTGAACCACTTAGATAATATTAATATTGATGGTCAAATGTATTAGGAAGTTGCATGATGCCTGCTCTGGCCAGTTGGGTTCAGTGGATAGAGTGTCGGCCCGTGGAATGAAGGGTCACGGGTTTGATTCTGGCCAAGGGCACATACCTCGGTTGCAGGCTCGATTCCTGGCCCCAGCTGGGCAAGTATGGAAGGCAGCAAATCGATGTGTCTCTCTCACATTGATGTTTCTGTCTCTCCCCCTCCCTTCCAGTCTCTCTAAAAATCAATGGACAAATATCCTCAGGTGAGGATTAACAACAACAGAAAAGCCTCCTATCCCTGCCCTACACTACCTCTAAATATTAGGTATATTCATGTTGATAAAGCAACCAGTGCTTTATCTATTCTATAAATGCCACACCAACCAAATGCAGATGCTCCAACAGGTCTGATTGTTTTCATTTAAGGGGCCCATGGCCAAAGACCAGGGGGTAGAAAAGAATTTGTCTGTCCTTTTACCTGGGATGTATCTGCTAAGCTCTTGGAATTTCCCAAGTGATCAAGTGCCTCTGGTATTTAGGGTGGTGTCTGCTAGTTTATGTTCATGAGGTGACTCTTGGTGGGAGTGGCTAAATGAGTCATGCTTATGAGCTGACTCAGAATGGGGCAGGTCCTGTCAGAAAGACCACGTGACTATGGCTTCCCCGTCTGTGTCACATGATATAAGTCCTACCCCCAGGGAGGAGAGCAGGGCTGGAGATGGAGCTCAATCACATGATCAATGATCGATCAATCATACCTACATAATGAGATCCTAATAAAATATCTAGACACCAAAGCTCAGTGGAGCCTCCTGGTTGGAGAACACATCAATGTGCCAGGCAAGTAAGCATCCTGGTGCCACAGGAGAGAACACAGTGCTGTGGGAACCTCCAGGCCTCACCATGGACGTCTTGTGAATGAACAGATTGTGGGCTGTTTTATTAGAGAATGTGCCCCCAAGCCAATGGAGTCTGCACTCACTCCAGGTGGTTAGAGTCAGAATGGAATTCAGTCCACTACCCTCTGGCCCTTGGCCTAGGCTCTCTTACAGAAAATCCATCATAGCCCGGCTGGCCTGGCTCAGTGGTTGAGCATCGACCTCTGAACCAGGAGGTTGTGGTTCAATTTCCGGTCAGGGCACATGCCTGGGTTTTGGGCTAGATCCCTGGTGTGGGGCATGCACGAGGAAGCCTATCAATGATCCTCTCTCATCATTGATGTTTCCATCTCTCTCTCCCTCTCCCTTCCTCTCTGAAATAAAAAAAAAGAAAAAAGAAAAACCATCATGTTTGTATGAACATTTAGTATAGTGATTCTCTAGTAGATCCAGCAATAGTATCAGTATGGCTATACCTAGCATTTGAAGGAGCCAGCACGGACTGGGGATAGATTTAAAGAAACAGCTAGCCTGGCATATAAAGCCTTCACATACATTTTCACGTTTTTGTTCTATTTGATTACTTATTTTCCTCCCTGATCTGCCTCTATTTGTATCTTATGAATAACGTGTCCAGAACTACTTGGCATGGAAATGAGCTAAGTCCAGTTCTCGCTCAGGCAAGTCATTTCCAATGTGATTACATTCTGTGGAGGCTTCCGCTCAACTCAGCTCCCACTGTATTCCATCCCCAACATCAGTGTAACCATTGGCTTGTGCACGTGAGGTCGCTGAGCAGAACCAGCAATTCCCGTGTCACACCGTATGCTAGCCTGATTGCAGCACAATGTCCTTCCATTGCAGAACAAATCTGTAAGAATTCGAGGTATTTTCTACTAGAGGCCCAGCGCACGAAATTTGTGCATGGGTGTGGTCCCTAGGCCTGGCCTGCGATCAGGGCCATCTTCCTCTGCTGCCCGCAGCCAGCCCCGCCCCTCCCACCCCCGGTTCCCCGTTCACCTTCGAGCGAGCAGAGCCTGTGGCCAGGGGACAAGAACCAAGAAGTGGTCAATGTGCCTCATGGTGACTGGTCGAGCAGTCGTTCCAGTTGTTCCACCTTTAGGGTCAATTTGCATATTCCCTTTTATTGTATAGGGTTATATAGGATGCCTTCCCAGTGGCATCAAACCTTGCCCATACACCAAATATGATTATGGACAGGCCACATGACACAGGGCCGCTTGGTGGTGGTTGTCATTTCCAGGTTCCAAGCAGCTGGAGGCAAACCCAAGTGGTACTGGAAGCTGGTGGTACTCTGAGGGTTTCTGCCCCTGCTCATTGTACTCGGGCTATGTCTTCCCCTGACCGGCTCGCAGAGCAAGAGCAGTCACCACTGGACAGCGGACGCGTCCCGGAGGACGGCCAGAGGGTCACAGGTCCATGATCTTCCCATAGTGGCTCCTTGAGCCTCAGAGGCCAGTGCCCGTGGCTACTGTGGCCTTGAGCAGCATGAATGGAGACAAGTGGCCTGCTGGGCACAGGCGCCAACCCCTTCTCAGTGCTGTTCCTGGCATTGCTGTGCCTGGCCTTACCCAGTACCCATGGCTGCCTTGGCCTGACCCAGGCCGACTCCTGTCCTTGGCTTCCCTCCTGGAACAGAGCCCCTTCCAGTCCGCTTACTCTAGTGAATGAATCTGTTTCCTCTGAAGGCCTCTCCTTCTTAAAAGCAAATTCCGTTTGTTCCCCGATGGACCACCTGACTCCCCAGAGACCTTCTCTGTCTCAGAAGCCAATGCTGTTTAGCCCACTGTGCGTGTGAACTGTCATTGTGAACTAGTGTTGAGGGCAGTTGGGGTGCACGTTTCACACCCAGGAAGGGTGGGTCTCCCTCTAGGGTTAGGGGATTGGTAGTCCCTTGGCATAGCTTATTCTGAGGGCACCCAGGGCCCCACAGTCTTGCTCAGCTCCAGAGAGGCTGTGCCAGGAGGTGTGGATCTGCCGCATGGCGCCTCCTGCTTTGATCAATAGTGAGCTCATCTTCTCCATCCTGTTTCCCGCTTTCTGCCCACCCGCGTGGGGCTGTGCATCACTGCATGTGGCCTCCCGGCCCTCGGCCCCGCCGCCGTATCCCATCCCCTCAAACCCGGGCCTTTCTGAGCATTCGATATCCAGGATGAACAGTACAAAGTGAGTTCTGCCCGGAGTTGTACACCACATGGTCCAGAGACCCCGCAGGCAGTGGATCCCAGAAATCCCTTCCAAGATGGGATCGAACTGTGACCTCCTGGTTCATAGGTCGACGCTCAACCATTGAGCCATGCCAGCAGGGCTGGTCCACCCTATTCTCACACCACTGATTAAAGTGTTAACCTTGCCATGGCTGGTGTGGCTCAGTGGGTAGAGCATTGGCCTGCGGACTGAAGGGTCCTGGGTTCGATTCCAGTGAAGGGCACATGCCTGGCTTCTGGGCTCGATCCCCTGTAGGGGGCATGCAGGAGGCAGCCAATCAATGATTCTCTCTCATCATTGATGTTTCTATCTCTCTCTTCCTCTCCCTTCCTCTCTGAATCAATAAAAATATTTTTTTAAAGTGCTAATCTCCTTTCATCCACCAAGCGTGCTCTACTGTTCGAAATCACAACCACTCAGGAAGTGGTTTGGGTCCTTTGCTGCACAAAGACCCTCCTACTTCTCTCAGCCTGTGTGTCACCACCACCCACAAAGCCCTCCCACACCTGAGTTCGGGCACGCACACACCCCTCATCCCGTCCAGGGACCATGCCCCAGAGCTATCCGGCCTTTCTTCTCCCCAGCGGCCTGGCCCACTCCCCTCCCGGCTCTCTCTGCAGCCAGATTTACTGCCACGGGGAGCTCCTGCACCAGGTGCAGATGGCCCAGCTCTACCAGGACGACAAACAGTTCGTGGACATGCCGCTGAACTCCGCTCCAGGTAAGGCGCCCGGGGCCCCACCTGCTCCTGAATTTCCCACCAAAGACGGCAGGGGCCAGACCCTCCCACCAGGGAAGGGGTCACGGGTCCCACGGATCGCCCTGTGTCTCCGCCCCAGACCAGGTCCTGCAGGCCTTCCGCAAGCTGGCCAGCACCCACAACCACAGCGTCCCCCGGCCGCAGCTGCAGGCCTTCCTCCAGGAGCACTTCCGGGCCGCGGGGCAGGAGCTGCAGCCCTGGGTCCCTGAGGACTGGAAAGACAGGTACAGCCCAGACAGGAGCAGAGCGGGCCCTCCAACGGTGCTGCCCCCCAAACCCGCGGCCCTGTCTTCCCAGCCCCCGATTCCTAGAGAAGATCACGGACGCCACGCTGCGCTCCTGGGCCAGGCAGCTGCACCAGCTCTGGAAGAAGCTGGGAAAGAAGGTATCAGGGCCCAGGTGGCCCCCAGAAGGGCGCGGAGAAGGAGGCCCAGCTGGGAGGCCGCCCGCCCTGGAGCCCAGATCGGGATGCAGCGCCTGAGAACACAGCCTCCCTCCCGGGTCCCAGAGCAGCAGCTCTCTAGAGCGATTATTGTGTAAAGCATCTCCGAGAGCGGGCAGGGGGACATCTCCTTCTAACCCCTGACCTCCTCCCTGAAGGCCCAGGCACACCCAGCCTGTCCCGCCCACCCAGGCTGCCCGGTCCTGCTCTAACCCGTGGCTGTTCCCTCTCCCGCTGGCCTCTCCCCGAGGTCCTCACGCCCTGCGATCAGCACAGCCCTGGTGGCACTTTCTCTCCTTTGTCTGAGGCTCAGAGAGGGCAGTGATTGGCCCAAGACTGCACAGCACCTAGCCCCCAGGCCCTGGCACCCACAGACAGAGGGGGGCTCTGGGCTCCTTCGTTGGCATGTGCCGCTCCCTCAGCCTCATGCACTGCTCCCCTCGAAACCCCGCCCCCTGAAACCTCACTCACAGGCCGAACCAGCAGGGAAGAAGCAGTGCCAATGCCTGACAGACACCAGCAGGCCCCACCGGGTCCCACTTGCTCCTCGGCCACACCCATGCACACCCACCCCCTGGGGAAAGGGAACGGGGAGCCCTGGGTCTCTGGGCCTGGCGTGGTGGGAGCAGAGACTCAGGGGCGAAGGGAGCTGGAGGAGACAGGCCCCCACCGGGGTCCAGAGAGTGGCCACTGCTTGGCGAGCACCTGCTGGTGCCAGGCACGTGGTCAGGCTCCTCCACTCCATCAAGCACAGCAGGGACCCCAGGGCCACACGTGGGGGCAGACCAGGCTCCCGGCAGCCAGGCCTGGCTCCAAGCCCCCAGCAGCCCCTCCAGCCCCGTCCGTGGGGAGGGGGTGGGGTCCAGGCTCCCTGCGCCCTCTCTCCTGGCTCCAGGTGAGTCCAGAGGTCCTCGGCCAGCCCGAGCGCTTCTCTCTGATCTACTCGCAACACCCGTTCATCGTGCCGGGCGGGCGCTTCCGCGAGTTCTACTACTGGTGAGTACCAGGTGGTGGGGAGCCCCGGGCCTGGGGTGTCCTGAGCGTGCCCTGTGGTGGCCTGGGCGTGCAGGATCTGGTTGGGGTGACGGAGCCGTCCCTCCCCAGGGACTCCTACTGGGTGATGGAGGGGCTGCTTCTGTCGGAGATGGCCGGCACGGTGAGGGGCATGCTGCAGAACTTCCTGGACCTGGTGCAGACGTGAGAGGGGCTGGCCTGCAGGCTGGGGTGCGGGAGGACCAGCCGTGCCAGGCGCTCGGAGCTGGGTGCGCCCTGGCCCTGGTGGTCGGTCAGGCAGGAGCAGTCAGCAACCTCCTCCTTGGCAGCTACGGGCACGTTCCCAACGGGGCCCGCGTGTACTACCTGCAGCGCAGCCAGCCGCCGCTCCTGACGCTCATGATGGCCCGCTACGTGGCTCACACCAACGACACCGCCTTCCTCCGGTGGGCACCGCCTCGGGCTGCCCACAGGCTCCCGTCCCCGAGGCCTCCCCAGGTGGGATGGGAGATGCGCCCAGGCTGAGGGTGCCGGCTTTGCCCCAGGGACAACATCGGGACCCTGGCCTTGGAGTTGGACTTCTGGGCTGAGAAGAGGAACGTCTCTGTGAGCTTGGAGGGGAAGAGCTACGTCCTGAATCGCTACCACGTCCCTTACGGGGGACCCAGGTGAGGCCCATGTCTTCACTCCTGTGTGTCGTCAGGCCCCTGGCAGGAGGGCACGTGACTCGGGCCCCTCTCAGATGGCGAGACTGGTCGCTGTGGGCCATCAGCGCTGTGGGCCCAGGTCCGCTGAGTCACCAGGGCTCAGCCCCCAGCTTGGGCACCGAGGGCTCAGAGCCCCCGTGCCAGGCTGCCCACTCTCCTCTCGCAGACCAGAGTCCTACAGCAAGGACGCAGAGCTGGCGGGCGTGGTGCCCGAAGGTGAGCGGCGGTGGACAGGTGGGGCTGGGGGCCTGCAGCTGGGTCGGGCCGGTCCTCTGTCCTCTGTCTCCCCCTCAGGGGCCCAGGAGGCTCTGTGGGCTGAGCTCAAGGCGGGGGCCGAGTCTGGCTGGGACTTCTCTTCCCGCTGGCTCACTGGAGGCCCGGACCCCAGCTCGCTCAGCAGCATCCGGACCAGCAAGCTGGTGCCTGTGGACCTCAACGCTTTCCTGTGCCAGGCAGAGGGGCTGATGAGCAGCTTCCACACCAGCCTGGGTGAGCGGCCCTGGGCGGTGAGCGGCCCTGGGCGGGAGGAGGCTGGCTCGTCCTGCTCGGGCCCTGCCTCGCCTTGGCCTTGGCAATGGAGCTGGAAGGAGGACCTGGGTGAAGGGCCTTCTGCTTTGCAGCCCGATGGTACTGCCCCCTCATGCAGTCCAGGTGGGAGTGCACATGGGGCCTTGGCGCATCTCCACTCCCCCGCTTTTCTCACTGGGCAGGCGGTGCCTAGCCCTCACCTCCAAACCCCTCCCCGCTCCCACTGCTGCCCTTCGAGCCCGAGCCAGGGCCCTTGGAGGATGAGCCCGGGCCAGGGCCGCGCAGGCCGGGAGCCCCAAGACCCCTTTGCTCAGGGAATTCTGGGTCCTGGAGCCTGAGGCGGGGTGGGCTCCAGGGGGGCAGGCCTCTTGACCCTTGGGGGTCACAGCAGGAGGAGGCCGAGGGCAGGCCCGGTTACGCCACTAAATCACGTGTCCCCCAGGGGATGAGGCTGAAGCCACAAGGTTCAGAGATCTGCGGGCCCGGCGCCTGGCCGCCCTGGAGGCCGTCCTGTGGGACGAGGAGAAAGGGGCCTGGTTTGACTATGACCTTGAACATGGGAAGAAGAACCACGAGTTTTACCCATCCAACCTGGCTCCTCTCTGGGCCGGCTGCTTCTCTGACCCCGCCCTGGCGGACCAGGCCCTGAAGTACCTGGAGGTGAGGGGGGCTGGTCCGGGGGCAGCGCTGGCTCAGGACCCAGCAGGAGCTCTGGCCAGTGGCCGCCGCGCCCTCCTGGGTCTCAGCTGCGGGTCCCGCTGCGGCCACCAGGGGGCAGCTGTGAGCCCAAAGGGGAAGGCCCAGGAGAGGGACCTCTGCTTAGGGGGGCCCCGCCTCCTGGCTCCCCGCCAGCCCCTACCTGCAGTCACAGTGCCTTCTGGAACCTTCCAGGACAGCCAGATCCTTACCTATCAGCACGGGATCCCGACCTCGCTCCGGAAGACGGGCCAGCAGTGGGACTTCCCCAACGCCTGGGCGCCCCTGCAGGACCTGGTCATCAGAGGTAGGAGCAGGGATGGGCGTATCCCAGGGCCCCGCCCCGGGGAGGCGGAGGGAGGGGCCACCGAAGGGGTCGGCCTTCTCTCTCTCCAGCCCCAGGCCCGGTCAGAGTCGGTTGCCCGTGGTTCCAGGACAGAGGGCACAGGGCCGGCCCTGTCCCCCTCTGCGCCCCTGGGATGCGGCTCTGGATACTCAGGCCCTGCCTCGGGGTGTCCTAGGTCTGGCCAGGTCTCCTTCACCCAAGACCCAGGAGGTGGCTTTCCAGCTGGCGCAGAATTGGATCCAAACCAACTTCCATGTCTACTCCCAAAAGTCAGCCATGTACGAGAAGGTGAGCCGGCCCTGAGCCGCCCCAGGCCGCCTCCCTAACCCTAACCCTAACCCTCCCCCTCCCTGCGGTGAGAAGGGAAATTGTCAGGCTCTGCAAAGCCCAGGCCCAAGCCCCGTGGCGGCCCCCAGTGGCCATTCCTGGGCACTACAGGGGTGGGAGACGCAGAAGGTGAGCTGGCCCTGAGCCAGACCCGCCAGTGCGCCTCCCCGTGGTGAGAGGGGGAATTGTCAGGCTCTGCAAAGCCCAGGCCCAGTGGCGGCCCCCAGGGCACTGCAGGGGTGAGAGACAGCTTGTCCTCTTGTCCCCAGTATGACATCAGCAGTGGTGGGCAGCCGGGTGGCGGAGGGGAGTATGAAGTCCAGGTGAGTGGGCACACCCTACAGGGAATGATGGGGCTCTGCTCTCTCAACTGACCTTGACCTTCCTCTCTAGGCCTGTTCTCCCATGCGGGTGGGTCCCCAGGGAGGAGCCTGGCACCCCTGGGCTAGACTGGGCCAGACCCTCTGGGTTTGGGTCAGGGGATCCCACACCTGCCTGGAAGGACGTCGGGGCCTTCCCCCGAGGCCTCGCCCACTGGCCATCCTCTCTCCAGGAGGGGTTCGGCTGGACCAATGGAGTGGTCCTGATGCTCCTGGACCACTATGGCGACCGGCTGCGCTCTGCAGCCCAGCCGGCTTCCCTGGGGCCCCACTGCCTTGCAGCTGCCCTTCTGCTCAGCCTCCTGCTGCGGTGATGGCCCTGCCCCGGCTGCCGCAGCGCCTCCTCTGGCTCATTAAACGTGTGCAGGCAGCCCTGCCTTCTGCCTCGGTGTTCTCCATCCCTGGGGGCCCCATGCCCTCCTGGGCCTCCCGCCAGTCCGTCAGAGTGGAGGAGGCGGGGAGGGCTCTGGAGGTCATGGGCTGGTCCTGGAACTTTTCACCAGGTGGAGATCCTACTTTGTGGGGAAGAACTATCCCTCCTACCCCGTGAACCTCAGCCCAGTGCCCCACACAACTCAGCCTCCCAGAATCACACCCAAATGCTTTATTGTTCTGCTGAGATGCTTACAAATACTGAGAATCACCCAGCCTGGACCCTGCACCCAGGCCCAGCGCTGGAGGGGGCTGGGAGGTGGGCTTAGTGTTAAGGCGGGAGGACTGCAGCCAGGCCACCGGAGGCCTTGTCCTCTGCTCCATGGTCATCCCCTTCGGAGGTGGGACTTCAGGGTCCCCCTCCCCTGAGCTCCTCTCCGGCTCAGGCTTCCTCAGGGAGCAGCCCTCTGTCCTGTCAGTGGAGCCCCGCACAGAACCCCAGGAAGGCCCTTCGAGCTCCCTCCTCCTCGGGACCCAGAGACCCTGACTTCATCCCCTCTGGCTCTAAGCAAGGCACGAGTGGACGGGAGAGGGCTGGCTGGGGCCAGCAGCTGTGGTCAGGGCCTGGGGACGGGCTGGGGAGGGAGGTGTGAGGTCCCATTTCCCCAACATGAGATGCCCAAGGGCCTGGGCTGGAGAGATGACGGCACGCATCCTCAGATGGGCCCACAGCTTAAGCAGTGGGCGGAGCCACACAGCCACAGCAATTAGCATGTAACCATGGCAATGAAACGTTCCTCAGGTGACCATGGTGACGGGTCCGCTAAAAGGGGATGAGGCTGACCCCTCAAAGATAAAACTTGAGGTCTCTGGCCCTTGAACAAAGTAGTAAAAATACAAATGCGGGAGGACGATGGGGTGAGAGCAGGGTTTGAGAAGCACTGCCTGAGCTGTCACCCCACTCTGGAGGCGGCTCTGCTCGGGCCCCACGGCCCCTGCACAGGAGGCAAGAGGGGATCTTTGGCAGATTCTGGCGTCATAACTGTCCTTGACACAGAGAACACGTAGGGAGGGCAGGACCCTGCGGGGTTATTGCAAGTTCTGGGCCCCGGCCCCGGCCGCCGGCTGGCTCTTCAGGAGGTCGGGGCTCAGCAATCCCAGCAGGAGCTCCTCACAGCAGCACGGGGGCCTCTGCTCCAAAAGCCCCGGCTCCCCCGGGAGGCGGCCTGGGCCAGCGGGTGGCTGTCTCCAGAGCCAGCAGGGAAGCAGGTGGTCGGGCCTGGGCCCTGGGCCAGCCTGCGGGCCAGGAAGCCCACCATCAGTTCATGAACTGAGTGTAGCCCTCGGCCCCGGTGACAATGACGTCCATCCAGATGCGCATGGCCTCTGCGGACGGGGCCACCATGTAGTACAGCCGGTCATGCGTCTTCACGCAGAAGGTGAGGGCCGGGTTCGGGCTCTGCGGAGGCAAAGGGGAGCGTCTAAGACGAGCCACCCAGACGTGCAGCTTTCTCCTGCCCGCCCCGCCCCCTCCGCCCACCCCCGCCCCCCCGCCCCTCCACCCAGCCCCGCCCCCTCCGCCCCGCCCCACCCCCTCCGCCCAGCCCCGCCCCACCCCGCCCACCATCCGCCCCCGCCCCGCCCCTCCGCCCCAGCCCCGCCCCCCCCCCCCCGCCCAGCCCGCCCCCTCCACCAGCCCCGCCCCCTCCGCCCCGCCCCGCCCCCTCCGCCCAGCCCCGCCATCCGCCCAGCCCCGCCCCCCCGCCCCGCCCCGCCCCCCCCCTCCGCCCAGCCCCGCCATCCGCCCCCGCCCCGCCCCCTCCACCCAGCCCCGCCCCACCATCCGCCCCACCCCCGCCACGCCCCCTCCACCCCACCACGCCAACTGCCCAGCCCCGCCTCCCCATCCACCCAGCCCCGCCTCCCCATCCACCCGGCCCCGCGCCTCCCCACCCGCCCAGCCCCGCCTCCCCCCACCCGCCCAGCCCCGCCCCGCCATCCGCCCAGCCCCACCTCCCCATCCACCCTGCCCCGCCCCACCATCCGCCCCACCCCGCCACGCCCCCTCCACCCCACCACGCCAACTGCCCAGCCCCGCCTCCCCATCCACCCAGCCCCGCCTCCCCATCCACCCAGCCCCGCCTCCCCATCCACCCGGCCCCGCCTCCCCACCCGCCCAGCCCCGCCCCGCCCCCGCCATCCGCCCAGCCCCACCTCCCCATCCACCCTGCCCCGCCCTGTCCCCATGATGACCTGGAGCTCAGGGATGAGCCCTACATGGACCAGAAACCTAGACCCCACCAGCCAAGTGGGGCCCAAGCTGAGATGTCCCCCTCCTCACCCTGGCAGTCCTTGGACCTGTCACGGTCATATTCTGCCAGGGGGGGGCCCTGGTCCTTAGCAACCCCAGGCACAAAAGAATTTCACAAATCAGACACCAAGGGCTGTTTCGTCTCATGCGTTCTCTCTGCAAAAGCATGGCTCAGTGGTTGAGCATCGACCTATGAACCAGGAGGTCACAGTTTGACTCCCGGTCAGGGCACATGTCTGGGTTGTGGGCTCAATTCAAAGTAGGGGGCGTGTAGGAGCAGCCGATTAATGATTCTCTCTCATCACTGATGTTTCTCTCTCCCTCCCTTCCTCTCTGAAACCAATAAAAAAATATTTTAAAAATGCGGTAATTGTGGTTACTGTCTATGGGGGGGTACCTCTTTGGGGAAGGGGAGAAGGAGAAAGGAAGGGAAGTTTACAGAGGGAGCAAGGGGAGGCCCAAGACTGCAGTGTTGGTGGAGGCCTTCGCTTGGAGCCTGCCCAGCACCCCGCAGTCCCTGGGCGCCCGCACCTTGGCCGCGCTGCGCAGGTGGTCGTAGTACACCTCCTCGATGGCCTGGAAGTAGATCACCCCCTTCAGTTTCGTCTCATGCTTGTCTGCAAAGGAAACAAGGGCCCGCTGAGGAGGCTGAGGGGGAGGGGCGTGGGAGGAGGTGGTGCCCAGTCCCCAGGCGCAGCCACAGGACGGTGGGTTAGAACGCCACTGAGACACCACCACCCACTATCGGAAATTAGAAATACACGCAAGTCACACAGCACGCTCTGGTAAGGTCTGTGGAGAAAAAGGCAGCGGGGAGTCTGAACTGGGAGACTGTGGGTGGTTTGCCATATCGACCCGTTTGTCCTTTGAGCCAATCATCACACTTAAGAAAATGCACCTCACACGTGTGCAAAGTAACACGCTTACACCACTCACCGCAGCGTGTCTGTACTCACAGAAGACTGCAAACGCCCAGGTGCCCCCGAGCAGGAGGGCTGGCAAACTAGCGCACGGGTGCGGGGCACAGGCAGAGGACGGGCGGAAACCTGTGCTCTGCAGACCCAGAAGTAGCTCCAAACTGTAGCATGGAGACATGGACATGCTGGGTGCAGAAAGGCCTCTAAGATGCATTCTTAGAAGGACAAGGAGTGTGTTCCCTTCTGTGTACAAAAGGGGTAAGAACACGCTTGCTTGTTCCCATTCCCTTAAAGAAACACTCAATGGCCCTACTTGGTTTGGCTCAGTGGATAGAGCATCAGCCCTTGGACCGAAAAGGTCCTGGTTTCAATTCTAGTCAAGGGCATGTACCTCAGTTGTAGGCTCCATCCCGGGCCCTGGTCGGGAGGCAACCAATCGATGTGTCTCTCACATCCATGTTTCTCTCTCTCCCGTCCCTCCCTTCCACTCTCTCTAAAAATCAATGGAAAATATCCTCGGGTGAGGGTTAACAAAAAACAAGAGAAACACTAGATGGATACAGAAGAAATCAATTCTCGTGAGTGGGGCCTAATTCCCAATTTAAACCTTTTCTGTATTATGATTTTGAACTATATAAACGCATTCACCTACTCGACTCTAATATTACAAAGTGGAAGGAAGTATTGAGCATCTGGGGGCAGGTGGCAGGAAGGAGGAGGCTCACTTCAGTGGAAGTGGCTTGCGGGGGTGGATGGGGGCACAGGGCCCGCCATCTGTCGCAGGCCCACACTGTCCAGGCCCTACCAGCGGCATCCTGGACAGCGAGCCCGGGACGTAAAGGAAAGACCACAGACCATCATGAAAGCATCCGGGCAATCACTGCTCAGGTGGCGGTGGCTGGCAGTGGGCACCCGCCCCACCCGTCTCCTTTCCGGCCCAAGTCATCGACCCTGGGTCCCAGCTGCAGCCCGTCCTGGACCCCGCACACCCTGTGCCCCTTTAACTCGTCTTCCCTGATGCCAAGGCAAGGCGTGACCTTCCTGAGGCAACTCTAATCCCACTGCCTGCGCTCACAGCGTCTCTGCTGGCTCCGCCTGGGCACCGCTGCCTCCTTGGCTTGGCCAAGGCCATGTACAGGCTGGTGCCAACCGGTCCCTCTGGCCTGGTCTCACACCCTCCCCTGCTCTAACCCCAAGCTCTACCTGGCCAGGCTGAGCCGCTCATGTTCCTTTAAAGTGTGCTCTGCGCACACAGAGGGATGGCCTCCAGCCCATTCCCTTGGCAAACGCCTGAGGAATGTGGAAGACCCACGGCCAGTGTCCCCACTGTGTGCATGTTCCTCTGTATGGCTAAATCTGAACCTTCCTTCAGATCCAGAGCTCTACCTCCGCCAACACCAACAACTATGTGCCCAGCACACAGTAGGTACTCAGTGAGTTGAATGAATGAGTCCCAGGCACCAGGATCCAGTGCCCAGCCATCACGCTCTAGCGCTTTGTTCAGTAGCTGCCTCCCTGACAACAAGCTCCATGGGAGAGGCTGTGGCCTCCTTGCTTATCACCAGAGCCGAGAACAGTGCCTGGAACTTATCAGATGCTTGGCAGTTGATGAATAAATAAATGGATGAGCCTGGCCTGGGTGGCTCAGTGGTTAACCATCGACCCAGGAACCAAGAGGTGGCCGGTTGGATTCCTGGTCAGGACACATGCCCTGGTTGCAGGCTCAATCCCCAGTAGGTGGCATGCAGGAGGCAGCCAATCAACGATTTTCTCTCATCATTGATGTTTCTCTCTGTCCCTCTCCCTTTCTCTCTGAAATCAATAAAAAAATATTTTTTTAAATAAGTAAATGAATGAACCAATCCATGGAGGTGACCAGGTACACTCTGCACATCTGCCAGGGGTGGAGGAGAGGACAGACCCAGCGCCCGTGGCCCCCCTGGAGCTTGGCCTCTTCCGGAAGACCAGCTGTCGGGGTGGACCCCAGGGCCTGCTCTGGGAAGCCGTGTGGGAACTCACCCACATAATAGGAGAGGGTGCGCTTGAGCCGGTCGAAGACAAACCAGCGCTTCTTCCACGACTTAATCTTGCCGCCCATCTTGACCAAGTAGCCACGACAGACCTGGTGGGAGGCAAGAATGAGGAAGGACCCAATGCCTGGCCCTGAACCTTCCTTCCCTGAACCTCGAACCCTAACGTTCACAGAAGTGGCAGCACCTATGCCTGTATTGGGGGGGCGGGGGGGTTGTCCCCAACATCTCTTCAAGCTAGAACACCGGTCCTGATCCAGACCTCGATGTCAGGGCAGGACAAGGCCAGGAGGGCCTCCGACCCTGGTCCCCTCCCCGCACACAGGCCACGCCCAGCACCCGGGCCACACCCAGCACCCGGGCCACGCCCAGCACCCGGGCCACGCCCAGCACCGGGGCCATGCCCACCTTGCTGCTGAGCACCACGTGCAGACAGGTGTCGACGCCGTGGCCCGAGGACTCGATGTGGGTCTTCAGGTCAAAGTCCTCCTTCCGGACAGGCAGGTAGCGGGTCAGGGGTCGCGCCTGGGAGCAGAGGGCAGGGTCCACAGTCTCCTCACTGCCCCGTCGTTCCTTGTCCGAGCCCCTCAGCTTCAGTCCTGCACCCCACAGCCTGCCACCCTCCCTCCCTCGCCCATGGCCATGGCTCTGCAATGACCCAGCGGGCAGCCATACTTGTCTTGTCACCCCGCTCCTCTCCCTCTGGGGCTGAGCGGAATAAAGCAAGAGGCCGCTGTGAGCAGCCTCTGGGAAGAGAAGCCCCACAGGACATCTGGTCTCTGCCTTCCCAGGGGACCTGGTCGGGGTCATGCCCCCTCTCTGGCCTCCGTGTCCTTAGGTGGAAAACGTGGCTTTGAACGATATAACCCCCAAGGTCTGTTCCACCTCAAAAATTCTCAGACTAACTCCACTCTGTCACCTGCTTTCTTTCTGCTCTTCCTTTCTGGGAAGAACATTAGAATGGCCCGAAAAGGAAACATAACAGATTAAAGAAAAACAAAATGCACACCTTCCAGGAGGCACCCCCAAATGGGGCTCCCTGCACCCACCGCCCCCAGCGCACTCAGCCCACGGCAGGGGCTAGAGTCCCACAGTGGCCCTGGCCAAAGATTCCAAACACAGAGGTAAAACTCACAGTTCTCTGGACAAGGGCACATCCCCGGACTGTGGGCTCAATCCCCAGTAGGGGGCGTGCAGGAGGCAGCCGATCAATGGTTCTCTCTCATCATTGTGTTTCTCTCTCTCCCCCTCTCCCTTCCTCTCTGAAATCAATAAAAATATATACGTTTTTAAAAAGCACTTGGACTTGCCTTTCGAGCTAGTGCGTTAGTTAGTTAATTAGTTAATTAATTAAATGTTCTGCTATCTCCTGAGCAAGGAGAAAGCCCAGAGTTGGTGTCTGTAAGAGGATGGACTCCTGTCCCGAGAGAGACTAGGATCCTGGAGACGGAAACCATCAGCACAGCCAGGCTGTCCACTGTGGGGCCTGGAGCCATGAAGCTCGGGGACAGGAGGTCGTCGGGGAAGCGGGAGGGAGGAACAGCACAGATTTGGGGAGCAGAGACCAGGCCCCGAGAGAGGCCATGGGAGCCGCTCTGGTTCAACTCTCCACTCCCACCTCTGAGGCCTGTTCAGACCATCTTCTCTGACCCCGGATGTCAGCGAGGGGGCTGCCATGTCCCCACAACCCCCACTCCCCACACACACGCACGCATGTGCACACGCACACACGTGCACATGCACACTGGCTGGGACAAGCCCCCGGGTCTCTGCTCCAGGGGCCTGACCGTGTCCTGGGGAACCTGCTTGCGCTGAGCCAACAGCAGCCTCCTCCAGAGCGGAGCGGCGTTCCTGCCAGCAAGTGCCTGGCCTGTCCCGCCCCGCGTGGCCCACTTCAGCCACGCACCTCAGCCCATCACCGCCACAGCCCAGCCACGCGCCCCAGCCCATCACCGCCACAGCCCAGCCACGCGCCCCAGCCCAGCCACGCGCCCCAGCCCATCACCGCCACAGCCCAGCCACGCGCCCCAGCCCATCACCGCCACAGCCCAGCCACGCGCCCCAGCCCATCACCGCCACAGCCCAGCCACGCGCCTCAGCCCATCACCGCCACAGCCCAGCCACGCGCCCCAGCCCATCACCACCACAGCCCAGCCACGCACCTGAGAAAACTGCTTCTCCCGCAGCTTGACCTCCTTCTCCACCAGCTGCTGCCTCCGGCTGCTCTCGCTCTGCAGCCTGCGCTCCACATGCTCCCGCCGCCGCCGCTCCTCCTCCAGGGCCTGCCGCCGCAGCCCCAGCTCCTGCTCCTGCACCACAGCCGGGGGTCAGCGCCCACGCTGCCCTCTGCCTCCACCCCCAGATCCCCTCTCAGAGCAGGGCGGGCCGCGGGGGGCACCCACCGCGAGGGCAGCCTGGCCTGAGGAGGCACCCTTAGCACCCACGCCAAGGCCCTGCTGTTGAGGGACATGATCTGACGTGAGAGGGCCCTGCTTCGAAGCCTGGCTCGGCCACTGCACACCAGGGGCCCTGCCAAGGTCATGCCAACCCTAAGCCTCGCCGCCTCATCTGTAAGGGGCCGGGGTGCCTCCCCTGTGGCCCCAGTAAAGTTACACCAGATCGTTATTAAATGCCATCACTGACTCCAGGGAGGGAAGCGCTCCATAAACCCATGGGGCTCCTGCGTTTTTCTCTGAATTCCTGAAACACGGAGAACCTCAGCAACTTTTTTGACAGTGAATATACTCAGGGGTCCTTCCCTAATCAGCAAGGCCCTCGGAAACTCCAAATTAGAAACGTTTGTACTTCAACTTCAAATTTCCTAGGCGGGAAATGAACTTATGAAAGCCATAGTAGCAGATTTTGAAAGTCGCTAAAACAAATAGTGAGCCACAGAGCATGTCCTGATGTTCTGTGTCTGCATCACGACCATGACTTTTATACCATTAACCCTTTGCCATTTCTCGCTAAAGCTCAGCACAATCTCCTTTCTCTCCATTTGCCACGAGGCGCTGTGAACGCACCCCGCTTTGGGGTGCAGCTTCTACAGCTCCGGGTCTGACTCCCTCCCAGGCCGGGCTCCTCGGCCTGGCTGTGCAAGGTGCACTGCGGTCCCCGTTGGTGTCTCAGCTCCAGGCCAACGTGAAGGAGACATGACTCCCCTCAGCCGCCACTAGCCCCAAGGTCCCCACCCCACCCCCACCACACCTCTGCTCCGCCTGGGACATCGCCTTCTCTTCTGTCCGCCTCCTCACCCCACCTGCTGCTTTTCCTGGCATCCCAGGAAGAAGGACAGCCACTCAAGTAGACAGGAATAAAAGTCCCTGCCCGGCCGGTGTGGTTCAGTGGTCGAGCTATGAACCAGAGGTCACGGTTCAGTTCCCAGTCAGGGTCAGGCCATCTGCGTGGGGTTGCGGGCTCCATGCCCGGGGTTGCGGGCTCCCTGCCCAGGGTTGCAGGCAGCCAATCAATGATTCTCTCTCATCACTGATATTTCTCTCTCTCTCCCTCTCCTCCCTCTCTGAAATCAGTATATATATATATATTTTTTTTTTTTAAGCCCCATTGTGGCCACAAGGTCCACAGATGTCAACACACAGAGATGGAATTCCCACACAGGAAAGTCATGGCTGGACGGGCCCCGGCTGCCCCCCTCCTCTTTTCCTATGAGCTGTGAACATGAATCGCACCAAGGCTCCCTGTCCCTCAACTTTTCTCAAGGGAATTTTGCAAGGAACATGTGGGTGACACAGCTTAAAGCGCTGGCCCTTGGCAGGTGGAAGGCGATGCTGCGACTCCCCACCCCGCCTCGGGCTCCGCGTCCAGGTCTGCCTCACCCTGGACTCCATGAGGCGGCTCTTCTCCGCGTGAGCTTCTTTCAGCATCTTCTCCATCTCCTCGAGCCTCCCCACATCCAGGCCGCTCACACTGAGGAGGGAACGGGGGCTGAGGAGGCATCTGGCAGGGGTGGCGAGTCCCGTGTGGGGGACGCAGAGCCGGCACTCGGCTGGATGGGGCGGGCGGGTACCTGGACATGTTGTCGGGGGAGCAGGCGGAGTTGCCGCCCGTGGAGGCGCTGGTCTCCATGCTGTCGGAGCTCTCCAGGCTCAACGTGTCATAGGCGTGCTCGCCCTCCTCCCCGCGCTCCCGCCCCGCCGGCAGGTGGTGCAGGATAGAGTGCATGAGCGGGGGGAAGCCCGAGGGGCCTGCCAGGAAGGGGGGCGCCCCATGCAGGGCATCCCACTGGCACTGAGCCTCGGCTGCTGCTCTCTGCTTCAGCTCAGCCAGTCTCCGCCGTTGCTCCTCAATCACCTGCTGCCCTGCGGGAGGGACAGGTGGGGTCACGGGGCAGCCCACCACCCAGAGAGGGAAGGAGCGAGCAGGAGAGGGTAGCACAGGGCACCCACATCGGCCCCCGCCAGCCCCCGAGGCCCCCCAGCACCGGGTGCAGCTGCCCTGCCCATGCTCAGGCCCATCTGGCCCCAGCTGCACGCCTGGCGTCAGCTATCTCTGCATCCTGAGCCCACAGGGCACTGAGCCTGCCCAGGTGGTGCCCTGGCAGCAAGGCCTGCAGATGGGGACACATGCGCCCACCCTGCCCGCTGGGGAAGGGAGAGGAAGAGAGGGCACCAGGGAGTCAGTGCAGAACCAGCCACAACGCAGATGCAGGAGCAACAGCAGCAGGAGCGGAGGGGAACTGGGAGCGCGCTGAGGCCGACAGCTCAGCTCGAGGGGCGAGGCAGCCGGGCCCCCAGCCCCGCTCAGCCAGGAGCTGCCGCCGGGCACCGGGGCTGGACAGAGTGCACCATGCAGGCACTGGGCGGAGGCTGCCCAGCCAGAGCCCCGTCCCCAGTGACCACGTCTACCTGCTGGGCCGGCAGCTGGGAGGGGCTCAGCGGGAAGCGGCTGGACTGTGGGGGACCCGTCAGAAGGGAGGAGGAGACAGAGGGGATGAGAGGAGAGAGGAGTGGACGGACGTGGGCTTTCTAAACAACCACAGTGCCCTAAGCAACAAGCCTGCTGGGTCCCCAGAGCAGTATCTTCAGGAGCATTTCTGGGGGTCAGTCCACCCCCTGCCTCCAGTCAGGGGGATGCAGCTCCCACTCCGGTCAGACCCACGCCCTTGCTTGCGGGGCCCTCTAGGCAAGAGCTCACAGCACCCCACCCCTAGGGTCCCTGCCCCCCAATAAGCACCCAGGGTGGCCCCTGTAGGTGTCTAATACCTCCCGGCAGTCGGGGTCCCCGTTAAAGAAAAACATCCTGTGAAAGGTACGGGGGGGGGGGGGGGGGGGCGGGGATGGAGGTAGACACCGGGGCCGGGGGCACTCACCTTTCTGCTGCAGGGCCAGCTGGCGCTTGGTCTCGATGTCCTGCAGCGTGGCCGCCAGGGTGCGGGGAAGGCTTCCCGGGCCGTTCTGGGTGAGGGGCGCGCTCTGGAGGGAGACGGGGTGTTCTGAGTGAGGCTCAGGACACCCCCCAAAGGCTTCTACCATGGCCTTGGCCTCTCCCCAGTAGGAGGTCTCCAGCACCCCCCACCCGCCCATCCTGCTTGCACACCGGCCTCAGACCTTTGGGGAAGGGCTGCGGCCCAAGGCAGCCACGCTGAGCGGGGAGGAGGAGGAGGAGGAGCCCGAGGACGAGGGCAGGGGGCCGTAGGTGCGGGCAGCGGGGCTGGCGCCTTCCCCATCCATCTTGGAGCGGAACACCTGGGGGAGAGAGATGCTGCCTAGTGACCTGGCCCCCCCACTGTTCCACCCATCCCAGACCCCCCCACTGTTCCACCCCACCCCAGGCCCCTGGCCCCCCACTGTTCCACCCCACCCCAGGCCCCTGGCCCCCACTGTTCCACCCCACCCCAGGCCCCCGAGGCGGGCTGTAACCAAGGCCAGTCTCCAGCTGACAACAGCAGGGAGCCTACGGGCAGCCTCTGCCAGGCTGTGCCTCCTGGGCCAGTCCCTGGGCCAAGCCTGTCTCAGAAGAACTGGTCAGTGGGCCCAGGCGAGGGGCTCACACCGCGGGGCAGGCTGTGCAGAAGGCCAATGGGAGGCCGGTTCCCTGTAGTCCCAGCTTGGCCACCACCCGCCGCGTGGCCTGGGCTGTGCCCCCACACGGGCCTGAGCTTCCTCACTACAAAAGGAGGGAGCAGCCAGGCTAAGGGGCTGCGCTCCCCACAGCATCAGTGTCGGGGAGAAAGGCCTTTGGAGTCAAGAACCCTGACTCGCAGGCTCTGCTCCTTCCTAGCCGTGGGGCGTGGGGAGATTACTCATCTCCTCGGAGCCCTGTCTGGAGAGGCGCCCCACGTCCACGAACCAAACCCTCCCAAGGGGACACGGAGCTTTCGCTCAGGTCAGCCTGAGGGGTGCAGTGTCTTCACCAAGGGCCAAAGCCAATGGTGGGGCCTGGGCATGGCAGCAGGCCAGCAGGGGCGCGGGGGGGGGACGACTGGGGGGCAGCCTATCCAAACACTCCCACCCGAGTGGCCAGCACTACGCGGCCCCTCCCCCATGGCAGCTCAGGGGGCTCCAGCGGCCCCTCCCCCATGGCAGCACCAAGGGGACTCAGGCCTGTCCTCAGGGCTCTCACTTCAAAGTCTTTGTCCCCCCCTGTGCTGCCTCCCAGTGTCCCCCTGGGAAGACAAGGAGAGTAAATGCTGGCCGTTCTCCCAGGACACACTCACTCCAGTGCAACAGGCTCAGGGTGTGTGGGGCCCGGACTGAGCGAGTCTGGGCTGCGGGCGGGAACAGAGCAGAGCCCCAGGCCAGCCCCACCCCTCCCACTGGGCAGGCAGTCCCGCCACCTTTGGCCTCACAGAGCTGGCCCGCAGGCTTAGAAAAATGCCAGGATGGCTGCCCGCGAGGAAGCCCTCAGGGCCACCTCAGGTCCAGGGGCCCACACCGCCCTGGCTGGACTGACCCCCACCGTCTACGGTGGCATGTGTGGCAGGAGGACTCGGAGCAGAGGCGCAGGGATGAGGAGGGACAGGCAGTGAAGAGGGGGGTTACCTGCAGCTGACGAAAGGCTTTGGTGGGCAGAGGTGGGGGGGAGGAGCGAGGGGAGGCTGCTGCGGGGGTCCCCAGCCCAGCCATCAGCTCCTGGTACCATTGCTCTAAGCGCACAGCGGGGGACAGCGGCCTCTCCGGCTAGGAAAGCAGGAAAGCCAGGAAGGGCGGGAGGGAGCGGAGGGAAGGCCAGGAGATGAGGGGAAGGAGGAAGACAGGGAGAAGAAAGGGAAGGTTGGAGGGAGGTGAAGGGAAGGCCATTTCAGAGAAACAGACAGGAGGCGAGGGAAGAAGGCGAGGAAGGAAGGGAGAAACAAGAGCAGAAAGAGAAGGAAAGGGTTGTCGTGAATGTGCTGACGACACAGAGGAACCGGGCACCACTCCAGGACACACACGCGTGCTATGCAGGAGGCCAGCCACCAGGCCCCAGCACTGACCACGCCCGGGCCGGCCCAGAGCTGGGAGCAGGGAGCAGACAGAGCCACAGCAGTGGGCTGAGGGTGGAGGGACACGCCACCCCCTCGGGGAAGGTAGGATGGCAGTGGAGGAGGAGGAGGGCAGCCCAGGAGGAAGGCAGCAGGTGGGAACCAGGTCCTGGGAGGCAGAGGCTGCAAAGGCGGGCCTGGCGCGGGGCTGTGGGCATGGGCGAGGTGCCCTGTCGCCTTTAGCTGCTTGGGCATCGCGCGCTGGGGGAAGGCCAGGGAGCAGGAGGGAATACAAGAGGCTAATGGGACTGGGACCCCAGAGACGGTCCTGCCCAGGGGCAAGGGATGGCACGTGCAGGAGCAGAGGAGGCTCAGAGCCCTCTGGGCACAGGCCCTCCTGCCAGGGCAGAGGCTGCTCTCCGAGAGCTGCCAGGACTACAGGAAGCCCTCAGGCCTGGGCCAGAGGGACCCCCCCGACCCCTTTATCCAGGCGCCCTTCTCCCTCACGGCTAACCTAACGACAAACCCGCTCCCCGCCCAGGCACAAGGGGCATCCAGGACCCACCAGGCGGCTCGGGGAATAAGTGGGCCTGCTCAGGGCTGGCCCCTCACTGTCAGGCAGGAGCTGGGGGAGGCGCAGAAGCACAGGTCTGCAGGAGCACAGCTAGAGAGCCTCTGCCAGGCCCGACCCCTCAGTTCCCAGTAGGGGGAGGGGAGGCCCCAGATACCCAGACGTCACACCTCAGGGCCACACTCCATCCCAGACAATACCACTGTCAGCACAGACGGGCGGGCAGGAAAGGTCAGCAGAACCAGCTGTCTGGGGCTCCTCTGGACCTCACTCCCCAGCGGACCCTGAAGGCCCAGCCCTGGGCAGGGGCAGGCGAGGAAGCCTGGGGAGGGCCTTCCTTCAGGCCCAAGGCTGGGCTGTAGGGGCTGCAGAGTGCCCAGAGCACACTCTGTCTCCAACACTGTGGGTGTCCCCCAGGGGGGCTCGCACACAGCTCCGAACACCGGTTACAGGCCAGGCGTCCTCAAACTACGGCCCGCGGGCCACATGCGGGTGTTTTTGCCGTTTTGTTTTTTTACTTCAAAATAAGATATGTGCAGTGTGCATAGGAATTTGTTCATAGTTTTTTTAAAACTATAGTCCGGCCCTCCAACGGTCTGAGGGACAGTGAACTGGCCCCGTTTAAAAAGTTTGAGGACCCCTGGGTCACACCATGCCCGAGGGCCTGCTCGCCCCATCCACTGGGCAGGGGCTGGAAGGGGACGGGGAGACCCCTCTCAGGGCTGAGCAAGAAAGAGACCTGGGCAGGAAGCAGCTAAAAGCACAGGGGACTCTCTGCCCAGGGTCAGGGCTTGGAAAGATGCCAGCACACAGACTGTGGGGTGGGAAGGCGGGGCTGTCATATTCCCTGAGCATCTCCTCAGAAGCCCAGGTGTTGGGGGCACAGCATGCCGAATCAGAGCCGGGGAGCCAGGCCTGTCCAGGGGAGGCCGGGCCTAGCTCGGAGGCTGGATGCTTCCAGGGGTCACAGAAAACTGACAAATGGCATACAGAATACATGCAAATTAATATGCAAATGGACGCTCTGGTTTTTTACGGGCTGCCCAGGTACTAGGGCACATCGCACTCACTCTAACTTGCACACTCTGGCCAGGGGGTTGGCCACACGCCCTTCAGCGGGGCCCCGGGGAGGAGCACAGGCAGGAGCCCAGGAGGCGCAGGTGGGCAGTGGGCTCCGTGGAGCAGGCGGGAGCTGTGATGGCCTCCTGTGCCCTGCAGCAGAGCTGAGTGGAAGCGGGTGGGGAGAAGGGGACAGAGGAGGCGCCCGCCCGAGATGACCCCGGGAACGGGCCCTGAGCCGCAGTCCCCAGTGCCACCTCTGAGGACTCGGAGATGAGCAGGTCAGCCTACAGAGAGGGCACTGGTGAGGTGCTCTCACTCACACTCCACCCGGCCCCCCACCCCAGCCCGAATGAGAGCATCATGGACCAGCCGCCTCCTGCGCACCCCACACTGAGGATCGAGCCCGCAGCCCGGGCATGTGCCCTGAGCAGGGATTGAACCGCGACCTCCTGGTTCATAGGTCGACACTCAACCCCTGAGCCACGCTGGCCGAGCTCTCACTGATGTTTTCTATCTCTCTTTCTCTCTTCCTCTCTGAAATCAACAAAAATATGTTTCATTTTTACATATATACTTTTTATTGATTTCAGAGAGGAAGGGAGAGGGAGAGACAGAAACATCAATGATGAGAGAGAATCATGGATCAGCTGCCTCCTGCATGCCCCACACTGGGGATCGAGACCACAACCGGGAATCGAACCTTGACCTCCTGGTTCATAGGTCGACGACACTCAACCACTGAGCCACGCTGGTCAGGCTAAAAATATATTTTAAAAAAGAAGACACAACAGCAGCAGCAGCAGCTGGTAGCCATCAAGAGTCAAATCCCAGACCTTAGGACCATTCCCACTCCCATCTCTGTCCAGGAGCAGGCCCCGTCCTCAATCTCAGCCATTAGGGTGAAAGCGCCACGTTGCTCCAGAATCTCCCAGGGAGACCCCTCGGGCCCAAAGCTGGGCTGACCCAACCACTACCTCTTTGAGGGTCGACGGCGTCTTCGGGAAAGGCCTGCCTCCCGTGAGCGAGTAGTATCTTCTCTCCAACATCGTCAGCTTCTCCTTCTCCTGCAAACCCAAAGCAGCAGAGACTCAGAAAGGAGTGGGTGTGACAGCAAGGGAGACCAGTGAGCAAAGGGGGAACCCTGCACCCTTCCCCCACCCACCAGCTACCTTCTGCAGCAGCTGCAGGGAGGCATTCTTGTCCCGGGCCAGGTGCTCGGACTCCTGCACGGCCTGAGCCCGGATCTGCCCGGCCTGACTGTCCAGCACTGCCAGGCGCTCCTGAAGGGGGCCGGGGTGGTCAGTCGAGGCCTGGGGAGCCAGGGCTGAGCCCAAGGTGAGGTTCGGCTGTCTCCCCAGACCCTGGGCTTCAGTGAAGGGAATCCACCAGCTCTCTGCTTGGCCTCCACTCACCCCAGGACAACCCAGGCTGCTGTGGTCAGCTAGCCCCCACCCTTCCCTTGACCAGTGACCCCTGTGCCACAAAGCACACCAGCCAGAACCCATGTCCTCAAATCTCCCCTCCCTCCACTCACACTGTCAACACGTGCAGAACCCCAGATAGGGACGTTCTCCCCCCACCCTGCCCTCCCACCTCCGCACCACCACCCAAACCCAGGACTTTGCTTCCCCCGCCCCGACTTTTTCATCAGCCTCCTTCTGCCAACTCTCAGCTTTCCGATCTGTCCCACTGCCACAAATACCTCTCTAAGGTGACCTCTGAGGGTTGTTTTTGCTTGCCTGCTTATCCGAATTTTCTAATCTCTTAAGGAGAACATATATTACTTAAATAAATTTTTAAAATATGTTTTTATTTATTCCAGAGATGAAGGGAGAGGGGAGAGAGAGAGAAACATCAATGATGGGAGAGAGTCATGGATCGGCTGCCTCCTGCATACCCCACACTGGGGAGCGAGCCCACAACCTGGGCATGTGCCCTGACCGGGAATCGAACCATGACCTCCTGGTTCACAGCTCAGCCCGAGCCACGCCGACTGGGCTGCTACCTCCTTTAACTGTCTTATGAGGCAGGTGCCTTTGTGCCCATGTTACCAATAAGAACACTGAGTACTTAGGAGGTAAGACAACTTAGTAAATGGTAGAGTTAGGATGAGAACCAGGTCATCTGAACTCCAAAGCCATCCTCTGAGCCACTCTGATCCCCACTAGAGAAGACAGGAAAGCCCAGGGTACCAGGGCAGACAGAGGCGGGGGGGTAGGGGGGACGACACAGGGAGCCAAGAGGACAGCTGAGCAAGGCTCCCGAGGAGCAGCATAGGGAGAATATAACATTGGGTCCCAGTGGCCGAGCCCCTGTTTCCTGGGGGCCTGAGTGGGCATGAGTGGGAGGGACCAGGAGTCCAATACTACCCACCCCTCCCGAATTCCCTGGAGCTTATACCCACCCGGACCTGGAATCCATGGGATTAGCCACTCCAGGCTCCCTGGCTCCCTAGCCACTCCAGGCTCCCTAGCCACTCCAGCAGGAAAGCGGAAGAGGCCAGAGGAGCGCCAGCGCCAGCCCCAGCCCCAGCCCCAGCCCCGTGCAGTGTCATGGGAAGGAACAGGGCTTTGGGGCCAGGCAGGCTTGGGTTCCAATCCCGACTCTGAAGCTTATAAGCTGGGAGGTTTGGGGCAAATCTGGAGCTTCTCTGAACCCTGGTTTCCCTGTATGGGTTGGGCAAATGTAGGTGTACAGAACCTGTACAAAAGTTGTGAGTACGTGGAACAGTCTATTCCTGTATCATTAACTAGAGGCCTGGTGCATGAAATTCGTGCACTCAGGGGGTCCCACAGCTCAGCCTGCACCCTCTTGTAGTCTGGGAGCCCTTGGGGGATGTCCGACTGACAGCCTAAGCCAGCAGTCGGACATCCTTAGGGCTGCCGCAGAGGCGGGAGAGGCTCCCACCACCACCGTTGCACTCACCAGCCGTGAGCCCAGCTTCTGGCTGAGCAGTGCTCCCCCCGGTGGGAGCGCACTGACCACCAGGGGGCAGCTCCTGCATTGAGTGTCTGCCCCCTGGTGGTCACTGCACGTCATAGCGACCGGTTGCTCCGAGGTTCAGTCAATTTGCACACTAGCCTTTTATTATATAGGATTATTGTATAACTGTCCATACAAACACCTGTAAACCTACTTTTGCCCAACCCTGTATATAAATGAGATAAGAGGCCTAGCTGGTTTGCCTCAGTGGATAGTGTGTCAGCCTGTGGGATGAAGGGTCTCGGGTTCAATTCCAGTCAAGGGCACATGCCTGGGTTGCGGGCTTGATTCCCAGTAGGGGGCGTGCAGGAAGCAGCCGATTATGATTTTCTCTCATCATTGATGTTTCTATCTCCCTCTCTCTCCCTCTCTCTTCCTCTCTGAAATCAATAAAATATATTTTAAAAATAAAAATAAAACGGGTGAAAGTACTGGGCTGAGACCACCCTAAGCTAAGGTCAGAATGAGCTGACACAAGGCCTTCTCACACGCCCAGGGGTTTGGGGAGTAAGAACTGCTTCCCTGCCTTCCCCTGCCTCTCACTGGAAGCGGGTGCAGTAAGGCAGGGCAGCGTGCGAGAGAAGCAAGGGATCTGAACGCGGGGGAGGGCCAGTGGCTCCCCACTCACCATCACACCCAGGCTAGCTGACAAGTCCCCAACTCACCACTTTCGACACCCCTCCCATTCTCACTGTTCTCCCATCCCACCCTCTCATCCCAGCCAGGTGAACTGCACACGCGTGTGCGTGTGTGCACAGGCATGCAAGGCTCAGCCACAGGCTCAGAAGCTCCCCAGCCATCTTCCCATTCTCCTCCCTGATGTCTTCCTAAACCTGGCTTAACACGAGCCTCCTACCAACTTGCCTCCCCACCCTCAGGCACACATTCCCATCCCATTCCCCTGAGATCAGAAGTGATCACAGCCCCTGGTGCTCGGGGACAAGCCAGGATACCAGGGCCAGTCCCCTTGCTTTAGGGGTCAGTGAGCCAGGACTGAGCCAAATTGGGACCCAGGATGCCCTCTCCAGGACCTCAGACTGGGTCTAACATCCAGATCTCAGTCTCTGTGGGTGTTCTGGCACTCCCACCAGACAGAGAGCTCTGCCAGGCAGCAGGAAGCCTAAGGCTCAGCCTCCTCCCCCATCTGCAGCTCTCCTTCCCTCTCACTGCCCGCCAGCGCCCAGCTCAGAATGGGAGCCCAAGCCACTTTCCACACAGGACTCCGGGAGTCAGGGCTTCATAACAACAGCTACTGCCCAGCCAGGTGTGGCTCGGCGGTTGAGCATCAACCCAGGAACCAAGAGGCCACTGGTTTGATTCCTGGTTAGGGCACACGCCCAGGTTGTGGGCTTAATCCCTAGTGGGTGTGTGCAGGAGGCAGCAATCAATGATTCTCTCTCATCATTGATGTTTCTCTCTCTCTCCCTCTCCCTTCCTCTCTGAAACCAATAAAATATATATTAAAAAAACTCACAATAGCTATAGTTCGCTGAGTGCTTACTATGATCACATCCTATACTGTCTTACAGCATCTTGGTTTAATTCTCACAACAGCCTATTATTATTCTCCTTTGATGATGAGGAAACTGAGGCTCAGAAAGGCGAAGTTAACATTCATAAGGCCATCAACTGGGATTCAAACCCAGGTCACTGGCCTCTAGCCCCACCCAGCTGTGCGCCATAGCCCGCAGCAGGGAGCAGCCGGCGCACCTTCCTCCGGGCTACACTGCGCAGCAGCTCGGCCTTGCTCCGGAGCAGCCCCTGGCCGGCCAGCTCCCGCTCCTCCTCCACGCGGCTCTGCTGCTCCAGCTGCTGGAACTCCAGGTCCTCAAAGAGCTTGGTCTCTGCCTCCAGGGCCTCAGACTCCTTGAAAGACAGTGACACAGGGGGTTGGGTGTTGCTTGAAATATCCCTCTGAGTTTGCGGGGCTGGACCCGGGGAAACTGGGGAAAGGCTCTGCCACCATCCAACCCCCTTTCCTTGACTTGGCTAGGCCCCTGTCACAGGCATCACCACCTGGAACCGCGGGAAGGAGAAGAGAGATCCCCCCAATCCGCCTTGTCCCCTCCAAACAAAGCACCGACCCTGGCATCCTGGCAGGTACGGCAGGGCCCAGGTGGTCCTGTCCCGCGCTCTCCTCTCTTCCGGGCAGGGGCCCTCGGGGCCAGGGAGGGGGCTGGTGACACTGACCCTTCTCAGCTGCTCCTGCACCTGCTCCCGCACTGACTCGGGGCAGGTGTCCAGCTGCCTCTGGAGCTGGGCGTAGAGCGCCTGGCGGGCCTCCAGGTGCCGGCGTCCCGCGGCCAGCTCCGCCCTCTCCTGGTGGCGGGCGGGCGGGGAGAAAGAACACACACTCCTCAACTCCGCGGCAACAGCAGGCGAGGGGGCGGGGCGGGCGGGAGAGGAGAGAAAACAAGACAAGTAACAGGAGAGAACAACCAGGGAAGGAGGGAAGAGCAGAGGGGAAGTTAGGGGGAAGGGGAGCAGGAGGGGAAGCGAGGAGCTGAGGCGGAGGGGTGGGCCCAGGCAGAAATTTTGGTCTCTCCGAGTCCCTTCAACGACACGTCGGGGAAGGGCCTAAGAAAAAGCCCCATGCCCTGGCTGGTGTGGCTCAGTGGATAGAGCGTCAGCCTGTGGACTGAAGGGTCCCAGGTTCGATTCCCAGTCAGGGCACATGCCTGGGTTGTGGGCTCCTCCCCAATGTAGGGCGTGCAGGCGGCAGCCGATCCATGATTCTCTCTCATCATTGATGTTTTCCTCTCCCCCTCTCCCTTCCTCTCTGAAATCAATAAAAATATATTAAGAAAAAAAAGAAAGAAAAAACCTGCTTTCTCTCCAAACCAGTCAAGGCCAAAGGTGGTTCCACATCCCAAATGGGAGCTTCTAGCTCCTGCACCTCCCCGCCGCTGGAGACCAAAATTTACCCCTATGGGGGAAGGGTGGAGGTGGTGACGTTAAATCCAGGGGGTCAGGGGATGGGTGTGAATGGGGAGCTGAGGAGTGAAGCTATGGCAGCGGTGAGCAGCAGAGGGGACCCCAGCCCAACCCCATGGCCTCTTCCCTCCTGCCGGGGGTGGGGTGAGTGCTGGTACCACAGGCTGAACTTCGGCAGGCTGAGGGCTGCAATTAGTGCAGGCATTGCCATGGTAACCGGTGCCCCAGCCATGGATACAGAGAGGAGGTGGGTGGCTCTGTCTGGGGCGAGATGACACCCCTGAGGGCAGGGCAGGGCGGGAGGCGCTGGTGAGTCACCTCCAAAGGACAGGCAGGCAGGGGAGAAACTGACTACTGATCCCAAAGCCAGAGTGGGGCTTCCTCACCCCCTCAGTAACGGCCGAGAGAGGCCAAGGCCAGGCCTCCGGACCATGCCAGGGACAGGAGGAACGCGGCTGGGCAGGCTCCTTCGGGAACAAGACCCTGTGCTGAACCCGGCCCCACGCCATAATCCACCGCCCGCCGGGAGGAGGGCCTGGTCAGTTCAGTCAGGGGTCCGAGCACCTCCCCACCCTCTGACTCCACCTTTATGGTACCCTATGTTCTGGACGACTCGGGCAGGAGACAAGGCCCCCATTCCCACGCTCTGCCTGAAGATCTGCATCTGGGGGAGTCCCCAGGGGGAGCCCCCAGACCGCCCTCCACAGCCATGTCGCACCACTGGCCTCCTTACCCCCTGCTCGGAGGAAGGCGGGCAGGTGCTGGAGGCAGCAGGCCTCCCTCGCCCACGTCTGCAGGGGCAGCACCAGCCTTCCAAAGGGGAGGGCTCTGCAGGCTCAGAGGCCCCTCACCCAAGCATTTCCCCCAACCTGGCACCATCCTGCCGGTGCCCCATGGAGTCAGGCTGAGCTGTGCCCTTGCCCATGCTTTTCTGATCCAAACCCTGGGGTCCACACCCAGAAAGGAAGAAGGCAGCGTTAGAGGGGAGAGGCCCAAAGCCCGTGGAGTTAGTGCAGAAGTGGCATGGCTCAGAGCTCTTCCCCGCCCGGGTGGCACTGGAGTTAGGGGCATGCACAGAGCCCAGGACAGTGACTGGGACAGTGGAGGGGGAGGGGGGTACACATTAGTGCAGGCCTGTTTGGTAAGCATGGAGTTAATTTGGCACAGAATTTGGGAGTGTGGTTTTGGGGCCCAGAGCCAAAATTCAAAAAGGTGGGGTGGTTGTCAAAGAATTTGTAAGAGCTTCCAAATTGAGGGGAAGGAGAAAGACACTCTCAAAAAAACGCAGGAGGAGAATGAATTCTTAGAAAAATACTGTCAGTCCAAAAATAAATGGCCCCTCTCCACTTGAGAGCTTTTGGCACACTGTAGGCCATCCTGGGTGTGGCTGGCCCGGCCCTTGGGATGGAATGGTCCCTGCAGGCTGGCACTGACCCTGAGAGGGGCAGGGATGGAGCTGTAGACCCTGGAGGCTCAGGGGAGCAGAGACCTGAGGGCTCTCTCCCGGAGACCACCTCCTGCACACCGAGGCACGCTTGCCGGAGACCTCCACAGGAACCCCAGCCTGCATCGCTCCCAGCACCAGGCCCTCAGCTGTGCTCAGTCCCCGCAGGGGTTTGGGTACTTCCTAGCAGGGCCCAGAATGGCAGGCACCCCAGGACAGCACAGAGACCCAGCCAGAGGGGACCCCAGACCAAGTTAACCAGCCCAGCCCGCGGGGACCTCCGAGCTGCTACCTTCCGCAGAGGACAAGGCCCCTCCCCTGAAGCGACACCAAGGCCACCTGGTCTGCAGGTTAGAGGATGAAGTAAGGTGTGAGGGGCCCCGGAGAGGCGTTTCTCCTTCTCTCCCAGGCCCGGTCCCCGGCCCCGAGCCTGGCCAGGTGTGGTTACCTTGTCCCTCTCCTTCTGGACGCCTGTCTCCAAGGCCACCAGCTTCTCCTGCAGCTGGTCCGCCGCCCTCTGCTCCTGCTGCAGCAGCGCCCGCTCGGCCTCCCTCTCGCCCTGCAGCAGCGCCCGCTCCATCTCGGCCTGGGAGTGACCCCCGGTCCACATCAGGGCCGGTCCAGGCGCTCAGACCCGCCCCGAACCGTTCCTGGGGCCTCTGCAGCGTAGGGCCAGCCCTGCAGGAGGCTCACCTCGCGAGCCGACTCTTGCAGCTGCTGCTCCAGCTCCTTCACGTGGACCTTGAGCTGCTCCACGCGCCCGAGCACCTGCGCCCGCTCCTCCTCCAGGGCCAGCACCTCGCCCTGCAGCCTGGCGCTGGGCACGTCCTCATGCTGGAAGGAAGGGAAGCATCAGCCGGAGAAGCCGAGAGCCTCCCGGGATGAGGGTAGGAGGACGGATCCCCATCCCTCGGGCACGTGGATGGGGAAAGCAGCTTCCCTCCCTGCAAGAGAGGCACTGCCGGGAATAAAGCTTTCCCACTGAGCGCCAGGCCCGGGCGGGGCTGAGGAAGGCAGGCCTGGAAGCATATTTATAGCCTGGCAAACCCACCGCCCGCCCGCTCGCCCTGGCCTCCCAGCCCCACCCCTTCCCAAACCAAACCCTTCAATCACTTCCTCCCGCCCTGGGCCTTGGCACCCACCACAAATGCCTGCCTGCTCTGCCGCGGGCCCACCCTGCACCCCACCTCCTGCCGGGTGCTCCCGGTGCCCCCCCCCCACACCCACCTCCTGCCGGGTGCTCCCGGTGCCCCCCCGCCCGCACCCACCTCCTGCCGGGTGCTCCCGGTGCCCCCCCCCCCCCGCACCCACCTCCTGCTGGGTGCTCTCGGTGCTGCTGCACTCCTCCTTGAGATTCTCCTCCTCTGAGCGGTCTCTGCTCTCCCACAGCCGCGCAGGGGCACCTCCAGGCTCCTCGCTGCTCCGCCCGGAGGCCCCAGTAGCTCCTGGAAAGCCTCGCGAGGGCCTCCGGCCAGCCAGTGCCAAGGCAGCAGTGGCCTCCCCGATGCTGGGCAGCTCCCCGGCCTCAGGCCCCCCGTCGGCCCGGCTGTACTCGGCACACAGGTTCAGGATGGTCTCCAGGCGCTGCCGCTCCTGGGAAGAGGGACAGAGGGGCGTGAGGGAGGAGGCGTGTCCTGTGGGGCTGGGCCAGGCAAGGTCTTTCAAGGAGAGAGAACTAGGATTCTAGGGCTGGAGGCTCAGATCAAGTCAGGAAAGCACCCCCGCCCCGCCCTGCCAAGCTCTAAGGAGGCAGAGGGAATGCGGGAACCCCAGAAGCGAGCAGGAGCAGGCTGGCTGCTGCGTCACGGGCTGCATGGCCAGTCCCAGTGGGGTACACCCAGACACACAGAGGAACACACACTGGGTAGCAGACAAGGCCACAGCAAGACACAGACAAACACCAAGGTGCTCATGCTGGCACGGGTACATGCAGATCCACGACCCGAGGGGCCCAGGGACCCCCCGCACACCCCAGCCCTCAAAGGGGAGGACACAGACCTCAGGGGCAGAGACCCCTACATCCCAGCCCTGACGGAGGACACAGTGCGTGCCCTGGGCCAGCCCCAGCACGCACATGCACATTGGCCCACACGCACACAGACACGCAGGCCAGCATGCGGGTGGGCAGACACAACAGGAGGCAGACCCAAGGCCCAGGGGCCTGAAATGCACCCAGAGCTGTGCTCAGACCCTGCCAGACAGACCCGGGACCTAGATGTGGGCCTCCCCCACTGGGCTCCTACCTCCAGGAGCCTGGCCCGCTCCTTCCCAGCAGGTGGGCTGCTTCCTGCCCGGCCCAGGGAGAGCTCCCTGCGCCCACACTGAGCCTGCCCTCCTCACAGCCCCCCAAGATACCTCTCAGGGTCTAGGATCTGAAGGAAGCTCTAATCACGATTCAGGTCTGGGTCCCCCTTTCCCACTCAGAACCCCAAGCCTCCCCCATGTTCTGGCGACTCCCCCCCCCACCCCCGGGCCTAAGGTGCCTCTCCCGTGTCCATTTAGGCCACGACCACCGGACACTCACCCAGCTGCCCTGCTGCTGCTCGCCTAGTTCCATGGCAAAGGAAAACACCAAAAACCAGGCACAGCTTCAGCACCCAGGAGGCTGGGCCAGGCCTCGCCCCTACCTCAGCACCCTGATAAGCAGCCTGGGGAGATGGGAGGGCAGGCGGGCGGCCTCCCAGATTTAAAGTGGCAGGTCAGGGCTGGTGGGGAGGTGTGCTCGGGGAGGGGGGGGGGGCTGGGCCACCCCTCTGTGCGCCAGGCTTACTGCCCTCAGGACGGCCCCAGGGGGAACACTCCCTGGGTCAGGGCTTTAAGCAGCCCACCTGCTGGGAAGGAGCCTCCGCAGCCTGAGGGAGGAGCTGAGGTGGGAAGGACCTCGTCCAGGTCTGTCTGGGTCCCAGGTCTGTCTGGCGCTACCGACTGAACACAGCTTTGTGTGAACGGATCAGGCCGTTCGTTCTGCCTCCGCCTGGGGATCGCACCTCATCTCTCCCCACCCAGCACCCTCACTTCATCCAAAGCTGTCCCAATCTCTTCTGAAAGAGACTCCAGACAAACCTCCTCAATTTCTTTTTGTTAATCCTCACCCGAGGACATTTTTCCATTGATTTTTAGAGAGTGGAAGGGCGAGGGAGAGACGGAAACATTGATGTGAAAGAAACACATCGATGGATTGCCTCCTGCACAAGCCCCCATCAGGGCCCAGGCTGGGGAGGAGCCTGCAAGCAAGGTACCTGCCCTTGATCAGAGTCGAACCCGGGACCCTTCGGTCCGCAGGCCGACACTCTATCCACTGAGCCACACTGGCCAGGGCAAACCTCCTCAATTCTGATTCTCCTCCACAAACCAATTGCAGGGCCCCTGCCCCGCTTCCTGCAGGAACCCCATTCCAGTCAGTGCTCACAAGAAAGGGCAAGATCCACTGTCCTGTGCATGTGAGTGAGTGTGCTCACCAGCCAGAGCCCCTCGAGCCCGGTGCCATCTGGGGGTCCTTCTCCTGTGCATGTGAGTGAGTGTGTACACCAGCCAGAGCCCCTCGAGCCCGGTGCCATCTGGGGGTCCCTCTCCTGTGCATGTGAATGAGTGTGCACACCAGCCAGAGCTTCTCAAGCTCGGTGGTCCCTCTCCTGTGCATGTGAGTGAGTGTGCACACCAGCCAGAGCTTCTCAAGCCCGGTGCCATCTGGGGATCCCGCTCCTGTGCATGTGAGTGAGTGTGCACACCAGCCAGAGCCCCTCGAGCCTGGTGCCATCTGGGGATCCCTCTCCTGTGCATGTGAGTGAGTGAGTGTGCACAGCAGCCAGAGCCCCTCGAGCCCGATGCCATCTGGGGATCCCTCTCCTGTGCATGTGAGTGAGTATGCACACCAGCCAGAGCCCCTCGAGCCCGGTGCCATCAGGGGATCCCTCTCCTGTGCATGTGAGTGAGTGTGCACACCAGCCAGAGCCCCTCGAGCCCGTGCCATCTGGGGATCCCTCTCCTGTGCATGTGAGTGAGTGAGTGTGCACACCAGCCAGAGCCCCTCGAGCCCGGTGCCATCTGGGGATCCCTCTCCTGTGCATGTGAGTGAGTGAGTGTGCACACCAGCCAGAGCCCCTCAAGCCCGGTGCCATCTGGGGATCCCTCTCCTGTGCATGTGAGTGAGTGAGTGTGCACACCAGCCAGAGCCCCTCAAGCCCGGTGCCATCTGGGGAATTCCCACACCCAGCTGCTTAGATGCTCTCTCTAGGACAGCTGCCTACAGCACACCCAAACCCCAACCCACACAGCACAATCACACAGGCGGCACCCCCTTCTCCTCCTCCTCCCTGCCCCCCACGTCCCAGGTGACCCTGCATGGCCAGGTGCGCAGCTCCACACATTCAGATGTCGAAGGGCAGCGAGAAAGAAGGACCAGACACCTTTCTAAGGAACAAGACCTGGGCCCGGCCGGCGTGGCTCAGGGGCTGAGCGTCAACCTATGAACCAGGAGGTCAGGGTTCGATTCCCGGTCAGGGCACATGCCCGCTTGCAGGCTCGATCCACAGTGTGGGGGCGTGCAGGAGGCAGCCGATCCATGACTCTCTCTCATCATTAATGTTTCTATCCCTCTCTCTGCCTCTCTGAAATCAATAAAAATATATTTAAACAAGAAGAAGAAGAACAAGACTTGGGAAGACAAGAGCCTTGGGTTCCAATCCCAGCTCTGCGAATTGCCGTGCGACCCAGGAGAAAGCCCTCTGCCCCTGGCCTCGCCTTCTCTACCTGAGAAGTTAGGCCTGCTTCTCACACTGGGAGGGCCAAGGCCTCCGCCATGCATGTGGTGTGTTTTCCTAGGGTTTCCGTTGTTCAGCTAAACACGGAGAACGTACATGCATTAACACAAAAGCTGTGTGATGGAGTAAGTGCAAAATTAGCGTGAGTTTAAAATACAGCCTTACAGGCATCAGAGAAAGCCCTTCAGGCACCAGCCCCTGGAGGCCGGTCCCCACGTGCCTCCTGGAGAAAGCATAAGCAGCCAGGCCCTGCACCCAACCCCTCCCACCCGCACCCCCTCCCGCTGGCCTGCCCACATGCTGGGGGACCCCCGCAGTGGAGGTCAGCAGCCTCCCTGGCACCTGCTCACCAGCCTCTCCATCTCCTGCTCCCGGAGCCGCTCCTGGCGCTGCCGCCGGTGGTACTCCAGCAGGTCGTCCTCATTGTCGCTGATCTCGGTGATGCTGTTCTTCCGCTCCCGGGTGACCAGCACCTGCAAGTCCCCGCTGGAGAGCTTCCTCTGGGCACGGGGGCTCTGTCGGGTCACAGCCCCCGGCAAAGAGCCCAGGCTGTAGGCGGGGCTCAGCCGGCCACTGAAGCTGCCCTTGTGGGGTGCCAGGGACTCCCCGAGGGTGGGCGAGGGGCTCCGTGTCCTACGGCCCCGCGGCCCCAGTGTCAATGAGAAGTCCTCTGGGGAAGCACCGTGGGCTGCCCAGCGCCGGGGCCGAGGGCTCTCTGCCACGTCCCTGGTCAGTTTGGGGTCTGGGGTGGACCGGGAGGGCAGCGGGGACAGAGCCCGTCGGGACAGAGCTGGGCTCAGGGGAGGGAGCTCCCGCAGGCTGTCCAGGCCCCGGCGGCCCAGACGGGGACTCTCAGAGGGCTGCAGGGTGCGGGGGGCCGGCCCATCCGAGAACGTTCGGCCCACCGACTGGCGTGAGGGGCTGCTTGCCAACCCGCGCTCGGGGCCCGGCAGCTCGCGGAGAGGGCTGGGGGGGCGATCCTGGAGCACACCCATCTTGTTTCGGGGTGCAGGGACCGGAGGCTGGAACTTGGGACTGCCAGGAACACTGGTGGGTTGGCTGTGGGCACCGGAAGCTGGGTATTCACTCAGGCTGATGGCCACCACGGGCAGCTGCCCACCCACCCAGGGGCTCTCGGTGGCTCTGTGGGCCTCGGCCAGGACAGGAGCGGTGGGGCTGGCGGGCAGCAGACCCCGGAGGCCGGGGCTGGGGGGCCGCTCATGCCCCGCCTTCCTGCCCAGCCGGGGGCTCTCGGAGGGGCGGGCCGCACTGGGCCGGGACTGCAAGGCCAGGTGGTAACTAGAGGAGCGCACAGGCACAAGCGGGGGCACAGGAGGTGCTGGCTCCTGCCCGCTGGGCGAGTGGCTGGCACAGCTCCCGCTGCTGGCTGGTGAGGAGAGTGGAGAGAAAGCTGGGGAGGTGTTCTCGTAGCTGGAGCCCACGGACATGGCACCGGGGCTGGTCGGGGGCGACAGCAGGTAGCGACCCCCGTTAGCCATCGGCGACAGCGTGGACGCGGCAGCAGGCTTCTTGCCGGCGGCGCCGGGGTCCTCCAGCACCAGGGAGTCCATGATCTCCTGCAGGTCCTTCTCGATGGAGCTCACCAGGGAGCTATGGCTGGTGCAGGCCGCGGGGCGCTGGGCTGCAGGCTGGGGGGGGTGGTTCCCGTTCACTAGGCTTTCTGACTCTGTGAGGGGGAAACGCACAGATGCCTCGGGCCTGGCCTCGGACTCTGGGGAGATCCCTAAGCGCCAGAGCAAGGCATCCCACCGCCTCTGAGCAGAGCTGAGCTGCGAAGACTCCGGAGGGGAAGCTGGGAGATTCGGGTCCGCGGCTGTGCCGCTGCCCTGCTATGCAGCCTTACCCATCCCTGCCCTCGCTTCCCCCTCGGTACGGAAGCGTGGGAGGAAGCTTCTGGCTCACACACTGTGACTTAGGACAGAGTCGGCAATTACCAGGCACTCCAGCTGGTCGCTGCCTGCTCACCCCAAGTCTAGGCTCCTCCTGCCTTGGTTTCCCCAGCCTCCTAAGTCTCTCAGCGGGAAGGCAGGCGGACACTGCAGCAGGGGTGGGCATGCCACGGAGCTGCCGACAGTTCCAGGAGGGACCTCAGTCAGTAGGATATTAGGGGCTGCAGACACGGCAGCCAAGACCCAGGAAGAAACACCCACCACGCCTCCCGGGCTGACGGGGGAGGAAGGGAAACTGGGGGGTACTGAAAGCGGGGGGGGGGGGTGCTGCACCCCTTGGTCCGATCAGAGGCAAGGGAGGGGCCTGACACTGCCCGTTGGTTCCTAGAAGCCAGGCTGACCAGCAACTAGTGCAGCTCAGCCCTCCAATGAGCCCAGGCAGCCACGCCAGCGAGAGCCCGCCTGCGCCCTGCCCAGCCCTGCTCAGCCAACCAGCGTGGCTGGAACCACTGCCCCCAACAGCGGAGGGCCTGGCATGGCGAGGCTGGGTGAGGGCCGGACAGAGCTAACCAGGGAGCGACTGGGGCCAGGCATCCGATCCCTGTTCCAGCCAAGCAGCACTTCTTGGATCTCTCCCGGGGCCATGGCAGTGGCAGCAAGCCCGGACCAGGGGTGTTGTCCTGCCCTGACTCTGCCAGTGGCTGGAGGGGGCCAGGAGGGGGACCATCCAAGGGGGCACCACCCGCCCAACCGCCTCCCTACCTGGGCCGGGGCCGTAGGGGGGCCCCGGGGCCCGGCCCCCTGCCGGGATCATGCTTTTCATCCACTTGGCTTCAGCGGGGTGATTGAAGCGGAGGAAGGTGGACTGGCCCAGGCACAACATGCAGCCTTTGGAGGAAGAAAATACTTGAACAGCTGGCAGGGCGGAGGCAACCCTCACCCACTAGCAGGCGCACCCCGGGCTCCAGGGAGCCACCCCCGCCTGCACTCAGTGTCCCCATCCACGTCTGACGCAGCTGTGCCTGAGAAAGGCACTGGCTGGGCCCCAGAGCACAGGGCAGAGTGGAAGGAGCACTGGTTCGTGAGTCCCCAGACCCAAGGACTAGTCCTAACTCTTCTTCTGACAGGTGAAGTCACTTCACGCCCTGAGTTTGGTTTTCTCTTTAGAGAAATGAGGACATGCTGACCTTGTAGAGGAGACAGTACGTGCGAGTGAAAGTGCTCTGTAAACAGAAACTTCCTCAGAGAACGTGGGCACCCTCGTCCCCTCACCTGAGGCCAACAGGGACCCAGGCCCCTTGGGTGGATGGGTAAGCTTGAGAGGCAGCCACTCCCAGGATCACAAAAAAACTGAGGTAGGAGACAGGGAGAAACCACAATGCCCCCTCAGGGACCAGAATTTGCCTCGAGATTCAAACAGTGGGCGTGGCCACCACCCTTCCCCTCTGACAATGCACCCTCTGGCCTGATACCCTCCTTCCTGGCGGGTCCCCTGGAATGCAGCCCAGCCCAGGCCCATGGGCTCAGCCTCCGCCAGCACATCCCCAGGCATTAAGCACAAGCCCAGTCCTGCTCAGGAAGCGAGTGCACGGAGGGGAGGGCAGCAGGAGCCAGAACACGCAGCCAGGGCCCGGGAGTGTGCCCGGAGCAGGTGTGCCTGCGGGTGCCTGAACCTGGTGGCAGAGCCCTGCCTCCTGGCCATGCGGGTGCCAGAGGGACCTGGTGATCCTATCACCCACCCTTCCAATTTCTTCACACCCCTGGCCCTGGCCCCAGCCGCCTATCTGTCCAATCTGGTGCCACTTGGCACCCCAAGCTTCATGCCAGTCTGAGCCGAGAATGGCAGGGAAATCGACATTCCTAGACGTTGAGACAGTGCAGGCTACGAGGTCATGGGGCATCCCAGGCCACGTGAGTACCTTAGCAGACCCCCCACTGAGAAGCATGTTGCTGGAACCCAGGGCACTGCCTTGGGGATGGGGAGACCTCGCAGACTGAGAAGCCCAGAGCAGATAACCATAATGGACAAAGCCACCCACTTCTCTGGCACACCCACAGGCCCTCCCAGGCAGGTGGGCACCAGCTATTCACAAGGCTAATGGGTGATTGGAGGGGGAGCCTTCTTGCCAAGCCACCAATCAGAGGAGCTGACCCCAGAGTAATCATAACGGGAAAATAATAGCCAACTATCCACCCACCTACTTACAACCGCAGCTGTTTCAGAAACAGCCCTGCCAGGCTCCACCCCACCAGCCAGTGCTCAAGGTCTACAGACCCATTCACTCCTAGACTGACGGCCCATCAGTGCCCAGCTCACCCACGGAGGCTGTGGGCACCTAGGGACCCTCAGCCCTGCCCCCCTCTGCCCCGCACCCTCCTCCAAGCAGGGGGTGTGGCTGTGCTGCCTCTGGACTATAAATAGGTGATGCCAGGCAGCAAGCTGGGTCTGTATTAATAGATGAGCAGGAGGGCAGCAGGACGGAGGGCAGCCCAGCTCCTGCCCAAATTAACTTTCTATTTGCACTCAGAGGCCCGGGAGTTGCCTCAACTTCAGTCCTGTGCCCGGCTCGGCCATCCTGTTTCTGGGAGAACCCTCCTCTCTGCCTTCCTGGCCGCACCTCCAAGGCCAGCCCACCCAGGACGCCCAAAAATCCACGCATCCCCAAAGGCTCAGGGCCCAGTGCTGTGCAGGGGGGAGAGCTGCCCAGAGAGAGAGAGAGAGAGACAGAGAGAGAGAGAGAGCGCGTGCAAAGCAGAGGGTGGGTCCCATGTCTGAGCGATGCAGAAGGGAAACATCACACACACTCTCACACTCACCCAGAAGCCGGCTCTCACTCACTCCCAGGCGGCAGCCACTGCCCTGCTGCCACAGGAATAGGACCGACTGACCGACGGGAGCTGGGGCGCAGGGAAGATGGAAGGAAGGGCCCTAGTCCTTCCCATCAGAGACCCCTCTGGGCCGTAGCGCCAGCCCCCTCATCCTAACCCTCAGCTCCAGAGGCGGGTCCCTGCCCTCCCGCTGGGGAGGGTGAAGTCACCCCCAGACTCCCATTCAGAAATTTCGGGGCTCACACTTCATCGAGTCTCAGCCTCCAGCTCCCAGAGAGGGGCCCCAGGACCCCTCCCCAGCGGGTCCCCCGCCCCTGCCCTCCCAGCCCGAGGTCTCCCCGCCCCAGGCCTGGGGGCTGCAGCCGGCCAGGCGAGGACTCACCGCTAAGCCGGGACCTCCGGACCGCTGGCCCCCCGGGCTAGAGCCCTCCCGGCCCGGCCAGGCCTTCGGGGGTGGCGGGGGGGCACAGACCTCCCGGCCCCGGCCCGACCCGCCAGCTGCAAGACGGGCACCGCCACCAGGGCCCGGAGGGGCGGGCCGGCCACCGCGCGGGGAAGGGAGCTGGGGGCGGGACAAAGGAGGGGCGGGGAGAGGAAGTGATGGAGGAGCGCGGGGGCGGGCGCAGGGGGAGCAGTGGGGGCAGCGACGCGGGATGCGGGGCACGGGGATGGGGCCGAGTGAGCAGGACTGGGAGTGATGCGGGGCGCAGGGGGTGCGGGGTATGCCGGCGGGGCGGGGCGGACCGGGTCCACGCACCCGAGAGGAACTGGACGGAGCTCCCAGGGGTGCAGCCTCGGGCCCAGCGGCCACTGCGACCAGGTCCCTAACCCCCGCGCCCCCTTCCTCTGCCGCCCCTGCTCCCACCCTCGCAGCAGCTCACCCCACAGCCGGGCCAGACCCAGGCGCTGCCCCTTCCCAGCCGGTCCGCGCCCCCTGGCTCCTCCCAACCTCGGCCGCCTGGGGCTGGCCCAGCAAAGCGGCCCCCACCCCTGCCCCCGCCCCCGCGAGGCGCATCCAGGAGCCCCTGGAGGCCGAGGTTCCGGCGGGCCAGCGCCTCCCCCAGCCGGCCCGAGTCCCAGAGACCGGCCTCTGGACAGCAGGAGCTCGAGGCACACACTGTCTCTCAGACACGCGCCATGTGCGGTCAGCCCCATCCCTGCTCTCAGATGCACACCAACACCTGCCCAGGCCCAGGCGCATGCGGACACCCATTGCACAGCCCGGCGCCGCCTGAGCTGCTCAGCCCCTGGAGACACTGCAGTCAAAGGTCACCTCCTCCGAGGATCGCCAAGCAGCGTTTCCACCTGCTGACCACCTGCCCACGCCACATCACTCACGCTCACACGTACTCACATGCACTCACACCTTCACACGCTCACACTACGCTCACATGCACTCACACGCACGCACTATACTCACATGCACTCACACGCACGCACTACGCTCACATGCACTCACGCATGCACTACACTCACACCCACACATACACTCACGCACTCACACATGCTCACACTACACTCACGCGCTCACACGCACTCACACCCACACACTATACTCACACACTCACACGCATCATAAGCTCACACGTGCACACGTGTCTGAGTCCCCTTCTGAAGGAAGAAGGAAGGACCATGTAGGGTCAAATGCACAAAAAGGGAAGCCTTTAAACAAACTCTCCGCAGGAAGTGATTCATCCGTCTGGAAACTGGGATGGCCAGAGGGGCAGACCCAGGCGACTGGCTGGAGGGTGAAAGAGGGAGGAGGCAGGCACAAGAAGTGGGAAGCTCGGAGCCTTTGCTTTTTCTCTTCTTCCTTTGAGCTTCATGAGTCAAGATCTTTCTCAGTTGGAGACTTCACTCCCATTTTGCAGGAGGAATAATTGATCATTGGGTGGGAGAGGAAAAGGCTCCCTGTCCTGGATCCCAGAGGAGGATGGCAAGATAACCCAGGATGTGGCTCCCAGCCCTGTCCCGGGGGCCGCCCAGGCTGGCCTCACACAGGCCCCTGCCCAACAATGAGGGCCGTAGGGAGAGAGGGAGACCGGGAGACAGCTGGGCTGCAGCAAAGCTGGGAGTGGCTGGGGCCCTGCTGTCTAGACAGCCTGGCCCTGAGTGTGTGGCTTCCGAGGGGCTCCCCTACTCTGTCTCCTCACAGACCTTTCATGTTGCCTGGCCCTGGGTCCCAAGTAGGGCAGCCCAGCCCCAGACGGAGATTCCCCCTCGTTTCCTGGCCTATTCCCAGCTCCACCTCTTGCTCCGTAGAGAAGAGGGCAGGGTAGGATGTGCCAAACTCCCGGGCATGGGAGTGGAGTCAGGGTCTTTCTGGCTCCCTCCCTCTAGGCTCCCATGTCCGCAGCTCTGGCTAAAGGCTGGCATCTGCTTTCTCCTCACCTCCCCCACCCGTGGCCCAGGCATATTCCTCTGGGAGAGCCTGTCCCTGCCATGTCTGCCAGGCATGGTGTGTGCCACCCTAAATAGCTGGGCACAGTGCCTGGAATGATGCACCTCAGGCATGGCCCAGCCAGAGCAGGCTCCTTGTTATTTCTAGGGTAGCCTTCTCTTTTTCAAAGATGAGGGTACCCTCACCAAGGCTAGCTCGGGGGAACCAGACAGGGAAAATGATCCTCTTGCACGTACACCCAGACAGGCATGTGGCCAGTGGGCCCTCATGTACACATGGGAACACGCACATGGACATTTGTGCCATCAGTCCCGAGTTCACTCCTGCTCCCCTTGAACACCCTCCTCTATAAACACAGGGAAAGACACAAACACAGAGCTACATAAGCCCAGAGCCACAAACATCCGGAGACACTTAAACACACTCCAGTTACACAGACACACAGACAGCGTGTCCACCCCCGAGCCGCCCAGTTTCCAGGGAAACGCACTCCCAAGAATGTCCGGAGTGGGGCCAGGCAGGGCGGGCTGGGTGCCTTGCTCCAGAGATGAGACAAGGAAACCCTCAGCTCCTGGAGCCCGGGGAGGGGGGGTGCTGGGGAGAAGAACACCCATTCCTTTGTGCCTCTGCCTACCCCTCCCAGGCCGCCCAGCTCCTGGGACAGGCAAGCCTGGACACAAGGCTATAGAGATGGGAGGGCGCAAAAGGGAAGGGGGCTGGGGTCAGAAGAGAGTGGGAGGGTATGTAATGGGCAGGGTAGGCTTTTGGCTACAGAAGATTTGGGAGTCATGGGGGTCACAGGAAATGCCTGAGAATTCCATCTTGGGCCAGGCCCTCCCTCTTCTCAGGAAACTAAATGAGGCACTGGCCCGCCTGGGCCTCCGTTCCTCCATCCTGCTCACCACACGGGAGGGATGTTCTTGCCCATGAGTGGGAGGGGTTGCGGGTGGGGAGGAAGTGCGCGGTCTCACTTCCATGCACCCAGGTCTTGGGAAGATGCTCTCTTTGAGACTGAATAAGACTATCAGATGGCCCCACAGCCAAAGTCCCAGTTCACTGGGCTCCTCCTCTCATCCAGAGTCAGAGACCTGAAGGAGACAGGGCTTGCCTGCTGCTGCTGCTGGGCCTGCCTCCCAGTCACTGACTTCCCAACACACTCCCCAGGGCAGGAAGAAGGGAGTAGGGCCAGGTTGGGTCTCCTGGGTCAGCTGTGAGGGGAGGAGCATTTAGAGACCCTGAGGGGTGGGAACAGAAGGAGAGAGGGGAGCAGTGGGGTTCCACTGCAAAGGAGCTTCTAGCTAGTCAGAGGTGAGAGTCCCCAGGGAGTGGTTCCAGGACCCCAGTCCTGCTCAGAGCCAGGTCAGCAAAGCTCTGTGAGCCCACCTCTCCCCACCCACACCTGCTTTCCCCATTCCCTGACAGTGATGCCCAGTGCCACCTGGGCCAACCCCTTCCTGGTCTGCTGGTCACCATGGTGACTGGGCCCAGTTTTCAAAGCCAGCTCACACAAAGAATGGCCTATTGCTTTGGGAAGCAAGGTGCTCACTGTATTCATGACGCCAAAGCTGCTATCAACATTTTTTTCTTTTTCTTTTTTTGGTATTGTTGTTAATCCTCACCTGAGGATATTTTTATCATTGATTTTTATTTTTTTAAAATATATTTTATTGATTTTTTACAGAGAGGAAGGGAGAGGGATAGAGAGTTAGAAACATCGATGAGAGAGAAACATCGATCAGCTGCCTCCTGCACACCCCCTAACTGGGGATGTGCCCGCAACCAAGGTACATGCCCTTGACCGGAATCGAACCTGGAACCCTTCAGTCCACAGGCCGACGCTCTATCCACTGAGCCAAACCAGTCAGGGCTTTTCATTGATTTTTAGAGAGAGTGGAAGGGAGAGGAGAGACAGAGAGAAATGTCACTGAGAGAGAGAGACACATCGAGTGGCGGCCTCCTGCACGTGCCCCCACTGGGGCTGGAGCCTGCAACTGAAGTATGTGCCCTTGACCAGAATCAAACCTGGGACCCTTTAGTCCGCAGGCTGATGCTCTATCCACTGAGCCAGACTGCCTAATAGGAGTGGGCATGTCCCCAGATTTTGCCCTTCCCCCTCCCTGTCAGGGTGTGTGTCCTCCTCTCCCCACCTCTCCAGCTTTCCAGAGCACAGCTCCCTCTGGTACCAGGGACAGTGCCATTGTGCCCACACCACTGCTCCGAAGGCTCTCCCCAACAACCACTGACAGCACACAGGCTCCCTGCTGTGGCTGCAGGAACAGGCTGCGCTCCTCTCCCCGGGGGAGGGGGGGGGGGGGGGGGGGAGGACGGGGGAGGGTGGCCGAGAAGGAAAGCAGGATGAGACAAGTGGCTGCCAGAGTCTGGGTCTGGGCTGTTGCTTGGGCACATCAGGTGCAGTTGAACACCCCACCTCCAATAGGGCAGTCACCATGGCAACCACCCTGCAGGCTTCCCCTGCACCTACCACGCACAAGCTTTTAAAACAAGACCCCCTCCGCTAGGAGGTGTCACTCACCCTGAGTAAGTCGGGTGGGCTGCCGGACAGGGAGCCCGTCAATGGCACAGGCATTGCCGCACGGGTAGAGCGTGAGGGTGCCCCACAGGTTCTCGATGTAGCAGTGCTCAGGGGCCAGGCCCGGCCCTGCAGGGCAATGTCCTTGGACGAAGAGCCAATCACTGTCCTCCCTAAAGACAGGAGGCAAACTGAGTCAGAGGGTTTGCCCAGCCCCAGGAGGCAGAACAGGGCAAGGAGGACCATGATGGAAATGGGCTTCCACCTCCTACTGCAGGAAGGGTCCCTGCCCCCGGCCGTCCCTTTGGGCCCCTTAGCCTGGGGGAAAGTCTGTGGCAGCAGCTCTTCTCAGGAAGAGAAAACTCCGGACCAAAGACGGGAAGGCCCAGAGGGCACAGCAGGACCCAGGCCCCACACCGGCAGCGAAGGGCACTTCTTTCCTGCACACCTTCCTTAGTCCCCCGCAGTCCGCCACCCCTCCACCACACGCCCCTCTCTTCTGAGTTCCCTCCTTCTCTCCCTCCTTCTGCCACCTGCAGCCCTTGCCCTCCCTCACTCCCTCTCTCCAGTGCGGCCTCCCCTCTGCTTCTGTCTGCACAGACCCTCCCCTGGCAGAGCCCCCGGCCTGGTATTTGCAGAATGTGGGGAATGTTGCATCACCCAGGCAACCAGGAGGGAAGAGGAAGCCAGGCCTGAAGGGCTGTGCCAGGGCCTTATCTTGCGTGGGAGCTCTGCCCCCACTTCCATCTCTCCCTTCTGCACTGGCACCGGCTCCCATGCCAGGCACCGCCCGGGAGCGGCCCTCGCTTCTGGGCCATCCTGGTTGCTAAGAGCGCCGTGCTTTCCTGTGTCAGCGCTCTCCTCCTGGTGTCTAAAGGGGTCTTTAATCCGAGTCCTGGAGCCAGATCGTCAACCAGAGAGGGCAGGGGAGGCAGAGGCCAGGGAAGCAAACTGGTGGTGGTGGGGGGGTGACAGCGCCTCCCATTTGGGGGAGGTGACCACCGCCAGCAGACAGCAGAGGGGCTCACACAGGCCTGGGTCCGGCCCGGGGCAGGGATGTGTCCAAGGACGGAGCGGCCCGACTCACCTTCCTCCAGAGGCACCAGGGTGATGGCGGTGCTGAGCCGCCCGCCACCCAGGCTCACCAGGTGGGGCTTGTCCGTCCGCACCGTCAGCCCTTTGCCCGTCTCAATCAGGTCCAAGGGGCCTTTCTGCGGGCAGGGGGCGGGGAGCTCATCAGAGACCCCAGGCCAGCACCTCACCACCCAGCCACACTCCCACCAGCACCCTCTCTAGCCCTCACTCTCCAAAGGACTCTGAGGGTGGTGAGGGTTTAGCACACAATCTTGCACAGAGCACCATTCCACTAAAGCGTAATTAGATCTGGATTAGGCCACTAGCTCCTCCCACCAGACTTATCTCAAGTCTTGGCTTAACTGCCCCTTTTGTCTATTAAGACAGAAACAAGGAGAAAGTAAGGGGAGTGGAGAGGCCCTGGGTGAGAGGAGTACTGGAGAGGAGGGCCCATCAAGGCTTGTCCGGCAAGCCCTAGCTGAGTGGATAGAGCATCGGCCTGTGGACCAAAGGGTCCCAGGTTCGATTCCAGTCAAGGACACATTACTTGGTTGCTGGCTCCTCCCCAGCCCTGGCCCTGGTCGGGGCTTGTGCAGGAGGCAACCAATCAATGTGCCTCTCCCACATCGATGTTTCTCTCTGTCTCTTCCTCTCTCTTTTCCACTCTCTCTAAAACATCAATGGAAAAATATCCTCAGGTGAAGAGTAACAAAAAAAAGGTAAGTCCACAGACTTGTCTGTGGCAATCCACTTGGCCAGCGCTTGGCAGGGTTAAGGAGAGAAACACAGCTCAGAGTCCAGGTGGAAACCCTTCCTGGCTTTCAGAGGGTGTTTTCTGGGTAAACCAATTAACCCGATTCAGATAAACACTCGCCTGTTAATAGGCTTGGGGCCTGGGAAGGCAGAGAGGAACTGCTGTTCTCATTCTTGGGCTGGGACCACGGGTGGACAGAGGAGCCGAACTCATCTTCACCAACAGCCCTCTTGCCCCAAGGCCCGACCCAGCTCACCTGCACCATTGCTGGGCTCTTGCATCCAGGGCCGCCCTGGTTCCTGGTGAGCGTGTCCATGGTCCTGGTCTCTCGAGCTCCTGGGGACACAGCAGAAAGCAGGTGAGGTGGAGGCAGGGCAGGAAAGGGGAAGGGGCAGGCTCTGTGGCAGGGGTAGCACTGCCATCATCACTCCCAGCTCCTGGTGCTGCAGGAAACATGGGGCAGTGCATCTCCAGCCACAGCGGGGCTCCCGCACCGTACCAGGCCTGACCCTTGCCCCCATAACCACAGAAAGCCCTAGAAGGCCCAGCATGCATTTCTGTGCTTCCCTTCCGTGCACACCCAGCACCAGGCCGTGGCCGCTGAGGACCCTCAGACACCGGAGCGGGAGCAGGGTGGAAATCTACCCGAGTGGGGCAGGGGAACCCAGCGCCCCTCCCCGGACGCTGGCAGCCAGAGGGCACCAGGTGGGCGGCAGGGCTGAGCTAGGGGCCCCGCTTTCTTCTCCTTTTGTCTATTCTCCCAGGTGGCCACACCAGGGTCTTTTCTCTTGTTTTCTTTTTTTTTTTACTTATTGAGTTGAGGGAGAGGAAGGGAGAGAGAGAGGGGGAGAGAGGGGGAGGGAGAAAGGATGGGGGAAGTGGGAGGAAGGGAGAGAAAGAAATAAAGAGAGAGAGTTGCTGTTACACTTATGCAGTCATTGGTTGATTCTTGTATGTGCTGACCAGGGGCTGAACCTGAAACCTCAAGTATCTGGACAGCCCTCTAACCAACCAAGCTGCCGGCGAGGGCCAGGATCTTTTCTTAAAGGAAACAAGAAAATTCAAGCAGAACATTAATCAATATTTGCTGGGGAAAAGGAAAAACTCGCCCGGCTGGTGTGGCTCAGTGATTGAGCGTTGACCTATGAACCAGGAGGTCATGGTTCAGTCAGGGCACAGGCCCGGGTTGCGGGCTCGATCCCCAGTGTGTGGCGTGCAGGAGGCAGCTGACCAGTGATTCTCTCTCATCATTGATGTTTCTCTCTCTCCCTCTCCCTTCCTCTCTGAAATCAAGATAGCTTTAGAAGAAAAAAAAAGGAAAACTCAACCATTCTATCTCTGTAAGTCTCAACTCCTGCACCCTCTCTTCTCCAGAAAGCAGTCTCCCCGCAGCATGATCAGAAACACACACACACACACGCCTCAGTGGTGACCAAAAGGGGAATGTGGGACTCGGGACCGGGGCCTGAGTTGGTACCGTAGGAAGTGTAGGTCCTTAGGACCAAGTGTGAAATAGAGCCAGAGCCAGACCCTCCAAAGCCCACCCCTCTCTTCCTCTCCGGTCACATCCCTGGTTCCTGCGAACAGGAAGGAGGGCCTCTGGGCACTAATGTGCGCCCATGTGCCATTCCTTGACCAGCTTGCTAATGGGAGGGCGTATTTGCTGCTGGCATGTCACTGGGGAAGCTGAGAAAAACATGGCTGCAGGCAGGACCCCTCCGCTCTCTGCCAGTATCTCCGGGTGCTGAGAGAGCAGTCAGTCGGGCAGGAGCCACATTCCAGGGAGTGTCTGCCCCCAGCAGTGGCCCCTCGGCCTTCCCACAGTTACCAGTTTCACCCTGCCAGGGGTCATCTCGGCCACCATCTCCACCCCAGCTGGTGGAAGAGAGGCCAGGCCAGAACGGCGCCTGGGGAGAGGGAAGGCAAAGGCCATTAACCCGCACCAAGGCCAACTTGGCATGGCACCTCCCAGGGGATCTGGTGACAGGAAACATTTTCCAGGGACGGAGGGTGCCACACTGTTTCTCTCAACTCAGGGAACCCCTCAGCATTCTGGGCGGGAGGAGAGGCAAGAGGCCCTGGGTTGAGAACGGGTAGTTTCTATAAAAGTGGGGGTAAGGAAACAAAACATAAAGGTGAGGGAAAGGCACATCATTTAGCACCTAACCCCGTTCTTTTTTTAAAATATATTCTTATTGCTTTCAGAGAGGGAGAAGGAGAGGGAGATAGAAACATCAATGATGAGAGAAAGTCATTGATCAGCTGCCTCCTGCACGCCCCCCACTAGGGATCCAGCCCGAAACCCCGGCCTGTGCCCTGACCGGGAATCGAACCTTGACCTCCTGGTTCATAGGTCGACGCTCAACCACTGAGCCACACCGGCCGGGCTAACCCTGTTCTTTATCATTTATTAGCTGTAAGATCTTGGACAAGTTACTTAACTTGTCTCTGTCAGGTCATCCTCCGAGCCTGGAATAATGGTTTTAAAAAGGCAAGGATTTAGTGCTTGCCTGGAATGGGGAAGGACTAATAAATAAATGGACACAAGAGTTCTTTTTTTGCCCAATAGGAGTATTCTAAAATTAAATCGTGATGATGGTTGCACAACTCTGTAAATATACTAAAAATAATCAAATGTGCACTTAAATTAAATGAATCTTGTTGTATACATCACACCTCCATGAAACTGTTAGTTTAGAAAAAGACTGTCTGGAGATTCAGATTTTTATTAAGTGAAACGCTGTGAAGTGCAAAGCACTATAAACAACATACAAATATAAAGTTATTACTGTGAGTTTCATGACCTTGAACAAGTCACTTCACCTTCGTGGGCCTCAGCTTCTTCATCTGTCCTACGTGTCACTATTACCTTGCGAGGCAGCTGTGGGTGTGCTCACTTATTTACACCGAAGTCGTTCAAGTGAACGCCCTAGCGCTGGGCTCAGTGACCGAGCCTGAGCCTGCCAACCGGACGGTCCGGGTTCCATCCCATCGCTCCCCAGGGCAGGAGGCAGCCGGTCAATGCTTCTCTCTCATCACTGATGTTTCTCTCTCTCTCTCTCTCTCTCTCTCTCTCTCCCCCCCTCCCTTCCTCTCTGAAATCAATAAAAATATATTTAAACTTTTTTTCAAGTGAAGATAAAGATTGTGAAAGGGGCGAGGCTGAGGGGAACCCGAGAGAGGAGAGGAGAGGAGAGAAAGGGGAGAGGAGGAGGAGAGGAGAGAAAGGGGAGGGGGAGGGGAGGGGAGGGGAGGGAAGAGGAGAGGAGAGGAGAGGAGAGGAGAGGAGAGGAGAGGAGAGGAGAGGAGAGGGAGAGAGAGGGAGAGGGAGAGGGGAGGGGAGGGGAGGGGAGGGGAGGGGAGGGGGGAGGGGAGGGGGGGAGGGGGAGGGGAGGGGAGGGGGGGGGGGGAGGGGGGGGAGGGGAGGGGAGGGGAGGGGAGGGGAGAGGAGGGGGGGGGGAGGGGAGGGGAGGGGGGGGGGAGGGGAGGGGAGGGGGGGGGGGGGAGGGGGGGGGAGGGGAGGGGAGGGGGAGGAGGGGGGGGGGAGAGGAGGGGGGAGGAGGGGAGAGGAGGAGAGGGGGGATCTTGAGAGGAGGGTGAGGGGAGGGGAGAGGAGAGGGGAGGGGAGGGGAGGGGGGGGAGGGGGGAGGGAGGGAGAGGGAGGAGAGGGGAGGAGAGAAGGGGAGGAGAGAGGGGGGGGGGGGGGGGGGAGAGGGGAGGGGAGGGGAGGGAGGGGGGGGGGGAGGGGGAGGGGAGAGGGGGGGGGAGGGGAGAGGAGGGGAGGGGGGGAGGGAGGAGGGGAGGGAGGGGGGGAGGGGAGGGGAGTTTTCGGGGAGGGGGGGGGGGGGAGGGGGGGGGGGGGGGAGGGGAGGGGGGGGGGAGGGGAGGGGGGAGGGGTGGGGAGGGGGAGGGGAGGGGGAGGGGGGGGGGGGGGGGAGGGGAGGGGGGAGGGGGAGGGGAGGGGAGGGAGGAGGGGGGGGGGGGGGGGGGAGGGGGGGGGAGGAGGGGGGGGGCGGGGGAGGGGGGGGGAGGGGGAGGGGGGGGGAGAGGGGAGGGGAGGAGGGGGGGGGGGGAAAGGGGGGGGGGGAGAGGGAGGGGGAGAGGAGAGGGAGGGAGGGGAGAGGGGAGGGGAGGGGAGGGGAGGGGGGGGGGGAGGAGAGGAGGGGGGGGGAGGGGAGGGGAGGGGGGAGAGGAAGGGGAGGGGGGGGAGGGGGGGGAGAGGGGGGGGGGAGGGGGGGGAGGGGAGGGGAGGGGGGGGGGGGAGGGGGGGGGGGGGGGGGGGGGGGGGGGGGAGGGGAGGGGGGGGAGGGGGAGGGGGCTTTCTTCCGGGGGGGAGGGGGGGCCGATTGGGAGGCGCAGGCTGTGCCGGCGGAACCGGAACCGATCGGGGCGGGGAGAGGTACACCGGAGCCCGCGCACTGAGCTCGGGCAGACGGGACTTGGACGAGGGTTGGGGAGCCGCCACCTGGAGGCGCCCGGACCCCACCCCAGGCCAGGGTGGCGGACCCGCCTCCGTCCGACGGGGCCGGCTGTCTGCCCGGCCCCGGCCTTTCGGGGACCCCGCCTCTCCTCGCGGCCAAAATGAGCCCCAGCGAGCGCGCCGGGCTCCGGCCCCGGCGGGGAGGGCGGGCGCGCGGGCGGCCGAGAACCGCCCTCCGGCCGCGGGCAGTGCCCGAGCGCCTCCGGGGCGCGGGCGCGGGCGCAGCGGCTGGGCGTCCGGGGTGACCCCCGCGGTGCCGCTCCGGCCCGGCACGCCGCCTCCTGGCCCCGCGGGCAGCGCCCCGCCCGGTCCCTACCGTCCCCGCCCAGGGCGGCGTCCGGGGTCGCGGCTCGGGGGCCTCGGCACCGGACGGGGGTGGAAGAAGGGCCGGGAGGTCCAGGCCCAAAGCCGCGTCAGAGGGAAGGTCCGCGGCGGGCGGGAAGGCGCGTGGAGGGAGAACGGGCGCGGGAGCGCTGAGGGCAGAGGTGGGGACACTGAGGCCGGAGGGTCCCCGAGCGGCCGGGCCGCGGCCGAGGCGCCCAGGGGACCGCGGGTCTGGAAGGGAGGGGTCGGGCGGCCAGGGGTCCCCACCGTGGGAGGCGGGGCGGCGGGGCGCCAGCAGGCAGGCCCGACTGCGTCGCCGCGGGCGGGCGCGGGAAAGCGCCCTCTCGCCGTCGCGGGCGGCGGCCGGTGGGCCAAGGCGACGTGCGGGCCGCCCGCCCGGGACAAGCGGCCTTTCTTCCGCGGCGAGCAGGCGCCGCTTGTCTGCGCGGGGACACGGCGGCCCCGCCCCGCCCCGCCGAGCAGCTGCAGGAAGCGGGCGCGTGTCAGAGGGCTGCGGGGACTCCGTGGGCGCGGGGTGCAGGGGGTGGAGCGGGCTCCACGCGGCCCGCGGCCGGGGGGCAGGACGCGCGTGGGAGGCCCTCGGACGTGGTGGGAGCTGCTGTGTGGCCGCCGCGATGAGTCAGCCTCGGGCAGCGTCGGCCCCGCCGAGCTAACGGGCCCAGAAGGCGGCCGCGCCCGGCTCCTCGGAGCAGCCCGGCGGGAGGGAACCGCGGGGACAGGATCCGGGCCTGGGCCCTCCCGGAGCCCCGTCCCGCCGCCCGGACGCCAAAGAGCGGGTGCCTCAGGGGAGGGCGGGAGGTCCCAGACGTGCTCCCCCTCTCCGGAGTCCACCCGGGAGTCCCTCCCGGACCCCAGCCTCCGAGCCGCCTCGCATCCCCTCCGGGTCCCTCAGGGCGGCCCGACCGGAATGGGAGCGGAGATGGCCCAGGGGACCCCCTCCCGGCGCCGGGCTCCCGGTCCTGCCGCGGGCAAGAGAGGGGGGGAAGGGACCCCGCGAGTGTCGTCGGCCCGTCTGGGGGCCCGCGGCAAACTGAGCCGGGTGGGCCCAGCGCCCCTCCTGGGGCAGGGCGCTCGGGCTCCCCCTGGCGGAGGCGCGGCTGGGCCCGCTCCCCACAGAGCCCCTTCGCCCCACGCACTCCCTGCCCCGCCGTGGGCGCCTTCCGGGCTCCCCTGAGGCCTCCGCCAGCCTGGGACCCGCGCAGCACGTCGGGGAGAGGGTGTCCTTACCTCGGGGAGAGGGCGCGCGGCCCCAGACCGGACGCTGCAGCTCTCCCGGGAGCCGCTGAGTCGGTGGAGGAGGAGCGGCCCGCCCCGCCCCTCCGCCAGTCCCCGCCCCGGCCCCCGGCCCGCGTCCGGTCGGCTAGCCCGGCGGGAGAAGACGCCCTTGTGGGTCCGGAGCCCAAGGTCCACCCCCCTTCCCATAGCAGCACCCCCACCCCCGCCTGCACAGCGACCGCTTTGTTCCGTTCTGCAGGAGGGCTCTCTCCCCCGACAATAAACCCGATACCCCACCATCACCCCATCAAAGAAGAACCGCCCCAGAAACAGCCACTCCCCTCCCTCCCTCCTCCCCGCCAGACCCTCCAAACCCCTCCCCCCCCTCCCCTCCCCCCCCCCCCACTCCCCCCACCACTCCCAACCCCCGCCTCCCCCCCCCCTCCTCCCCCGCTCTCCCCTCCCCTCCCTCCCCCTCCCCCTCCCCTTCCCCTCCCCCCCTCCCCCCTCCCCCCTCCCCACTCCCCCCCTCCCCTCCCTCCCCTCCCCCTCCCTCCCCCTCCCCCCCCCCCCCCCCTCCCCCCCCCTCCCCTCCCCCCTCCTCTCCCCTCCCTCCCCTCCCCTCCCCTCCCCTCCCTCCCCCCCCTCCCCTCCCCCCCTCCCCTCCCCTCCCCTCCCCCCCCTCCCCCTCCCCTCCCCTCTCCCTTCCCACCCTCCCCCCCTCCCCTCCCCTCTCTCTCTGACCGCTCTCCACCCCCAGGTTTCAAGGCTCTTCTGAGAGGGTGTTTTTGACAGTTCCTCCCCCCTCCCCCCCTTCCCCGTTTTAACCTTAGATGCCTGGATCTCCACGGGCTCCCCGGGAACCTCCCGGTCCCAGCCCTTCAGCGTACTCAGCACCCTTCCCGAACATTTGCTGCGGGGACCCAGGTCGCCCCTGACACCCCTTCTCCTCACCCTCTTCCAAGTCCCGCCGTGAAGAGCCGTAAGTGGGGCGGATAACCCTGCGCGTCAGGCTTCGCGGTGGCTCTGGAGCTGGGCAGGAGCTTGGGCCACGCAGGCTGCGAAGCTCCAGGAGGCTTCATGCCGCTCCCGCCCGACCTCCCGGGGACAAGCCGGGGACAAGCTTAGAACACAGCTGAGCGCGCCGTCCTAGAGCAGTTTGGGTTCCGGTAGGAGCAGGGGAGAAAAGGGAGAAAAGGGGGACCGAAGCACCCAAGAGTAGCCTGGAAACAGCCTGAAGTCATTCTTCAACCCCCACCCCGAAACCCAACACTGACAGTGGATCCTTACCTGGCGAGGCCAGCTCCTGCCCCAGGAGGCTGGCTGGGAGGCCCTGGGGAGCTGAACTCAGCTGGACTGAACCCCTTGAACGCACCAGAGGGACCCCTGAGACTCCCACGCTGCAGGAGGGAGCAGAAAGGCCCAAGGCTGGCAGCACTGGCAGCTGGGAGGGTAGCAGAACATACCTTGTCTTTTGGGGGATGGGCTTTAGTTTGTGCCCTCTCTGCCTAACCCAGGAGCAGCGGGAGGCTGACCTGCAGGAACCTCAGGTCACTCATTGGCAGGGCCAGCTTTAGCTGGGGCCCCACGAGGAGGCCAGAGCGCTCCCCTAGGATGGGGGGGAGGGGAGCTTCTTCCAATTCCTCTTCAGGTTGTTGGAGCTTCCTGAGAGTACTTTGACGCTGGCCACCTTTCATGAGGCAGATTACAACAGTAATCCTCAGACTCTTGTAGTCAGAGAAGAAGAAACACCCAAACTGTGTCCTCTGTGCCAAGACCCAGCCTTTGCGGGGAGGAGCTCAGATTGGGAACCTCAGAGGCTCTGCATGTAAGTCACCGTGTCCAGCTCTCCTGGACAGTCTTGGTGGGGAGGAATCTCGAATCCGCGCGCCTGCCACAGAGGCAACTGGTGCTGAGGCAGGGAGCTGGAATAGCATCAGCTTTTCTCTGTCCTCCCAGACCAGGGACCCGGGACCCCGTGCTGAGGCTGTGTGCCGTGTGTCCTAGTTCCTGCTGTCAAAGCCCTTCGTTCCCACAGTTAGAGCACTCAGGGGACTCGGTCCCACGCCTCACAGGCCACCCCACCCTTCCCCACATCTGGAGTGCATCAAACCTCAGTGCTCGCAGTTATGCAAGAGGTCGAGCAGCTGGGAGCTCGGCAGAGGGGGAGGAAGAGAGAAAAACAGAAAGCAGCTTTCCAAGCATGCTTCAGACTTTCCTAAGTGGAGGCGGGGGCGGGGCCAGGCTGAGCGTGGAGGGAGAGGGGTTTTTAGGCCCTGGGCACTCAGCAGTGGATTTCCACACCCTGCCTTTGCCTCGGCACATGGCCCACCCTGTCCCTCCTCCCAAAAGGTTCTTCTTCTAGCCCGAAAAGTGGATTGCTCATCACAGCAAGTAACCCCTGGAGTTACACACCCCACCCAGACGGTCTTTTCTGGCCTCTGGATCCTGAACTCAGGTATCATTAGTGTAGGTGTGACGCCCAGTAACTCCTCACCACATCCAAGTTGGGGGAAGAGTCAAAGCTTTTCAGCAGCTGCAAGGAGCTCTTTTCAGCTTGTCCTCGGAATTGCACAGCCCACTTCCACCTGAAGCTACATCCAAGCGGGGTGAGAAATTTGGGTCGGAAAACTGGTCTTGCCTACCTCCGTGGCTCCTCTAAGTTTGTTAGGACCTTCCTAATAAGCCTTCATTTGGGCAAAAGAATGGGGAGCACGACCTATTTCCATTTCTCTCATTGTCTTGAACTGGTAATGCCTTTTTCAAACAGCCCCTCTTTGGTAATCAGCCTATTGCACTGCACCTATGGCAGCTTTCCAGAACGGATTAAGCCCTCCATAACCACGCAGCCCCTGCGTAGGAAAAGCAAGGCCAAAAACGTCCTTTTAGGTGGGGGTAGAAGTGACCCAAGATTCTAACAACTGCCTGGTTGCTTATCTCTTGTGTTTGAGAGAGGGGCAACAGCTTTGTTTGTTTTTTTATATATATATTTTTATTGATTTCAGAGAGGAAGGGAAAGGAAGAGCGAAAGAGAAACATCAATGATGAGAGGGAATCATCAATCGGCCGCCTCCTGCACGCCCCCCACTGGGGACCGAGCCCGAAACCCGGGCATATGCCCTTGACCAGAATCAAACCCGGGACCCTTGAGTCCGCAGGCCAATGCTCTATCCACTGAGCCAAACCAGACAGGGCAACAGCTTCATTTAGAAATGGAGTCTTGCCCTGGCCGGGTGGCTTTTAGTTGGAGTTTTGTCCAATGAATGAATAAATAAGTGGAACAACAAACTGTCTCGCAAAAAAAAAATAATAATAATAATCAATTTTTAAAAAGGTAGTCTTTTCCCTAAAGGCTTGCCTCCACATCACTAACTCCCAGGGCAAATGAAAGTGATGCTTGTAGAGTTGCTGTCTGCCCTTGGGTGAGAGCAATGCGTAGCTGTAGCTATCGGCCTCCTGGTGGACCTGCCAGATTGAAAGCTCTACAGCTGCAAATGTGTTTCCCAAAGCGAGCAGGGGACGTGGAGAAGGGCTGCAGTGAGAGAGGTGCACAGTAGAGGGAGTCAATTCTGAATGTTTGCTTTCCTCTGAAGCCTGTAAGACAAGCCCGTTCCCGGCCGCCCTGAGACCATGTGGAGTATCACTAGTTAGTTAACACTTGTCTACCTTAGAAAAAAAGGCTGTGTAAGTAATTACGGACTTTGCTTCTCTTTGGAATTTATTATATTCTAACTAAAAACAATGTCTGTAATTACTTTTTGGGTGGGGACTTTTTGTATTTTTCTCCTGTCTTCCTCCAATGGGGCCTGCAAGAGGTGAACTTTTAAGAAAGGCTATTATATCTCAACCCTGGAAATCTCTCAGAGCATACCCAGTGAACAATTTCAAATTAACGGAGGACAAAGTTTCCCATGAGATGCACAAGTCAATAGATTCAGGGTTTGAAACTACTGTGAGCAACTGAGTAACAGATCTTTTTAAAAGAAACTCCTGACCACAATGGAGGTGTGCTCCATACCTCCACTTTGTGGAATTAAACCAGAGCGGGAACAAGCCTCCTCCACTAAACAAAATGCTCAGTCAGACCTAATTATTGTGCTAGTCTCCCTCACAAGAGGCCAACAAAAAGTGCACTTATGCCATGGAGGGACTAGCTGCCAGGCAGGGGATGGCATGGTTTTGGAATGCTTCGTTTCATTGGATTAAAGTTACAATCTCAGAGCCAAGCCACATGCCAGCGTTAGACCAGATACTTTCTAAGGGGAAAGAATTCAAAATCTTGGCTTTCACCATGAAGGTAAAACCTTTTTCATTCCACTTACTGTTCATTAGAGAGAATAATTTGCCTCCCAATTTACTGGTGTTCAATAGTTTTTCAAGTTAAAGAAAGTGAAGCTTCTTCTGAGGGGATTACCACCCCTGCTACTTCTTACCCGTCTACTGGGGAGGCGAAGGCTTCACATATCTTGAACCTTTATCTTTACAGATGAAGCCTGTTTCCTTATTCTACAACTGCCGAAAGAATTAAGACCAAAAGTCGATTAGTATTAGATTCATTCAAAAGCTACTCCGGGGTGGGGGATTCGGGTGCAAGGTGCTGGGGGTTAATGGGGGGAGGGGACATCTGTAATACTTCAACAATAAATTAAAAGGCAATTAATACTCTCAGAGAGTATTCCTCTTAAAAAATATATGTACCATTAATTTTTAATCTTAGATACCATTACATTATCCTGAATCCGCAAGCAGACACCAAAGCATAAGAGTCTAGCCGAAACCGGTTTGGCTCAGTGGATAGAGCGTCAGACTGCAGACTGAAAGGTCCCAGGTTCGATTCTGGTCAAGGGCATGTACCTTGGTTGCAGGCACATTCCCCAGTAGGGGTGTGCAAGAGGCAGCTGATCGATGTTTCTAACTTTCTATCACTCTCCCTTCCTCTCTGTAAAAAAATCAATAAAATATATATTTTTTTAAAGAAAAAAGAAAAAAAAAGACAAGAGTCTAATAAATTCATTGTATAATACTATTTATTTGATTAAAGAATCTTTCTTTTTTGTGTACACTGGAATGTTATATTCCCTATGTATTTTACAGGGTTACAAAACATCTCTCATTTTAAATAATACCCCAAAAGTAATTTCAGAAAAAAGTTTTTGTAAAACTAAACTTGACTTTAAAAAAATCATATGGACAAGCAACTCTCAAACAAAACTGGATTAATAAGATTTGCCTATTTAACTACATGACAGATTTCTTGTCCCAGGCCCCTTCCTTAAAAAAAACCAAAAACACACAAACAAAAAAACCCAGGTGGAAACCAAGCTGGAGATAAGGATTCTTCCCTGATGCAGTCAGGGGAAAGGGAAAGGCCAGATGTTTCTTTGGCAAACAACTCCATCCATGACCACTGGTGAGCGACTGCTTTGCTTCAAGTACCACACACTCTTTGTGCTCCGAGTAGGCGTGGAACTCTCCACCAGAGGACAGGGCAGAGTCATCCAGTCCCCTGCCTCCTCCCATCTGTAGCTGCCACCCCCAGCAGCTACACCAACCCTTCTGGGCGCAATACTGAGCTAAAGGCCAAAGACGGGCTGGCTGGTGTAGTCCTCTCAATTGAAAAAGTAATGGATAAGATGGGGCTAAGAAAATAACTACTACATGATGACACTCAATGGAAAAGACTTGGAAGAGGAAATGGATGGATTTCAGAGACAGGGATAGATAGGCTGGTGAAAAAAGGCTGGGCAGGCCAGAAGTGGGAGTAGATGTCAGCAATCCAACACATGCCAGTATAATCAGCTGCCTTTTGAAATGCTAAAATCCTGGTGGCAATGCAGTCTCCTGGATAGTTTAGGGCCAATGGAATTGGCACAAGGACTCACTGAACACACGCCTCCAAAATCATAACCTTGTCTCTGCCAGAAAAGGACTGATGACATAGACAACAGCCAGTAGGAGGGAGGTGGTGAATCTGAGGAATATGAATGGATTCCAAAGACTATGAGCTATTATGTTTTAGGTGAAATACCCAAAATCTGGAGAAATGGAAGCCTTGGTAGCACCAGCAGCTGACATGACTACCTGTGGATGTGAAATCCCTAGCTGGACATAATCCTTCTCCTCCCAGACATCTTTTAGTGGGGCTATGCCATTTGAAACCATTTCTCAGCTGTCTTTAATATTCACAGTACTGTTCTAAACTGGAGGGACCAGCCTAAAAAGAAAACAACTTGTCAAAGGAGTGAAAGAAAAAATGGATATAGAAAAAGAACATGAGACATCCTCATCTTTTAACTTCTAAACTCCAAACACCTTAAACAATTCACCTGTATAGTCTAAAAATCAAGACTGGATTAGATCAACTTGGTCTAGGAGTACCCAATAAATACAACACTTATATACAGATGATCCCAGTGCTTGAATGTATAGAAAGAAAAGAACTGAAGGTAAAGAAAAGGAGTATGAAAGATTAAAATTTTCTGCAGAGAACTTTTAAAAAACAAAGTAAGTATGAAATATAACTATATATTTAGGGATTAAAATAAAGGAGCAGCCTAGGCCAGGCAGAGAAGGTGTTTAACCGGGGGCATTCTCTGGAGCTTGCTTTCCTGCTGGCCAGTAAAATCTGCCAAAGAAATCAGCAGCCTTTCCCTTTCTGTTTGTGTCATTTCCTTGCCAAAGAATGTGTCTGTGACATGAAACACTGAGGGTGAGTTGAGGGTCCTTGAGCGCCGAGAACCGTGCATACTAGAAAAAAAGGGTCTCCAATGGCTTGTAGATTTGGAAAAAAAATTCTTCAGCCACTGTTGGCTTCTTCTTTATTAATTTGAAAGTTTTCCTTTTCGGTTTCCTCTTCTTGGTATTACAGGATTTCATACTTATCCACCAGGAAAGTGGTCTCTGTGGAAAACCTTACTGGGCTGTTCCCATCTACCTGGGTCACTTTGGTTACCTAGGAAAACAAACAAAGAGTAAGGTAAAGCAGGAAGAGGAGTCTCCACGGTGCTGACTAAATTCAGTTACAACAGATGACATTTCCTCCGAGCAGCACTACAAGTGACTCAGAAGTGCCACACACACTTGTCTGCAGCTCACAGCATCACTCTCCCCCACCAACATGCTCAGCCTGGCCCAGCCGGCGTGGCTCAGTGGCTGAGCGTTGACCTATGAACCAGGTCACAGTTTGATTCCCAGTCAGGGCACATGCCCAAGTTATGGGCTCGATCCCCAGTGGGGGGCATGCAGGAGGCAGCCGATCAATGATTCTCTCTCATCATTGATGTTTCTCTCTCTCTCTCTTTCCCTTCCTCTCTGAAATCAAGAGTGGCCATTGCCCAGATCCTGCCACATAAAATCTATGAAGTTCATAGACATTCTATCAGGATTCTCAACATTTGACTCCAAATGAAATAATGTAACTCTTCAAAATTATTTGTTTGATTTGCTTTCAAAATCTAAGCTGGCTTTATCATACTTATTTTCTAGATATAGCTGGATCTTCCAAATGAGACAGTCTTTTCTTTTTAGTAATAAAAAAATGTCTAGTTTAATGAATTATCTGTAACAACGGTGCCTATAATGGCATCAACATAATACCTGAACTATCCTACATAATAAAAGGGTAATATGTAAATTACCATCACTCCACTACGCCCACGATTGGGCCAGCGGGAGGCGCAGGGGGCGGGACTCAGGGTGGCCGGGGTGGCCGATTGGGCCGGCGGCGCGAGCTCAGCGTCTGTGCCATGGCTGTGCTGCAGCACAGAAGGGGCCTCTGGGGCAGCGAGCCCACGTCCTGCTGCGGACCATCAAAAGCAGGGAGCGAAAGCGGGGAGCTGGCTGGCTGTCCGCTCTGGCACCAGGCCTTTCGAAAGCCTCCGCCGCGCTGGAGGCTTTCGAAAGGCCTGGTGCATCAGCAGACAGACAGACAGCTCCCCCGTGATCAAAAGCCAAAGCGGGGGAGCTGGCTGTCTGTCCGCTCCAGCACCAGCGGACCCCCTGCCATCAAAAGCGGGGAGCAGGCTGCTAGCAGTGTCCTCGGAGCGTGCTAGGCTTTGCGGGCAGTGGATATGGCCTGGGTGGCAGGTTAGGCCTAGGGGACCCTACACGTGCATGATTTAATCATGCACTGGGCCTCTAGTCTATATATAAAAGCCTAAGCGACTGGAATGACCGATTGCTATGATGCACACTGACCACCAGGGGGCAGATGCTCAATGCAGGAGCTGCACCCTGGTGGTCAATATGCTCCCACAGCCAACCTCCCCTGACCAGCCAACCTCCCGTGGTCCCTCCCCCCGGGGCGGCCCCCAGGCTGGGACGGGGAAACAGGGTGGGTGGTGGTGGATATGGCCCCTTTCCCAGGGGGGCTGAGAGCCAGCTCCCTCCTCAGGGCCAGCAGCCAACCTCCCATGCCCCGTCCCTCTCCCTCACCGGCAGGCCCCAATCGGCCCACTGCCTACCCACCACGGTGGCGGCACAGCAGCGAGGGAAGGGGAGGTGGGGAGGAGGCAGGAAACCATGCAGTGGCGTGGTGCCGACGATGACAGCATTGGCATCTGGCCCAGCTACCATCACCTTCTCTCCAGCCCAACCCTGATCGGCCTGACCCCGATGGGCCCTGATCGCCGGCCAGGCCTAGGGACCCCACCCATGCACGAATTTTGTGCACTGGGCCTCTAGTTGATTTATGTTTTCTAATGAGGTTTTGAGAGACCTATTCTGTCCTACTCTTCAAATGGTCCCAAACAGGAAAATGTACCCATTTCTATCTAATGTCTTGGGTTCAACAATGTGCTCCCAATACTGAGGTACTTATGCCAATAACTGAGAGGGGAGAGAGAACTGCTCTTAGGAATCATCCAACAGAGGAAATTCTAACTTTCTCAGCTCTTACAGGAGGGACAGAGACCATCTGGGAAGATAAGATAGTGCCAGAATAATAAGCAAATCAATGAGTCAGAGGGGAACACGATTAATATAAACTGGGTCCCTGTAATGCAAATTCAAAAAGTGGAGGAACAATGAGTTAAAAACAACGCAAAAGAACAGTTCACAAATTTCTAATGCTTTGCCTACCTAAAGGACAAGATCTGCAACAGAACTGGCTCATGATAATAAAGGGAAGTTGTGACATAAAAAATCCAAAAATTGTACCCATTTATATTATAGAATCACTTTTAGTAATTTTGTCTTCTAATCAAAAAACTTTTTCATTCCTTGGGTTCAAACAAATGACAATACAAAGGCATTACAAAATCATGTGTAGGGTGTTTTGAAAAATAAATTTTAAGTCCAGCTGGCATGGCTCAGTGTTTGAGCATTGCCCTATGAACCAGGAGGTCACAGTTCGATTCCCGGTCAGGACACATACCCAGGGTTGTGGGCTCATTCCCCAGTGTGGGGCATGCAGGAGGCAGCCAATCAATGATTTTCTCTCATCATTGATGTCTATCTCTCTCTGCCTTCCTCCCTGAAATCAATAAAAATACACTTAAAAAAAACTATTTTAAAATATATGATTTAAAAAATAGACAACTAAGAGATATAAATCTTACACAACCCATGATTTTTAAAGATTTATTTATATTCAATGTCTTTACTTTGTCTGATCTAGAGAGGAAAACTGAGGTAAAGGAGGTGAGAAATTTGGCCAAGATCATACAAGGAGTCAGCAATAGAATGGGCTGGGGACACCAGCTTTTCTGCTGTTCTGCTCTGACCATGAAGCCATGCTACCTATATGGCATCTGTCTTACCACTTTCCCGATATAGGCTCTCCAGAAAAATGGGGTACCTGTATGTTGCAGTAATTTTTTTTGGAGATGAAGGAGACTTGGACAGGAAAGAAGTCATTGGGCTGCCCAGCAATGCTGAACTCGAGGCTGCCACTCTTATTTTTGGCATCAATCACTGGCAGGCACCACTCCAAGGTATTTCGTCGACTGTCGTGTCGATACTCGCCATCGAGCTCACCAATAACCGGTGCGCCAACACCAGATCTGTCATGAGAAACATCCATGTCAAGTTAGTTGTCCAGAGCTGAAAGAACTCTGCCAAGGAAAACCAGCCCCAAATTTGATTATGCTCCTCAAATTCTACCCACTTTTATACAGTGCAAGAAAAAATTAGGTTCCCTAGTAACTTCAAGAATCAAAGTCCTGGCACCCTGGCTAAGGGGCTCGTTCATTCCTTTGTAGACCCAGGTATATGCAACCACAGGTAATTGGCAAATATGCCTGCGGGCTGCTGCAACACGTGGACTAGATCTGGAGTGAACAGGGGATGACACTGACAAATGTGTGAAGTGGGATGTATCTCCAAAAATGTGCACCAACGGTTTGTTGCTGTGTCAAGAGGAATTTTAATAAGGGCTGCTCTCTGTACAGGTGACAATGGGGAAAGAACAGGTTGGCAGTAGTGGGGGGAAACTTTACACAGCATTATGCAGTTGTTTAGAATGGAGTGAACCTTTGAGAGAATGTTTTCAAAAGATTTTAGAATGTTTCCAAACTTACTGTAATTGAAGCCTGTGATTTATTTGATTTACAATCCAGTGAGTGGACTTTGGTTGTTAAGTGAAAGACAATTATCCCCTGACAAAATTCAAATGTGATGGGAGAAAGAGGTACAGTTATCTAATCTGCGAAAGAACTAGTTAGAATGTACTTTGCATCCCCACACATGGCTGACAGGCAGCGTCACCTACCCCTACACATTCTAAATTTACCACCTTTATTTTTTTTTTAAATATATTTTATTGATTTTTTACAGAGAGGAAGAGAGAGGGATAGAGAGTTAGAAACATCGATGAGAGAGAAACATTGATCAGCTGCCTCTTGCACACCCCCTACTGGGGATGTGCCCGCAACCAAGGTACGTGCCCTTGACTGGAATCGAACCTGGGACCCTTGAGTCCGCAGGCCGACGCTCTATCCACTGAGCCAAACCGGTTTCGGCTAAATTTACCACCTTTTAACTCACCAGGGACAGTCAATCCTTGCAGTAGGGGCAGGGTAAATAACAGAGACAAAGAAAACTTTAAGGGTAATATAACACAATGAACTCTTCCCTATCAATTTTATGGCCCCAGTTGTATATATGTTCTTCTCTTTGCTCTGTTCCAATTCTGATTTTGATTTCTAACTGGATCAGTTCTACACAATAGGGTAAAATGTTGTTTAAGGGTCTCTGTTGGAGACTATTGAAAAATTGAGCTAAGACACAGGAAATCACCATAACCACAATTATAGGGTAGATGGAGAGGACTAAAAATAGTCTAGTAAAGTAAGTCCTAACAAAACAAATCCCACACCTGTTACCCATGCCCAAGACCTACAAAGGTTCAAGGCAGCCATCTATTGTTCTGAAAGAATAACCAAGCTGTGAAGAATAAGATGACTACCCAATTAAAGGAGATACTGGTAATAAAGCATATTTTTAAAAATGGAAATAAGAATGACTAAAACCATACCTCGTCATGTAAAGGCTTGAATTATCACAAAGGGAACAAAACTAAAGTACCGTTTTCTCTGCAACAATAACAAAGCAATACAACAGTAAAGGTGCACTGAGAACACATTGACTGGGTGCTCCGGGGGGCGGGGCCAAGAGGCAGAGGACAGGAGCTGGGGTTCACTGGTAAAGCACTAAGAGCATACACTCACTGGGAATGCCAGGGAGGAGATAAACTTAAGGTAAAGAGTATTTCCAGACGAACCTAGAAAGTGGGCCATTTAAGCACACAAGAAAAACTTCTGGGGATGATGGACATTTTCATTAGCTTAACTGTTGTGATAGTTTCACAGGTATATACAGGTCAAAAGTTAATAAACTATACAATTTAAATATGTGTAGTGTATCTGCATGTCAATCAGACCTCAATAAAGCTGTTAAAAATTTTACTGAAATCAACATAGACTTGGTTTTACAGCAAGAATCAATAGTTCCCTTGAAAACATACTCTCATCTTTCGCTGGAAGCTTAGAGAGTAAAATGAAAAAGAAAAATTCAGTCTGACAGACTCAATTTCTTTAAGAGTTGCAAAACAAAACAGAAAGTGCGCAGTGGCTAATCCTGGAAATCTTCATTACAACCCGAACAAACTGAAAGAGTTCTAGCATGGCAACCGGCTATTTGCATGGTTTGGTTTTCAAGTTAGCAATTCCACACTCCTTTTAAAGTGTACGTCTCAGTGCTCGCTTTGGCAGCACACATGCTAAAAATTGGAACGATACGGAGAAGAATAGCATGGCCCCTGCGCAAGGATGACACACAAATTCGTGAAGTGTTCCATATTAAAAATAAAATAAAGTGTACAGCTCAATGCATTATGACAGAGGTCTGTAACCTTGTAAGCACCATCACAATCCTATCTAATAAAGAGGGAATATGCTAATTGACCATCACACCCTCACAGATGGCAGCACCCACAGCCAATAAAGAGGGAATATGCTAATTGACTGTCACACCCTCAAAAGATGGCGGCGCCCACAGCCACAAGATGGCGGCACCCAGTCCCCTCAGCCCCGCTGGGGCGGCAGGCACACGGCACAGCTGGGCCCGCCCCCAGGCAGGTCTGGCCGCTCCACGTGCCTGTCTCTGGAGTCCCCCAGTCCCTTCAGCCCCCCCAGCCGCCCAGGGCCGGCCTGAGGCGCAGGCAAGCCTTGGATGGCAGCTGCCAAGCCACCCAGGGCCGGCTGAGGCTTGTGCTGCCGGCAGTGGCAGCAGCAGAGGTGTGATGGGGGCATTGCCTTCCCGATCACCAGGCCGCCTCTCGCCCCTGAGGGCTCCTGGACTGTGAGAGGGGGCAGGCCGGGCTGAGGGAACACCCCTCCAGTGCATGCACCGGGCCTCTAGTTAAGTCATAAAGCATTCCCATCATCCCCCAAAGTTCCTCGTGCCCCTTTGCAGGCAAATGCCTTCTTCTAAAAAAACACACAAACAAACAAACACCTTCTTCTTCACCTCCTGATTTCTGTCCCAAGAGTGTTTACCACCTTTTCAGAATGTCATATAAGTGAAGCCATATAGCATGTAGCCTTTCTTATCTCTGACTTCTTTCACAACCGGTCTTACAAAGAAGCAAATATCTTAGAATGACCAGTCAGCTAACTGCTGCTTCCAAAACAAGTTCCAAAAGACTAGTTCTATAAGCCCAATATAGGAAAATAATTATGTGGGGGATACCACTTACGGGAGTGGGATGGTAATAATCACATCATTCAATTCTAAATTATCTTCTTGTAGCTCGTATTCTATGTTGACATCACAGCCATTTCCACTCTCTGAGGGCCAGCAATTAACTGAGGAGAGAAGCAAAGCAGGCATACTAGAACATTAAAAAAGAGTAGAGAAAAGTTCAGATGGCAAATCAAAGCTGTGGACCTTAAACATCTGAATGTAAACTATTTAAATAACAGTTTTGACATTAAAGCCACTATAAAAATAAAGCCAATGATTTAAAAAACACAGTGCAGCAGGTCATTTTCTCAAAGAGGATTTTGTTACGGCAATGGAGAGAAGACTGTAAGCCAGGGCTATTTCTAGTGCTCAATGCAGACGAACTTAGTGGGACTGGCCAGAAGCACTTACTTGTCAGTGGAATAAAAGACTCCTCTGTGGTTTGTAGTCTCCACTTTAGCACCCCTACATCACTGTTGACTGGAAAAGACTTCTCTGGATTCTTCAAGCCAATCAGAGATTCTGAGGTGAAAAGTTTTTTATCTACATTTGGATGGGTCTGAAATGAAAAGTGAAAGAGTTTCTGAGGCTTAGACATAAGACAAAATAAATTTCCTCTGGTCTTCCATGGCTCATAATAGAAACATCTCAAATAGGGGGCCTAAAACATTCCAATTCTTTTTTAATTAAAAATATATGTATTTCCCTTTATTGATTTTTAGAGAGAGAGAAAGGGAGAGGAACAGAGAAATACAAACATCAGTGAGAGAGAAACATCATTGACTGGCTGCCTCCTGCATCTCCCCGCCCCCCCAATGGGGATTGAGCCCATAACCAAGGCATGTGCCCCGACCAGGAATCAAACCAGCGACCTCTTGGTCAATGGGTGGTCAATGCTCAACCACTGAGCCACACCAGCCAGGCCAATTCTTTTTTCTTTTAAAAATATATTTGTATTGATTTTTTACAGAGAGGAATCAAGAGGGATAGAGTTAGAAACATCCATGAGAGAAACATCAATGAGTTGCCTCCTGCATGCCCCCTACTGGGGATCAAATCTGCAACCAATGTACATGCCCTTGACTAGAATTGAACCCAGGACCTTTCAGTCCTCTGGCGGATGCTCTATCCACTGAGCGAAATTGGTCAGGGCTCCTTTTGATTTTAAAGAAAGATTTCACTTTCTTAAAGATTTTTAAGATTTAAGACATTTAAAAATTATTTTTTTAAAAAGTGACTTCAACTCTATGCCATTTTATTTGTAACTAAACAAGTTAATAATTTTGTGATTGAGGAAGTTAAAGACCTTTAACCAAGTCCTTTCCAAAAATACTTCACAGGGAGCAGCCTCATGGTGGGGTAAACTTGCCAAGTAAAAGACTAAGGGTTGCCCTGGCTGGTGTGGCTCAGTTGGTTGGGCATTATCCCCTGTGCACTGAAAGGTCCAAGGTTAGATTCCTGGTCAGGGCACATGCCCAGGTTGCAGCTCAATCCCCAGTAGGGGCCATGCAGTAGGCAGCCGATCAATGTTTCTCTCACATTGATATATTTCTCTCTCTCTCTCTCTCCCTAAAATCAATAAAATATATTAAAAAACAAACATACAAACAAAACTCAGGGTCACACGTTGATCAACTGCCTTGGTCACAAAGCAGTCCAGGCTTTATACTAAAGAGGCAAGTGAGGAAAAAGCTCTGTGGAAAGTTTAGTTGAAATCTTGCCCAGAGCACTAAATTCAGGCCAAGTAAGATGGGCTAATCTCTTAAAAAGAAGTCATACCCCTGGCCGGTTTGCCTCAGTGGATAGAGCATTGGCCTGTGACCCAAAGAATCCCAGGTTTGATTCTGGTCAAGGGCACATACCTTGGTTTCAGGCTCCTCCCTGGCCCAGGCCCTGATCAGGGCTCATGCAGGAGGCAACCAATCAATGTGTCTCTCGCACATCAACGTTTCTCTCTGTCTTTCCCTCTCTCTTCCACTCTCCCTAAAAACCAATGGAAAAATATCCTCGGGTAAAGATTAAAAACAACAAAATAAAATAAAAGGAAGTTATTTTAGGAGAAAAAAGGAAAAATAACTTTTGGGTAACAACCTACATATATTTTAAGAGCCAGCAAAACTGGTATCAAATAATAGAAGCACTACTTCAGAACACAAAGTTGACAAAAACACATCCTTCCCCGAAGAATACATTCTTGTGATGAGATATAAAATCAACCATGTAAAGAAAATGTGACAAGAACAACTGTAATAATATAAAGGACATCACATACACATTCAGTTAGGTGGACATTCATAAGGATTTTATGCCATTAGATACTGCCCTTCAGATAACAAAACAAGCACCGGTAGTTAAAACAGGGTAGAAAGAGTAAATTTGGTATCATAATCTGTTTTAATAAAATGCTTCCTTATTAAGTTTAAAGACTTTTTTTAAAAAAAAAACTGTATTTCAAGTAATACCCTAAATAATTTTACTCTTTACATAACAGTAACAGCTAAGTGTCTTTCTGCACCTTTGTTGGTATGAAGCCATTTATTAGATTTTACTTTATTAGATTTTAAAATGACTTTCCATTCAATTCCAGTATTAAAAGGCCATTTTAACACAGCTGCTGTCAAAAAAAAAAAATACAGCTGCTGTCAATCACAAACAGCTAGAGATTTATTGCCTCAAGGCACCCACTATATGCAAAAAATTAACTTCTTACCTATGCATCTAGAATGGTACTAGTTGTACAACTGTAATAATTTTCTGTGTTCTGTGGTTCATATGAGGAACTCCAGTTGGCACGACTGTGTTAAGTAGACAAACAAAAGTCTTAATACTCCCTTATCAAAAGTCTCTACACACCTGTAGCTGCACCCCTTTCTTATCTTCATTTTCCACATGAAGACGAATTCGGCCGAATTTATCGTCTGAGATCCTAAGCATGATCATGCCATGCAACTCCATATTCTGTAATCCTCCATCCCGTCCACAGGTTAGTGTGAGTTTTTCTTCAATCTTCATGTGCACTACACAGAAAAGTAATAATTTTGTTCAAGAAGGTTGTGGGTGATGAGCCATCCACAACTTATTTTAAGGTGCTACTGCTATACAGGGTTGGGAAAAAGCAGGCCTACAGCTGTGAGCACACAAATCAGTTTATTCTTGTATTACTTATTTATTTCTAAATATATTTTTATTGATTTCAGAGAGGAAGGGAGAGGAAGAGAGATAGAAACATCAATGATGAGAGAGAACTGGCTGCCTCCTGCACGCCCCATTCTGAAGATCAAGCCCGCAACTTGGGCACGTGCCCTGACTGGGACTCGAATTGTGACCTCCTGGTTCATAGGTCAACATTCAACCACTGAGCTACACCGGCTAGGCAATTATTTATTAATTATTGTATTATTTTCCATACGAAAAACTGTAAACTTACTTTTGCCCTGCCCTGTATGTATCAAAATTTAAAGCATTATACCCTCAACTCAGCAATTCTCATCCTACAGATAAATTCTTACCCATGCAAACAATACAGTAAGTTATTTACCAAAAAAAAATTGCTTGTAATAACAAAAGTTTGGAAACAATTAAAATGCCCATCAATAGGGCAGTGCTTAAATACATATCCACAAAAATGAGTATTAGGCAGTTGTGAAAAGGCGGATGACCACTTAAAAAGCTTCCATTTTAAAATAATTTCAAAAAAAGAAAATAAATAATTTCAAGTATTAAAATTATACCAGGAATACATGTATAGTCCTTTTATCCACTATTAATATCTTATCCCATTTCCTTTATCATTTGCATACTCTCTCTCTATAAATACTGTATATTTGATTTTTTCCCATGAACCAGGTAATATACATCATGGCATTTCCCCCTAAATACTTAAGAGTACATTTTTTAAGAATATGGATATTCTGCCCTAACTGGTTTGGCTCAGTGGATAGAGCGTCAGCCTGCGGACTCAAGGGTCCCAGGTTCGATTCCAGTCAAGGGCATGTACCTTGTTTGTGGGCACATCCCCAGTAGGGGTGTGCAGGAGGCAGCTGATTGATGTTTCTCTCTCATCAATGTTTCTAACTCTCTCTCCCTCTCCCTTCCTCTCTGTAAAAAATCAGTAAAATATATTTAAAAAAACAAAAGAATATGGATATTCTTTTACATAACCTTCGTACTGTTATTAACTTCACACATTTATACTGGTACAATACTTTTATCTAATGGACCATCTATATGCCAATTTAGTCCTAATTGACCTAATAATGTCCTTTAAGTAGTAGTACAAGATCCAGTCTACGGTAAAGCAATGCATTTCGATGCTGTCTCTAGAGTTTCAAATTAAGGAAATTCTTGTCTCCAAAATAATCAAGTGAAAAAAGCAACTGGAAAATGTCTTTTATGCTACCACTTACATATAAAAAGGAGGAAACAGACAATACACAGTATTTTTATTCATCTATATATAGTCTATTCCCCTCAGAAAGATACACACAAAAAAATAGGTAAGCCCTAGCTGGTTTGGCTCAGTGGATAGAGCATCAGCCTGCAGACTGAAGGGTCCTGGGTTCGATTCAGGTCTAGGGCACATGCCGAGGTTTCGGGCTCCATTCCCTGGTGGGGGGCATGCAGCAGGGTATGTGCCTTGATGGGGAATCGAACCTCGATTCACAGGTCAAAGCTCAACTACTAAGCCACATCGGCCGGGCAAAAGGTAAGTTTTAAACTTCACTGAAAGTAGATAGTTGAGAGTCCCTAATCATGGTTAAAGTAAAAAAAAATAATAATTAAAAAAAAAAAGACCATGTTAATAACCTAGAATATATTCTATAAGTCTTTTATATCTGGAAAAATTAAAAGACAAAAAGAATTTACAGTGCATTGAAATAAAGATTTTTAAACATTATGTGGTTGTTCTTACTGAAAAGGTTACTACTTACCTTTCCATGTTAATGGGTGGAACATACACTTTGGTGGATTCAGAGGTACGCTTGCCCATATTGGAGGACATGATAGTTTCACCTTCAGATTTCAATTTGTCCACAAAGTTATCTACTTCCTTTCCTTTGGCTCCAAGTTTCAAAGCCTTGCTGGGGCCTGAAGGCCTAAGTGGAAGAATACAAAATAAGAAAAGATACACACTTAATTAAAAAAAACAAACACAATTAATTAATAACCCTCTATCTTTGAAGCTTTCCCTGAAGCTGTACTTTAAGAGGAATGTGAAGAACTCAAGAGGAAAACCCAAGTGACCTAGTAGTTAGTAGACTAAACTATTCCCTGCCTGAACTGGCAGCTGAGTCACTATTATAACATGTAAGCTTGAAGTACCTGAAGACCAAAGCTATACTTTTATAAGCATGCATGATCTGATGAAAACTTTGTATCGTCCATCCAGATAAATACACCTGTATACTAATAAACTTTTACACTTAATTTCATGCAGTCAAAAATTCTCCTTGAAATCCATTCATGAACTCCAGATCAAAAATCCACATTCCTACCCTGGCCGGTGGTGCTCAGCCCTCCCACTGAAGGGTCTGTGGTTCAACTCCCTGTTAAGGGCACATACCTGGGTTGCAGGTTCAACCCCTGGCCCCATTCAGGGATCATGCAGGAGGCAACCAATCAATGTGTCTCTCTCACATTAATGTCTGTCTGTCTGTCTGCCTCTCCCTCCCTCCATCCCGCCCCTCTCCCTCCCTCCACCCCTCTCTCGCCTCCTCCCTACCTCCCACTCTAACTATCAAAGGAAAATATATCCTTGGGTGAGGATTAGCTAAAATAAATAAAAATAAAATTTTAAAACCCATATTCCATAAACAGTTAAATTTTCTCTCCTCTCCCAAAATAGGGCAACTCTCAGTGGAAACTGAGGTCACAGTATAATTTAGAAAAGAACTCTGTTTTGCACAAAAGGAAAACACCACATTCAAATTTCTCCTTTATCCCCATATAATGTAACAAATTCAGTATTACGTCTTACTCCATCAAGTCACTCTTTATTTACAGCTTGCCTAAAAATCTGGTATGACTCCAAAAAAGACATATACAGCCTTCCCCGCCATTCTAGGGCTGCTGGTGATACACTGGATTATACCTGGCTGGCGCAGGTGCCACTTTTGGTTTATCAGTTTCAATGATAGTCTCTGTAATCATGGCAGCTGTGCTGCCTCCAGAAACTGTGGAACTTCCAAATCCCCCAAATCCTGGTGCTTTTTTGCCCTGTCTCTCTGCATCTCTTCGGGCCTGTTGCAATTCCTTTGCTTTGCGCCGCATCTCAGCCTTGGCCTCACGTTCTTGAGTCTATGAAAAGAAACATACGTATACGGATGTGGCTTTCAGTACAGTCTATACAACAAATAAAGACAGGAAAATCAGATAGTGAAGATAAACGAAAGACATACAAACCGGCAGTCCCAGAGGAGAAACTACTTACCTCTCTGACTGCTCTGAACACCTTCTCCTCATGAGAATCCATTTCTGTGAAGGTTCTGATCTGTGCCAGGTTAACATTCTCCCGGTATCCCAGGGCAACAATTTCGTCAAAAGCAAATATCAAATCAAAACAGTGATCAGATATTTCATTCTCCTCTAAGGCTCGGCAATATTCAGGGATCTAATCACAGACACCAATGGGAAAGAAAGATTATCAGCAGTTATGTTTTTCAGGTCTTACTCTTTAAAGTACACAAATTTCAATAAACCCGAATTCCTTCATTAGCTCCTTCTACTCTATTTTAAGCAAGACTTTGGCATAGTCTTTGTGTATATCTATATGAATGTCTTTTTTGTGTGTGCTTCAAAAGTTTTTTCATACTTGAGATTTTATTGGTTGTTTTGAGGATATGTACAGACATTTCAATTTGTATACAATTCTTAACATAAAGAATCATGTAGTTGTGATTCTTTTCTAAACAGCTATTCCAGTAACTTTCCAGCTTAAAAATTGGAAGCTAATTTGCCTTAATAGAGTAGCAAGTACCAGTATCTTCAAATGTTGATATGCTGTTACACCAAAGTCCCACAAATTCACAATTTAATACCATATACACTACACAGTCAAATTCAAATCTTTCCCAGAACATTAACAAAGTTACTAGGGAAGATGGACTACCACACCGAAGATGTTACAGATGCACAAAATTCTGACAAGGAGAGCCAAGATCAAGGAGTGGTTTTCTTTAGGAAACAGTCCTACCAAAAACATGGGAAGAGAATTTTAAATGTTCAAGACATATTAGCCCGGGCGGTGTGACTCAATGTTTGAGCATCAACTCACACACCAGGAGGTTGCTGGTTCAATTCTGGGGTTGCGTGCTCCATCCCCAGTAGGGTGTGTATAGGAGGCAGCCAACAGATGTTAATGTTTGTACCAAAAACAACCAGCAAATGATTTCACCTCTTATAAAAAAAAAAAAAAAAAGCATTTACACTTAAAAAAACTGGATGAGATAGAAGTCCCTCCTTCTTAAAAAGTGTTTCTAGGGCTATTAAAAAACTTGCATTTACAAAATAAGTGATAAAAATATTCCTCTGGATTGTGCAAGAAGGGAAGACAGGAACCCTGATGAGACAGGATATATGATGTCAATCAGACCTGGCTTCTTTCTCTCCTGCTTCATCCGAGGCTGGGCTCTCCTGGTTTCCTGCAGGTAGATTTTCTTTAGGTTTCTGGTCAGCCACTTCGGCCAGTTATCCCTTTGCTCCCCCTTTCCCTTTTGTTTGCACTTTTTTGTCTGCAGATTTATCCTTTCCTGCCACCATTTTTGGCTTCATTTCCACTTTTGCGGGAGTAGGTTTAGCTGACAAGCTCGCTGACCTCTTTTTGGGCTCTTCCTTCTCTACACGTCAGCGAAGCTGACCTTCCTCTTGGGTATCATGGTGGGGGCCGCGGCATGGGGAGAGCCTTTGCAAACCTGGGCTGCGTGGCCACTGCCTAATAAGTCTTATCTAAAGTACATTATCCAATAGTTCAGCCAAACAAAGGCAGATTAAAGTAACCACTTAAGAACTAGGAAAGTTCCCACATTCTCTTTTGGGAACTTACAGCTTATGAGGACACTCAGTAAATGTTTGTTGAATGAATAGAGCCGGTAGCAGTAAGCTGCTGGGAAGGGCTGAGGGACCATGGAGTATGCAATCAGTTGCATTGGGTAAAAATAGTTTCACACAGAAAACTTAAAGCAAAAGACTGTAACCTACTATTACAGAAGGACTCTTACCACTCTTGAGAAGAGCCTGAGGGTTTCCAGATCCTCTAAGATGTTACTGTTTTTGGTAGTGATCAGTACCATGTACAGTTTCTCCATAGGCTGGTAGACATATCTCACACTCTCTGTTTCAACAAATGTATGCTGTTTTCCAGTGTTCATAAGCTTTGGAAAAGCTGCTAACAAGCCCTCAATGCGAGTTCGAGTCATCTCCACAAACTGTCGGGAAACAATAGCCTTTCCCGCTTTCGTGCAGACTGCTGCTGCCAACAGCACCTGCCAGTAACATAGGAACAAATGAGTACCAATTAATGATCTCTTCACATGTTTTCTCAACATTCTTAGATCTTCCAATGAATGACACACTCAGTTATTTACTGACATAACTACTATTAGAATGACTTTCAAACTCTACTTCATAGTTCTTTTCATTATAGTAATTCATAAGACAAAGCTAAAGTAGAGGAAAATGAAGCTATTATTCCCATATTTCAATAATATACCTAAAGCAAACATAGTAAAGAAATAATTTTTTCCAAATCTATAAATACATTAATGGGCTTCCTGTGACTCCAGAACTGGGTTGCTCTCTGCTTGGGCAGGCTCGTAAAGAATAGTTTAGCCCTGGCCGGGTAGCTCAGTTGGTTACAGCATCATCCAGCTACACAAAGGTTGCAGGTTTGATCCCTGATCAGGGCACATACAAGAATCAACCAATGAATGCATAAATAAATCAAACAACAAAACAATGATCCTCTCCCCCTTCCTCCCTCTCTCTAAAATCAATACATTAGCCCTGACTGGTTTGGCTCAGTGGATAGAGCGTCAGCCTGATGACTGAAGGGTCCCAGGTTCGATTCCGGTCAAGGGCATGTACCTTGGTTGAGGGCACATCCCCAATAGGGGGTGTGCAGGAGGCAGCTGATCGATGTTTCTCTCTCATCGATATTTCTAACTCTCTATCCCTCTCCCTTCCTCTCTGTAAAAAAAATCAATAAAATATATTTAAAAAATAAAATCAATACATTAAAAAAATTTTTTTAAAGAATAGCTTAAGCTTTTTCTAAGAAGAACAGAGATTTCCACAGCCAAACAGAGGTCTGATCACACAGACTAAAGGTTTAAGACGATCCTAGCCTTTGTTTTCATTTTTACCTAGAACATGGAACCAATCTAGCAAGTTTAAATTTATCTCCTGCTCTTTGATTAACTTTCCCATCCCACACTATCCTACCACAGGTATGTAAACAATCTGTAAAATGAAAATCTAAATGACTCAATGTGCCACACAGGTTTTGTCACTGGGCAATGATCAAGACCAACCGCCTTTTTTTGGAGTCTGGCATTTCATTCAACAAAACAGAGAAAGCACCAAAGAGAGGTGAGGAGAACTCTACTGCCATTGGTAGGGGAGTCAGAAAATTAAGTACAACGTTTACAGTCTTTTCAGTGAGGGAACCCAAGAATTCACACGTAAGAGTAATAAAAAGACTATTTACACATTGGGGAAGAAGCCTCAATGCTAAGGTATGACCACTGAAATGACAAAATCCTACAGGCGAGGCTTCTCAGCTTTACAGAAACCTGTCTTGTACAGGTGAGGAGCTTGAAGAAAAAACAAGTTAGTTATTTCAAATAAATATTCTTATAGTTTCAATACATCAATATAGTTTTATAATACCAAAAGAGAACACAATGTCCTTATTCATCAATTAGGCTATTTAGGAAATAATTACCATCATGCTTTATTTCCAAGCAGCTAAGTAAAACAATTTATATTGGAAAAGTGACGGATATCTTGTATAAATATTTTCCCTCTACTGAATAGATTTTTATTTTTACTGATTGATTTATCTCCAATCAACTGTCCTGCTCTAGCAGGTTTGGCTCAGTGGATAGCACGTCAGCCCGTGGACAGAAAGGTCCCAGGTTTCATTCCTGTCAAGGGCACGTACCACGGTTGCAGGCTCCATCCCCAGCCCTGGTCTGGGCACATGCAGAGGCAACCAATCAATGTATCTCTCACATCTATGTTTCTCTTTCCGTCACTCCCCTTCCCTTCCACTCTCTCTTAAAAAAAAAACCAAAACAAAAACAATGGAAATATATCCTTGGGTGAGGATTAACAAAAAAGATAATAAAAATCATACAAAAATTTTAATTGAGCCCTGGCCAGTGTTGTTAGAGCATCAGCCTGAGCACTGAAGGGTCCTGGCTTTGATTCCTGGTCAAGGGCATGTACCTGGGCTGCAGGTTTGTTTCCAGCCCCAGTCGGGGTGTATGCTGGAGACAACTAATGCATGAGTCTGTCTCACATAAATCAATCTCTCTCTCTCTCTCTCTCTCTCTCTCTCTCTCTCTCTCTCTCTCTCTCTCTCTCTCTCTCTCTCCACCTCCTTCCCTTTCCCTCAATGGAAAAAATACCCTCAGGTGAGAATTAACACAAAATAAAAAAAATTTAATTTACAAATAATTACTTTTTTCCATTCTTATATTCATGAAAAAAATTATCCAAATTCTTCACAAGTATCACCATCATTATCACCAGGTCCATTTCTTGAATTACCAGTTTTCTAGAATTTTTATATAAAACATGTACATATAAGTTTTAAAATACTTTAAGAATACATTTCACTATCTGTGCTACACTCCTAAAAGTTTATATATTCCAATGAACAAAAACTTTTCTTAATATTCTCATCAGGAAAATGGAAGAATTCTCAGGTATTTAGGATAAGCTCATATTGGTTTCTCCTTTTCCCAACAATTAAGTAAATCAGAAGTAGTGTTCTTAATTTGCAAAGAACTACTTTAATATACCAGAAAAACCAAATGACTAGGAGAAGATCTGGATTCTAGTTTTTGTTGTTCTACTTACTAACTGTCTGACCTTAAGTTACTCAACTTCTCTTAGCCTCAGTTTCTTCGCCTATAAAATGGAGCATCATCTAACCACCTACCTAACAAGCTATTATGTGCGCCAAATAAATATGATGAAACCATAAGCCAAAGTATTGTACGACTTATATCACATACATTCACAATGTAAAATAGCACCATTACTAATAATAAACTTGCCAAGAAATGCATTTCATTAAATAAATTGTCGCTTCAAGGCAACAAATTTTTACTTTTATGGGTTTGTCAGTATTTTGATATTCAAATAATGGACACAGACTCCCTACAAAATTTACTTAAAATTTCTGGGAATTCATAGATCCTCTAAAGCAGTAATTCTCAAATGGCCCATAGAGAATCACTTTATACAATGAGAAATCCTATATAATAAAAGGCTAATATGCAAATCAACCGAACTGCAGAACAACCGGAATGACCAGAATGACTGGTCGCTACGATGCACACTGACCACCAGAGGGCAGACGCTCAACACAGGAGCGGCCCCCTGGTGGTCAGTGCACTCCCACAAGGGGAGCGCCACTCAGCCAGAAGCCAGGCTCACAGCTGGCGAGCGCAGCAGCAGTGCAGGAGCCTCTCCCTCCTCTGTGGTAGCGTTAAAGACGTCTCACTGCTGGGGAGCGGGCCTAAGCCATCAGTCAGACTTCCCCTGAGGGTTCCCGGACTGCGAGAGGGCGCAGGCCAGGCTGAGGCATCCCCCCAGTTCACAAATTTTGTGCACCAGGTCTCTAGTATTATTAGAAGAACTAACTAAATACTTATTTATTGAAGGGCTACTATACACACTAGATGTTCTCTGAGAATATTAAGAGGAACTAGTTTGGTATTCTTCCCTCATCTTATATTAAAAAACATTTTAAATCATCACCAGAAGATATGTTTTTTTATTGATTAGAGAGAGAGGGGGAGAGAAACATCAATTGGTTGCCTCCTGAACATGACCAGGGATGGAACCTGCAACCTAGGTATGTGCCCCAATGGGGAACCAAACCTGCAACCCAACCTTTTCGTGTATGGGAGGAAGTTCTAATCAACTGTGCCACCCGGCCAGGGCTATAAAATTTTTTAAATTAAAAATTTCTATAAAGCCGAAGCCAGTTTGGCTCAGTGGATAGAGCGTCGGCCTGCGGACTCAAGGGTTCCGGGTTCGATTCCAGTCAAGGGCATGTACCTTGGTTGCGGGTACGTCCCCAGTGGGGGGTGTGCAAGAGGCAGCTGATCGATGTTTCTGACTCTCTATCCCTCTCTCTTCCTCTCTGTAAAAAATCAATAAAATATATTTTTAAAAATTTTTTCTATAAAAATTTTCATAACTAATTAGCATCCTAATAGATGTTAATTAGACTTGTTGTGATCATTTCCCAAAATATATAAATATTGAAACATTACGTTGTACACCTAAAACTAGTATATCTCAGTTATACCTCAATGAAAAAAAAAAAGCCTAATAGGGATAAGATAAACCTACACAACTGTAATACTAGGTAGGCTGACTGTCAAGTAATGTGCTATGTGAATTCAGAGGAGGAAGAGGGTACTTCTAAATGGTAAGATCAGGGATGACTTGATAGAAGAAATAGCATTTAAACTATGCTTGATGAATTGGGGGAATAGTAGGGACAAAAAAGTAGGTTCTAAGCAGGAAAACTCTGAAACTCTCTTTGGGTCATTCCATTATCCACATAAATGCAAAATAAGGCTCCCAAAGTAAGACCAAAATGCCCCCACACTAAGTATGGCTTTAAACCTTGAAACACCCAACACACCACATACCACAATTACAGGTCCATGAAGTTTTAAGTTTTCTATTCACTGAGCTGTGCATGGCTGGAAGGTATGGTCCCCTCTAAACAAGATAAATTTAACCTATTCTAAATTAATACTCATCTTCTTAAATGCTTTGAAGTAATAAAGCTCCTCTTCACATAAATGTTTACTGATGTTTAATTATAATATACAGTATAAAAACATATAGTACACACTAAAAGGTAAATTAATGTTTCCTACCATAACTTGATCTGATTTCCTTTGGGGAAGACTAAGTATGATTCCCATGAAATTGTTTCACTTATTGTTTACATTTTGGGAAAAGAAGATTTACACTTATAAGAAACTTACAAGAGCCCTTGATTGTTTTATAGATGTAAAAAATCTAGGTCACAGAAGTTAAATGATCTCCCCAGAATGGTTAAAAAAAAATCGCCCAGCCAGTGTGGCTCAGTGATTGAGCATCGACCCACTAACCAGGAGGTCACAGTTCGATTCCGGTAAGGGCACATGCACAGGTGTGGACTCGATCCCCAGTAGGGAGGTGTGCAGGAAGCAGTCTATCAATAATTCCCTCTCATAACTGATGTTTCTGCTATTCCTCCCTCTCCCTTCCTCTCTGAAATCAATAAAAATGTATTTTTTAAAAAATCCTCCACTGAATTGAGCTTTGTCAAACAGCTTTTCTCTTAATACATACAATGGTGTGTGTTTGCTAGTCCTTTGTTTTTGGATTAAATAACAACTCTCTCTCTGATCCAGATTTAACTATATGGATCAGGAAAGTTCCTTGAGTAAAGAAACAAGGAGAATTAGGTTTTTGTTATGCTCTGCCACTAATTATATGACCTTGAATAAGTCACTTAATTGCTTCTTGAAATATCCCTAAATTAGAGGTTAGCTTATATGAAATCTAACATGCCTTTGCATCTTTAACATTCCAAAAGTCTGAGTAGTTGAAAACTTTACAGCAACAGGAAATGTACAATGTCTCCACTTCACACCCACTGCTCTAATAGTAACTACTTTGGAACCTATTTTACATTAATGTTAAGCTGCTAGATGGCAAATTGCCTAACCAAAACAAATCATGTGTGAATAGTATTTGTGTGGGATAGAGATAGGTGCCTATCATCCCTTCATCCCTACCAGTAATAGCAGTCCAAGAATAACAGGTAGTAATTCATCATAAATATATGCACAATTCCGTAAAGAAAAAATGTCAAGGACATTCTCCAACCCCTAAATGCTTCAGTATTCCTCAGTTCCAGAATTAAGTAGCCACTTTCTCCATCATAATTCATGATCATATTAAGGATAGTTTCTACAACTGTCATAGAGGACCATTTTGTCTTTGTATGAAGTAATCACAAATTTAAAAAAAGAAGGGAAGATTAAAATAAAATCCAGACCATATACAAAATCTACAACTTGAAAATTTACTCAGTGAGAGTTTTAAGCTAATCACAAGTTTTTGTTCTGAAACAAAAGCTTGTAGGGAACAATAATAAAAGGACATCATTCTTAGCTTCTATAGTGAACTTCCTATTTGAATAAATAAATGGCAAATCAGTAGAAACTCAAGAAAATCACTTTCATTTTTTGTTGTCCTTTCAAACAATAAAAAAGATACATCAAGAATACAATAGCTGTGCAGTTGCTGTATTATAAATGAAAAAGGGGAGAAAGCAATAATCCCCTAATTGGGAACAGTTATTACTGTGTAGGATTTCAGTTCCTCCCCCATCATGTATAGGTCAATCATACAAACCCAAATCTAGCTTTTTAATAACTTTTGGGAACTGAACTTAATGGGATCACTTTTACTTAACATGGACACTATAGTAAGTTTACTCAATGCCTATCCTATATAATAAAAGGATAATATGCAAATTGGCCAAACTGCAGAACGATTGGTCGCTATGACATGTACTGACCTCCGGGGGAAGATGCTCAATGCAGGAGCTGCCCGCTGGTGGTCAATGCACTCCACAGGGGGAGCGCCGCTCAGCCAGAAGCCCATCTCACCAGCAGGCTCACAGCTGGCGAACGCAGCACTGGTGGCAGCAGCATCTCCCGCCTCTGCGCAGGCGGACATCCCCCAAGGGTTCCCGGACTGAGAGAGGGCACAGGCTGGGCTGAGGGACCCCCTCCACCCCTTATTTAAGGCCTCTAGTACTTAAATAAGAAAAAAACAGCACTCTGTAGAAAAGCAAATATTTTACAGATTGGTGCTACGATGAGACTTAATAGCAAATTCATTTAAAAAAATGACTATCATGATACTTTACAAATGTTAAGAAAGTAAGAACATGTTCTGATTAATTTGCAGAAAACTAGAAAAAAAAAGATGCCCTTTTTATACTTATATTTCTTTTTTTATAACAAGGTCATCACAAGCCATGTGTTTTTGCATTTGTTCATTTCTCTACTAGGACTTCACAGCATAGGATGTTTTGTACTAATTTCAGTGACTAAAGGCCAAAGGAAATCTATTTTTTTAATCTATTTTTATTATTTATTTCAGAGAGAAAGGGAGCGAGAGAGAGAAAAACATCAATGTTGAGAGAGAATCATTGATCGGCTGCCTCCAGCACATCTCACACTGGGGATCTAGCAGCAACCCGGACATGTGCCTTGACTAGGAATCGAACCGTGACCTCCTGGTTCATAGGTCAATGCTCAACCACTGAGCTACCCAGCTTGGCAAAATAATTTTTTTTTTTTTCATAAATCAACCTGTATCGATAAAAGACTTAAATGTAAGTCGGAAAACCATAAAAATTCTGGAAGGAACTATAGGCAGCAAAATCCCAGCTATCTCTCGTAGCAATATGTTTATGAATACATCTCCTAAGGCCGTGGTCGGCAAACTGAGGCTCGCGAGCCACATGCGGCTCTTTGGCCCCTTGAGTGTGGCTCTTCCACAAAATACCACGGCCTGGGCGAGTCTATTTTGAAGAAGTGGCGTTAGAAGAAGTTTAAAAAATTTGGTTCTCAAAAGAAATTTTAATCGTTGTACTGTTGATATTTGGCTCTGTTGACTGAGTTTGCCGACCACTGTCCTAGGGCAAAGGAAACTAAGGAGAAAATAAACAAATGGGACTACATCAAAATAAAAGGCTTCTGCACAGCAAAAGAAACCCATCACCAAAACGAAAAGAGAGCCCGCTGTATGGGAGAACATATTTGGCAATGATACATCTGATAAAGGGTTAATACCCAAAACATATAAGGAACTCATACAACTTAACAGAAGGAAGGTAAACAATCCAGGAAAAAAATAGACACTTCTCCAAGTGGACATACAGATGGCCAAGAGACATGAAAAAAATATTCAAAGCCACTGATCATCAGTGAGATACAAATCAAAACGACACCTACCATCAACAAATCAACAAATGACAAGTGCTGGGAGGATGCGGAGAAAAGGGAACCCTCGTGCACTGCTGGTGGGAATGCAGACTGGTGCAGCCACTGTGGAGATCAGTATGGAGTTTCCTCAAAAAACTAAAAATGGAACTGCCATTTGACCCAGTGAGCCCACTCCTAGGAATATATCCTAAGAAACCCGAAGCACCAATCAGAAAGGATATATGCACCCCTATGTTCACAGCAGCACAATCTACAATAGCTAAGATTTGGAGACAGCCCAAGTGCCCATCAGGAGACGAGTGAATAAAAAAGCTGTGGGACATTTACACCATGGAATACTATGCAGCAGTAAAAAAGAAGGATCTCTTACCCTTTGAGACAGCATGGAGGGGCCTGGAGAGTCTCATGCTAAGTGAAGTAAGTCAGTCAGAGAAAGACAAGTATCACATGATCTCACTCATATGAGGAATCTAAGTAACAAAATAAACTGATGGACGAAGTGGACCCAGAGACACGGAAGCATAGAACAGAGTGCAGAGTCTTGGAGAGGAGATGGGGGAGAGTGAGTGGGTGGGAGGTAATCAACCAAAGACCCCGTATGCATCTATGTATAACCCATGGACACAGACAATAGGAGAGTGGTGAAGGCCTGGGAGGAAAAGGGGGGAACTGCAGAGGGTTTAATGGGGAAAAAGAGGGGACATATATAAAACCTTCAACAATAAAGAATTCTTAAAAAATAATAAACTGATGTCTACAACTTACTCTGAATTGCATTTTTTAAAAAGATGTATATAAAAATAGAGAAACGATGAATAAAATAAAATAAAAAGATGTATAAAGGAATGGATGCTTAGATGTGTGATGTAACAAGTATAATGAAATGTTAATTATAGAATCTAGCTGGTGGTTATAGGGGTGTTCACTATAAAATTCAACTTTTCTAGATACTTAAAATTTTTAAATAAAATGTATGGGGGGAAACCAACTTTCACAAACAAGTTTTAGATCCAAAAAATATTATAAAATGTCACTTATTTGGACATTTTTACTATCCAGGGATATCTTCATAAAGGAATAGGATCCAAAAACATTACGCACAAATAATAGTATCTTACGACTCAACAGAGCAGAATGTACTGAGATGCTGTTCTTCAGAATACACAAATCTTAGGGTATCTAGATCATACCAAGTCCCAAATAATTCAGAGACATATGCATATTTAAACATGACACAACTGTATGTTTTTGCACACGTGTCCAAATAACATGTAGTTTTTTATTTTGTTTTATCACCAACACCTAGAACTTTACCATCCCTTGGTTATCAATGAACTAAAAATATAGCAGGTCTCCAAATAACATTGTTTCATTCTAGATTGTGTCATTAAAATGTTGATGAGATGCCATGAAAACCTAACTCCTATTTATATCAATGAGCCTACAGTAAAACTGGTTCCTTTATGTCATTTCACTTCAAGTCCCAGAATCCTATATAATAGAAGGCTAATATGCAAATAGACGGAATGGCAGAACAACCGAACAACCAAACAACCGGTCGCTATGACACGTGCTGACCACCAGGGGGCGCGTATGGAACATAGCGGGCGTCGGTAGCAGGCGGCAGTGTGGAACATGGTAGGTGTCAGCCACAGTGAGATGGTGGAGCAGGTGAGCAAGGGCGCCCGCCAGACCAAGATGGGGCTCTGGTTGCTGGGGAGAGCCTCTGGTGGTTAGTGAAAATTCTTTGGTCCTGCACGCCACAGTCCCGCCCAGCGCTCGTACCTGCTGCCGGCGCCAGACCCGCTCACACCTGCTGCTGGTGCTAGAGCCACCACTTTCACCTGCTGCCGGTGCCTGGTGCCCGCCCCGATCACCCCTCAGGGCTTCTCCACCTCCCCCTGCTCCCGAAGGGCGATCGGGACTGCCAGCGATGGCCCCACTCACACCTGCTGCCAGCACCAGAGCCGCTGTTTGCTCACACCCGCATGCGGTGCCAGAGCCGCCACTTGCACTCGTTTGGTGCTGTCAGCGGTTGAGAGCAGCGGCTGTTGGCCCCCAACTGCCCCTGAGGGCTTCTCCACCTCCCCCTGCTCCTCAGGGGCTATCAGGGCAGCAGCCGCTGCTCCCACTAGCTGCTAGCGCAGGCCCCAATGGCTCCACACCCTCAGCAGACGTGAGCAGGGCGGGTGCTGTCAGTATGTAGAAAGGCAGCTGCAGGAGCAGCAGACAGAGGACCGGGGGCCACGGAGGATGGGCTGAGACCCAGCCCTGTGCTCAACACAGCCTTGCAGCCCACAGTTCCTTTCAAGGTGCACGAATTTGTGCACTGGGCCCCTAGTCTATTGACGACAGTAAGTGAAAAGTTACTGTACTAAGTGCCAAGAACATTCCAACATCTTTTTGTAAAGATCATATGTATGTGTGTGTGTGTGTGTGTGTGTGTGTGTGTGTGTATATATATATATATATATATATATATATATATATACATACATATATGCTTAAATTTTGCTATTAAAATTAGAATATGCTCTAAAATGCCCTACAAATACAACCGGGATGTTAAAGAAAAAGAAGTTTAAAAATTACTATCCAAATACTGAGCCTCCTAGTGAAAATGAAAAGAGGAGATTTTGGAAATTTTTATGTCCAACATGAAAGTTTTATGAGGCAAACCTGCTTGACGCAATGTATATGCCTAAAGCTGAAAAAACGTTTCAGTATTTAATAGCCCAAGCATGAATCCCCCCATCCAAGTCCCCATGTAAAAGGTTGTCGACAGAACTTAATATGATTGCACCGGATTATACACTGTGCTCTCTACAGCGTGTAGAAAGATCCTTTAAATCAATTAATCTACTAACAAAAATAGAATAAAAAAGAAAAAACCTTCCTACAAAAGACTGAGGACATAAAAGTGCACTAAAAAATCAATTGCTAGCTCGTCTGGATCCAAAGCATTTCTCCTGCTTCGACGGCGCGATTCGGCGGAGTCAGCAGGGTGGCCCGCCCCGCCCACATGAACTTCCCTCTCCACCGCGGCCCGGGGAGAGAGGCCGCGGGGGGCGGGGGGCAGGTCCCAGGGCCCACCCTCTCCCTAGATCCGCACGTCCCTTCTACGTCACCTGAACCATCACGTCTCCAAGACCCAAGCCCGAGAGCCCGCGCTCCTCACAACTCGCCCCCCTTTCCCACCGCGCGGTGCCTCCGTACCCCCACCGCGGCGACAAGGGCCACGGAGGCGCTGCAGCCTTCGCAGGCGGTTCGGGGACACTCGGTCCACGGAGTCGGCTTCGAAGTGACTCCCGCCTGCCCTACGCCTCCCTTCTAACTCGCCCGTTTCCCTGGGGAACAAACAAAAGACGTCCTCGCGCCCATGGACGCGGAGCTCGAGCCTGCAGGGCCCACTGAGCACCGAGGAGGGGAGGGCCGGTGGCGGAGGGCAGGGAAGGCGGACAGTCCACCTGCCGCGCCCGGGCACCCGCAGGGCGGGCTGGATGGGCGCGATGGCCGCGGCGCGGGGCCCAGGGGGCACCCCGCGAGGCTCCCGCAGACCGACCCCCGGCGGCCCGCGCCCGGCTCGCGGCGGAGGGGCCGGCGTGGGGGAGGGGCGCGGGCACCGCGACTGAGGCGGGTCCCGGACCTCAGGGAGGTCGGGCCCAGGGCTGCTTCCCGGGCGGCGGGGAAGGCCGGCCCCGGGCCCTGGAGGGGTCGGGCCGGCAGCGGCCTGGGCTCGGACCTACCATCCTGAGGACGCGGCTGCGCTCGCGGCGGCTCCGCAGGGCTGGGCTGGCGGGCTCGGGGCACGGGGCGCACCGGCAGACGGGACCTGCTGCCCCTGACGGGAGCCGCGGCCGCTTCTCCCACTGCCAAGATGGCGGCCCTGAGCCACGTCTCCAACCGGAAGCGGCGCGGGTCAAAGGGCGGGGGGCGGGGAGACCGCGGGGGCGGGGTGGGCGAGACGGAGGCTTGGCCCGGGGCGCTGGGCGCTCGGCAGCGCCCTGGTTTGATGGGTGCCCCCTCTTGCCGTTCCTAAAGCTCTCACGACCATGACCTCATTTAATATTGAAGTAACGGGGTGCTTAAGGGACTCGTACCCAGAGTATATAAAGAACTCTCAACTCAACAACAGAGACAATCCAACTTTTTCTAAAAATCCCCACCCGAGCGAGGCCTGGGGCGGAGGACGGGGCGGGCTGGAGGGGTCAATGGGGGAAAAAAGGGACATATGTAATACTTTAAACAATAAACTTTTTTTTTTAAGTCCTCACCCGAGGCTATTTTTCCATTGATTGTTTAGAGAGAGGGAAAGACAGGGATATCGATGTCTTATCTATTGGCCGCCTCCTGCATGCCCCGCCCAGGGCCCAGGGCCCAGGTGGGAAGGAGCCTTCGGCCCACAGGCGGATGAGCTAAACCGGCCAGGGCAGTGGTCGGCAAACTCATTAGTCAACAGAGCCGAACATCAACAGTCCAATGATTGAAATTTCTTTTGAGAGCCAAATTTTTTAAACTTAAACTATATAGGTAGGTACATTGTTATTAACTTAATTAGGGTATTCCTAAGCTGGCCTTTGCTAAAAACTCAAGGGGCCAAAGAGCCGCAGGTGGCTCGCGAGCTGCAGTTTGCCGACCACTGGGCTAGGGCCAAATAATCCAGTTTTAACATTTCTCCACAGGATCTGCATACGGCCAATAAGCACATAAAAGAAGCTCAACATCCTTAGGGAAATGCAAATCAAAATCGCCATGAAACAACACTTCACAGCCACTGGGATAGCTCTAAGAATGCTGGTGGGAATGTGGAGAAAACAGAACCCTCGCGCCCTGCTGGGGGGAAAGTACAATAGTTACCACATGACCCAGCAATTCCACTCCTTGGTATATATACCCAAGAAAATTAAAAACAGGTCCACACAAAAGAGCGTACACTAATATTTACAGAAGCACTAGAGGCCCGAAGTACGAAATTTGTGCAAGCATAGGCCCTCCCGCCACTGGTCATTCCGGAAGGTCATTCTGCCATTCTGCCGTCTGGTCTAATTAGCATATTAGTTCTTTATTATGTAGGATTATTCATAATAGCCAAAAAGTAGAAACAATCCAAATGTCCATAATAAGTGAATGGATGGCAAAATGTTATCCATGAACTATTAGTCATAAAAAGGAATAAAGTACTGATGCATCATTATACAACATGGATGAACCTGAAAAATACTGTTAGCCCTGGCTGGTGTGGCTTAGTTGGTTGGAACGTCATCCCGCACACAATTTATGTTTATTTCTCACATTGATGTTTCTCCCTCCCCCTCTTTTTCTTCCTCTCTCCTTTCCTTTGTATAAAATTTATTTTTTAAAATGCTTTAAAAAACAAAAAATATATATGTTAAGTGAAAGAAGCAAGTCACAGAAGATCACATCCTATATGATTCCATTTATATGAAACATCCAGAATAGGCAAATTCATAGAGATAGCATGTAGGGCTGTAAGGAGGTGGGAAAGGGAAGGAATGGGGAGTGAGTTTTGTTTTTTGGAGCGATGAAAATGTTTTTGGAGTGATAAGAATGTTTTTGGAGTGATGGAAATGTTCTGGAGTTGGACAGTGATGATCGCACAACTTTGTGATTTAGAGTACACTTTAAAAAGGTACATTTTTATGGCTTGTAAATTACATCCTTTTTTTAAAGTGTGCAGGAATCAGGGCAGTTACTGTACATTTTGTAGGTGAAGAAAATGATGACAAGTTTAATACATTTGCCCAAAGTTCTAGGCCAGTATATAACAGAAGCAAGGGTCAAATCCACTCTTCTGTGGTGTTGGTGGTTCTCCCATGCCAAATGTCATGCTTAGAGCATATAGGATTCAGCAGTTATCCCCTATATCAATTTATCCCATATCACTGACTAACTCTACAGCACTCATCCACTGCTGCAGTAATGGATAAACAGCAAATTTATTGAGTGTTTTTTACAATTATTTATTTTTAGAGAGAGAGGAAGGCAAAGAGAAAGAAAAAAAAAAACATCAATTTGTTGTTCCACTTAATTATGCATTCACCAGTTGATTCTTTTTTCTTTTTTTTTTTTTATCCTCACCCAAGGAGTGAGTGAGGACATTTTTCCATTGATTTTTAGAGAGAGAGTGGAAGAGAGGGAGGAGGGGGAAAGAGCAAGAGAGAAACATTGATGTGAGAGAGACACATCGATTGGTTGCCTCCCATTCCCGCCTGAGGTCCGTGCCTTTGACTGGGAATCAAACCCGCGACCCTTTGGTCCAAAGGCTGAAGCTCTAACCACTGAGAAAACCAGCCAAGGCTCCAGTTGATTCCTGTATGTGCCTTGACTGAGGATCAAACCCACAACATTGGCGTATGGGGACGACACTAACCAACTGAGCTACCTGTCCAGGGCATGAGTACTTACTTTGTGTCTGGTACTTGACACATATTATCTCTTATCCTTTACAATAATTCAGGTAAGGACACTGAGGATCAAATAAGTTAAGTGCTTGTCCAGACTCACAGAGCCAGTAAGGGATAGAAGCAGGATTCAAACCCAGCTTTTCCCATTGTGACACACCTGTCTCTCTTTATCTCCTGTGTCTCCCTTAATATTTATTGAGCACTTACAGTATACCAAGCATTACCCTAAATCATTCACCCAGATTATCTCATTTAATCCTCACAAGAATTCATGGAGGTAGGAACTATTAATATTTTTATTTTACAGGTGGGAAAACCAAGGTACAAAGAGGAAAACTAATCTACCACAGATCTCAGGGCAAGAAACTATCAAAGATAGAATTGGAATAAAGGCTGCTCAACTTCAGAACCTGTGCCCTTCACCACTGCACTCTAGAATTCTCACTCTTACTCATTTCAAATCTACCTCTGGTGGCTTTCCAGTAGCAAAGCTCCCATGTTTTGAAGCTTGGCATGTCTAAAAGGATATATGTCAAACTGCATTGTTCCCTTTGTTATAAAAAGCACTTTTTTTTTTTCAAAAAGATGAACAAGTTCTTAATTTTTTAAAAAAGTAAAAATCACTCAGCCAGAGTGGCTCAGTTGGTTGAGTGAGCATCACCCTGTGCACCAGGACATTGCTGGTTCAATTCCTGGTCAGGGTACATACCTGGGTTGCAGGTTCAGTCCCCAGTCCAGGCTAGTATGGAAGACAATTTTTCTCTCTCACATCAATGTCTCTTTCCCTTCTTTTTTCTAAAAAAAAAAATATATTGTTATTGATTTCAGAGAGGAAGGGAAAGGGGGAGAGAGAGAGAAACATCAATGACGAGAGAATCATTGATTTGCTGCCTCCTGCACGCCCCTTACTGGGGATCAAGCCTGAAACCCAGGCATGTGCCCTTGACCGGAATTGAACCTGGGACACTCTTTCACTGAACCAAACCAGCTAGGGCTCTCTCCCTCCTCCTGTATCTCCTTCCTTTACTCTCTCTAAACATGTCCTCAGGTGAGGATTAAAAATAATAATAATCTATGTATATAAAAGCCTAAGTGACTGAAAGACCGAACGGCCAGTTGACTGGTTGCTATGATGCACACTGACCACCAGGGGGCAGACGCTCAATGCAGGAGCTGCCCCCTGGTGGTCAGTGCACTCCCACAGCCCACCTTCCATGGCTGGCCAACCTCCTATTGTCCCACCTCCCCTGGCCAGCCAGCCCCCCCAATCAGACCCAATTGCTGGCCAGGCCAAGGGACTCCACCTCTGCATGAATTCTTGCACCGGCCTCTAGTAAGAATCTATACTAATAAAAGAGTAATATTGTAATTAGACCGGGAGACCTTCCAGAGACCTTCCGGACATCCTTCCAGACAAAGCCCCAGGGCTTGGCGGGCCTGCAAACTGCCCCCAAATGGCCCTCAGCCCCTTGCCCATGCCCACCATGCCCCCCAGCGGAGACCCTCACCCCGATGGGGGTGTGACCAGCCTGCAAACAGCCCTCAGCCCCTCACCCAGGCTGGCCACACCACCCCGCAGAGACCCTCACCCCGATGGGCGTGTGACCAGCCTACAAACCACCCTCAGCCCCTCACCCAGGCTGGCCATGCCCCCAAGGGGACCCCACCCTGATCCAGGACCCCCTTCAGGGCAGACCAGCTGGCCCCCACCTGTGTACCAGGCCTCTATCTATACTAATGAAAGGGTAATATGCTAATTAGACCGGGAGACCTTCCAGGAGACCTTCCAGACATCCTTCTGGACAAAGTCATGGTGGCAGGGCTGAGATAGAGGCAGTTAGGGGCGATCAGGCCGGCAGGGAGGGGCAGTTGGGGGCGAGCAGGCCAGCAGGGGAGGCAGTTGGGGGTGAGCAGGCCAGCAGGGGGGGCAGTTGGGGGCGAGCAGGCCAGCGGGGGTGCAGTTGGGGGCGAGTAGGCTGGTTGGGGGGGCAGTTGGGGCAAGCAGGCCAGCAGGCAGGTGAGTGGCTAGGAGCCAGCAGTCCCAGATTGTGAGAGGGATCGGGTCTAAACTGGCAGTCGGACATCCCCTGAGGGGTCCTAGATTGGAGAGGGTGCAGGCTGGGCTGAGGGACACCCCCGACCCCCTCCCGTGCATGAATTTTGTGCACTGGGCCACTACTACTACTACTATTACTACTACTACTACTAAGCCCTGGCCAGTGTGGCTCAGTGCATGAATGTGCTCCCATGCACTGAAAGAACACCAATAGGGGACATGCAGGAGGCAGCCAATTGCTCGTGCATTGATGTTTCTCTCCCTCTCCCTTCATCTCTCTCTAAAAATCAATAAAGATATTTAAAAAACAATAAGTAAATAAATAAAAGTAAAAATCATGCCTGGAATTATTGTTTTATTGTGAAGACTTTAATGTGAACCACCAAAGCTCTGAAAGATCAATTGATACTGGTTCTTTGGAAATACGACATTAGCTAAATTAAATTGTATAAGCAAAGCACCCCTGCAAGCATGCTTTGTGAGGAGTACCTTAGAGGCAGTATGTAATAATGGTGAAAAGCAGAGACTTGGGAATTAGATTGACCTGTGTTTGACTCCCATTTTCAGCACTTACTAGCTGAGTGCCTTTAGGCAATTCCTTTAATTCTTCTAAGCTTTAATTTCCTAATTTGTAAATTGGCAGCAACATCTACCATAAAGTTGTGAAGAAGACAATCCTATATAATAAAAGCCTAATATGCAAATTGTCCCCTCGGGTGGTCATTCAACCAGGAGACTGGGAGTTTGACCGTTCACTATAATGTGCGCTGACCACCAGGGGGTGGCGTGGAACATGGCTGGTGCTGGCAGCTGGTGCCAGTGGAGGTGCTGCCAGCCCCAACAGGCCCTGACGAGAGTGGGACCACGGCGGGATGGTGGAGCAGGTGAGCGGGATGCACCAGGCCAAGGCGGGTGTGAGGGCCCCCACCCTCCGCCCCTATCCATCGACCCACAGGCAGTGACCAGCAGTGGTGGTGGGGGGCGGGGCTGCCGCCCAGCTCTCAAGCACTGAGGGAGAAAGGGCAAATAGCAATATTAAAATATTTCTTCTAATTATTTTCCTTTCAATGTGCACAAATCTGTGCACTGGGCCACTAGTATATTAATAAATAAGATTATATAATCTAAGTGCTCCTACTTAGAAAGTGCTCAACAATACATATCCATTATTAGCAGTAATAGATGACAAAATATTTATTTATTTTTATTATTGTCTAAAGTTTTACACATGTCTTCTTTTTCCCCAATTGACCCCCACCCCAGCCATTCCCACCCTGGGCAAGCGCCCACCATCCCAGTGCCTGTGTCCATTGGATATGCTAATATGCATGCATACAAGTCTTTTGGTTGCTCTCTAGTCCGCCCCCCTACCATTTGGATGACAAAAATATTTAAATATTTTGCAGCTCCATTTTTAAACAGAAGTCTCAGAAGAGGTGTCCCTCATTTTCCTTTCTTTAAAAAATGTTTTTTTAATTTATTGACTTGAGAGAGAGAGAGAGAGAGAGATTTGCTGCTCCACTTGTTCAAGCATTCAACTGGTTGTTTCAGACCCAGGACCTTGAGTATGAGGATGATGCTCTAACCAACTGAGCTATCCAGCCAGTGCTCATTTTCCTTTTTAAAACCACTTTGACACTTTCCTCTGGCAGGTATTCAGGGTCAAATTTCCAATCTTCTTTTCTCTGTTTCTCTCTCTCTGACTCCCAAAAGTAACTATGGCTGTAGTTTTGAAATATTTGTTCCTTACATCTTCATTCACTCATTCCTTCACCCACCCAATGAGTACCTTTAAAGCACCTAATTTATGCAATGCACTGATGCTATAAAGGTATTAAAATTAATTAGACACAGACCCTACCCTAAAGAAGCTCAGTTTTCTCTATGAATAAAAATACAGACACCAGATTAAATTGGAATCTCAGATAAATAACAAGTAATTTGTTAATATAAGTATGTTAAGGTGACCAGATGTCCCGCTTTTGGCGGGACAGTCCGGATTTTTAACAATTTGTCCCGTGTCCTGCGGCGTTCTAAAAAAGTCCCGATTTTTGGAAAGAATGCATGACAAGCTAGGGAACGGTGGGAGAACGGGAAGGGAATAAACGGTTTTCGGCGGCCATGTGGTTATTTAGCCAGGATATGAGTTTTATATTATTTTGGTTAATTTTATAATGTTAAACTTTAATAATAACAAATAATTGTTGAGAACTGATTATCAAGAACTGCTTATCAAAGTTTGCATTGTTGCCGAAACCGGTTTGGCTCAGTGGATAGAGCGTCGGCCTGCGGACTCAAAGGTCCCAGGTTCGATTCCGGTCAAGGGCATGTACCTTGGTTGCGGGCACATCCCCAGTAGGGGATGTGCAAGAGGCAGCTGATCTATGTTTCTCTCTCATCGATGTTTCTAACTCTCTATCCCTCTCTCTTCCTCTCTGTAAAAAATCAATAAAATATATTAAAAAAAATAAAAATAAAAAAACAAAGTTTGCATTGTTGATCAGTTGTTAGAATTCGACCACCATTGTTTGGACTTAATGAACAATGGCATTTTTTGGGATTGGCAACGACGAAAACATTTTGTAACTGTCTCTCAGACGATACACATCGTACTGCGTGCTAGTAAGCTAGTTAAACAAGTGATGTCATTACAAATCACTATTCAGATAATTTAGGTAAGTAATTTATTTATTTATTTCATAAATACATAAATTTTCTTGAATTTAGCAGACAGTACTCGTATTATTTATATTTTATAGTGGCGGCAAAAAGTCTAGCGCTGGCCTTGAAAGTGACACTTAGGACTTACGTTACGGCAAATTAAGAAGAAAAATAATACAAGTTAGTATTGTTATTATTTAGGAAGAAATATAGGATTAAAATAATTTTTAAAATATAGTTACTTTAGCCGAAACCGGTTTGGCTCAGTGGATAGAGCGTCGGTCTGTGGACTGAAGGGTCCCAGGTTCGATTCTGGTCAAGGGCATGTACATTGGTTGCGGGCACATCCCCAGTGGGGGGTGTGCAGGAGGCAGTTGGTTGATGTTTCTCTCTCATCAATGTTTCTGGCTCTCTATCCCTCTCCCTTCCTCTCTGTAAAAAATCAATAAAAATATTAAAAAATAAAATATAGTTACTTTATAACAATCAAATTAATTTAATTTATAAACTAACAATAAAATATGTTCATGTAATTATGTACCTACTTACTGTGTTTTTAAGCAATATGTATATAATCATTTATAATATAATTTTAAATTATTATTTTTAGATTTTTAACATAATGAGTAAGAAAAGAGGATGCAAATTCAACGATGATCTAAGAAGTGAATTTCCTTTTATTAAAAAACCAAAAGCGCCCTGACTGGTTTGGCTCAGTGGATAGAGCGCCGGCCTGCGGACTGAAGGGTCCCAGGTTCGATTCTGGTCAAGGGCATGTACCTTGGTTGCGGGCACATCACCAGTAGGGGTTATGCAGGAGGCAGCTGACTGATGTTTCTAACTCTCTACCCCTCTCCCTTCCTCTCTGTAAAAAAATCAATAAAATATATAAAAATTAAAAAAAACAAACCAAAAGCGATTACAATATAGACCAAATTTTTAATCAAGAATCCCCCGCCGCCCCCCCCCCCCCCACCGCGCGAAACCGGTTTGGCTCAGTGGATAGAGCATCGGCCTGCAGACTGAAAGGTCCCAGGTTCGATTCCGGTCAAGGGCATGTACCTTGGTTGCGGGCACACCCCCAGTTTCTCTCTCATCGATGTTTCTAAGTCTCTATCCCTCTCTCTTCCTCTGTAAAAAATCAATAAAAATATATATATATAAAAAAAAAGAACACCCCACCCCCACCCCCAGTCAATGGTGTCCCGCTTTACCAATGTTAAAATCTGGTCACCTTAGAGTATGTCCCATGCAATGGGATACCATGCATGGGAAGGACTATAATGAGATGTAAATGCTAAGGAGAACGTACCAAGAGTCGTCGGACTATTCCTTAAAGACTTGGCTTAAATTCTCATTGGACCGATTTATGAGGAAATGTATTTCCAGACGGAAAAGCGAACTCTAAGAACCTACCCTCACCCGGCTTCCCACCCGTGACCGCAGGGTGTCGCCACAGGCGCCTGTCCTGAAACCATAGACCACAGTGCCCGATCGCCTAGAGCGGCTGTTTCCGAGCCCGTCTCCAAGCTCAGCACTTGCGCGGGCAGAGCTGGGACGCGCCAGGGTGGAGAGAAGGTCTCGCGAGAGTGAAAGCAAGTCCCGCGAGTTTTAAGAGTTACTTGTTTTTGCCTAGCGACCAGCGACCGACCACTGACCACAGGCGGGTCTCTCGGAGTGGAGCCCCTCAAGTGGCCTGGTCAAGGTTGGAGCGAGACCCCAGCCGCAGGCCGGGGTTCCTTCCAGACAGAGGAGACGGATTCAGCGGGGCTCCAGGTAACCTGGCAGACGGAGGACTGACTGCCTTTCTCCCTCCCAGGAGGAATTTAGGGGGACGCCCCTTCCCTCCTTCCAGTAACCCCCCAGTGTTGCTCATCTCCGTTACAACTGCTCCTTGACTCCCTTCTCTCACTATCATCCTGCTTCTTTTACTCCCCAAAAACTTAAGGGGGATTCGACCTGCAAGACGGAGGTGGGGGGTGGAGATGGGGTGATGCTCTCAGGATTATTGGATGGGGCTGAGAGACTGGAGCGCCCTGTCGTCCGGTAAACGAGGGAACCCCAGAGACAGCTCTCTTCCTAGAGCCCGTACAGCCTCCCTGGGAAACCTCCACGGCCTCGGGAAGCGGTGGAAGGCGAGGAGAGAGCCGCCATCCACCGAGGAAAACTTACGCCCCTGCAGTGGGTGTTAACCATTTGGGGAGCTGGTCAGAAGTCAGCTGCTGTTCTCTCCAGGCCCCTCCGTCCTCAGCCAGCCTGTCCGCAGTTCCTACAAGGGCTGCAGAGATTGACTGACCTGCCTGACCTCGGGCCAAGAAGCCTAAGGAGGGTGTGGATGGGGGCGAAAGGTCTTGGGAAGGAAGAGGATCAGTGCACCTTTCCACGGAGTGTGTAGTGTCCGATCATATGAGCTCTGTAACCATGTCTCCTTTTGCTTAGACCAAGATTGTTGAAAACCAGACATATGATGAGCGTCTAGAGATTAACGACTCTGAAGAGGCTGCAAGTATTTATACTCCACCCCCAAGATACAGAGGTAAGAGAGGAATGAAGAGGAAAAGAAAAAAAATGGTCCTCAGAACAAAGAGCAGCATGGATTGATGATTGTCTCCAAGAAGTTTCTGTTTTGTAATAGCAAATGTCCACTTTCAGAGTTAAGTTTCTTCACTTGCCATTGTTTCTGTGTTGTAACTAGTTAAGGGGGAAGAAAACACAGCCCCTCGGTTTCAGGGTCTTCCTCCAGCCTGATCAGTATTCCCAACTGCCATTTACTTTATGCTACTGCTCTGCTCACAGTCAGGGGGTTCATGGTGTGTGAGTGTTTTAACTTATTAAAACTGTTTTGCTCATTTTTGAAGATGCTTCAATAACCTGCCCTTAACCTGCAATCTCAATAAAAATATCAATGGGATATGTTAAGAGTACCTGACACTGTCATTTATTCAACAATGCATTTTATATATTGATTTCAGAGAGGAAGGAAGAGGGAGAGAGAGATAGAAACATCCATGATGAAAGAGAATCATGGATTGGGTGCCTCCTTCAAGTCCCCCACTGTGGATCAAGCCCACAACCCCGGCACATGCGCTTGTCCGGAATCGAACCTGGGACCTTTCCGTTCGCAGGCCGACACTCTATCCACTGAGCCAGACCGGCTAGGGCCAACAATGCAATTTTGAATGCATACCTGTGCATCAGCATTATGCTTGGCACTGCACATACAGGTATTAAAAGACATTGATTCTACCATCCTGAGGCTTGTAATCATGGGAGACATGACAAATGAATAAACGAACATACAAATGTGGTAAATGCATTGATGGAGGCAAAGAGCTTGATGTTAGGGAGAATAATGGTGAGGAGTGGGATCTATTTTTTTTAAGTATATATTTTTATTGATTTCAGAGAGGAAAGGAGAGGGAGGGAGAGAGAGAAACATCAATGATGAGAGAGAATCATTGATCAGCTGCCTTTTGCACGCCCCCTACTGGGAATTGAGCCTGCAACCCGGGCATGTGCCCTTGACCAGAATTGAACCCAGGACCCTTCAGTCCACAGGCTGATGCTCTATCCACTGAGCCAAACTGGCCAGGGCTGGGATCTACTTTCGATAGGGTATCAGGGATGGCCTAATGAGGTGACATTTGAGACTGAAAGATGGGGGGGATCCAGGCAGCGAGGAAAAGTAGGCCAGAAAAAGAGAACAGCAAATGAAATGTGAAAAGGCCCTGATGCCAGAAAGAATTTGAGTTTGAGGACTTGAAAGGGACCAGCATGTGGCGGGAGGGAGTGATACCAGAACAAACAAGCCGGCGGGAGGCGGAGGGAGGCAGCAGCAGAAAGCAGAGCGCTGGAGACTGTGCTGCTGCCCTAGAATGGGTGGAAAGGTGAAAGGAGGAAGCAGCTAGAAGGACTGTTGCAGTGGCTGAATTGGGGTGATAGTGGCTTGTATGTCATGAGGAAGCTGAGAATAAAGAGAAGAAAAATCACTAAAACTTGTCTGGCCGGTGTGCTCAGTGGTTGAGCATCAACCCATGAACCAGGAGGTCACGGTTTCATTCCCAGTCAGGGCACATGCCTGATTTGTGGACTTCATCCCCAGTGTGGGGTGTGCAGGTGGCAGCCGATCAATGATTCTCTCTCATCATTGATGTTTCTATCTCTTTCTCTCCCTCTCCCTGCCTCTCTCTGAAATCAATAAAAATATTTTCAAAATCACTAAGACTTGATTATGGATTGGATTTGGCTTTTGAGTTAGGAACAAAGGGTGACATTTAGGGTTGTTTGTTTTTTGTGGTAAATATACCTATCTAGAGGCCCGATACACGAAATTCGTGTAAGGGCCTTGGCCCTGGCCGCTGCCCGCCGCCGCCAGGGCCTCTGCCGCCTCTGCTGCCTCTGCCTTGGCCCCTGCCTACTGCGGCTTTGTCCGAAAGGAAGGATGTCCAGAAGGACGTCTGGTCTAATTAGCATATTACACTTTTATTATTATAGATATGAAATTTACCATTTTAACCCTATTTTAAGTATACAATTCAGTGGCATTAAGTAAATTTATATTGTGTAACTATCTCACTATTTCCAGAACTTTTACACTATCCTAAACAGAAACTGTACACATTAAATAATAACTCCCCATCTCCCTCTACCTCCCAGCTCCTGGTAGCCTCTATTCTACGTTGTCTTTATGAATTTGCCTACTCTAGGTGCCAGGGTCTTATCCCCATCTACTAGGGTTCAGGAATCTGGAGAAAGGGCTGCGACGCAAATTAATAAAGAGACTAGGCATGAAATATAAATTTGAAAGACATTGTGGGGGAGCCAGAGGAGGCTCAGCTTTAGTAACTAAGCTCTCTGAATCTCTGTACCCAGGGCTTTTTATTCACACATTTTTCCCTATAGCAAAGCAGATATACATATCAAAGGTAAGGTTTGGTAAACAGTAAAAGATTATCAGGTTGGGGGAACTGCCTTCAGCTCTCTTGTCAGCAGGCAATAATACATGCAGATCTTCAGCCCTGCTGAAGCCCCGAGGTTCATCAGCCTTTTGATGAACTTCTTGCATTTTATTATGCCCTGCTGGAATTTGCTTCCAGCACCTAGGTACACATAAGTGGAATCTTACAATATTTGTTCTTTTGCGTCGGGCTTATTTCACTTAGCATAATGTTTTCAAGATTCATGCTGTAGCATGTGTTAGAATATCTTTTTTTTTATGGCTGAATAATATTCCATTGTCTATATAAACACATTTTGTTTATCTGCTGTTAGACATTTATGTTATTTACATCTTTTGGCTATTGTGAATTTGTGAATATGCTGTAATCAATATTAGCGTACATATATCTGAGTCAGTGCTTTTAATCTTTTGGATATATATATATATATATATATATATATATATATACACATATATGTATACACACACACACCTAGATTCCCAGATTTTTTTTTTTATATATATATTTTATTGATTTTTTACAGAGAGGAAGAGAGAGGGATAGAGAGTTAGAAACATCGATGAGAGAGAAACATCGATCAGCTGCCTCTTGCACACCCCCTACTGGGGATGTGCCTGCAACCAAGGTACATGCCCTTGACCGGAATCGAACCTGAGACCTTTCAGTCTGCAGGCCGACGCTCTGTCCACTGAGCCAAACCGGTTTCGGCAGATTTTTGACTCAACCATGTTCTTAATCAAGCCAGCTGTGGGCATGATAATTCATTTTCATTTTGGGTAATTTAGTAGGCTGAAAAATGGTGATTAATAGGCATTTATTTGATTTAGAAACCATGCCAGTTAATATTTTACATCTGGTTAATTGTTCAGAATATTCAATGAACAGGGCACTTACTCAGATTTATTTTTTAAAATAGCTTTTTACTGATTTTTCGAAAGAGGAAGGGAGAGAGAGAGATAGAAACATCAATGATAACAGAGAATCATTGATCGGCTGCCTCCTCCACACCCCCTACTGGGGATCAAGCCCACAACCTGGGCATGTGCCCTGACCAAAAATCGAACCGTGACCTCTTGGTTCATTGATCGACACTCAACCACTGACCCACACTGGCCAGGCTGATTCAGATTTATATTTGTGACTAATGTTTGACAGGAGCTGGGTCCGTTTCTTTCATCTAAGTTCTTTCATTTGATCCTTACAACAGTTCTGAGTGAGAGGTGTTACGGACCTCATTTGGAGGTAGGAATGCTGAGACCCAGAGAAGGGGTCATTTTGTCCAAGTGATAGAATTGTCCTTCAAACTCAGTATCTTGAGTATAAATCCAGTACTCTTTTCACTTTATTAAGTACTAACCTCATGTTGTCAATGTGTATGTAAACTAACGGCACATTTTATACTATTTATGTAACAGCAAATAATCAGTTAGTATAATGTCTGACCCAGTGCCCGAAGCACAGGAATGCTTAGTAAATACATGTTTGAATTGAATTGACAGAGCCGTGGCTAGGGTTCAGTCTCCTATCTTGTAGCTAGATGCTCATCTAAACTGTGGTCAGATTATAAAATATCATAAACTAAAAATTATTTGTCTTTAACAATTCTTTTAACAATAACCTAAGGGGAAAATTTTTCTTCTAAGGACTTCCTCGTTCTGCCCATCTTCCAAACAAGACTATGGCTGACAACAGCAGCGATGAGTATGAAGAGGAAAACAACAAGGTGCAGTATAGCCCAAGCTTCTTGTGGAACTTCTGCTTTGCCTTTTTAGTAGTTGCAGTTGACACCAGTTCAGTAGTAAGCATTCAGTGGTCTGGCACCTTTGAGCTCATGGAGGATAATCGGGAAGAAAAAAACCTTTAAGATTTTTGACTTCCTTTAGGAATAAAGACTACTATTACAGCTGACTTTTTTAAAAAGATTTTTAGAAATTGAGTTTTAGACAGAAAGGAAGGGAGAGAGAGAAACATTGATGTGAAAGCGAAACATGGATCGGCTGCCTCCTGCACTCCCCCTACTGGGAATCGAGCAGGTAACTCCGGGGATGTGCCCTGATGGGGAATCAAAACTGCAACTTTTCCAGGTAGGGACAGCGCCCAACCAACTGAGCCACATCAGCCACAGGGCTGCCGCTAACTTTCTGGTGAGAAATTTCATATAATATAGGCCAGTGTTTTGCAAACTTTACTGATCATAAGAATCAACTGGAGACACTTAATTTTTAAAACGGAGATTCCCAGACCCCATCTAGAACTACCAAATCAGAGTCTTGAAGGTAAAAGCATGGGGGTTTATATTTTTAGCAAGCACTCCAAGTAATTTTCTTTCTTTTCTTTTTTTTTTTTTTTTTTTGATATATTTTTATTGATTTCAGAGAGGAAGGGGAGAGGGAGCAAGAGATAGAAACATCAATGATGAGAGAGAATCATTGATCGGCTGCCTCCTGTGCGCTCCACACTGAGGATCAAGCCCACAACCCGGGAATTGGACCGTGACCACCTGGTTCATAGGTCGATGTTCAACCACTGAGCCACGCCAGCCTGGCCCAAGTAATTTCCTTTATAAAGCAAGTTTGGAGTCATTGTTTTAGGCATTTGTTTATTGTCAATATTTTGTGAAAGAGACTTTAATTTTGAAGTCTTAAGACCCAAATGTCACTTTATTGTTCTATGAACGGTTTCTGAGAGAAAGACAGAAAGATGCCTACAGCTCTAAGCCAGGTGAGGCCCTAAGGTCGGGTGTGTGCTCTTTTAGCACCACTGTGTTCAGCCTTAGCCCGTGGTCCACTGGTCACAGGTTAGCTGTCCGTGAGGAGCAGGAGCCTTCACCGCTCTGTGAGGGACAACATTGGAAGCAGCACAGAAAGCTTTGGTGATATAGACTGATTTCGTAAAAGGCCCGAGAGGTGCCATTTTAAGGTAGGCCCACTTTGTGAGTAGTGTGTTGTGTTAACATCTAATCCAGAGAGTCATTTTTCAGGCATTTGTATAACGCTATGTTATAAAAAAATATCCAAGGCTATGTATAATAAATCTGTGTTGTGCTGTGACCAAAAGCAGTTTTGTGTGTGTGTGTGTGTGTGTGTGTGTGTGTGTGTGTGTTTAAATGTTTATTGATTTCAGAGAGGAAGGGAGAGGGAGAGATAGGAACATCAGTGATGAGAGAGAATCATTGATTGGCTGTCTCCTTCACTCCCCACACTGAGGATTGAGCCCATAACCCAGCATGTGCCTCGAGTGGGAATTGAACGGTGACCTCCTGGTTCATAGGTTGATGCTCAATCACTGATACATGCCAGCTGGGCCCCAAAGCAGTTTTTGATGTTTGTTTGTTTGTTTGTTTATTTATTTATTTATTTTAATAAATCTTTATTGTTCAGATTATTACAATTGTTCTTTTTTCCCCCCAGAGCTCCCCTCCACCCGGTTCCCACCCCACCCCATGCCCTTACCCCCCCCTCCACTGTCCTCATCCATAGGTGCATGATTTTTGTCCAGTCTCTTCCCGCACCCGCCCCCCACACTCCTTTCCCCCTGAGGATTGTCAGTCCACTCCCTTTCTATGCCCCTGATTCTATTATATTCACCAGTTTATTCTGTTCATCAGATTTTTTATTCACTTGATTTTTAGATTCACTTGTTGATAGATATGTATTTGTTGTTCATAATTTTTATCTTTACCTTTTTCTTCTTCTTCCTCTTCTTAAAGAATACCTTTCGGCATTTCATATAATACTGGTTTGGCAATGAACTCCTTTAGCTTTTTCTTATCTGTGAAGCTCTTTATCTGACCTTCAATTCTAAATGATAGCTTTACTGGGTAGAGTAATCTTGGTTGTAGGTTCTTGCTATTCATCACTTTGAATATTTCTTGCCACTCCGGTCTGGCCTGCATAGTTTCTGTTGAGAAATCAGCTGACAATCGTATGGGTACTCCCTTGTAGGTAACTAACTATTTTCTCTTGCTGCTTTTATTTTTTATTTATTTTTAAAATATATATATATATTTTATTGATTTTTTACAGAGAGGAAGGAGAGGGAGAGAGAGTTAGAAACATCCATGAGAGAGAAACATCGATCAGCTGCCTCCTGCACACCCCCTACTGGGCATGTGCCTGCAACCAAGGTACATACCCTTGACCGGAATCGAACCTGGGATCCTTGAGTCCGCAGGCTGATGCTCTATCCACTGAGCCAAACCAGTTAGGGCTCTCTTGTTGCTTTTAATATTCTCTCTTTGTCTTTTGCTCTTGGCATTTTAATTATGAAATTAATTTAATTATGTCTTGGTGTGGTCCTCTTTGGATTCCTTTTGTTTGGGGTTCTCTGCGCCTCCTGGACTTGTAAGTCTATTTCTTTCACCAGGTAGGGAAAGTTTTCTGTCATTATTTCTTCAAATAGGTTTTCAATATCTTGCTTTCTCTCTTCTTCTGGCACCCCCATAATTTGGATGTTGGTACGCTTGAAGTTGTCTCAGAGGCTCCTTACACTATCTTCATATTTTTGGATTCTTTTTTCTTTTTGCTTTACCGGTTGGGTGTTTTTTGCTTTGTATTTCAAATCTTTGACTTGATTCTTGCGATCCTCTAGTCTGCTGTTGGATCTCTGTATATTATTTTTTCTTTCAATCAGTGTATGCTTAATTTCTAGTTGGTCCTTTTTCATATCCTCGAAGGTCTCACTAAATTTATTGGCTTTTTCTAGAAAATTCTTGAAAAACCTTATAACCATGGTTTTGAACTCTATATCCAGTAGTTTGATTTCCTCCACTTCTTTCATTTGTGACCTGTTTCTTTGTCTCTGCATTTTGGCTGCTTCCCTGAGTTGTTGGAGTGGCTTTGTATGCTAGGTGTCCTATACGGCCCAATGGCTCAGCCTCCCCAGTTACCTGAGGTGGACACTCTTGGTGCACGCCTTTGTGGGCTGTGTGCACAGTCTTGTTGTAGTTAAGCCTTGATTGTTGTTGGCATCCCTGGGAGGAATTGACCTCCAGGCCAATTGGCTGTGAGGATCAGCTGTGTCTATGATGGGAGAACTTCTGTGCTGGAGACACCCTTATGGGGCAGGACTTGCTTCAGTGGGGCTTTGGCGCTCACTGAGTCTGCCCCCTGAGTGTGACCCTTATGGATCTGAGGAGTTGTAATCTGGATGGTCCTCTCTGACCCCTGGGTACACTGGCTCTTGGATCTCCAGGAGGTGCTAATTTAGCCTCTGCCTGAGGCCACCCAGCAGGAGCTCTGGAGAGATCTGCAGATTCCTCTTCTTTGTTTGGGGTTTGGAGGTGCCCAGATGAGGCCCAGCTGTGAAGCAATGCAAGCTGCTGCGGGGTCTTGGGCCTTCTTTTGGATGTTCTGGATCTCTCTGACTCAGCTGAAGTTTGGTAGTTAATTTTAGATTTCAAAGGGCCAGGCCATTCATATGCAAAAGCCTCTGCACACAGCTCGGGTGGGGTGGGGTCTCAGGGCAGAGCAAACAGCAATGGCTTCCCGTCAGCCCTGCCCTGAGAGGCCCCGGGTCTCAGTGTCCCTCGGTAATCGCTGCAAGCACCTCTGATAGAAAGCCACCCTCAAGTTCCGTCCGATGCCAGACAGTCCAGTTTCTCCCCGTGTGAGTCTGGGTCCCCAGAATCTTGCCCGGAACTGGAGTTCAGAGCAGTCGGGAGCTTGTGTCTGTCTCCCAATTGAAAAAGCCAGCCGCGTACTCAGTTGCCAGCCCTCTCCACGCATGTTCCTCCGTACCTCTGCACTTTACTTCTGCCGCTCCTCTGAGTCTCAGTGTGCTTTTCTCTTTCCTTCTAGTTGTAGAATTTCCACTCAGCCAGTCTTCCTGTGGTTCTGGATGATGTCTGTTTTGTCTTTTAGTTGTAGTTTTGAAGTGGTTGTGCGAGGCAGCAAGTTCAGGTGTTTACCTATGCCGCCATCTTGGTTTCTCCTGATGTTCTTTAATGTGTCACAATTTTATGTGTCAGTAGCTGCTTTACCATGAAAGAAATCTATAATAATAAAAGGGTAATATGCTAATTAGACCGGACATTCTTCTGGGTGTCCTTCTGGACGAAGCCCTGGTCCTGGGTGCCTGCTGGAGGCCAGAGGGAAGCAGCCTGGGTCCCGGGTGCTGGAGGGAAGCCAGTGCTGGAGGGAAGGAAGGCCTACTCTTGCACAAATTTTTGTGCATCGGGCCTCTAGTGTTAAATAATTTAAAAACTAGAACCAAAATCTACTAATCTTAGTACAAGCCATATAGCATCTGGAAATCAAGCTTTCAAAATCTACTTTTTTTTAAAAAATATATTTTATTGAATTTTTACAGAGAGGAAGAGAGAGGGATAGAGAGTTAGAAACATCGATGAGAGAGAAACATCGATCACCTGCCTCTTGCACACCCCCTACTGGGGATGTGCCCACAACCAAGGTACATGCCCTTGACCGGAATCGAACCTGGGACCCTTCAGTCCGCAGGCCGACGCTCTATCCACTGAGCCAAATGGGTTTTGGCTCAAAATCTACTTTTAAAGGGGGCCAATTGGTCATCCTTCACGTCCTAAGTGAGGGCACTTTACAGGCTCCAGGCCACAGAAGCAAAGATATGGACCCCATCCCAACTGCCCCTCCAAGCCCCTAGGACTATGAGACCCTTCTCGTGGGCTTGAGAGGGTGGGATGGTACATGGAGAACCTGAAGCTCAGAAAGATGGGTTGTAATACCAGTAACAGAAGGGCCTCTTATCTTGAGATACAATGTATAGTTGTTGCATTTTTTGTATTTAAAAAATTATTGATTGATTGATTTTAGAGAGAGAGAAACATTGATTTGTTGTTCCACCTACTAGTTGATTCTTATATGCTGCCTGACTGGGAATTGAACCTGCAGCCTGGGTGTATCAGGATGATACTCTAACCAATTGATCCACCCAGCCAGAGCCTAATCCTTGCATGTAACTGATGGGGAAGGGAGGAGCACGGGATCAGTTAGCTAGCCTTTGAAGGGAATGGAGACAGGAACCTGTAGTCTCTGGAACTGCTGATCAGAATTCAGGCGCAGGGCTGATCATGAACTTCCTTCTTCTGATAGTTACAAGCAGCTTACGCTGGGCAGTCTTGCAAATTAAATACTAGATTTCCTCCCTGGGACATCTGAATATCAAGATCTCCTAAAGTTTGTCTTCACACTTTACTTTTCCCCATTTCCTTTCAAAATAACTATTTAGAGGTGCCTTTCTCCAAAAGTTCCCAAGTTTTAGGGTTGAATCTACTGGGTAGTTTATGCAGAGGTCTCAGGGTCTCCTAAGTAACAGGTCAGATAGATAGATATTGGATAAAATTGATGCCTGAACCTCAAAGAGAGAACTAGAATATGGTTGTAGAAAGTGGGGACCATGTGTAGTCAGCAGGAGCAGACGGTATCGAGGCCCTTTGGGGAGTGCTGCCTTCTCTCTGATGTGGCGCCAGGAAGGAGGGGACCGGTTTGAGTCCTGGGAGAAAACAACATAGGTTCACTCCAGTTTGCTTGCCTGGGTCTCTCGCCTGCTCTGCCCTCTCCCAGGAGAAGAAGAAGACCTTGCAGCTGACGCCTCAACAAGGCTTTAGTGAAAATGACGATGATGATGATGACTCATCAGAAACGGATTCAGATGAAGATGATGATGATGAAGAGCATGGAGCCCCCCTAGAAGGGTGAGGAAAGCACCTTCTTCAAAACATGGATTAGGAGGGTATCAGTTAAAAGTGAAGCCCCAGCATCTCTTTTGATCTCTATTTAGGATTTCTATGTGTCTCAGAAACCAACAGAATGAGTTTTCATTCTTTTCTGATCCACTGCCTCACTGAGTCTCATGATGTCACTTGCACTGTCTGAAACATTTGTGGACTCAGGTCATGTGGATTTGCTGAGTAAATCCAAAAGATGGTCCCTGACTTCGGGGAGTACATTCTGGGGTAAAATAAATTTATGTACATACCAAAGCATTTCTATTTAGCAAGGAAAACACGTGCACAGGAGTAGAAAACTAAGCTCAGATCCTTTATGGACAGGTTCTTCAGGGGCCCACACAAGGCAAAACGTTCCTGAATGATGCTGAAGTACAAAACCTCTCGCCCTGTTCCAAACCCTGTTGTTAGATTAGTCGTGACCCATCCCTATAGGTTTTAATCAGAGTGGATTCTAAGACCCATCCATTTAAAATATAATTACCGGTTAAATAAATGATGATATAACCAGGCAGTAGAACTTTATCTAGCCATGGAAAACAATGAGCAGCACTCTTGCACTGGTAAAGAACAATCTCCAAGCCCTTGCTGATTTGGCTCAGTGGCTAGAGCATCAGCCTGTGGACTGAAGAGTCCCAGGTTTGATTCCGGCCAAGGTCACGTACCTCAGTTGCAGGCTCGATCCACAGCCCTGGTTGGGCGTGTGTGGGAGGCAACCAATTGATGTCCATGTTTCTCTCTCTCTGTCTCTCCGCCTCCCTTCCATTCTAGAAACCATTGGAAAAATATCCTCGGGTGAGGATTAACAAAACAAAAACAACAACAACAAAAAAGAACAATCTTCAAGTGATACTATTTTTAAAAGGTAGAGAAGTGTTCATGCTTTGCTACCATAAGTATAAAACAAACATTACATAGACTATGTGTAGGATACACTAGAAATTAATAATAGTGGTAACTCTTGGAAGGAGAACTTGGTAGCAAGGGGACAGGTGTGGAAGGGAGACATAACTTTTCATTGTATGCATTTTGTACCTTTTATTTTGTATCATATGCATGCATCATTTATTAAAGTAGTTAAATAAAAATAAAAATAGTTAACTTACCTTTGCATTATCTACCTGCAGGTTGACATTAATTAAATGAGGCAAATGTTTAATACCATACTGACTTTTCATGCTTCCCAACTTACTTCCCTAATTATAATTAGGGAAATGTAAACTTTAAGTCATTAATCTACTTGATTTTTTATTAAGCAACTCTCCCCCGGAACGACCTTATTAATAACTTTCAAAGTTATTTATATGCTTTGTCAATGTTCATTGCATTTTACTTAATTACAATTAATATATGTTCTATTTTTTATTTGTATACATTTCATGTGTCAATACAAATATTTTGTTGTTGTTGTTGTTGTTAATCCTCACCTGAGGATATTTTTCCATTGATTTTTAGAGAGAGTGGAAAAGAGGGGGAGAGATAGAGAGAAACATGGATCTGAGAGAAACACATCGATTGGTTGCCTCCTGCACGTGCCCCGATTAAGGCCGGGGTCCAGTCTGCAACCGAGGTACGTGCCCTTGACTGGAATTAGACCTGGGACCCTTTAGTCCGAGGGCTGACGCGCTCTATCCACTAAGCTAATCCAACTAGAGCCAAGTATTTTTTAGTAACAATGCAATATTCAACTTGAACATACCTAACCATTACTTGATTGTTGGATATTTTGTTTCTAATTTTTTACTTCTATAAATAATACTATGAAACACATCTTTGTAAAAATAACTTATTTTCTTGAGGCAAATTATTTTCATGCCAGAAATTAAAATCTCATTCTATCTTTTCTCTTCATCCCTTTCACTCAGAAAAGGGGAGGCCCAGCTGACGTGGCTCAGTGGTTGAGCGTCAAACTATGAACCAGGAGTTGACAGTTTGATTCCTGGTCAGGGCACATGCCCAGGTTGTAGGCTTGATTCCCAGTAGGGGGCATGCAGGAGGCAGCTGATCAATGATTCTCTCTCATTAGTGATGTTTCTGCTACATTCTAAAATGTTTAAAAATTATGTTTTGGATTTTCTGCAGCTCTGTTCTTTATTGTCAGAAATAACAGCTAATTTTAATAAATTTTATTTTTTTAAAAAATATATTTTTATTGATTTCAGAGAGGAAGGAAGTGGGAGAGAGAGATAGAAACATCAATGATGAGAGAGAATCACTGATCGGCTGCTTCCTACGCTCCCCCCACTGGGGATCAAACCCACAACCCAGGCATGTGCCCCTGACTGGAATCGAACCCAGTCTGCCGGCCAACGCTCTATCCACTGAGCCAAAACAGCTAGGGCTGATTTTAATAAATTTTAAATTTGCTTTGCAAACCACCCAGGAAAGGCAGATGTGGGCGGAGCATAATGTAGGTTCCAAGTCCTGTGCCCAATGAGTGAAGCAGCCCGGGCTGAACCAGGGCTGGGCGGCATCTGCTCCTCTCTGGGTGGAATCCTATCTTTCTTTCCCCAGGGCCTATGATCCTGCAGATTATGAGCATTTGCCAGTTTCTGCTGAGGTTAAAGAACTCTTCCAATATATAAGTAGGTGAGTACTAGGTCTTCTTTCCATAACCCCCAGGCCCTGTGCCCTTTCCTGCCTCTAGTCTGAAACAAGGCCATTCTCCTTAGATTTTTAAACCTGTATAGTAAAGTAAGTTTCTGTTTCCATCTTCCCTTGGCATTATCTCCTAGGTATACACCTCAGTTGATTGACCTGGACCACAAACTGAAACCTTTCATTCCTGATTTTATCCCAGCTGTTGGGGATATTGATGCATTCTTAAAGGTACAGTCAGAACATCCTAAAAATGAGTCCAGAGGTGTTTCTTCTGACACCTCTATTACTCTACCAGTTCCACTAATTTTCTTGACAAGCATTGGCTACCTTGATATATACCCTTCATTTCATTAGCATTCTTAACCTTGCTCTCTTCACCATGCTATATCCATCGCTATTAGGTAATGCTTGATTATCTCATTATATGTTAAAAATTGTCATATATTTGCCGCCTAGCTTTCTTTTTTTTTTTTTTTTTTTTTTTTTTATTTTTATTTTTTTAAATTTCTTTATTGATTAAGGTGTCACATATTTGTCCTCATCCCCCCATTCCCATCCCACACCCCTTCCCACGGATGCCCCAACCCCCTGTTGAACTTAACCATTGGTTAGGCTCATATGCATGCACACAAGTCCCTTGGTTGATCTCTCCTCCCTCCCCCCACCCTCCCCTATCTTCCCTCTGAGGCCCGATAGTCCGATCGATGCCTCCCTGTTTCTGGTTCTGTTCTTGTTCATCAGTCTATGTTGTTCATCATTTCCCCTAGATGAGCAAGATCATGTGTCACTAGAGATATACTTATAAGAACTGAATGTGAGACGAGCAATAATAGTTATGCTGACAGGCAAATGAATCAGTCTGTAGTGAGTTTCCTTCTGGACCAACAGTTCTTTTGAAAACCCCATATCAATGTCCACCAGTTCCTTATGTGTACATGTCAGTACTGACCCCTCAGCTCTGGATGGTGGACAAATGGTGGTAATGCATGACCGACACCCTCTGTTTTGGTCTTGGCCGGACCCAGGGGCATGGCTTCACCCGGACTCAGGGGCACGTGGCCTCACCCGGGCCCAGGGGGCGCATGGCCTCACCTGGACCCGGGTGCGTGTGGCCTCACCCGGACCCAGGACCCAGCCTCACCCGGATCCAGGGGCACACGGCCTCACCCGGACCCGGGATGATCCAGCTTCACCCGGACCCAGGGGTGCGTGGCCTCACCCGGACCCAGGGGCACGTGGCCTCACCCAGACCCAGGGGGCGTGTGGCCTCACCTAGACCCAGGTGCGCGCGGCCTCACCCGGACCCGGGACCCACCTCGCCTGGATCCAGGGGCACACGGCCTCACCCAGACCCGGGATGCTCCAGCTTCACCCGGACCCAGGGGCGCATGGCCTCACCCAGACCCAGTGGCGCGTGGCTTCACCCGGACCCAGGGGAGCGTGGCCTCTCCCAGACCCAGGGGCGCGTGGCCTCGCCCGGACCCAGGGGCGTGTGGCCTCACCCGGACCCAGGGGCGCGTGGCCTCACCCAGACCCAGGGCCGTGTGTCCTCTCCCGGACCCAGGGGCGCGTGGCCTCACCCGGATCCAGGGGCGCACGGCCTCACACTGACCCAGGGGTGTGAGGCTTCACCTAGGCCCAGGGGTGTGTGACCACACCCAAGCCCAGGGGTACGCAGCCTCTCCCGGACCCAGGGGCGTATGGCCTCACCCGGACCTGGGATCCAGCTTCACCTGGACCCAGGGGCGCGTGGCCTCACCCGGACCCAGGTGCGCGAGGCCTCACCCGGACCCGGGACCCAGCCTCTCCCGGATCCAGGGGCACACAGCCTCACCCGGGCCCGGGATCCAGCTTCACCCGGACCCAGGGGCGCATGGATCACCCAGACCCAGGGGCGCACGTATTTGCCGCCTAGCTTTCTATTTAAGGCCCTGTAGGCCATGTATGTTTTCTAGGTAGGATTTTAGAGCCGTATGGCAGACAGGCATGCTTTTCGGTGCTAGTAACAGTGATGAAGCAGAAGAGTTCTTCCTCCCGAGCTTATTGGAAACAGGATGCATGGCCTTTTTATGTCCCTCTCATGTTTTTCTCTGTTTTCTCACTTTTCTCTTAACCAGGTCCCACGTCCTGATGGGAAGCCTGACAACCTTGGCCTCTTGGTATTAGATGAGCCTTCTACAAAGCAGTCAGATCCTACAGTGCTCTCCCTCTGGTTAACGGAGAATTCCAAACAGCACAACATCACAGTAAGGTGCTAGTATGGTACAGGCCCAGTGCGAGAGGGCCAGAGTGGACGCCTTGTTGGTGTGTATAAGGTTGATTTACTGCCTACTAAAAGCGATGGCTGTGGTTTCAGGACAGTCCTATTTTTTACATAACAGTTTTATTGAGATATAATTTACCTACTATAAAATTTACCCTTTAAAATTGTATAGTTCAGTGATTTTTAGTATATTCACAGAACTGTAGAAGCATCATCATCTAAGAACATTTTCATCTTTCCAGAAAGAAACTGTGTACCCATTAGTAGTCGTTACCCCTGCTCCTAGACCCTGGTAACGACTTCATTTTTTTTTTTTTAATTTCTTTATTGATTGAGGTATCACATATTTGTCCTCATCCCCCCATTCCCATCCTTCACCCCTCCCCACACATGCCCCCACCACCCTGTTGTCCTTAACCGCTGGTTAGGCTCATATGCTTGCACACAAGTCCTTTGCATTTTTTTTTTTTTTTAATGGCGGAACACAGTTCCATTGTATGGAAACATCACATTTTGTTTATCCACTCACCAGTTGTTTCCACTTTTCTTAATTATGCTGCCATGAAGATGTACAAGTGTCTGCATGGACGCATATTGTTATTTCTCTTGGATATACATGTAGGAGTGGGATTACTAGGCCATATGGTATCTGTTTAATATTTTGAGGCACTGCCAAACTGTTTTCCAAAGTGGCTGAATCATTTTACAATGCTACCAGTGATGAATGAAAGTTACCATTCTCCATATTCTCATCAGCACGTGCTACTCCCTTTTTTACTGTAGCTATCCCAGTAGGTGTGAAATGATATGTCAGTATGGTCAGCCCTATCTTACTGACCTCCTCCTTTCCCAGGGCTCTAGAAAATTCTATCAGGGTTTCCTGTAATCGTCATTTGGCTGCCGTGAGGCCTCCCTTTTCATCAGCTACTTTGTGTATGAAATAGCAGCAGCATATGATGAGTCACTCTGTGAAAATGAGAGCTACTTCAGTGCCACGAGTCAGGCTTTCCCCTTGATTTTCTAGCAACACATGAAAGTAAAGAGCCTGGAAGATGCAGAAAAGAATCCCAAAGCCATTGACACATGGATTGAGAGCATCTCTGAGTTACATCGTTCTAAGCCCCCTGCAACTGTACACTATACCAGGTAAGAAATGCTGCCTTCTTCACCACTGTAACCCATGGCAGCCTTCACCATGTGGAAACTCATTGCTTTTGAGAAGAGGGCCCAAAGGCTGGGGACATATTCGATCAACCTGAGGTCCTGTGGATCATGGCAGCTACTGGCTGAGATTACAGACACCAAGATTGTGGTTTTTCTGGTATTACTTAGCCATCTTCTTCAAACCCCAGGTCCAGGGAGGTTTGATTTGCCCAGTCTGTGTTCTCCTGAAATCCTAATGTGCTAGATCGAGGACTTCCCTTCATCCTAAATACACTGACCCAGAGATTGCTGATGTCACCTGTCCATGTTTCTTGTTCATATTTCTCTCTCCACTCTTAGACCCATGCCTGATATTGACACGCTGATGCAGGAATGGTCCCCAGAGTTTGAGGAGCTTTTGGGCAAGGTGAGTGGAAGGTAGCAGGAGCTAAGAAAGTATGGCAACCTAGAATTCCCTCATGCTCAGATGTCCCAGCATAACTACTATCCTGATTTCTTTTTTCTCTTTCTTTTTTGTTTCTTTTCTGTCTTTTTTTCCCCCCCTAATTTCTAATCCCATAGATTAGGTTTGTCTATGTGACAATTTACTTATCCATTCTGTGGTAGCCATTTGGATAGTTTCCAGTTTGGGGTTATTACAAATGAAATATTACTATAATATTATGATAATATTTCTAAGAACATTGTAACATATACCTATTGGTAAGCATGTATATATATTTCCTGTGTTATTACTTTAGACTCTACTTTTCCACAGAGATATTTATGCTATTTTTAAGTGCCCCAAATTTCAAAAATACAAGAATAGAACAATCAGCCTGCAGGCAGAGGCAGATCTCTGCAGGCTTTGAGTCTTTGCCTGATCTCCTTCTGGACCCAGGGCTAGGAAAAGCAGAGCCTGGTGCACACCTTGGTCCTTTCCAAAGGCACCCAGCCCCAGCAGAGGGAGCCACAGGCTGTGGATTGCTGATAGCTCCAAACAGGGGACTCAGGGCCACTCAGAAACTGTCTGACATTGTTCTGGACTAGAGGTTGGGCATTGTAGCAGACCTACCTAATACATAGACACAAATCCAAACAGACAGCCAAAATGGGGAGACAAAAAAAAAAAACCCCAAATGAAAGAACAAGAGAATTCTCCAGAAGAATCGCTAAATGAAATGAAGATAAGAAACTTATCAGATAGAGAGTTCAGAATAATAATGGTAAAGATGCTCAACAGCATGAGAAAAGGTATAGCAACTATGAAAAAAAAACAGAGGTCCTTAACCTGGCACACTAGGATTTCAGGAGAACACAGACTAAGCAAACCAAACTTTTTTTTTTTTTTTTTTAATATATTTTATTGATTTTTTACAGAGAGGAAGGGAGAGGGACAGAGAGCTAGAAACATTGATGAGAGAGAAACATCAACCAGCTGCTTCCTGCACAACCCCCACCGGGGATGTGCCCGCAACCAATGTACATGCCCTTGACTGGAATCGAACCTGGGACCTTTCAGTCCGCAGACCGACGCTCTATCCACTGAGCCAAACCGGTTTCGGCTGGGCAAACCAAACTTACGCGGGGCTTTGGTTATAAAGAATGAGCTAGACTAATAACACATTGGAGCCTGGCAAGCATGGCTCAGTGGTTGAGTGTCGACCTATGAACTAGGAGGTCACAGTTGGATTCCTGGTCAGGGCACATGCCCAGGTTGCAGGCTCGATTCCCAGTAGGGGGTGTGCAGGAGGCGGCTGATCAATGAGTCTTATCATTGATGCTTCTATCTCCCTCCCTCTCTGAAATAAATAAAAATATATATTTTTAAAAAGAACACATTGAAAGGAATATACAACAGATTAGGAGAAGCTGAGGATTAGATCAGTGAATTAGAAGACAGGGTAGAAAAAAATGATTCAGTCAGAGAGCCAAAAAGAGAAAACAATTAAAAAACAGGAGGACAGCTTAAGAGAGCTGTGGGACAGCATGAAACATAAAAATCTATAATAACAAAAGTGTAATATGCCAGTTAGACCAGACAGCCGAATGGCTTTCTGGACGTCCTTCTAGATGAAGCTGCCATGACAGGGGCCAAGGCAGAGGCGGTTAGGGGTGATCAGGCAAGCAGGCAGAGTGGTTAGGGGCGATAAGGAAGGCAGGCAGAGTGGTTAGGGGCGATAAGGAAGGCAGGCAGAGTGGTTAGGGGCGATGAGGCAGGCAGGCAGAGGTGGTTAGGGGCAATGAGGCAGGCAGGCGAGCAGTTACGGGCGATGAGGCAGGAAGGCAAGCAGGGGCAATCAGGGGTGATGAGGTAGGCAGGCGAGTGGTTAAGGGCGATGAGGTAGGCAGATGAGCAGTTAGGGGTGATGAGGCAGGCAGGCAAGTGGTTGGGGGCAATGAGGCAGGAAGGCAGAGTGGTTAGGGGTGATCAGGCAGGCAGGTGAATGGTTAGGGGCGATCAGACAGCCAGGCAGAGGGGTTAGGGGCGATGAGGCAGGCAGGCAGAGTGGTTAGGGGCGATGAGGCAGGCAGGCAGGCAAGCGGTTAGGAGCCAGCAGTTCCGGATTGCGAGGGGGATGTCTGACTGCCGGTTTAGGCCCTGCGGGATTGGGCCTAAACTGGAAGTCAGACATCCCCCGAGGGGCCCCAGATCGCGAGAGGGTGTAGGCTGGGCTGAGGAACCCTCCCTCCCCCATGCACGAATTTCATGCACCAGGCCTCTAGTATTCATATAATGGGTATGCCAGGAGGTGAGGAAAGTGAGCAAGAGACAAAGAAGGTGTTTGAAAAAATAATGGCAGAAAACTTCCCTAACATGGTGAAGGAAAAAGTCACACAAGTTTAGGAGGCATAGAGAATCCCAAGCAAGGAGAATCCAAACAGGCCCACGCCAGACACATCATAATTAAAATTCCAAAAATTAAAGACAGAGAATCTTAAAGGCAGCAAGAGAAAAGTAATGTGTTATCTACAAAGGAGCTCCCATAAGGCTGTCAGCTGATTTGTCATCAGACACTCTACAGGCCAGAAGGGATTGGATGAAGTACTCAAGGTAATGAAAAGCAAGGATCTGAAACCAAGATTACTATATCCAGCAAGGCTATCATTCAAAAATAGATGGTGAAACAAGAGTTTCCCAGACAAAAAAAAGGCTAAAGGAGTTTATCACCACTAAACTAGGACTGCAAGAAATGCTAAAGGGACTGCTGTAATGAGAAGAAGAAATTGAGCCCTAGCCAATTTGGCTCAGTGGATAGACCATCAGCCTGTGGACCTAAGGGTCCCAGGTTCAGTTCGGGTCCAGGGCACATACCTCAGTTGCAAGCTCCTTCTGGCCCTGGTCGGGGCATGTGCAGGAGGCAACCAATCAATGTGTTTCTCCAACATTGATATTTTTCTCTTTCTCTCTCTCTCCCACTAAAAATCAATGGAAAAATATCCTTGGGTGAGGATTAGCAAAATAAATAAAATAGAATCTTAAAAAAAAGATAGATAGAGGAAGATATAAACAAGTGGAAGAATATACTGTGTTCATAGATTGGAAGAATTAGCATAATTAAAATGTCTATACTACCCAAAGCAATCTACAGATTCAACACAATCCCTATTAAAATACCAATGGCATACTTTACAGAGCTAAAACAAATATTCCAAAAATTTATATGGAATCATTAAAGACCCCATATAGCTGCAGCAATCTTAAAGAAGAATGAAGTAGGAGGGATCACAATACCAGATACCAAACTATATTACAAAGCCATTATAACCAAAACAGCCTGGTACTGGCACAAGAACGGGCATATAGACAAATAGAACAGAGACCACAGAAATTGACCCACACCATTACGGTCAATTAATATTTGACAAAGGAGGCAAGAACAAACAATGGAGTAAAGACAGTCTCTTCAAAAAATGGTTCTGGGAAAACTGGGCAGACACGTGCAAAAAATGAAACTAGACTACCATCTTGCACCATACACAAGAATAAACTCAAGGTGTATAAAAGACGTAAATGTATGGCATGAAACCATAAAAATCTTAGAAGAAAATATAGGCAGTAAAATCTCAGACATTTCACGTAGCAGTATGTTTATAGATACATCTCCTAGGGCAGCAGTTGCCAACCGGTGGCCCATGAGGTCCGAAAGGTTGGTGACGGCTGGTTTAAGGAAACCTAGCAGCGGTCGCCAAATGGTGGTCTGCAAACCACTGGTGGTCCGTGAGATCCGAAAGGTTGGTGACCGCTGTCCCAGGGCAAAGGACACTAAGAAAAAAATAAACAAATGGGACTACATCAGAATAAAAAGTTGCTGCACAGCAAAAAAACCACAAACCATTAAATTGAAAAGGGAACCCACTGAATGGAAGAACATATTTGTCAATGATATATCTGATAAAGTGTTAATATTCAAAATATATGAAGTATTCATACAACTCAACAAAAGGAAGACAAACAAACAATGGGCAGAAGACCTGAATAGAGATTTCTCCAAAGAGGACATACAGATGGCCAAGAGACACATGAAAAAATGCTCAAAGTCACTAATCATAAGAGAAATGGAAATGAAAACTGCAATGAGATACCGACTCACACCAGTCAGAATGGTTACCATAAAAAAATTAATAAACAAGTGCTGGCAAGGCTGTGTAGAAAAGTAATGTGTTATCTAGTGTTCACTAGTTCCCTGCTGGTGGGAATACAGACTGGTGCAGCCACTATGGAAAAGAGTATGGAGTTTCCCAAAAAATTAAAAATGGAACACCATTTTTAATTTGACCCAGTGATCCCAATTCTGGGAATATATCCTAAAAACCACAAAACACCAATCAGAAAGAATATATGCACCCCTATGGTCATAGCAGCATTATTTACAATAGCTAAGATCTGGAATTAGCCCAAGTGCCCATCAGCAGATGAGTGGATAAGGAAGGTGTGGGACACTTACACTATGGAATACTATACAGCTGTAAAAAAGAGGAATCTCTTACCCTTTGGGACAGCATGGATGGACCTGCAAATACTATGCCAAGTGGAATAAGCCAAACTGAGAAAGACATATATCACATGATCTCACTTATTTGTGGAATCGAATGAACAAAATTAATTGACCAACAAAATAAGACCTGAAGCAGGGAGGCATGGAACAGGCTGACACACCTCGATGTGGGGTGGGGGATAAGAGATAAAGAACTTCTATACTTATACGCATAGTCCATAGACATGGGAAATAGGGTGGTGAAGACCTGGGGATGGGTAGGGGCTGGAAGGAGGGGGGTAAGGGGGGGCATATGGGAGACATCAGTAATACTGTTAACAATTAAAAATACATTTTAAAAAATCTGCAACCCAGGTACATGCGTTTGACCAGGAATTGAACCTGAGGCCCTTTGATGCGAGGGCCAGTGCTCCAACTACTGAGTATGCCAGCCTGGGCTAACACCTTGATCTTAAATTTCCAGCCTCCAAACTGAGAAAATACATTTATCTTTTTTAAGCCACCCAGTTTGTGGTATTTTGTAATGGCAACCCTAACACACTAATACATCACCAAGTATTTAAATGACCAAGTATTTTTAACCCACAGATAAATGCCTACCAATAAGAATAGAAGCCCTAACCGGTTTGGCTCAGTGGATAGAGCGTCAGCCTGCGGACTGAAGGGTCCCGGGTTCGATTCCGGTCAAGGGCATGTACATTGGTTGTGGGCACATCCCCGGTGGGGGTGTGCAGGAGGCAGCTGGTCAATGTTTCTCTCTCATCGATGTTTCTAGCTTTCTATCCCTCCTCCGCGGTGGCGGCGCGCGGCCCTCTCTGCCCCCCTCTGAAAAAAAAAAAAATCAATAAAATATAAAAAAAAAAAATGGGCAAAGGACCTAAATAGACACTTCTCCAAAGTGGACATACAGATGGTCAAGAGACATATGAAAACATGCTCAAAGTCACTGATCATCAGAGAGATGCAAATGAAAACGACAATGAGGTACCATCTCACACCTGTCAGAACGGCTACCAGCAACAACAAGTGCTGGTGAGGATGTGGAGAAAAGGGAGCCCTCGTGCACTGCTGGTGGGAATGCAGACTGGTGCAGCCATTACGAAAAACAGTACGGAGTTTCCTCAAAAAATTAAAAAACGGAACTGCCATTTGATCCAGTGATCCCACTTCTGGGAATACATCCTAAGAAACCCAAAACACCAATCAGAAAGAATGTATGCACCCCTATGTTCATTGCAGCACAATTTACAATAGCTAAGATCTGAAAACAGCCAAGTGCCCATCAGTAGAGGAGTGGATAAAAAGTCGTGGTACATTTATACCACAGAATACTATGCAGCAGTAAGAAAAAAGGATCTCTTACCCTTTGAGACAGCATGGAGGGACCTGGAGAGTATCATGCTAAGTGAAATAAGCCAGTCAGCGAAAGACAAGTATCACATGATCTCACTCGTATGTGGAATGTAATGAACAAAATAAACTGTGAACAAAATATATCCAGAGACATAGAAGCATAGAACAGAATGTGGAATCTAAGAGGGAAGGTGGGGGTGGGTGGGTGGGAAGAGATCAACCAAAGAACTTGTATGCATCTATGCATAACCCATGGACACAGACAGTAGGGTGGTAAAGAACTGGGCAGGGAGTGGGGGTGGGCTAGAAGGGTCAGTGGGGAAAAAAAGGGGGACATATGTAATACTTTCAACAATAAAGATTTCACTTAAAAATAGAGGCATAGCCCTAACCGGTTTGGCTCAGTGGATAGAGTGTCGGCCTGCGGACTGAAGGGTCCCAGGTTCGATTCCAGTCAAGGGCATGTACCTTGGTTGCGGGCACATCCCCAGTAGGGAGTGTGCAGGAGGCAGCTGATCGATGTTTCTCTCTCATCGATGTTTCTAACTCTCCCTCTCCCTTCCTCTCTGTAAAAAATCAATAAAATATATTTTAAAAAAAAAAAGGTTAATGAAAGGGAGACACAAGATCTGGATGGCTGAGGACCCATGACCCGTCAGTCCAAAGGCTGACACTCTAACCATTGAGCAACTGATCAGGGATTAAGAAGCTAATGGTTTTTAAATTTACAGTATAACTTGTTTAGATCCAGAGCCTGTCACCTGAGATGTCATGTCCAGTTTTTTGTTCCTTTGGTGGCCAAGGACCATTAGGCCTCTTAATGCCAAGTAATTAGTAATATTTGGACATAGCATAGTATCATTTTCTTTTACACAAATACAAGAGGGTAGCATGGCAGTATATTTTACTTATAAATCTTTTGGTTCTGTTAGATTGTGTGCTACTTTGGTGGTCAATGAATAGGACCAATTCCATTTTACTGATCAGAGAAAAAAATACGCATGTTGTATTATTTGCTAGGGCTGCCATAACAAAGCACCACAGCCTGGGTGGCTTAAGCAACAGAGATTTATTTTACTTTCTCACACTTCCAGAGGCTCAACATCTGAAATCAAGTTGTCAGCACAGTTGTTTTTTCCCCAGAACCTTTCTTATTGGCCATCTCCCTGTGTCTTCACAGGGTCTGTCCTCTGTATGTGTCCGTGCCTTAATTTCCTTTTTTAATAAGGACACCAGTCATACTGGCTTAGGCTCCATCCTAATGATTAATTATCTCCTTTAAGACTGTATCTCCAATACAGTCATGTTCTAAGGTGCTGGGAGGTTAGTTCTTCAACATATGGATTTGGGGGGGACACCATTTAGCCCAGGGGTCCTCAAACTTTTTAAACGGGCCAGTTCACTGTCCATTAGACCGTTGGAGGGCCGGACTATAGTTTAAAAAAAAAACTATGAACAAATTCCTATGCACACTGCTAAGTTGGCTGCTAAGCAGGACAGGCAGCGGCGGCAAAAACACCCAGCGGGCCGGATGAATGTCCTCGGTGGGCCGCATGTGGCCCGCGGGCCGTAGTTTGAGGACCCCTGATTTAGCCCATAATACATGTGACTTACGGTAGCAGCTCTTTTTTCTTCAGAGAGAGTCAGCTTTTGACCTGGGCCCCTCCTTTGCCCCTCCCAGGTGAGCCTGCCCACGGCAGAGATCGACTGCAGCCTGGCAGCGTACATCGACATGATCTGCGGTAAGCTCTTCCAGCCCTTCCTGTCCCCGTCCCTGGAAAAACGCACTGAAGGGTCGTGTTTGGGCTTGTGCCACTACCTGCTGATGTTTAACTTCCAAAGCCATGGGAACACATTCCGTCTGGGAGGGGATTGGCTCTCCTACACAGGTCCCCATAAGCCCTACGTTTTTGTTTGGTTCTGCTCATGTGAGGTCTTGATTTCAGCCATCCTAGACATTCCTATCTACAAGAGTCGGATCCAGTCTCTCCACCTGCTCTTTTCCCTCTACTCCGAATTCAAGAACTCGCAGGTAAGTCCAGCACTAGAGCGACTTGTAGAGAGGGTTGCTGCGTTCTCACTGTTCTGAGTCGGCTCTGATTGCATCCTGGGACCAGGGAGGCTGTCTGCCCAGTCCCCTTCCCCACAACAGGCAGGCGGGGCTTCTAAGGAAGAGGGAGGGGAGGAGACGTGGGCCTTCGCTGAGGATACAGAGGATACTCTTACAGGAGAGCCAAGTGGCCGATTGAACAGAAGCAGGAAGGAAAAGGGGGTTTATTTTTATAGGAAGAGGACAAATTTCTAGCTGTTTTTCAAAGACAACACCAAGGAATTGTTTTGAAAGTACAGTTGGGAGAAAATTGGAGCTTAAAGGGTTGTAAAGAGGTTAGTTCTTGCTGAAATGTGGCAACTAGCATATTCCAAACACTCCATGTTCCCTCTCTTTCCTCACAGCATTTTAAAGCTCTAGCTGAAGGCAAGAAAGCGTTCACCCCTCCATCCAAGCCCACCTCCCCAGCTGGAGATGCAGAGACAATAACTTTCAGCTGCGGCACCTCCTGCACTTGGTCTCAAGGCTGACCGCTCCTCCAGCCCAGCGGAGGGGTTGCTGTTGTCAGCCCCCTGGCTCCTGGCCTGTGTCACCTGGACTCGGGCAGTGTAGATCCTGCCACCCTCCCTGCCAGAAAGCCCTGCACACACTCAATTCCTTCCTATGGGAAGCTTGTACCTCTACCACCAGGGGGATTTAATTAGACAAACTGCAATTTCTGGGACTCTAGGATGCTCAGGTTAGAAGAGAAGTTTAAAAGATGTTCTTACAGGAATGGAATTATTCTTTTTCATTCTTAAGTGGGTTGGCAAAGATTTTACAAATAAAATGCTCTTATCTTTCAGGTTATCCTGCTGTTCTATCTATAATATGAGAAAGAAAAGGCAGACAGAGCATAAAGCAGAGAGATAAAGAATTTGGCCTACTGATAGGCTCTCAGTGAATAATAGTTTAAGCAAAACAACTCTGTGGAATAAAAGCAGACACCAGTCATCCAAGCTTGGCAGTGGAGTGGAGGGACCCATTTTTCTCCCAGAACTCATTTTTTCTGTGGGTCTCTCTCCAGTGACTGTTGCTGCCTTAGGCCCACCTGCCTGTCTAGCTCCAGGCCTGCTTGGCTGTGGCCTCAGGAGCCTCGCTGTGCAGGAGCCCAGCGGGGAGAGCACTGTGCCTGGGGTTAGAGTGGGAGTTGTGGCCGTAGTACCTGGGTAGATTTGGGAAATATTTGGGGTTATATCCCCCAGGCTCCAGCCAGGAAGTCAGAAAACATGCTAGTTACTTCCAGCAAAGGGTGTTAAATATGGAAAATTGGTTACAAAAGTATTGGAAGGGCTGAAGAAACCAGAGGGAGGGTAGAGGGTGCTGAAGGGATGTAGGTTAAAGGGGTGGCACCCACTGCAGTGCAGTGAGAGGTGCACAGTGTCTGGAGTGCAGTGGAGGGGCCGGCTGATGTCCAGACCTCGTCCCGCTGCTGCAGAGAGCAATGTCTGTCTGACTTCCTCCCATCTTCTCATGCCTTGCCAGGGCTCCCATTGCCAGAAATTAAGAGCTGGCAGGAAAATCCAGCATATAAAGCATAGTATAGAAGGGAGAGGGTCGGGGCTGAGGCAACAAAAATAACCAGGAGAGGTAGAACCAACAAAATGTGATAGATTGGATGTGGGAGGTGAAAGGAAAGAATCAAGGATGACTCCCAGGTTTTTGGGCTTGAGGAACTGGATAATGGGGGGAGGTGGGGCAAGAATTGATTGAGGGGAAGCATTAAAATGCTACACTGTTAGCCTAACATACATGACAAACACATAGAAAGGAGGGGAGTCATTTCTTTTTTTTAATTTTTATTTTATTTTATTTTTATTATTTTTTTAAATTTCTTTATTGATTAAGGTGTCACATATTTGTCCTCATCCCCCCATCCCCATCCCACACCCCTCCCCACGGATGCCCCAACCCCCTGTTGAACTTAACCATTGGTTAGGCTCATATGCATGCACACAAGTCCTTTGGTTGATCTCTCCCCCCTCCCCCCAACCCTCCCCTATCCTCCCTCTGAGGCCCGATAGTCCGATCGATGCCTCCTTGTTTCTGGTTCTGTTCTTGTTCTTCAGTGTATGTTGTTCATCATTTCCCCTAGATGAGCGAGATCATGTGTCACTAGAGATATACTTATAAGAACTAAATGTGAGACGAGCAATAATAGTTATGCTGACAGGCAAATGAATCAGTCTGTAGTGAGTTTCTTTCTGGACCAACAGTTCTTTTGAGACCCAATATCAATGTCCACCAGTTCCTTATGTGTACATGTCGGCACTGACCCCTCAGCTCTGGATGGTAGACAAATGGTGGTAATGCAGGTCCGACACCCTCTGGTCTGGTCTCGGCCGGACCCAGGGGCACGGCTTCACCCAGACTCGGGCACGTGGCCTCACCCGGACCCGGGACCCAGCCTCACCCGGATCCAGGGGCACACGGCCTCACCCGGACCCGGGATGCTCCAGCTTCACCCGGACCCAGGGGCGCGTGGCCCAACCCAGACCCAGGGGCGCGCGGCCTCTCCCAGACCCAGGGGCGCGCGGCCTCACCCGGACCTGGGACCCAGCCTCACCCGGATCCAGGGGCACACGGCCTCACCGGGATCCAGCTTCACCCGGACCCAGGGGCGCGAGGACTCACCTGGACCCTAGGGCGCGTGGCCTCACCTGGGCCCGGGACCCAGCCTCACCCAGATCCAGGAGCACACGACCTCACCCGGACCCGGGATCCAGCTTCACCCGGACCCAGGGGCATGTGGCCTCACCCGGATCCAGGGGCGCACGGCCTCACCTAGACCCAGGGGTGTGGGGCCTCACCTAGACCCAGGGGCGTGTGACCACACCCGAGCCCAGGGGCACGCAGCCTCGCCCGGACCTGGGACCCAGCATCTCCCGTACCCAGGGGCGTATGGCCTCACCCGGACCTGGGATCCAGCTTCACCCGGACCCAGGGGCGCGTGGCCTCACCCGGACCCAGGGGTGCGTGGCCTCACCCGGACCCAGGGACGTGTGGCCTCACCCAGACCCAGGCGCGCGAGGCCTCACCCGGAACTGGGACCCAGCCTCTCCTGAATCTCGGGGCACATGGCCTCACCCGGTCCCGGGACCCAGCCTCACCCAGACCCAGGGGCACACGGCCTCACCCGGACCTGGGATCCAGCTTCACTCAGACCCAGGGGCGCACAGCCTCACCCGGACCCAGGGGCGTGTGGCCTCACCCAGACCCAGGGGCGCGTGGCCTCACCCGGACCCAGGTGCGCGAGGCCTCACCCCGACCCAGGACCCAGCCTCTCCCGGATCCAGGGGCACACGGACTCACCCGGGCCCGGGATACAGCTTCACCCGGACCCAGGGGCGCGTGGCCTCACCCGGGTCCAGGGGTGCACGGCCCCATCCGGACCCAGGATCCAGCCTCACCCGGACCTAGGGGCGCATAGCCTCACCTGGACCCAGGGGGGCAGCCCCACCCGGACCCGGGACCCAGCCTCACCCGGACCCAGGGGGGTGCGGCCTTACCCGGACCCGGGACCCAGCCCCACCCCGACCCAGTTCCCAGCCTCACCTGGACCCAGGGGCGTGCAGCCTCACCCGGACCCGGGACCCAGCGGGGTTTCGTCTTCTTGATCCCAATTCCTGTTGGTCAATTCCCTCTCAGCAATTCCTTCGGCCATTTTCTCAGAGCTCCAGGGCGGCTGCCGCAGAACTCGTTGGGCTGCGGGCTCGGTGAAGCTTCGGTGTGCCCGGTGCGCGGTGGCGGGCTGGTCCGGGGTCGCTGCATCGGCCCTTGGGTCTGCAGTGGTGGCCAGTTGCTGAGCGTGCGCACCTGGCCGCTTCCGGGGCTTTGAGATTCTTGAAGGACTCGGAGGTCGGCAAGCGCGGAGTCTCCCACCCATGTCTCTCAGGGGCTCGTCTGTCCGTGCTTGGCAGCGAGTGGAGCCGTCCCCTCAGCCGGAGACCGCCAGGGGAACTGCGCCGAGCACGTTCCAGGCTGCCATTGTGTCGCCTGAGCCGTAGTTCTTAAAGTGTGATCTTTGGGTCACCGGCATCAGCATCATCCCGCGTCCCCCTCTCTTTTATTCTAGTTGTAGAGCATCTGCTCAGCCAGCCCTCCGGTGATTCTGGATGGTGTCTGCTCTGCTCTCCTCTCATAGTCTGAAAATTGTTGTGGTAGGCAACAATCAGGCTTCGCCCTATGCCTCCATCTTGGTCCTCCTTTGTATAGTTAAGTCTTGATTGTTGTTGGTGTCACTGGGAGGAATTGTCCTCCTGGCCAATTGGCCGTGAGGACCCTCTGTGTCTATAAAGGAAGAGTTGCTGTGCAGGAGACACGTTTATGGGCCGGATCTTGTTGCAGCAAGGCTTTGGCACTCACTGAGTCTGCCTCTTGAATGTGTCCCTTATGCGAGTGGTTGAAATCTGGTGTCATCTCACACCGACCACTAGATGCCCTCGTTTCTGGGTCTCCAATAGGGTGCAGGTCAGCTACTGTCTGAGGCCACTCAGCAGGAGTTACAGTAAAAACTGCAGTTTCCTCCTCCTGTCTAAGCGGCCCTGGAGCAGTCCGACTAGAACCGCAGTTCATCTGGTCAAGCTGCCACAGGGCAGGCCACCCACATGCAAAAGCCGCTGCTTGGAGCCCAGGTGGGCCTGCAAAACGTGCGGGGCGGGTCTGCAAAACGTGCGGGGCGGGTCCCAGGGCGGGCGGGTCCCAGGGCGGGGCGGGTGTCTCAGGGCACCACCAGGCCATGGTGTGGCGAACCGCAATGGCTGCAAGTCTGCTTTTTCTGCTTTCCACGTTTCTAAGCCCCCTTGTTCCGCACTCCAGCGCAGCAAACACTGATTGCTGGGCGCACCTCCGCAAGGAAGTTACTCCCACTCTCCGACACGAAGGCCGAGAGTCCAGCCTCTCCCCGCAGGCGTCTGGGTCTCCCGTGAGTCCCCAGAAGCTGGATTTCAGGGTGATGGGGAGCTAATCTCCCCTAGGGTTGGAAAAAGCCGCACGACCCTTCCCCCGCCACCAGTCCGACCCACGCGCCTCCGCACCTTATCCCTTCCGAGTTTCGCTCTGTCCTCTTCCCTCTTAGCTGTAAGTCCACCCTTCAGCCAGCTCTCCTGTGGTTCTGGGTGGCAGACGCTCTGTCCTCCAGTTGTATTTTTGAAATTGCTGTGCGCGGCGCAGTTCATTTGTTTAACTTTGCCGCCTTCTTGGTTCTCCTCTCTCAAAATGGCTAAAGGACTTGAATGTAAGACGGGAAATCATAAAAAATCCTCCAAGTCAGTGTCGGCGGCCACCGGGGCCCCGAGGATCTCACTGGGCAGCTCGGCCAGGTCGGTGACGCGGATGGGCCCGTCCTGCAGAAAGATGGTCTCTTCCTTCACCGAGAGCCACTGCGCCGAGTCCGCGGCCACTGCCATAGCAGCTGCCGCGGCCGCCCACAAGCTCATGGCCCCGGCTGAGGTGCTGACTGAGAGGAGCAGCCGCCCCGGCCTGGGGAGACGCGAGCAGGAGTCGCAGCGCTCACCAGTCCATCTTTTAGTTGTATTTCCGAAACTGCCATGCGAGGCAACAGATCAGCCGTTCATCTCCGCCGCCATCTTGGCTCCTCCTCGAGGGGAGTCATTTCTTAGACTCTTAAACTAACTGTGATGTTCACATTATGCTTGAATGTGAGGAGCAGGAGCTTTAGAGCTCAGGCCTCCCCCTGACACTGTATCTGGACCAGGTGCTGTGCTCTCGGGTGGAGTTCATTAATGCTCACATGTAACTCATAGGGGAAAAGAGAAGCAGAATGTGATGGGAACTCAGATCCTCCACTAGGCTTTTAAGGAACCATCAGATTGGCTTCTTTGAGTAGAGCTGAGTGAGACCCAGCACTGATAGATACAGTTGCTTTCTGTTGTTCATGGTAGTTCTGTAAGTCACCATGAACATTGAATTAACAAATACTGAACCATCGCTCCTGGGGAAATTCGGGCGTCACAACATTTTCATCTACTAGCCATTGGTTCATTGAGTTCACAACCACCAGCACTTGTCCAGTGAAACTTGTCTCACACTCTCTCCACGCGGCCCATCACATCCTTCTTACACTTAGGAACACTAGACAGCCGCTTGGAACCATGCCCGGGGCCATTTCAAACAGTCAAGTCACCACCAAGCAAAATTGTGCATCGGATAGACCTTGAAAAGAGCCCTGTTTACAATGTGCAAGCTGGAGCCAGGGGCCCTGGGGGCCTTGGCAGCCTTTAAGTTTCACTGCTGTGAGCATGTTTGCAGATAATCACGAAAATACTGCACACATTGGCTTCGGGATTGCAAATAAAGTATAGCGAGTGTGTGAATTCACAAATATGGAATCTTTAAATTATGAGGATCAACTAACTGTACCTCCTCCCTAACTTATTGGTTAACAGGTAGGCCTTCTAGCTTTTCTCCCTACTTCAGCACACCCACCATAGCTCTCCAGTGATCATCTTCAGACAATGTTTTCATCATGGGCTCCTCTCTCCGCTAACAATCTGTAGTTACTCCCTTTGGCTTGCTCCGTGGCCTGGGGAAAATCAGTTTAACTTCTATGCTTCAGTTAATCTAGTTATGAATCAGTTACAATAAACACTAACAATTCTTAGGCTTGTCCTGTGAATAAAAATCATGAAAACATTTCGTGCTACAAAATGTGAGATATAATAATCCTATTACTAAGTATACAGTTTCAACTTGGCCTTTTAGACTTGCCACTGGCTAGTCTCTTCATACCCCAAAGTCCTCACATCCCATAAATCCCCACTGTGAGCTGTGACCCCAGGCACTCGCCATGACTCATTAGTTCCCACCTCTAACCAACTTCTCTGCCAGTGGGTCAAGACCCACAGGTTGAGAACCGCTAGCAGGGTCGCCTAAGACCATCGGAAAACACAGATATTTACATTACGATTCATAACAGTAGCAAAATTACAGTTATGAAGTAGCAACGAAAGTAATTTTATGGTTGGGGGTCACCACAACATGAGGAACTGTATTAAAGGGTCGCGGCATTAGAAAGGTTGAGAACCACTGCTCTATGCAGGCTCTGTTCCTGACTTAAAGTGACCCTCACCTCTGCCAATCCTAGGTTCTCAGCACTTCCAAATAAACAACATAAAACACAAAAGTATCTTCACTTCCTTCTTTCACCTTATTTATTAAAATGACAATACAGGAATAAAAAATCCCAAACAAGGATGGGAAAAAATGAAAAGAAAGAAAAAAAATGACAGCAGACAAAATAACAATTTTTAAAGCTTTTTTTTAATGTTTCAATTACAGTTGATATACATTATTATATTAGTTTCAGGTGTACACCCCAGGGATTAGCCATTACATAACTTACTAAGTGATCATCCCAAAAAATCTCACACCCATCTGATACCACACATAGTAATGAGAATATTATTGACTATATTCCCTTTGCTGTACTTTACTTCCCCATGACTATTCTGTAACAACCAATTGGTACTTAATCCCGTCACCTTTTTTACCCAGCCTCCCAATCCCCCATCTCATCTGGCAACCCTCAAAATGTTCTATCTATGAGTCTGTTTCTGTTCTGTCTGTTTATTTTGTTTTTTAGATTCAATTGTTAATAGATACAGGGTTTTTTTTTGCCATTTTATTATTCATATTTTTTATCTTTTTCTTCTTAAAGAAGACCCTTTAGCATTTCTAGTAATACTTGTTTGGTGGTGGTGAACTCCTTTAGATTTTTCCCCCTTTGGGAAGCTCTTTATCTGATCTTTGATTCTAAATGAGAGCTTTGCTGGGTAGAGAAATGTTGGTTGTAGGTCCTTCTCATCACTTTGAACATTTCTTGCCAATCCCTTTGGCCTGCAAAGTTTCTATTGAGAAATCAGCTGACAGTCTTATGGGAGCTCCCTTATAGGTAACGAACTGCTTTTCTCTTGCTGCCTTTAAGATTCTCTCTTTGTCTTTAATCTTTGACATTATTATTATGATGTGTCTTGGTGTGGGCCTCTTTGGTTCATCTTGTTTGGGACTTTCTATGCTCCCTGGACTTGTATGTCTATTTCCTTCAACAAGTTAGGGGAAATTTTCTGTCATTATTTCTTCAAATTGGTTTTCAATTTCTTGCTCTCTCTCTCTCCTCTTTCTGGTACCCCCATGACGTGAATGTTGGTTTGCTTGAAATTGTCCCAGAGGCTCCTTACACCAACTCATTTTTTTTTGGATTCTTTTTGCTATTCTGATTGATTTTTGCTTCCTTATAATCCAAATTGATGATTTGATTCTACTGTTGATTCCCTGTAAATTATTCTTTATTTCAGTTCATGTACCCTTCGTTTCTGACTGGACCTTTTTCATGCCATTGAGGTTCTCACTATGTTCATTGCACATCTTTATAACCCACTGGAGGCCTGATGCATGAAATTCATACAGCCCTGGCTGCCTCAGCCCTCGTGGCCCAGCTGCCATCACCCTCTGCGGGGCGATCGATCATGAAGCCTCATCCCTCCATGGATAGCCCCGCAGAGGGTGGCGGCAGCCCTGTGGCCATGCCCCCCGCCCACTGGTCATTCCGGAATGTTGTTCCGCCATCCAGTCTAATTAGTATATTGGCTCTTTATTATATACCTGGTAGGATGTTATGAACTCTGCATCTGGTAGATTGCTTGTCTCCATTTTGTTTAGTTGTTTTTCTGGAGTTTTGTTCTGTTCTTTCATTTGGGACATGTTTCCTTGTCTCCTCATTTTGGCAGCCTCCTGTGTTTGTTTCTATGGATTAGGTAGAGCTGCTATGTCTCCTGGGCTTGGTAGAGTGGCCTACAATAGTAGGTGTTCTATAGGGTCCAGTGGCACAGCCTTCCTTATCACCCCAGCTGGGCACTTGAGTGTGCCTCCCCCCCCGTGTTGTCTGTGTACCCCTTCTCTTATAGTTGAGCCTTGATTGTTGTTGGCATGTCAGTGGGAGGAATTTACCATGAGGCCACTTAGTGAGAAGGATGGGGCATGCCCAGGCCAAATGCTGCTTATTTGAGAGGTTTTAGAAAAATCTGAAGCATGAGCCAAGACAGGCCATTAGAATGGAAAAGCCACTGGAAACAGCTTGGATGGGCCTGAAAGTTGGGTGGGGTGGGGTCTCAGGAAATCACCAGGACGGGGCTAACAGTGTGAGCCAGGTTAATGGAGTCTCAGGTATGACACCCACCTGCCAGCTCTTTGGGGGAGGGCTCAGCAAAGGAACAATGGCCTCTGCCAGCACTTCTGTCTGGGAGAAACCTGGCCCCCCAGCTCTCGCCCTGATACGGGACAATTCAGTTCCTTCTCGTATGCCTCTGGTGCCTTTCAAGCTGCTGCCCCTGTGCTGCAGCTAGAGGGATTGCGTCTGAGTAAAGACCATGTGTGGCCCTTTAAGAGGAATGTCTAGGACTTGAGCAGCCTCCGTCTCCCTCAGCATCAGTCCCCTCTGTTTTGTACAGCCAGAAGTTATGGGGAGCCTGGTATGGGGCTGGTATCCCTTTCTCCTTAGGGGGAACTCCCCAGCCGAGATATCCCTCCCAATTTTTATCTGCCACACAAGGCTATGGGAGCAGTCTGTTCCTTGTCTCCACCCCTCCTACCAGTCTCAATGTGGCTTCTTCAGCTTTAACTCCTTAGTTGTAGGACTTCCATTTGGCTAGATTTCAGGGGTTCTGAATCATGGTTGTTCTGTACATTAGTTGTAATTTTGACATGGTTGTGGGAGGAGGTGAGTAACACATTTACCTATGCTACCATCTTGACCTTCAGAAGTTCTAGCAACACAATTTTGGAGGATGGACAAGTGAGAGCTGATTTTGTAGCAGGAGGGAGTAAAGCCTGCAACGTGACTGCCTGTGGAGGAGAGGGACAGAGAAACTAAGAAGTAAGCCATTTGACACTGCAGAACCCTGGAAAGGATCAGGAATTAAAAGTGGGGAGAGTCTGCCAAGTGATAATGGCTTGGTCACTGGGTGGAGCTCTGATCGCAACCTGGCACTCCCGAAACAGAACATGCCATCATTGCCACTGGAAACAGTGCAATTAGAGAAATATTATTGATTTTTATTTATCTTAGGGAGGGGGGAGGGGAAGAGAGAAACATCAATTTGCTGTTCCACTTATCTACTAGTATGCATTCATCTGTTGATTCTTGTATGTGCCCTGATTGGAGATTGAACCCACAATCTTGGCATATCTGGATGATACCCTAACCAACTGAGCTACCCAGCCAGGACAATATTATTTATTTAAAAAATAAAAGACTGGGCCCTAGCTGGTGTGGCTTAGTGGATAGAGCATCAGTCTGCGGACTGAAGGGTCCTGGGTTCAATTCCAGTCAAGGGCACATGCCTGCGTTGTGGGCTCAATCCCCAGTAGGGCACGTGCAGGAGGCAACCAATCAAGATTCTTTCTCATCACTGATGTTTCTATCTCTCTATCCTTTTCCCTTCCTCTCTGAAATCAAGAAAACATATATTTAAAATAAATAAATAAATAAATAAATAAATAAATAAAAATAAAAGATTGGGAGCAAATAAAGTAGGTTAAGATTCAACAGTATGGTAGGTACATAGGTTTTGCTGAATTTTCTCAACTGTGTGATTTAAAGATCTCATTAAGAAACCTACTTGAAAGAATGAAACACAGGCAACATTCACTCAGTCAAGTTTATTGAGTTATCGTGTGCTCAGCACTAAATTACAAAAGATAAGGGAAAAATACTCCGCACTCTATTGATGTGCAGGCATTTCCATGTTGCTTTGTAAAGTGTTCCCCAAAAGCTTCCAGCACTGTTGAAGTATGTGCCACTTTGGACGTCCCCTGAAGAACAAGGGGTGGGACAGGAAGGGTGGCCTCTTGCTGATGGGTCAGAGCTGAGGTCCCCTAAAGGGGAGACATGTTGAGGGAAACCACCAACCCCAGGGGGGTTCAGGGTCCTCAGTGAATCACAGGAAGGCCAATGTGGGGAAGCCACACAGAGGCCCTGGGAACCTCACTCCCCGCTCCCAGGAGAAGTGCTTGAAGTGCTATCAATGTAAGAAAAAGACGCATAGCTACATGCTGTCCTGGGTGCCGCCAGGCTCCTCCCCTCCTTCTTTCCTCCTGATTGTGCTAACACCAGGCACTCACCACCAGAGGCCAATGGGGGAGTCTAGTGCCCAGTGAAGAAGTGGTAAAGGTTCAATGTATAACCTATGATGCTCAAGAGAAGGGGGGAGAGTGGGGACAGAGGTATCAGCAGAAGGGACTGGTCTGCGCTTGGCCGACGCCCTGGGACGGGCTGCTCCCTGTGCACAGGGCATCTTATTTCTATGCAATGAGCAGGACTCTGAATGTTCAGAGTGAGCAAAGCTACACAGCATGGGAAGGAAATCCAAGACATGCAGGCCTTCCAAGTCCCACACCAGGCATGTCCCTGTGCCTGCTGTGCGAGGTGCTGAGGAATACTGGTGGGAGGCACAGAGCAGGCCCAAGTCACCAGGGCCATGCCACACTTAGATGCCAGGTGACATCAGAACAACAGGCAAACAGCTCTATCCGCTTGGCACAGGCATCCCATGCAGGCCCCCAACCTGAATAAGAACAAGGGCTTGGGTCCGGTCAGCAACCTGTGCCCTCAGGGTCAGATCCAGTGAAACCCTCCTGTGGATGACAGAAGCACCCCAACCACGGATGCAAGCACAAGTGGAAGTGGCATCTCACTGGCAACATGGCCAGGCAGAGGATGCCTTGGAGGGGAGGGTGCCCAGGGGCATGGGCACCTTCCGTCTCACCCTCAGCTCAGAGCCAGATCTCCTCACTGCTCACACTGGACACTCGGTAGATGTAGCCCAGCATTGGAAGACGGATGAAGCCTGCCGGGTCAGAGATGCCCAGGAGTCTCAGTGACACTCATTCTTGGAAGTCAGGAGGCCCCTCCCTGCCCCTAGGGACTCAGAGGCATAAGTACAAGGGCTGAGGTGCAGGGGAGGATGGTACCTCGGCTGGTGAGGAGGCCGCCAGACTCTGAATCCAGAAGCTCTGGCTCTGGCCGGCTGTTATTCCAAGCTGTCTGTCGGTCCGCTGGTTTCCCTGTTGGGTGACAAAGGGGGGGGGTGCCAGGATAAGGAGTGCGCCTGATGGGGCCTTGCCCCTCCTAAGTACCAAGGTCTCTTTTTCTCTTAGAAGCATCTCTGAAGCTCAACTGATTAGAGCATCATCCCGATACACCAAGGTTGCTGGTTCTATCCCCGGTCAGGGCACATATAAGAATCAACCAATGAATGCATAAATAAGCAACAAATTGATGTTTCTCTCTCTCTCTCCCCGCCTCCCCTTCCCCTTCCTCTCTCTCAAATCATTAAAAAAAAGAAGAAAACAAAGCAGCACCTCTGAAGATAAAACGGGCCACAGAGGGCCCTGGATATACCTCTGGAGTCCGGAGTGAGGTCGTTGAGCTGCAGGTTGGATGGGAGGGACATGTTCTCCCGGGGCAGTCGCACGTTGTTGAGCTTCAGGTTGTTGGAGTCACTGCAGGTGGACAAGCCTGGGATGTGCCTGGTCCAGCAGGCTGAGCCCTGCTTTGGGTCCAGTTGTAGGACTGGCAGCAGCTAACCTCCATTCAGCCCCGTTCCCCAGCCCAGGGGCAGTTACCTAGAGAGCAGAGATGGGCGCCGGAAGGGGCCTGAGGAGAGAAACCATACCACCACTTCAGTGTGCCTGCCCACTCCGGCCTTTGCCCCCTGTCCTTCCAGACCCAGGCCGGCAAGGGGTCTCTCAAACGCCAGCCCTGGCTCTGGGACCAGAAATGCTGTTCCTAGTGCTTGGCCCTGCCACCTGGATGCCTGTGATTACCCATGGCCACACCCCGGGGACACCTGTCCTGCCACTGGTCAGACAACTGGTTCTGCCCGCCCTACTTCCTGCCCTGCTGCTCACCCTGCCCTCATCTCCACTCCCACAGCCACCCTAGCCCCCACCACTTTGGCCCTACCGTTTGTCTTCTTCTCTTTCCTGCAGACCAGGCAGGCCACTAAGGTGCTGAATGCCACCAGGGTGCCCAGCGATAGCCCTCCAGCCACAATGATGCCCAGCAGTGGCACTTCCACCCGAGTGGCCAGGAGTCCTGCAGGTGGTCCTTTGGTTAGGTTCCAAGAAGGCATGGCCCCCAACTCTGAGATGCCACAGGTCCGACTCTGTCCTCCTTGCCCAAGGTGGCTGGGGACAGCTCACTCACAAGCCTCATCCAAAGGGCAGCAAGTCCTCCCGTTTCTGTACTGACGGTCCACGCTCACCTTGGGCTGTGAGCGAGGCACTGGTGACCCCCACATCGTTGGTGGCGACCACAGAGAGGTTGTGTGCCAGGTTGCGAAGCTGCAGCTGCACTGTGTGGTTGGTGAGCCAGGGGTAATTCCGGGCATCCAGCACCAGGAAGTCTGAGGTGTTGACAGTCACCAGCCCGTCTTGGTCGATCCAGGTCACATTGGCAGGTGGGTTGGCACGGACCAGGGCAAAAAGAACCACCAGGAGGCCCTGGCCCTGAGCTTCCTGGTACTTGGCCCCGACCTGGGCAATCTCCGGTTTAACTGGGGCAAAGCAGAGGCCAATGTGTTCTCCCCACAGCTCCTCATACTCCTGCCCTTTCCTCCCAGACTCAGAGGGACTTCTCCTCCAGGGGACACTAGGAAATAGGAAGGCTATGTCCACCTCAGAGGAAGCATTTTGTAGTGATCAAGAGTATAAACACAAGCCCGGCCAGTGTGGTTCAGTGGTTGAGCATCAACTTATGGACCAGGAGGTCACGGGTTCGATTCCAGGTCAAGGCTCAAGCTGAGGGTTAGGGGGACTCGGTTTCCCCAGTAGGGGCCGTGCAGGAGCAGCTGATCAATGAGTCTCTCATCATTGATGTTTCTATTTCTCTCTCCCTATTTCTTCCTCTCTCTCTAAAAAGTCAATGAAAACGTATTTTTAAAAAAGAGTATAAACACTAGAGCCAAATGTATGGATCTGAACACTGGCTGTGCTTCTTACCAGCTAGATGTGTGATCTCTGCCAGATTACTTAACTTCTCTGTGCTGTTTTCTTATTTGTAAAGTGGAGATAACAATAGGAATTCGCTCATGGGATTATTTGTGAGGATTAAAGTTAGTTAATATTTGCAAAGCGCTTAGATGTGTGTTAAATGTCCTATCAGACCATCTGCTATGTGGCTGCTGGGGGTCCCTGGGCAGAGGACCTCTCCCCCTGGCCCCCTCGGGGACACTCACATTGCACATTGAGGATGACGGAGGCGTTGGCTGCCGGGCCACTGCCTGGGTCCTGCAGGGAGCAGTTGAGCTCATGCTGGGACCGCTGGGCAGTGACAGTGAGGGTGCTGGTGCCTCCAGAGAAGGCCTCCCCGCCCACACTCAGCAGCCGTGAGGTGCTGGCCTCCTGCAGCTGTCCATCCAGGTACCAGGCCAATCGGGGGGTGCCAGACACCCCTGACACTCGGCAGGTGAAGGGGTGGCGTTCATTCTCCCGAAGTGCCAGCTCAGCCCAGGCCTGGCCATCGATTTGTGGCGCCAACTCCGCCCAACCTGGAACGCGACAGAATATTCTGGGTCGGGATGGTACTGCTCTGTGACAAAGATGAGGTCCAGTTACAGAGGGGCAGCAGGCGGAGAGAGGGCTCCCACAGGGCGTGGCTGCATCGTGGGTATGTGGGCCAGGGGAAACCCAGCGCTGCAGCCGAGGGCCTGAAGGCCGAGGTGCAGGCAAGGAGGGGAGAGAAGTCACGGCCTAGAAGTGTCTGAAGAGGGGTGTACCTGAGCTCAGGAGGGCAGGCAGGAGCAGCAGTGTGTGCGGGAGGGTGGCTGGGCCTGCGGGCAACGCCATGGTGGCCGCGGCCTGGCTGCCAAAAGAAGGGGGCGGGCCTCGACGTTAGCCAGGTGGTAGCGGGCAAATTTATTCCTCCAGGAATTAGCTCTCCAGAAACAAAAATAAAGCACGCAAGTAACACAAATGTAGACCGACCCACAGGGCGGAAGGCAAGGGGGCGAGCAGCCAAGCACGGAAGGCCGAACCGACCCCTGGCGACCTGGCACAGCTCCGCAGATGCAACTCCCAGCCCGGCGCGGCCCGCCCCCGGCGCAGGCGCAGGCCCCCCGCCCTCGCGCCCCTCCCCCAAGGGGCCGTCTGCTCCAGACCCCGTCTCACCCCGCCCCCCGCCCCCGGCGCAGGCGCAGGCGCAGGCGCAGGCCCCCCCGCCCTCGCGCCCCTCCCCCAAGGGGCCGTCTGCTCCAGACCCCGTCTCACCCCGCCCCCCGCCCCCCTCCTTCCGGTTGCGGAGGCGAGGGTGGGCTGAGAGAAGGTGGTCCCGCAGGCGGGGGTCGCGAAGAGCACCCACCCCGCCTCCCGGCCCTCACCTCGCCATCGGCCCAGCGCCGCCACAGGCAGTGACGGGAACAAGCCTGCCGGGCGGCGCCGCGCTGGGCTGGACCAATCAGCGCCGGGGCCGCAGCCGCCTGCCCCGCCCCCCGCCCCTGCCGCGCAGGCGCCTCCCACCCTGGGTGCCCGAAGCCCCGCCCCCGGCCCCTGCCCCCGCAGGCGCCTCCCACCCTGGGCGCCCGAAGCCCCGCCCCCCCGGCCCCCCCCTGTCGCCTGCTCTGACCCCAGGCCCTGACGCGCAGGCGCCTCCCACCCTGGGCGCCCGAAGCCCCGCCCCCGGCCCCTGCCGCGCAGGCGCCTCCCACCCTGGGCGCCCGAAGCCCCGCCCCCGGCCCCTGTCGCCTGCTCCGCCCCCGGCCCCTGCCGCGCAGGCGCCTCCCACCCTGGGCGCTGAAGCCCCGCCCCCGGCCCCTGCCGCGCAGGCGCCTCCCACCCTGGGCGCCCGAAGCCCCGCCCCCGGCCCCTGTCGCCTGCTCTGCCCCAGGCCCTGACGCGCAGGCGCCTCCCACCCTGGGCGCCCGAAGCCCCGCCCCCGGCCCCTGTCGCCTGCTCTGCCCCAGGCCCTGACGCGCAGGCGCCTCCCGCGGCGGCGTAGAAACGAGCAGCAGACTGGCGAGCCGGCGGCTTTATTGGTTGGGGCGCCCCTCCCACCCGCGGGCTCAGCGCGGGGTGCGCTCCCCGCGCAGCTGCCCCATCACGTCGGCCAGCATGCGGTTGCACAGCGCGGCATACGGGTTCAACAGCACCAGCTGGCGCCGCGCGAAGGGGCTGCCCAGCCGCGCCGCCCGCTCGAAGTCCCGGCGGGCGTCGTCGTCCCGGCCCTGCAGCCGCGCCAGCAGCCCGCGCTGCACGAAGCTCTGGCGGGCGGCGCGGCCCCGGCCGCCGCTCAGCGCCACGGCGCGCTCCAGGTCCTCCAGGGCCCCTGCGGACAGCGAGCACAGCCCGGGCTCAGGCCTGGGCCTGGGCCTGGGCCTGGGCGCGGGGCCTGGCGGCGGTGGCCGCTGTTGCTTCACACAGATGGACCCGAGAGCCGGAGACTCGCCCTGGCTCCGGGCTGCGGCCAGTGGCCGGAGAGCCCTCGCCTGCCCCACACCCACCACCCGCAGTGCTGGGAGCCTTTTGAACGGTCACTGTGCTCATGAGTCTGGCCCGTGGCTGGCCCGGAGCAGGCAGTTCGTTCCACATGGGCCTGGGTCCCCATCTGCCACTTGCCAGGTGACTGAGTCCCAGAGCCCCAAATAATTAGTTTCTTACAAATACAGGCAAGCCCATGCCTCTCTTTTTCCTTTTGAAGGCTTTTCGCTCCTTTTTTCCATTGTGTGACTTTTTTAACAATGAGGAAGGGTTCTCCTTCCTTAGTGCCTTTTTAAAAAAAATTGATTTTTAGAGACAGGATGGGAGAGAAAGAGAAATGTCGGCTGCCGCCTGCCGCCTGCACAGCCCCTACAGGGATGGGACCTGTAGGCGTGTGCCCTGCCCGGGAATTGAACCTGGCCGTCTTTGGTGCGTGGCGCGATGCCCAACCAGCTGAGCTACACCGGCCAGGGCTCCACTGTGTGATTTTTAAAACTTTCTCCACTGACCGCCTTTCCTCATTCTTTATTTCCATAGTCTTCACTATTTTGTATCTAATTTTTTTTGAAGGGGGTCTTGGAGCCAGAGCTGGCCTGCCGCATTTTTATTTTTATTGTCCTCATAAAATACTGGGGTGAGGCATGGGAACTCAGCCCCGGGGAGCCTGCTGGCATCTACTGTAGGACCCATGAGCTGCATTTCTTCTGGGTTCTCCCACTTCACTCTCGCCCTTCATAGTCTAGACGAGAGGCCCCGCCAGGGTGGTTGGGGAGCTCGCCAAACTAGCAAGGCTGAGCTGCCTCCTGGCTGTTTTGGCCCCCGGAACCCAGCGAGGGCTCTGGACCTGGGCCTTGGAGCGGCTCTCCGATGGCAACCCTTTTTGGTTTCCGCCGAGGAGCTGGTCTGGAGGAATGGAGAGCCTCCTCCAGGCGAATGGCCTCTGGTCCTCTCTGGGGCTTTGGTCTGTAGGCTGCCTCCAGGACCTTTACAGCCCTGCCCTGCCCTGCCAGGGCCAGACCAGCCTGAAGGAGGGACCCTCGAGGTTCTCCGCTGTTCCCATAATGGAGTCCAGACCACCCGCCTGGCAGTACTGGTCCCACCACCAGGAGTCGTGAACAGTCTCCTCGACTTCTGTGACTCAGCACTGGTCAGCCTGCGCTCTGGTTCCTACCATGGCCCCTTTTGTCCCACTGGCCCCACTCCGGCTAGAATGACCTAAATGCGGCAAGTCTGATCCAATCACTCCCAGTTAAAACCCTTTAGTGATTCCTGTTTACTTTACTTCCAGGCCCTGCCCCATTCTTCCACCACTCCCTGGTCCCAGCCAGCTTGGAGTTGTGATGTTCCCTGTACCTTTCTTTCATGCCTTTCTGGACCTCTACAGGCTGTGCCTTCTCCCACTTCCTCCCCTCCATCCAACGAACTCCTACTCATCCTTCAAAACCCACTCATCAGGAGCAGATCCTTCTCAACCTGTTATGGTGGTATCGTAATTATGTCTGTCCTGGCCCCTAGCCTGCAAGCTTCTTGAGAAGCAGTATCACTCTGGAGCCCTAACACCTGGTTCCAATCCCAGTTCTGCTACTTCTCAGCTGTATGAGAGCAGCATGCACCTAACCTCCAATCTTCAGTGTCTTCATCTGTAAAACGAAGAGAAGACTACACACTTCCAGGGTTGTTGTGAGAATTAAAGTAGTTACTACAGCTTACATGTGAAGTGCTTAGGGCTGGCACATCGTAGTTGCTGTGTCTTTTATCTTTGTGTCCTCAGCACCTGGCCCATTGTTACAGTAGTAGATTCTCATGAAATGTTAAATAAATAAATGGAATGCAATCTAATCTGACTTTCACAATAGCCCCAAGAGGTTAGCAGGGACCATAATACCTCTCTTATAGGTAAGAATGCAGATTCCAGAGCAGTTGAATGACTCCCCACCCCCAAACCCCAACCCTACAACCACTTCATCTCTGGTCTGTGCACCCCAGGGCCCCTTCTGTAGAGGTTCCAGGGCACCTCCCCTCACCTGCCACATCTCCCTGGAGCCGCCGGGCCTGGGCTCGGTTGTTGTAGGCTGACGCCCTCTCGGGCAGCAGGTTGATGGCTTGGCCAAGCCTCTCCAGCGCTGTGCTGAGGTCGCCGGCCTCTGCTGCTGTCACCGCCTGCAGCTCCAGGGCCTTGGACTGCTCCAGCTGTGCTTGCGGGAAAACTCCACCTGTGCCAGGGAGGGAGCCAGGAGGGGGCAGGCGTGCAGTTGGGAGCAAGAAGCAAAAGCCACCTCAGGCTGTGGACACGTGAGTCAGAACTGACTGGGCTGAGGGGTGGGTCACAGCTGGATAAGATGCGGTATTTGGGATGGGGGTGTGAGGGGGAGCCGAGGTCACCCAAGGCTAAGAGCTAGCACTGCCTAAACCCTAAAGGAACCTGGGAATGAAGAGAATGAAGCTCATGCTCCTTAGCCTGCAGCTAAAAAGACTTGCCCAAGGCCACACAGCCTGTGAGTTGCACAGCTTGAATTTGAACCCAGGTCCTTTCCTGAGCTTGCCCCCGTTTTGCTCGACTGCACTGCCTCCAACACTAAGACCTCTGTGACACCCCCAGGTCACGACAATCCCTCCCCACACACCCCAGCTTTTCAGCCTTAAGTCTCAGTAAGGCTTAGGTGTCACCCCTTTAGAAACAGGACATAAAAACCTCAATGGGGCCCTAGCCGGTATGGCTCAGCGGATAGAGCGTCGGCCTGCGGACTCAAGGATCCCAGGTTCGATTCCGGTCAAGGGCCTGTACCTTGGTTGCAGGCACATCCCCAGTAGGGGGTGTGCAGGAGGCAGCTGATCGATGTTTCTCATCAATGTTTCTAACTCTCTCTCCCTCTCCCTTCCTCTCTGTAAAAAAATCAATAAAAAATATATTTAAAAAACAAACAACAAAAAAAACCTCAATGGGGACACCAGTTCCCACCGGGACCGATGGAAAGCCAGAGTGCACTGTGGGAGGATCTGCTCAGTGCTTGCTTGTGATGGCAGGTGGCACTGAATGCTCGCTTAGCTTGCAAGAGCCCTGCCTGCCCTCTCTGGTCTTTGTGGTGGTATTGTTATGACAGTGATGTGAGAGTTTAATAGCACCCTCCTACCCCCCAACACAGTGAAGCTTGGGTCATGGGGAGAAGTGAGTGGTGAGGTACATTCGGGTGTGAGGGCTGAAGGACTGAGACAAGCCCTGGGCCTTTCCTCTTGGCAGTGACTCTTGTCAAACGCCCATCAGTGTACAAGGGATCCGCAGATCTTTAAGGCCAAGCTCAACCATTGCCCAAGGGTCTGGAATAAACACGGGGTTTTGCAAGACCACCTACCGCGGCCTCCCCAGGAAGGCCTGCAGACCAGCCAATGTAGAGAGCTATCCTCCAAGGTCAAATACTCACCTTCATCTTCTTCCTCAGCTTCCACTCCCAGGTCCAACCCAACGACGTCTCCAAATGGGGTGTCGGGGTGGAAGATGGCCTGCAAAACTGCCTGATCGTTGTGAGTCCCCATGGTGCTCAGCTCCAAAACTCCAAAAAGGTGACTCAGGACGAGCGGAGGGAGGGAGAAGCGGTGGGTGGGTCTGAGCTTTGCAGCCAGTGGGTCTGAGGGAGGTTGTTTGAGGACCATCCCCATGAAGAGGAGTGTCTCACAGTGTAAACTGGATGTCCTTTGGCCCTGGGCTCGTGACCCTGGCTTGGCAGAACATTTACAGCTATTTCTCAACCACCTCCTACCAGCACCCCCATCCCAGGAGAAACAGTAAATAAATACAAGTTCAGGCTTAAGGTGGAGTGGAGCAAAGAGCCGTTCTGTCCAGGTGCTCCTTTGCATGCTTTTATTATATTCAGATCAGGAGGAAACCAACAGAAGCCAGGGCTGGACGACCCATGGATAAGGGAGGGGGTATGCAGGCAGTAAAGGAACCTGGGAATGAAGAGAATGTCTTCTTGAACCTTTCTTTACATTCAGGATTAGGTGCTGAGTACACATCGATAAGGACAGGAAATACTGTGGAGAGAGCCAGTGTGTAAGGCAGGGGACTGCGGAAGGCATCCTGTGCCCCTCCCCCAACCCTCCGCCCAGCCGAAGCCGAAAGAAAGCTCCACCACGTGCAGCAATAAACTTGACATGTTTATTAATTAAACTATCACTTAAATAAAAAAAAGTGCATAGAAAATAAACATGTTTAAAAACTCCTTTTTTTTTTACAACTATGTACACTTTTTACTTTTACATTCAGTCTTTCGTAGAGAGCTTTCAGCACTATTATTTTTTGAACTATTAAAGTTATTTTCCTTCATCCCTGTCACAGGGAGTTAACACTGATGGACTTTAGACATTCCCCCCCCCCCCTTTTTTTTTTTCTCTTTTTTCTCTAACCAGAAGCTTGGAAGAACACAAGGAAAGAAAACAAACAAACAAACCGAAAGATCTGTTATACATGATAAAGGTATCAAGAAGTGTCATTTTTAGGAAAGAAGCTTGTCATCTGTTGAGCTTTTGAAACAATTATTCAACTATCTGTATTTACTAAAGAGACTGTTAAAAGTTCAATGAAAGAAACACCACGAGTCTATTTTCTTGGTTGAAGACAGAACTAGAGTACCTGGGAGCAAGATACCAGGAAAGCACAGAACACAATTTTCCCCTAAATGCAGGTGGTAACCCCAACACTCATAACCAAACATAGAAAAACAAGGAGTACAGATACTGCCTGGCAACATCCACTGGCAGGGAAGCATCCAGGAGGCACCTCCTGCATCTCTGGCCGCTGGAGCCGCTGTCGCCTCCCGGCGTCCGGGCCTCCCCATTCCCGAGCATCAGAGGGCCAGCGGCTTTTCCCGCCGCCACTAGCAACTGGAGCACACCCTTATCTATAGTGTTAAGAGAATGAAAGCCATGGACTGCACGAGGCTTGTTACACGGTGCGTTACTATGAGTTCCTATATATATCATATTTATACTTATTTGAAAACCAAAACACAAAAGTTGCAAGTTTTCAGAGTGTGAGTCTTGACTGGTGTTCGTGATTCGGCATAAAACCATCTGCTCAATCACCTTGTATTGCTTTAAATGAAGGAGACGAAACAAAATCACACCCAGCCCTTTGCAATGACCCGCTTTTCCTTAAAAAAAAAAAAAAAAAAGAAAAAGAAAAAGAAAAAAAATTTTCACTTAAAGTATCCCAAATCAAACATAAAAGTTATCATCTGACAAGGTTTGGACCTTTAGTAGTTTCGGATATTTGATTGAACGTCAGTCCTTTAGAAAGATACATTCATTAAGAGATTTGTTGTGTGAAATCCAGGGTGCCGCGTGGAACTCGCCGCGTGGCCGGGGATCTGCAGGGAGAGCAGGGTGGGGCCTGGATCGCGCAAAGGAGCCTGGGCGGAGCACACAGCTGCCAGGGCTCCCCGTAACTCGCTCCTGGTCTAAAACCAGGAGGGGTTGTGCTGAAGGTGGTGGACAGAAACAGCGGGACCGAGTTCTGGCCAAAGGGTCAGGGTCAGCAGCTATTCCGGTTACACAGCGTCTCCGCCACCAGGCGGCGGCCACAGCAGCAGAGCCGTGCGGGTGCCAGTGCTCACAGAACCAACCAGGTTGCAGCCTGTCACTCCTTAGGGACTTGGGGTGCCCCTTGGAGACTCTTAGGAGTGACCCACCGCAGCACCTGCCTGCACTTCTGTGAGGAGACTTCTTAGCTCCCTTTCAAAACAAATTTGGGCGTTTTGGAGGCAGCTGTCCCACCTTCTGCCTGCTTAGCTCTCTCCCCAAGTCCCTGGCAGGTTGGTGGAAGTTTGGCAATGAACTCAAGGCTGAGCTGTGGGAGGGACTTGTTTCCGTGGTTATAACCAGGGAGGGCAAGGCCAGGCAGACCACCTGCAGCCACAGGAGACGCAGGTTTGGGACAGAGAAGAGGGGCTCACAGTACGAGGCCTGGCAGACCAGGAACTGGGTCTGCTCAGCTGAGTGTCCCCCACCCCAGACTGGCCTTTGGTGAAGTCATGACCCATCAGTGCATTAATCATTCCAGTAACAAATGCAGCTTAAGGTTTTTTCCTAAAAAAAAAAAAAAAAAAAAAAAAAAAAAAAAAAAAAAAAAAATTAAAGGATTTACAAAAACCTCACACAGTGCAATAATAAAGGAAACCAGACAGTAGTGAACCTTCGGGCCACCATGTCTTGTTCACGGGCAAGAGGAAGGGAGGGAGGTCTGGGTGGAGTGCCTTCTCCGTGCCTCAGGGCAGTCTGCCACCCTGGCCACAGTGCGGGCCCCGCACGCGGGGACAGTGCATGTTCCAGCAGAGCCACCACACGGAGTTCGTAAGGTCACGGGAGCCCAGGCGCCCAGGGCGAAGGCACAGCAGAGCTGGGAGCCAGGGCAGAGCTGGCGGAGTATTGCTTGGCTGCACTTCCCAGGGACGGGCTCCGGGGAAGGCACCGCGTGCTGCCTGCCGAGGCGGAGCAGCAGATCTGCTCCGTCGGGAGTGGCCAGACTGCTTCAGCTTCAATGGGGTCTCTGCAGGAATGAGGGCTCAGTGGGCACGGGAGGAACAAGGTGATCTACGAGGCAGATGGTGACGGGGATGTCAGGTGCCATCCGCTCGGTCGCTAACCGTGAAGCGGGAAAGGAGAGGACCACGTGTCACCGCTCGGAGCCAGGGCCAGGAAGGGGACAGTGCGGGAAAGAAGAGGAGCGGCCCCATGGGGCTGGGTGACCTTCCTTTCCTTTTATTGTTGAAGAGCAGACCCAGGAAACGTGTATGTCAACAGGGCACAAACAAACTACACACGGAACAACGGAAACTTCCAGGAGGAGCTGGGCAGGAAAAGCCAGACTTTGCATGTACAGCTGAATAGTTTCTTTAACTTCATCCTATGAAAATAAAAACTTATTTAAAACCGATCTTTTAAATTAGGATAATACCGCGGTTTAAAAAATAGCCTTGTCATAAGTGCTTCTCCCTATGAAGTGCTTCTCATAGAAAAATATACAAAATATATTTACATTTATAAAACCTTAAATAGTAAACTGTAAACAGAACAGAGTAAAATCTGATGACTTAATTTAATAGGTCGGGACACTGTCTCGGGAAGGGGGAAGCAGTGGGTGCCGGGTGACCACGTCCGGGGGCGCAGGGCAGTAGTGTCATGAACTCACTCAGCCGTGGAGTTTGCATAGGTGGCCGTCCCCTCAATGCAAGGTGCTCAGTCCCCAAGGTTTGGGCCTTGAAATCTGATTAGTGTTGTGCCTTCAACTGGACATGGACCCTTTAAAGATCAAGTCTTCCTATGTCGTCACAAAGGGAAAATGGTCACCATGGCCTAGGGATGGGGCCCAGAGGCACCCTGGCCCGATGCTCTGGTTGCTGCATGCCTCAGCTACTGAAACAATCTTTCCCTTGTCTCAAATACCAGGCTCTGGACATTTCTCCAAAACTCTCAGCGGAGCTATGAGAAAACGCCTCCTTCTGTCTGGTTCCGGCCAAGGCCTCCCGTCCACCTCCCACTGGGAGTGCCTCCAGGCTCAGGGGACGTTGGGGGGCGCACAGTATGCCCACAGGGAGTGTCCTTGAGCAGGAGTCACAGTCTCCTCCACCCAGAGAGAATGGAAAGCAGTGGAGGCCGAGCAGGGAAAACGCGGGAAGGGGAGTGAAGAGGAGTGAGGAGGAAGCTGCTCCTACTGTTAAGGAAGGTAATTGGCTGAGATAAGGCCCATGGGGACATCCTCCCACTTACAGCCACAGGCTTGGCGTTTGGTAATTAATTGGCACAACCCCAACACAGCCTTCGACACCAAAGGTGCTGAGAATCCTCTTTCCCAACCAGAAGCGAGCGCTCACTGGGAAGGCAAGGAAACCACGCGCCTCCTGTTTGTTCCCCGACGGCTCTAGGTGGGCCCGGCTGGCAAGTGGTCAGGGACCAAACCACCCCACACCCAGGGCTCTGGCTGGCCCCTGGCTGCAGGGCGTGGGAACGGGCCACGGAGAGGACGGCCACTGCTCTCTGAGGAGAGGCTCAGCCCAACCTCCCAACACAACTCATCCAGAGCTCCTTCCAGGCACGTCTACTAGGGACCCCTCTCCCCATTTTTTAACAGCACATAACCAGGGGCCCCAGCAGAAGGCAGGTCACGGATCTTTTCTGAGACCTCATCTCTCCCCAGGGCTGCGATCACATGTATAATGTGAATACGGGGACACAGGGCTCAGCCATCGGGGAGGCCCTTCAACAGTGCCCCGCAGGCCCGGACTCCCGGCTCTGGCGAAGGTGGTCCTGGTCGCGGCACTGGGGAGAGGAGCAGCTTTAGTTTAGGAACTTCCGGCATTTCTTGGCGCCACAGTTGCAGGGTAGCTTGTTGCTGGCATCCTCGATGGGGAATTTGTAGTCGTAGGTGAGCTCCTCCCCGCGGTAGATCTTGCGCATCGCGAAGATGACAATGTGCTTCTGCCCATCGATGTTGATGACCCGGGAGTAGCAGTTGGGCTCGCACGAGTGGTTGATGAAGCGGGCAGCGTTGCCATGCATGGTGGCATCCACCACCTCGGAGTCATCGATGCGGAACATGTAGCAGCCGATGCCCTGCATGCGAAGGAGAACGGGGAACCTGTGATTCAGTACAGCTCAGATTTGAGAGTGTTTCCCAACCTTTTCTTTCTTTTTTTAACTGAGAAATACGTGTTTTAAAAAAATTTTTGTTAACCCTCACTGAGGATATTTTCCCATTGCTTTTTAGGGAGAATGGAAGGGAAGGGGAGGAACAAAGAGAGAAACATCGATGTGAGAGAAATACATCAGTTGGCTGCCTTCCACACTTGCCCCGCCCAGGGCCGGGGATCGAGCTGCAACCAAGGTATGTGACCGTGACGGGACCTGACCTGAGACCTTCCATCTGGGGGCTGATGCTCTATCCACTGAGCCACACCGGCCAGGGCCCAACCTTTTCCTGATGTGACTTATACTTGCTGCTGCTAAACAACATTTCTTCTAGTGTAATTTCCAAATTCCTCCCATTTCTCAAGACACTTCCATGATGAATTCCTAGATTATAGACACTAGATTACTGGTTTCTTTTTTTCTTTTCTTTTTGATGTTCCAGCCAACAGGAAGAGAAACCTGAGAATTGTGTTGCTATGTGGTTTTGACTCTGAGATCCATTCAGACAAACCTTCAGTGAGTATTTTGTATACTAATCCTTAGAGTGGATTGTGAACTTTCACTGGTCCCACCACAAATTTCAGAGGATACAGAAATGTTGAAAAAAAAAAAAAGTGTGTTTGAATTAATAAAGTACTATTTTAAAAAAATTGATTTTTAGAAAGAGAAGAAGGGAGAGGAAGAGAGAAACATTGATGTGAAAGCACAACATTGATTGGCTGCCTCCTGCATGCCCCCTACCAGGGATCGAGCCCGCAACCTTTCTGTGCAGGGGATGATGCCAACCAACTGAGCCACAGGGGCCGGGGAATACTATTTATTTTTTGATCTAGAGATATTTATAGTTGGTGGTCACTTTCTATAACAAGACAAAAGGAGAAAGTGTGAGACACACCTTGCTGTCGTAGTACTTCTCTCTCTTGTCAGTCTGGATGGAGCGGATGACATTGCCAGCGTACTCGATCACCATCTCACCCGCATCAATGTTTCTCTTACAAAAGAGACCCCGGCCATGGATGGGAGACCTAGGACAGGACGATGGACAAGAGGTCAGCCACACATCCCACAATAAGGTTAACTGTGTGAGTTAACACAGTCTACACGAATTAATGAGTAGAATCCCCTTAGTCCCTCAAGAGGGACAGACACTTGGGGGAAAAAGAACATGGCCCCACCTGGTCTGAGGACAGGACCTTTCTGACACGTGGCCAAGGACGAAAGTGCTCTCCATTTTGCATACAGCCACTGACGAAGCAGCAAGGGAAGCTTTGCTGGGTTAAATGCATTGTTCAGTGTAAGAACTGCAGGACCCAGGGCCCCAGGTTCAATGAATACTACCTACAACCCCAGCTTTCTGAGGGGGGCACGCACTCGAGCAGTGGGTCCACTTCGATTTTGGAAAACATCACCAGTTTCCTGGAATTCTCTCTAGAATCGCAGTCATACCTGTAGACACCAACAGCCTCTTTAGACGTCCTCTTCAAGTGCCGGAAGCGCATGGGCATGGGCAGGTCCATGCTAGTCGCCCTCCTACGGAGACAAGGACGGAGTAATGAACTCCACTCAGTTCTAAGTCTTAGACCAAAGGATCCTGGAGGAGAAGACTCAGTGTTCTCTTTGCTCAGTGCCAAGCAAACAAGTACCTTATAAAATTAGGACTCTTTTAAATACTTCCTTTTTTTTAAATACTCACCTGAGGATATTTTCCCATTGATTTTAGAGAGGGTGGAATAGAGAGAGAAAGACAGAGAGAAATATCGTTGTGTGAGAAACACATCGTTGGTTGCCTCCTGCACGCCCCCTCCCCTCCGACCAGGGCCCAGGCTGGGAGGAGCCTGCAACTGAGGTACATGCCCTTGACTGGAATCGAACCCAGGACTCTTTAGTCTCCAGGCAGGCGCTCCAGCCACTGAGCCAAATGGGCTAGGGCTAAAACCTATAGTGTTTTCTGACCAGGGTGAAGCCAGAGCTGGCAGAGTGCACTACAGCCGAAGAAGAGAAAACGGACACCTTAGAGTTATTTGATTTCTCCTCTAACACGCTGTCTCTGCAGCCGGCTCCTGCCACCTCCCCACATGGCCTCTCAGGCCTCTTAGTTGCCTGGGGAAGTCTGGTGAGGCCCAGCTACACCCGAGGAGCCAGCAGAGGGAGGCAGAGAGTGCAGCGTCCGCCCTCCGACTCACCGAGCCGACTTCAGCTGCACCTCCTCCTCTTCCTCGTCGTTGGGGTTGTACTCAGGCGGCTGCCGGTGCTTGGAAGCCAGGAAATTAAACATGTCAAACGCCGACTTCCTGGAGCCAAGGGATTAGAATACATTTAAAGAAATAACTCAATCAAAGCAATAGAGTACGTGCGAACACTGAACATCTCCTGGTTACGTGGGAAAATAATTACATCATCAGGTAATAAATTCGGACCCCAAACTGCTTCCAGAAAAGAACAAGACTTGCCTCAGGTGCACCTCAGCCCGGGCTGAGCCGTGAGGGTTCAGGGGCGGTTCATTGGCCTCCTCCGGTTTGTGGAAACGGAACTTGTAATTCCTACAGTGCTTGGCACCCGACAGCTGCTCGGTCAGGAACACAACCGCGTCGTGGAGAATACCCAGCATCCGCAAGCCATTCACGCCTGCGGGGCAGAGGCGCGGGGTGAGGAGCAGCAGCAGGTGCGTGGCCAAAGGCCCAGCCAGGGAGCAGCCGCGGAGGCTGCTCACGGGCGAACTGAAGACCAGCCAGGAATTCCCACTGGATGGCCATTCAAATGATGCAGACACAGCCCTGGCCAGTGTGGCTCAGTTGGTTGAGCATCATCCCACACACCGAGAGGTCACGGGCTTGATTCCCAGTCAGGGTGCCTGCCCAGCTTGTGGGCTCGATCCCCAGTAGGGGGTGTGCAGGAGGCAGCTGATCGATGTTTCTCTCTCTCCCTCTCCTACCCCCTCCCTAAAATCAATCAAACATATTTTTAAATAAAATTATGCGAATACAGATCTATCAATATGGACAACATTTGTGACAGATAAAGTGAAAACAGCAAATGAAAACTATGGACTGGTATCTCTGCTCTGTGTGCACAGAGACATGCTATAGGCCCAACTTCATTTTCTGGTCCTATGACCACAGGGGCCGGGTCCCTAGCTCCAGCTCCAGGGACGTAAACCGAGGCTCCGAGAACACCCACACCGCCCCAGGCCACGCAGCTGGCGTGGCAGAATCCGAGCCGCGGATGGTGTCACTCCGCTGGCTCCCTTCCTTCCTTTCTTTTTTTAAATATGTTTTTATTGACCTCAGAGAGGAAGGGAGCGGGAGAGAGAGAAACATCAATGGCAAATTGGCTTCCTATTTAAATCAGTCAAGAGTTGGGGTTTCTGTCACTTGAGGCCAAAAGCATTCTCAGGGATAACGGATGACATAGGTATAAAGAGTGGTCACAAAAGGCGGAAGTCTGGAAGGGCTGTGCCGGGCCTTGATGGAAGGCCATTCGCGGCCGAGGGAACTGATGAAACTTGGTGCGCTAACGCAGAAGGCTCTGTAAGCCACGAGAATGCCTTGGGTACATGCTGACAATTCAGCTTTCGCGTCCCCAATCCCAGAGGTTGTGGTTCATGAGCTGGGGGGGGGGAGCGGCCAGAGAGAGGTCAATGGGGGAAAAAGGAGACTCGTGTAATACTTTAAACAATAAAGAATTTCAGTTAAAAAAAATGCTGCAATCAAAAGACATAGGGTTGCCCTAGCCAGTTTGGCTCAGTGGATAGAGTGTCAGCCTGTGGACTGAAGGGTCCCAGGTTCAATTCCAGGCAAGGGCACATGCCTGGGTTGCAGGCTCGATCCCCAGTGGGAGGTATGCAGGAGGCAGTGATCAATGATTCCCTCTCATCATTGATATTTCTATCTCTCTCCCTTCCTCTCTGAAATCAATAAAAATATATATATTAAAAAAAAAAAGACATAGGGTAGCTGAATAGATTAAAAAAATGACCCAATTATATGCTGTCTACAAGAGATCCACCTCAGAACAAAAGACTCACACAGGATGAGAGTGAAGGGATGGAAAAAATGCAAACGGGAAAGAAAAAAAAGCTGGGATACCAATACTCATACCTGACAAAAACAGACTTCAAAATGAAGGCCATCATAAAAGACAACAAAGGTCATTACATAATACTAAAGAGATCAATCCAACAAGAAATTATAACTCTGGGAAACACATATGCACGCAATGTAGGAGCACCTAATTATATACAGATGGATTTAAGTGACATTTATAGAACATTTCACCCCAAAGCTGTAATGCACATGGATGATTCACAAAGACAGACCACATGTTAGGACACAAAACAAGTCTCTACAAGTTCAAGAAGACTGAAATCATATCAAGCATCTTCTCAGATCACAGTGGAATGAAATTAGAAATAAACTACAGTAAAAACATCCCAAAACATTCAAACACATGGAGGCTAAATAGCATGTTACTAAACAACTAGAGGCCCAGTGCACGAAATTCGTGCACGGGGGAGGGGGTGTCCCTCAGCCCAGCCTGCACCCTCTCCAATCTGGGATCCCTCTCACAATCAGGACTGCTGGCTCCCAACTGCTCACCTGCCTGCCTTCCTGATTGCCCCTAACCGCTTCTGCCTGCCAGCCTGATCACCCCCTAAGCACTCCCCTGCCAGCCTGATCACCCCCTAAGCACTCCCCTGCCAGCCTGATTGCCCATAACTGCCCTCCCCTGCCAGCCTGGTCACCCCTAACTGCCCTCCCCTGCAGGCCTGGTCCCTCCCAACTGCCCTCCCCTGCTGGCCATCTTGTGTCCACATGGGGGCAGCCATCTTGTGCATTGGAGTGATGGTCAATTTGCATGTTGGGATATCCTATTTTATTAGATAGGATAGAGGCCTGGTGCATGGTGGGGGCCAGCTGGTTTGCCCTGAAGGGTGTCCTGGATCAGGGTGGGGGTTCCCTTGGGGCGTGGGGTGGCCTGGGCGAGGGGCCTGTGGTGGTTTGCAGGCCAGCCACACCCCCTGGCAACCCAAGCGGAGGCCCTGGTATCTGGGATTTATTTATCTTCTATAATTGAAACTTTGTAGCTTTGAGCGGAGGCCAGAGCAGGCCAGGGCGGGCGGAAAGCTTGGCTTCCTCCATCGCCGGGGGCAACCCAAGCCTCCTGCTCTCTCCAGCTCCGTGGCTGCTGCCATTTTTGTTGGGATTTATTTATCTTCTATAATTGAAACTTTGTAGCCTTGAGCGGAGGCCTGGGCTGGCCAGGGTGTGCACGAAGCTTGGCTGCCTCCATTGCCAGGGAAACCCAAGCCTCCTGCTTGCTCTGTGGCTGCAGCCATCTTGGTTGGGTTAATTTGCATATTCGCGCCTGATTGGCTGGTGGGCGTGGCTTGTGGGTGTAGCAGAGGTATGGTCAATTTGCATATTACTCTTTTATTGGCTAGAAGGATGAATGGGTTTCCAATGAGATCAAGAAGGAAATAAAAAAACTTCCTTGAAAGAAATGAAAATGAACACACAACAACCAAAAATCTCTGGACACAGCAAAAGCAGTCCTGAAAGGGAAGTTCATAGCACTAGAGGCCCACTTCAAAAAATAAGAAAAATTAATAACAAACTATTTAATCCTACAATTTAAAGAGCTAGAAAGAGAACAAGAAAAGCCGAGAGTAAGTAGGAGGAAGGAAATAATAAAGATTAGAGCAGAAATAAATGACAGAGACTAAAAAGACAATACAAAAAAAATCAATGAAACCAAGAGCTGGTTCTTTGAACGGATAAACAAGATTGAGGAGCCATTAGCTAGACTCATCAAGAAACAAAGAGAGAGGACCCAAATAAATAAAATCAGAAACAAAAGCGGAGAAGTAACAAATGACACCACAGAAATACAAAGGATTTTAAGAAAATACTATGAACAACTATATGACAACAAGCTGGACAATGTGGACAAAATGGGAAAATTCCTACAAAAATATAATCTCACAAAACTGAATCAGGGAGAATCAGAAAACCTGAGTAGGCCAATAACAACTGATGAAATAGAAGCAGTAATAAAAAAAACTCCCAGCAAACAAAAGTTTCACAGGGGAGTTTTACCAAACATTCAATGAAAAACTAACACATATCCTCCTCAAACTATTAAAAAAAAAACCCAAAAAACCCCAAAAAAAACCCAAAAGGAAGGCACACTTCCAAGCTCATTTTTGAGGCCAGCATTATCCTAATCCCAAAACCAGATAAAGACACTACAAAGAAAGAGACTTACAGGCCAATATCCCTGATGAACACAGATGCTAAAATCCTCAAGAAAATATTAGCAAATTGGATCCAGCAATATATTAAAAAGATCATACACCATGATCAAGTGGGATTTATTCCAGGGATGCAAGGCTGGTACAATATTCCCAAATCAATAAATGTGATACATCACAAACAAATTAAAAAAAAAAAAAAAAAAAAAAAAAAAAAAAAAAAAAAGATCATATCAATAGATGCAGAAAAAGCATTTGACAAAATCCAACACCCATTTTTGATAAAAACTCAGCAAAGTGGGAATACAGTGATCGTATCTCAACATAATAAAGGCCATATATGACAAACATACAGCCAAAATCATACTCGATGGGAAAAAATGAAAACCATTTCCCCTAAAACCAGGAACAAGACAGAGATGTCTGCTTTCACCACTCCTGTTCGACATAGTACTGGAAGTCCTAGCCACAGCGATCAGACAAGAAGAAGAAATAAAAGGCATCCAAATTGGAAAGGAGAAAGTAAAACTCTCATTATTTGCATATGACATGATATTGTACATAGAAAAGACTCCACCAAAAAACTATCAGATTTAATAAATGAATTTGGCAATGTAGCAGGATATAAAATCAACACCCAGAAATCTATGTTTTTTTTGTACACCAATATTGATTTTCAGAAAGAGAAACTAAACAAACAATCCCATTTACCATTGCAACAAAAAAAATTAAGATACTTAGGAATAAACTTAACCAAGGCAGTAAAAGACTTGTACTCGGAAAACTACAATTAATATTCGATAAAGAAGGCAAGAATATACAATGGAGTCAAGAGAGTTTCTTCAATGAATGGTGTGGGGAAAATTGGGCAGATACATGCAAAAAATTGGAACTAGAGACCACCAACTTACACGATACACAAGAATAAACTCAAAATGGATAAAAAAGACTTAAATGTAAGTTGTGAAACCATAAACATCCTAGAAGAAACCAAAGGCAGCAAAATCTCAAACATCTCTCGTAGCAATATATTTACCGATACATCTCTTAGGACAATGGAAACTGAGAAAACAAACAAATGGGACTATATCAAAATGAAAAGCTTCCGCACAGCAAAAGAAACAATTGCCAAAACAAAAAGGGAGCTCACTGCAGGGGAGAACATATTTGGCGATGATACATCTGATAAAGGGCTAATACCCAAAATATATAAGTAACTCATAAAACTTAAAAGAAGACAAAAAACCCAATTAAAAAAATGGGCAAAGGACCTAAACAGACACTTCTCCAAAGTGGATACACTGATGGCCAAGAGACATATGAAAAAAAGCTCAAAGTCACTGATCATCAGAGAGATGCAAATTAAAACAACAACGAGATATCACCTCACAACTATCAGAATGGCTACCATCAGCAAATCAACAAATGACAAGTGCTGACGAGGATGTGGAGAAAAGGAACCCTAGCCGAAACCGGTTTGGCTCAGTGGATAGAGCGTCGGTCTGCGGACTGGAAGGTCCCAGGTTCGACTCCGGTCAAGGGCATGTACATTGGTTGTGGGCACATCCCCCGGTGGGGGGTGTGCAGGAGGCAGCTGGTCGATGTCTCTCTCTCATCGATGTTTCTAGCTCTCTATCCCTCTCCCTTTCTCTCTGTGAAAAATCAATAAAATATATTTAAAAAAAAAGAAAAAAAAGAAAAGGGAACCCTAGTGCACTGCTGGTGGGAATGCAGACTGGTGCAGCCACTATGGAAAAATAGTATGGAGTTTCCCCAAAAATTAAATATGGAACTGCCATTTGACCCAGTGATCCCAATTCTAGGAATATATCCTAGAAACCTGCAACACCAATCAGAAAGAATGTATGCACCCCTATGTTCATAGCAGTGCAATTTACAATATCTAAATGCCCATCAGGAGACGAGTGGGTAAAAAGCTGTGGTACATTTACACCATGGAATACTATGCAGCAGCAAAAAAAAAAAAAAAAGGATCTTTTACCCTTTGAGACAGCATGGAGGGACCTGGAGAGTATCATGCTAAGTGAAATAAGCCAGTCAGAGAAAGACAAGTATCACTGATCTCACTCATATGTGGAATCTAATGAACAAAATATATCCAGAGACAGTGAACAGAATGTGGAATCTCAGAGGGAAGGCGGGAAAGAGTGAGTGGGTGGGAGGTAATCAACCATAGAACTTGCATGCATGCCTGTATAACCCATGGACACAGACAATGTGGTGGTGAAGGCCTGGGGCAGAGATGGGCTAGAAGGGTTTAATGGGGGGAAGGAGGACATATGTAATACTTTCAATAATAAAGATTACAAAAAGGGAAGATGCTATAAAAAGTGCTAGTATTCATTATTTCCCTGAATTCTGTTTCAAATCCCTTCAGTCAGGATAATGCTCTTAATTGGGCACATTAGGTATATTAGGGTACATAAATACATAGCTACATATAAATGAATAGCTGCCAATAATGTCAAGTTCATTATTTTAATTAATCCTCACAACGAAGATCAAAAGTTGCATTAATATTATCACCTTATAGATACGGAGATCCAGGCTCAGAGAAGTTAGTTAGCTGCAAACAATAGAATATCAATAGCAACAGGGCAGAAATAGAGCTTAACTGCCTAACTCCGTTATAACTGCCTCCAGGGCGCAGGGTTCCTTACCATTGCATATTGCAGCACAAGACATGGATAAAACAAAGAAATCTTTGTGCCACTGGAGAAAGAAAGGGCCAGGCTATTCAATCTGAGGAGGAGAACACTGAGCCAACCCTCCAGGAGTAGAATTTTACACGTTACCAATAACTAGTTCAGGACAACTAAGCACAAATTTAATTACAGTTCCTCCAGTGACAACCAGTTGGTCAGAGCCGGACCCATGAACCCTGTTTTCTTGCCCCAAAATATCTCCCTCACCAATCTGCAAAAAACGGGAGGACACTATCCATAGAGTAAAAAGCCAGCCCACAGAATGAGAGCAATTATTTGCAAACATGTATCTAATAAGGAATTAATATTAATTAAATAACCCAAGTGTCCATCGACAATCAATGGATAAGCAAAATGTAAAATACAGATATAGTAAAATATTATTCAGCCGTAAAAAGAAAGTAAATCCTGACATATACTACAACATGGATGAACTTTGAGGACATTATGGTAAATGAAATAAGCAAGTCACAAACTGTATCCTATATAATAAAAGGGTAATATGCAAATAGACCAAATGGCAGAACAACCAACCAACCAACCAATCAAAGCGTAATATGCTAATGATATGCTAAGGCTGCTCAACCGCTCGCTATGACGTGCACTGACCACCCGGGGGCAGATGCTCCAACTGGTAGGTTAGCTTGCTGCTGGTGTCCGGCCAGTCAGGACTGAGCTAGAAGGGCCGGACACACTCTGGAGCCCTTCCGTGGTCCCTCCCCAGCCCAATCGGGCACTGGTGGGGTCCCTCAGCCTGGGCTGCACCCTCTCGCAACCTGGGACCCCTTGGGGGATGTCGGAGAGCCGGTTTCAGCCTGATCTCGCAGGCCACTCGCCTTGGGAGGGCACCAGATATAGGATTCCCAATCAGGACTGATTAGGTGTGAGCCCGTGGCTGGCACAGTGGGGTCGGGATGAACGGAAGTGGCAGGTAGGAGGTGCAGGCGGCATTGGACTGCGGGTTGGCCCGATCCCTGCAGGCCACCCAGAGGGACCCCACCCATGCACGAATTTGTGCACCGGGCCTCTAATGATTATATAAGGTGCTTAAAGTAATCCAACTCACAAAGACAAAAACTATAATGGTGGTTGCTAGGGGCCAGGGTGAGAAGAATGAAGAGTTATGGGTGGTGATGGCTATACAACATTGTGAATGTATTTAACACCACTGAATTTCTACCCTTCAAAATGGTTAAGATGGTAAATTTTATGTGTATTTTGCCAAAATTCATTTGTTTAAAAAAAAAAAAAAAAAAAAAAAAGGCCAGGAGTACTAAGGCCACATTATAGCAGAGCATATTAAATAAAAGAAGCCAGCCCCAGAAGGCCACATGTTGTACGATTCCTTTTTTTGCACTGGATGAACTATACTTAAATTTGTACAGTCGTTCTGAACTGGTTACCGGTAATGTGTAAAATTCTCCTCCAGTTGAACAGCCTAGCCCTGTCCCACGTATGAAATACACAGCAAACCCACCGGCACAGAAAGCGGACTTGTGGTGGCCAGGGGCTGGAGCTTGACTGCTGATGGGTTGCTCTCAGCGATAATGAAAATGTCCTGGCATGATACAGAAATGACGGTTGTTCCTTTGTGAACATACTAAAAGCCACTGAATTGTATGCTTTAAAGGGGTGAACGGTATAGTAAAAGAATTATATCGCAATAAAGTTGTGAAATTTTATTTTTTAAAAAAGAAAGTTGCTGTGTTTTGTTTTGTTTTAGAATCAACTCTATAATGTAGACCAACAAGCTACCAGAATATTCTGAGACAGGAGCAAAATGAGCACGTCAGCCATTACCTGCAAACGAGAGCTGCTTTAGACGGGCATTGGATCGCGCTTCCTGGACTTTATCTGTCAGCGACTTCCAGGCATCTGTGAGGAAATGAAATGTTCCAACAAGTGTCTCGTGCCAGTGGCGGCGCAAGCACTGCTCTCAGAGTCCCGTGGCGTGAAAGCGCACCCTCCCGCTGCAGCAGGTTTTGTTTCGTTAGTTTAAATCAGTGCGTGCCTGAGAAGCTGAGTGGGACAGTCTCTTTCCAGAGAAAGGACACAGAGGCAGTAAGGGCATCCAGACTACCTGAAAATGACCCGAGTCCCCAAAGCATTGCCATCCCTTGATGGCACCTGGACCCCGAACTTAAGCGTTTGGTGTTAATTCTATTCCCTACACCTTAACCAGTGCAATAACAATGAACAATTTAACCAAGGCTGTGGGGACACCGTGCCTTCTCAGTTCCTTACAATTATGAGTTGTAACTGGAAACCTGCACAATCCCTCCCAGCTCTCCCCTAAGATCCTATCGTCTCTCACTGTCACAGAAGTAAGTGTGGAGTGGTGGGAAGAAATCCATGTGGATTTCAGACTCAATCTAGTTCTCTTAACATTGTTCTTTCTTTCTTTTTTTGTTGTTAATCCTCACTCAAGGATATTTTTCCATTGATTTTTAGGGAGAGTGGATGAGAGCGGGAAAGACAGAGATAAACATTGATGTCAGAGAAACACATCAATTATCGATTGATTGCCTCCTGTGAGCGCCCTGAACAGGGCCAGGGCCAAGGAGGAGCCTGCAACCAAGGTACGTGCCCTCAACCAGAATCGAACCTCTTTGGTCCACAGGCCAGCACTCTATCCACTGAGCAACACCAGCTAGGGCTTTCATGGTTTTTTGATAACTCTCACTGACCCACAGTGACCTTTCTTTCCTTGAAACTCCTCTAGTACCTATCGCCTATAGAACATTCACCAGTCCTTCAACAGCTAATGAACAGCTACATGTTAGGGGCACAAAAATCGATAATAATAAAAGTGTAATATGCTAATTAGACCGGACAGCCAAACAACCTTTCGGACAAAGCCGCGGTAGTGGCGGCTGAGGCAGGGGCAGTTAGGGGCGATCAGGCAGGCAAGCGAGCGGTTAGGGGTGATCAGGCAGGCAGGTAGGAGAGCGGTTAGGAGCCAGCGGTCCCAGATTGTGAGAGCGATGTCTGACTGCCGGTTTAGGCCCGATCCCTGGGATCCCTAAACCAGCAGTCGGACATCCCCCAAGGGGTCCCGGATTGTGAGAGGGCGTAGGCCAGGCTGAGGGACCCCTCCCCCTCTTCACAAATTTCGTGCACTGGGCCTTTAGTGTTAAATAAGAACATACGCTGCAAGCCCTTATGGGAAGTTCCCTGTTAAGACATAAAAGTAAACAAACACTTATAGAACAAATTTTAAGCTCAGTGGGAGAAATATGTAAGAATCTGAAAGGGGCGGAAAAGAGGGGGCAGGACTGTGTATCTGCCTCAGAAGATCAGGGAAGACTTTCCGAGTTGAAGGTCAGCAGGTGAACGTGGGGGGAAGCATTCCAGGTGGAGGGAAGACATGCAGGAGGCACAGAGGTGAGGGAGAACAGCATTCAAGATGTACAGGAAGGCCCTGTCCGTTTGGCTCAGTGGATAGAGCGTTGGCCAGCGAACTAAAGGGTTCCAGGTTTGATTCTGGTCAGGGCACATGCCTGGGTTATGGGCTCAATCCCCAGTAGGGGGCGTGCAGGAGGCAGCCAATCATGATTCTCTTCTCTCATCATTGATGTTTCTCTCTCTCTCTCCCTCTCCTTCCTCTCTGAAATAAAAAAAAAAAAGAAAGAAAAAAGAAACAACAACAAAACAGGAAGTGGTAGGAAAAAAGAGAGAGACAAGCAGAGGTCTCATACGCTATGCAGGGTGTGTGTAACCTTAAAAACATAATCTGTATCCCTAACTTTTCCCATAAACTACGGACTGTTTCTCAAGAACACTAACTTCTTAAGGACAAATCAAATGTGCAAAGCCTCCAAACATCTCCCATCACAGCTGGCACAGACCTGCCCACCAAGTGGTACAAACACGGATGGTGCAGCCCTGGCTGGACAGGCCTGTGCTGTGGGCAGCCCGAGCAATCCACTCGCCTTCAATGCTCTCCGCACAGATCTGGAAGCCATCGTCACTGGAAATTTCAAACACCAGGCCTTTCTTGGGCTTTTTCTCAGTGATGCTTTCCTTGCGCTTCTGTTCCTGCTGCAGCCAGAGCATGAGCGGTGAGCTGAAGCCTCCGTCTTCCTCCTCCGCCGCCTTCGGGTCTGCCAGGGAGAGAGCAGAGCGTCAGCGGCCGCAGCAGGAGGCCTGGGGAGCCTGGACTACGCACACCATCGCGAAGCCAACGGCATCCAGAACTGGGGTTATCTCCACTGACAGGCGATAAAACGGAGTCTCAAGGAGATGGGGGCAGCTCACTACCCAGGTGTAGCTACCCATGACTACCAGTGAGACTAGAATGTTCTCAACATACAGTCGTGTTGTCGTTGTGGTAGGGTTTCTAGTATGACAATTGGATAGTTCTTCAGTAAGTGACTGCCCTCTGTAGGGTTAAAGTAACAAGTAACACTGCTAATGTGTATGAAGCAGTATGTACCGGGCACTCCCCTACTCTCTCAGGTACAGTCCCTTGATAGTAACTCACACAGACCTCACAAAAGTCCGATGAGTAGGTGTTACTACCTACATGGCAGGTGAGGACACTGAGATAGAGAGAGGTCAGGGAAGTGGGTCTAGCAGCCCAGGTTCAGGCAGCCAAAAGATGGTAATGCCGGGCTTGAACTCCTGCGGCTCAGAGTCACATGGTCGGCCCTTGCTGTCCTCCCTCCCAGAGACCGACCCACCTTCTCAAGGATCAGCAAGGCAGCAGAGTATTACCACGCCCCAAAGCTGGTGTCCAAGCAGTTTCCCCACCTGGCTCTCCTCTGGGGAAGACAGGCCGTTTAATGGAAACAGGCAAAGCCTGACCCCAGAGCTCCCCAATCGAAACAACATGACCTGTTGTTTACTGACCAAATGCAGCGGGAGAGATTGGGGGCTCTGGAGTCCCAGCCGAATCTGGCTAGCTTACAGAATAAGAACACTTCTTGGTTTTCTTCAGTGACAACCAGGGGTGAATGAAGTCAGGTTATCACTAGCTACTTATTTATTTATTTATTTATTTTTACTATTATTGTTTTTTAATCCTCACCCAAGGATATTTTCCCATTAATTTCAAAGAGAGGGAAAGACAGAGAAATATTGATGTGAAAGAAACACATCGATTGGCTGCCTCCTGCATGAGATGCGACCAAGGCCAAGGCTGGGGAGGAGCCTGCAACAGAGGTACGTGCCCTTGACCGGGATCAAACCCGGGACCCTTTGGTCTGCAGGCCGATGCTCTATCCACGGAGCAACACCAGCCAGGGCATCACTAGCTATTTGTACCATACTGCTATTAAAGCAAGTCGAGCAGGAGCACAGCCCCAGGTTTCAGTCTTGTGCCCTGTCCTTGACAGCCAGCCACAGACTGAGTAGTGGGTGAGCACAGCACCGGAGACAGATGCCGTGAGGCTTAGGCTACAATTCGTTCCATCAGTTGACTTCTGTGTGACTTTTTGGGGGGATTTTTTTTTAATCTAGAAGGTAATGTAGGTGATTTTTATAGCACGTTTGGCTTTGAAATACTGATTCAGACCTGTTGCCCACCCACATACCTGTACTTTCTTGTTCATTTGCTGGATGTTGTGTTGTCTGGACCTCAGGAAGAACAGCCATTTGCCTAAAAAAACACACACACACACACAAACAACCCAAAACACAAATGTGAGATGTATCAGCTAGCACTTCAGTTCAAAGCTAAAAGCTGTGTCAGTTCCACAAAGCCGCGGCCGGAGACCAGCCACTGAATGAGCACCACCACCCACCGCCACGTGGCCCCAACAGAAAGCCATCGTCTGTGAGATTTCCCCCCAAATATTGACATTAAATTTTTATTTATTTTGTTAATACTCAACTGAAGATATTTTCCCATTGGTTTTTAGAGTAGAAGAGGGAGAGACAGAGAAAAACATCGATGTGAGAGAGACACATCGATTGGTTGCCTCCTGTACACACCCCGACCAGGGCTGGGGAACCTGCAACCGAGGTACATGCCCTTGACTGGAATCAAACCTGCAGGCCAATGCTCTATCCACTGAGCCAAACTGGCTAGGGAGACATTAAATTTTTACTTTTGGAGTTGTAGTTTGTATCCTTAAATTTTTTCTCACCCTTAGTATTGAGAAAAAGATTAAAGAACACTTGTTAGAAGCAGTACTGGAGTAACTTAAGAGCTGCTTAAGTTGGCTGCTTTTTAAAAAATCCTCACACGAGGACATGTTTATTGATTTTAGAGAGATAGAGGGAGGCCGGGAGGGAGAGAGAAACATCAATTGGTTGCCTCCACTATGGGCTCCAACCGGGGATTGAGCCCGCAACAGTGAAATATATATAAAGGGAATAGTTAGGTAAATTATTGTAGATCACACACGGGAGCTAGAGGCTGCCGTTAAAATATCAAGTGCATCTGCCGAAACCGGTTTGGCTCAGTGGATAGAGCGTCGGCCTGCGGACTGAAAGGTCCCAGGTTCGATTCCGGTCAAGGGCATGTACCTTGGTTGCAGGCACATCCCCAGTGGGGGGGTGTGCAGGAGGCAGCTGGTCGATGTTTCTCTCTCGTCGATGTTTCTAACTCTCTATCCCTCTCCCTTCCTCTCTCAATACTCTCTCAATAAAATATATTTAAAAAAATATATAAAGTGCATCTATAAATACTGTACAGAAATGTGCACACAATTCAGTAAGTGATAAAACCAGGTAAAGAACAGTATGTATAGCATTATTCATTCTATGTAAAAAAAAAGTATATACATGTCCTTATGTGTACCACATATATCTGTATATGCATATAAAGGTCTCCAAGCCCGGCCGGCATGGCTCACTCAGTGGCAACCTATGAACCAGGAGGTCAGGGTCTGGTTTCCGGTCAGGTCACATGCCCAGGCTGTGCTCTCCATCGCCAGTAGGGGGCATGGAGGAGGCAGTCGATCAATGTTTCTCTCATTGATGCTTCAATCTCTTTATCACTCTTCCTTTCAAATCAATAAAAACGTATTTTAAAAAATGTCCCAATGGATGAAAACAAATTATTAGCAATGTTAGCTCTAAGGAATAGGTTGGGATGTGGTTAGGCAGGACGAACAGGGAACCATTATCCGTTATTTAAATAACTCTATACTATATTATTTCCATTGAAATAACTTTGGCACCCTGGCCGAATGGCTCAGTTGGTTGGAGTGTTGTCCTGTGCACAAAAGGGTTGCAGGTTCGATTCCGGGTCAGGGCACGTGCCTGGGTTGCGGATTCAATGCCTGGTCGGGGCGCGTGCGAGAGGTACCTGATCAATGTTTCCCACATGGATGTTTCTCTCTCTCTCATATCAATAAACATATCCTCTGGTGAGGATTAGAACACCGGCCACACAGATCCACACAAACAGGAAGAAGGATGTTTTAATGAGGACTTGGTCTTGGAGACCTTCCTCTGCTCACCCCGGGGGCTGGCCACACTCCGGTGCCGCTGGCTCCCCATCAGCTGTGTCCTGCTGCTCGGCCTCTGCTGCGGGGGCCCTGAAACAGAACCATTAGCACATAGGCACCAGGGTGGGTGTCAGTCCGCAGAAACGACGGTCGGGCTCTGGTAAACCTCGTGAGCAGAACGCCAGCCTGTGGCGATGCAGGGGGGGTGGGTGCCCTGCGGGGAGCTGACCACGGCACCAGGCGCCTCTGGAGCACTAGGGAGGCTTTCTAGCTCAATCTGAATGGTGGCTCCCTGGGCGCACATATATGTAAAATTCACTTGTGCACATCAGGTATGTTACGCTCTGAACAGGAATAACCGCCCTTGGCATCCCTCAGCCTCAGCAAAGAAGCAAGAGCAGCAAGCAGCGGCACTGTGTTACATCAGAGCTGAGGAGAGACCTGGTTCTATGCAGGAGACCCACTGCTCACAAATGGCGTTGAAGTTTCCTCTAGAAGTCACCACGTGAGTGAAAAAACAATCAATTAAAACTCACAAAATACCCAACTGCAAACATGGACAGAAGGCTGCCCCTCTCACAGATGACCCCTTACCCAGCCTCTGCTCAGGGCCCGGACCCCACAGACCCAGCACGGCCGACACTGGGCTCTCACCCTGTGGACGAGGTCAGGGAGGACGTGTGGGCCTCCTGGTCCGGAACGTGTGCTTCCGAGGAGCTGGTCCGCAGGTGGGAGACCTTGTGCTTCTTACCATTCCCTTTGTCCAAAGGCAGCTGGACACGCTTGCTTTTTGGTTTGGGCTGAGCGGGACCTGGCACGGAGGGGCTTGTGGACTGGGGTCCAGAGGAGGGGGAGCCCGCAGGGGAGGCCGCGCGTCCCTGTCCGGTGGAGGAGGTCGCCTTCTTCGGCTCCAGCCCCAGGCTGTTAGGAGCATCTGCTGCCTGCGCGAAGCTGGGCCCCTGGGTCCCTGGAGCAGCTTCCGGATCCCGCTGGGAAGGGAGGATTCCCGCTTTGCTGGCTAGGAGCTGGCTCACATGCTGAAGCTGATAGTGATCTTCGGTGTCCCTGGAGGGGGAGGCGGCCGCGAGGCCCCCCGTCTGCGTTGCGGGGAGGACGCAGACACCAGATGCAGCTGTCATCGCTGAGGTAGAGGGGGTCTGCAGCGACCCCAGCTGGGGAAATATTCCCGAACTGGGCAGCAGAGCCCCGGGCGTGTCCTGGATCCCCAGGCCCTGCTGGCTGGCTTTAACTAACAGGCTGCTTATGGAGCCAGTGTCTGGGGCACCCAGCAACCGCGGGTTGGTCAATGTGACATGTCCTGGAACCGATGCACTACTCGTAGGTGCTGTTGTTGTTTGCATGGATACGACATTCAAGACTGAGGAACCGGACGCCAAGCCGGCCACGGGCCCTGAAGCGAGATGGCCAGTGTCCTGGCTCCCGGTGGATGTGCCCGTCGCTGTGGCAGGTCCGCCCACCGTCTGTGGTAACAGGGGTGCCTGTTCAAAATACATGACGCCGGACTTAGACCTTTTTATGATGTTGGGGACAGTCCGGTGAGATGACGTGTTAAGTGACCCCAAATCTAACAGGTTGGGGTGATTTGGAAGCTGGGAGGGTGTGAAGTTAATCAGTGTCATGTTAGAAACCACATCGGAGGGGGCAATGTTTGAAGGGGTGCTAGAGGGAGCAAGCTTCTTATGCTTTCGGGTCTGCAGGCGAGATATGGGTCTTTTCTTGAGTCCAGAGGACGGAGTGACTACCGTGGTGCTGAGGTCTGTCCTCTGGCTGGCTTCAGACACCAAAAGTTGGGGATCTGGAGAAGGCTGCACCCCAATGAGCAGGCCTGGAGGAGAACTGCTGATGGTGGGCGGAAAACTGCCCTGAGCAGCTGTGGGGAAGGGGTGTAAGTGCTGGTGGTGAGGCACGGGCAGCAAGCCTTTGCCAGCAGGAGGGAACAGAGGCTGAGGCGTCTGCAGGCCTGGGTTTAGCCCCGTGGTAAGCGCGAGGCCACTGCCCATGGGCCCCAGCACGGAAGTGTTTGCCTCCATCACACTGGGTGCAGAACTAACGGAAGAGGTCAACTGGATTTTCTGGGTCACGCCGTTCGGCAGAGTCTGGAGCACGTAAAGTGGCTGCATGTTCTGGTTAACGACAATGAGCTTTTCGGTGGGTGGCTTCAGGTGGGGAGGCGTGGTCTGCACGGCCGCATTAGAGATCTGAGACGGGCCAGGGCTCTCGGCAGAACTGGGCCCGTATTTCTGGTTCTGGATGGGCACAGTAGGGGAAGCAGGTACCTGGAGGCCAGGGGTGCTGCTGCTCCTAGTTAAATCCTGACTGCTGCCACGGCTCTGCTCCACTGTGCCGCACGGGGGGCTGGCGAGGTCGGCGTCCATGTGTCCCTGGATGTAACGGTCCGGAGTCATGTGGCCTTCGGGCGCAGGGTCGACCCCCGGGCTCAGCAGCGCTGGGTCATCCTCGGAGGCGGCCACGGGCTTCTCCGGGATGGTGACTCTCTTCTCTGCTGTGTCTGTGATGACGGCTAGCCTGCCAGGGTTCGGGCCAGGGACCGAGGGGCTCCGCGTGGTCAGCACCGAGAGGTCGGACGGCAGCTCGAGCGGCAGCTCGAACTGCTCTTCGGCTGAGATGGATGAAGAGACGCTGCTGTCCACAGGCTCCGCAGTCGGCAGCTGCTGAGAAAAAACTTCAAACAGACCCATGTCCTTCTCACGGTTGCTGTCGAGGCCCAGGCCCTCGCCCAGGTTCAGGAGTTCCGAGGACGAGGACTCCGGGCTCTCCCCCAAGGCCTGCATGGAGGGCGTGTTCTTCAGGACAAAGTCCATGATGTCCGAGGGCAGGATGTTCCCGCAGTCGTCGCTGTTGTTGTTGTCGGAGTCCGACTTCAGGAGCTCGGGGTTGTAGGTGTCCAGCAAGGCCTTGTCCGAGGGGGCGCTCGTGTGGACCCTGCGGCTGGACTCCAAGGAGCTGAGCTGAGCCTCCAGGGAGTCCTGCCCCTGGGTCTTCCCTCGGCTCACAGAGTGGCAGTTCTCCGCCTTGGGCTCGCTTTTGTGGCCCACAGAACTCTTGATGACATGTTCCTTCTCCCCGTCTTCGGGCCGGTCCAGCTTGAGGCTCTCTGTCCCGTTCTCTTTACCATTTCTTTTTGGAATCTGGCTAGTCTTCCTCGTGGTGGCCGTGACACTGGTATCGCTCTCTGTCCCGTCATCAACACCGTCCAGCTGTGAGATTCTTGGGAGATCACACTGCTCCTCCTCCCGGAACAAGCTGTGGGCCGCCAGCCGCTCCTCTGCCCCCGCCGCAATCACCGTCCGGGTGAAGTTGTAATAGTACAGGTCGTCCTCGTCGGAAGTGCTCAAGTCGTCAGCCCCATCCACCTGCCCTTCAGCTGACCTCTTGCCTCGTTTCTTCCCCGTTGAGCTGCTGTAGAACGGAAGGTCTTCTTCCCCGTAGGACCTGACTCCATAGAGGGGGGTGAGCCCGAAGAACATGTTGGAGCGGGCTCGGGCGCTCCGACGGGGGTACCTCCTTTTGAAAGACCCGTCCTCCTGGGGCTTGGGCCCATCGGGAAGCATGAGATTCCTGTCCTGGACGGGGAGAGTCTGATAGCTGTTGCTCGGAGGCTCCTGGGAGGTGGTACTGCTGGGGCTTGGCTGGGCCACTGGCCCAGCTCCTGGACTTTCGGATGCGGAAATGGGCTCCGCTGGCGAGGCTGACTCTATTTGCAAAGAGGAAGCAGGACTGCTTTCCTTCAGGGCATTTCTGGACTGACTCTCACCTTCCATCTTCAGGGGTGTCAGTGTTACTTTGACCGTGCGTTTTCGGGGGGTCTGTAATTCCGTGGCAGGGCCTTCTCCTTGCACGGACGGAGCTTTGGGGACTCCAGGAGCAGCAAGGACTTTGTCCCCAATCTTATCAGAAGACACATTGTTACATGGCCGTTGCCCCGGAAACTCAGGAGGCAAAACTTCATCCACAAACTCAGCTTTTAGGTTTCCTTCCTCACCAGCCGTTACCTGACCAGGCTCCAAGAAGGACTTACTGGAACGCTTTTCTTTGAAAGTTTCTTTACAAGACTTCTTCCCTTTCTGCCTCCTGTCTCTGGAACTAGAGCCCACGTGTTCGCTGAGGAGAGACGATCTGCTGCTCACTCCCGATAGCTTCAAGGCTTTGACTTCCGTGTCGCCCTCAGTGGGGGTGCTCCCAGCCTGGGTGGGGTCTGGATGTGGGTCCCAGTCATTCCTCTGCCCCCTCAGGTGGAGCGGCGGGAGAGGGAGAGCCTCTCTGGAGGAAAATGGCACTGAGGAGAATTCTGCAAACGTGCCCATCTTACTAACATTTGGCTCGCCTGATGGTGGACTAGGACGCTGCGGGGCTGGTTTAGGGAGGCCAGGGTGGGCCACGTGATGAGCAGAGCCCTCGGAACTCTTGGAGCTCAGCATTTTGGTCTTATCTCCTTTCAGAGAGGAGCTGCTGGAGGCCAGGTCTGAAGCGCTGGGATGCTTCATTTCTGAAGATGCAGAGCCATCCACGTGACTAGTTTTGGCGGCCATCATAACCACTGTCCTCTGCAAACTGGAAGCGGTGGGAGTGTTTTGCCTTAAGTTAGTATTTGAAGTCAGTGGCCCGAAGACGTGATCGGCTGCTTTGGCACTGGACTCCAGGTCCGCAGTGGTCCCCGGGGTGGAGACGGAGGAGCCACTACTCTTGGAGTAAGTACTCCCCGCTCTCACTGGGGACATCATCCGGAGTCTCGACTGCTGGGGTGCTGAGGAAGGCGCACTGTGCCGCCTGGAGCCAATGCTTCGGAGCCCGGAGGACAGTAAAGGGTCACCCACTGTGACGATTTCGTGAGTGGTTGGAGTAGGACTTCCTAAAGGAGAGAAAGTGACAGTCTATCACAGACAGAACACATGTGGGTAGTCATCATAGGTAACGAAAAATCAACATTTTCAGTAAGCTTAAGTCAATAAAATAAAGTGGCCTGAAAAAAATCACAAATTCACGTCTGAGCTGACCTTGGAGTCAATGAAACCCTTTACCTGCAGAAGGCAGTGGCCGACAGCCAGGGGACCTCTGTGTTGGAGAATAACTGGGTGTTCGAATCCTAGGAACCTTTGAGATGACATGATAAAAACAGGAACCAGAGGTTTGCGTATGAGGAGGTCGGTCTGGTGATGAAGGACTTACAATTTCAGCTGCGTTTTGACTTTCTTTAGATGACATTTCTGTGGTAGGATATAAAAACCCTTACTAAAAACAGTCCAATGAAGGTATCAAATGGCCCAATAAAAAGTCAGCTGTTAGGGAAATTCTCGAATGAGACCTCCCAAAGAAGTGACATTCTCCCCATGCTTCAATCCCAGTATTCCCAAAAGTACAATTCAAGTGACACCTTGATTAAAGACCAACCTGCAAAAGATGTTGGACTGTGGGCAATGGTCCTGTTTTCATCATGCTCGACGGTGCTATTGATGTCTGGCTCCACAGCTGGCGGGCGGCACTCCACGATCTTGCATGTGTACACGCAGCGCTTGCGGGCGTCCGTGGTACTCCAGTACACCCGGGAACACCTGGCGAAGGTTTGTAGAGACCAGCAGAGGTGAGGGTCCAGAAGCAAAGACTGACATTTGTCAAAACCTCTTCTCATCCTAGAACCCCCGGTCTCGAGTTACAGAATTTCGCTTTATTTCCTGGACCCTTACAGATTTCCCAAGTTAGGATGTTCCAAGCTTTTTATTTTATTAAAAAATATTTTTATTGATTTCAGAAGAAGAGAGAGGGAGAGCGAGATAGAAATATCAACGATGAGAGAAAATCATTGATCAGCTGCTTCCTGCTAGGGATCAGGCCCGCAACCTGGTATGTGCCTTTGACTGGAATGGAACCTGGATCCCTTCAGTCTGCAGGCCAACGCTCTATCCACTGAGCCAAACCAGCTAGGGCAGAATGTTCCAAGCTTTTTGAAAGACCTTGGTTTTTTGTAGCTTCTCAGAAACCAACATCAAGTCTTTTTTTTAAAAAGTGTATTGTAAGCAGGGGACAAAAATTGTAAAATATCCTAAAATGCAGAGAAAAAATACTAACTCCTGCAGGAAACAGTTATTGGCCCTCAGGAAGGGACCACTGCCCCACAATATGTACGAAGTAAGGACAGAGCAAACCCGAGATGTTTCCTTTGGGTCAAACGCCGCTTGAGACAAGGGAAGTGTAACTGCTTCAGATGTGCTGGATGCTGAGGGAGCTGTTCACACACAGAGCTGCCAGCTAAGTAAGCAGTGCAAACTGTCGTCAGCATTGGGAGGTAGACTAAGTTAAAGGCTATATAGCAAAATGAAACTCTAAAGGGGGAGAGCTAGACAGGGAATTTTGGATTTATATTGTCAGCTTGTTAGAAGTTTAAACAACTTGCTGCATATGGGAAAGGTTATAAATTCCTACTAGAGAACCTGATTATTTTTGTGGGATTATATTTTCAGAAGGACCTAGAAAATGTAAACCTGAGGATAGAGGCACAAGGTGTGTGTGACCCATGACAACAATCTAAACTTCTGAATCCAGATGAATGGAATTGCAGAGACTGACATTGTGTTTTCTGTTTACATTTTATTTAGAAACTAGAGGCCCGGTGCCGCCCTCTCGCAATCCGGGACCCCCTACGGAATGTCGGTCTGCTGGTTTCAGCCTGATCCCCGTAGGCCAGGCTGAGGAACCCCACCAGTGCACGAATCCCCCGAGATTCATCAGACTGTTCCATGTTTCCATGCCTGTGTGCTGAGTGCCTGCCCCCTGGTGGTCAGTGCACATCATATCGCTTAGGCTTTTATGTATAGAGGCCCGATGCACAAAATTTGTGCGGGGGTGGTGGGGGTGGGTGTCCCCTCAGCCCAGCCTGTACCCTCTCCAATCTGGGACCCCTCGAGGAATGTCCGACTGCCCATTTAGGCCCAATCCCAACGGGTCTAAACAGGCAGTCGGACATCCCTCTCACAATCCAGGACTGCTGGCTCCCAAGCGCTCGCCTGCCTGCCTGATTGCCCCTAACGGTTTCTGCCTGCCAGCCTGATCACTGCCTAATCACTCCCCTGCCAGCTTGATCGATGCCTAACTGCCCCCTGCTGGCCCGATTGCCCCTAACTGCCCTCGCCTGCTGGCCCGGTAACCTCTAACTACCCTCCCTTGCCAGCCTGGTCACCCCCAACTGCCCTCCCCTGCAGGCCTGGTTCCCCCCAACTGCCCTCCCCTGCTGGCCTGGTCACCCCCAACTGCCCTCCTCTGCTGGCCTGGTCACCCCTAACTGCCCTCCCCTGCTGGTCTGATTGCCCACAACTGCCCTTCCCTGCAGGCCATCTTATGGTGGCCATATTGTGTCCACATGGGGGCAGCCATCTTTGACCACATGGGGGTGGCCATTTTGTGTGTTGGAGTGACGGTCAATTTACATATTACTCTTTTATTGTATAGTTAGTTGGTGTACAATAGCATATTAGTCATATTAGTTCCAGGTGTACAATATAGTGATTTAACTTTTTTTAATTAAAAATATTTTAAACTTAATTTTATTGATTTTAGAGACACGAAGGGAGCGATAGAGAGAAAAACATCGCTTGGCTGTCCCACTTATTCATGCACTCATTGGTTGCTACTGTGTGTGCCCTGGCTGGGACCTGAGCCTGCACCCTTGGCGTATGGGGACAAAGCTCTAAGCAACTGAGCAACCGGACCAGGGCAGTGATTCAACATTTTTGTTCCTTACAATGCGACTACCCCATTAGTTCTAGCGATCACCTGTCACTGGGCAAACTTATCACGATATTATTCAATGTTTTTTCTTCCATAACTGGATTTAGCTGACATAAAATGATACTTTAGTCCTCATCCACAAGAAGTAGCAAAAAAGTAGTTAATTTTTAGTAGCAGGTAGAAGTAACTCACAAGAGTGGCTCTGTACCTAACAACGTCACCACTGCCTGAGGGTGCTCAGGCTGTGGGGCAGCTGTCTTCCCTGCGCGGCGGTACTTACTGGTATCCAACTGGAAACAGCTTGTCCTCACAGTCAGACAGATCGTTGAGAATTCCCAAGCAGTCGATTGTCATGGAGCCTGGCCAAGGAGAGAACAGTGATGAGAGGAGGTAACGGTACATCTATATATGTAACAGCCTAAGTGACCGTCCGACCATCTGACCGGTAGCTATGATGCGCACTGACTACCAGGGGGCAGACGCTCAATGCAGGAGCTGCTGAGTTGTGGTGACGTGGCAGCTGCGGTTCTCGGGTGATGCACCCGGAAGCAGAGAGGAGGGAGCCCGGTTCCGGGGTGCATCACCCGAGAGCCGCCTGGCTGCAATCCGGGATCCTTTGGGGGGATGTTGGTGAGCCAATTTCAGTCCGATCCCTGAAGGCCAGGCCGAGGGACCCCATCGATGCACAAATCCATGCACCGGGCCTCTAGTATAAAATAATTTCATAATTGAAGACTAGAAAGTACCCCATTGCTACATCCAGTTTCCCCTACAACTGAGGCCCATGTCCTACCAATCATCATGTGAATATTTTCTGGTTCCAAGCCATTAAGGAATTTCCTCCTCAAGCTGATTCCTTCAAAGTCCACAAATACTCTTCTGAAGACTTCAAATCCATTCTCAGGAACCACCTAAAATGAAACCCAGAGGAGCTGTACGTGGCTGTCCCTTCACAGACTATGCTCACGATACTGCCTCTCTCAGAGGGGCAGGGCACAGCTCTCAGATCACCGGTTCCACTAGGAGAACTCCTGCATCTCGCTAAGAGGAGCAGGTGCTAGGAACACCTAGGAGAAGGTAAAGCCAAGTTGCAACCTTGCTTGCTATTTTCCATCTCTTTTCCCTGAATTCCTGTAGAATTCAAAAAACAACGGAAGCTCTCACCTCGCCTTTGATCAGATCCCGGTGCCGCTGGCAGTACACCTTCTTATCATCCAGGAAGACGCAGTTCTTGGCCCGGGAGCACATGAAGTGGTAGTTGCTGGTGCAGGAGGTGAGGCAGCAGCCCACAGTGGCGCCCGGCTTTTGGCAGAATTCGCATCGCTAACAATCCAGAATGAACACAGCCCGAGTCAGATGTTCAAATATTTCAAGCCATTTTCCACCTCCCCATTCTAGGGTTTCCTAGAAGTAATTTTGTTTATTGATCATCTGCTGAATCATAGGGAAGGGGTCTGAGCCATAAAGTCTTCCCCACAAACCTTTTCTCTCCCACGGTCCAGGGGGTCCTCTAACTGCACTAAAGTTAAATTTTACAATTTGATTTAGAATTTGGACCAAAACAGGTTTTCTTCTAGGATGCAAGATTGGTTTAGAGAAGAGGAAACTTTGAAGATCAAGGCTAAAAACATCATCTCTCTAGAAAGCTATTCTATCCCAAAGAACTCCGTTCTAGAAAGAGGATCCGAGTCAGAAACATAATGGTGTTCTAGTTACCAGGCTTAACAGACACACTTATCCCGTGGGTGACATTTCCCTGTCACTAGGCTGTGGCACCACCTTATTCTGTCAGTCACCGTCGGGGCTCTTCTCCAGGGAGGACACTTGGTCCTTTTTCGCCCATACTCCCAAGGTCAGAAGAGTCAGCTGCCCACAGTGGACACCAATACTCGGTACTGGCTGGCCACCCCGAAGGCTTATGGGAAACAGCAGTGAGGCAGCACCTAGCCCCAGACAGCACATGTGGAAACAGAGGGAGCCTCTTTGATGGCATTCCCTGCGTCCTTACCAGCTGCTTGCCCCGGATCACAGCCATGTGCACATTCTTCAGTGACCCGTCATCGTCCTCAAACACTTCTGCCGACCACAGAGCGCAGTTTACATGTGTCCACTCGTTCTGGCCAATGTACAGCAAGCGGCCAGCATCCTGGGAAACAAAGGGATTTTTTTTCTCTTTAAAGAATACTATGTCAAAGAAAGTTTTCCTTGGTATTTGCTTTACCTCAGTCAAGACAACTTCAATAAACTAATTAAAATTCTTTAAGTGAACACACACATTAAACAAAAAAATCAGACTTCTTTTTCAACGTTTCCGTTTCCACTTCCGTCCTTCCTGATCGCCTCTTCCACCAACGGGAGGATTAGAAAATAAGCGGACTATGTGCCAGGCAGTGCACAGGGCCTGACCCAGCCCCTCCTTCCGTCCTCAGAACCACTGAGGTACGGATTCTTCTTCTTAGGCTCATTTTAAAGATGAAACTGAGGGCCAGAGAGTTTAAGCTCCTTGCTAAGGCCAGCAGCACAGAAACGGACCATAGCCATTCTGCTCTACTGCATCAACACGTTAAGCGCCAGCCTGTTTTGTCTTCCGGACAGAAAGTATAGTGTCAGTCACTGGTGACTGACTGGGCACTTAACATATTAAATACAAGTTATTTAATGTGCAACTTGTATTTTATTGACTTACAAAAAATCTTTTTGAGAAGGTAGAAGTTACTAGACATCAGCAGGTTAATTTAAGCCAAATCATCTTTTAAATCAGTTATAGAAATAACCCCAAGTTCCACAACACCCAGTCATCAAGTTTAGACACAAAGGTCACACAGCTCCTTCTGAGCATCCAGCAGGGAGGAGCCTGGCCGAGGTACTTACGTTGGCACTGTCATCGCCGTAAGTCAAACACAACGCACACTGTCTGTTGTCTTCCACGCCCGGGGGTGGGTTCAGTTCTGGACTATCTTCTCGGCCCCTATCAGCACCTTGGGAGTCCAAAGACACCCAGTTAAAACTGGCCACACTAACTTTGATTTCCAGGAAAAAGAGACAATTAGGCTCAAACAGCCCATAACCTGTACAATGAACACTTTCAAAAAGTGTGCCAAGTTATGCTATCCCACCACTTATAAGAGTATTTCTATAAATTCCTTGTTAACATTCCAAGTGAAGCAAAAAGAATGATTTTATTACATTTAAGGATCACCTGAAAATTTCTAATGCGCAAGGATATTAAACTTAGATTCCCAAAGTCAATCACTGGCATCCTTACTCAAAGCCGGCGGCGTGGGAGGGTGCAGGGGAGTGGGCGAGTCTGGTTCTCCAGGCCCTTTAGGTTTGGGAGCCGGAATGATTTTCTTCATTAAAGGAGGCTGCTCAGTGTGGCCGCTGTCCTCTCGCTCCTGCCACTGAGCATAATTATGGTCAAGTGAAGGCGGAAGCACTGCGTTGGGTAGCATCCCACTGCTGGAAATAATCGATTCGACAGGCTTTACTGACCCCATAGCGACCCGAACTGTACACAATAATGACATTCTTCATCTCATCGGGTCTTGGCCTGGGCACGAGCCAGTCCCAGAACGTGAGCACAAGTCACAACCTGTAAACCGCCTCATCACACAGGACTTTATATTATTTTAAAAACATAATCTCAATGTAGGACTCCTGATGAAACTTCCAGAAACAAGTGATAACTTTCTCTAAGACTCAAAAGGATTCACCTGAATAAAAACTTAATAAATATGGGGACTCAAGAGGTAGAGAACACCATTTGAAATGAATAAAATAGGACCCAATTCTAACAACAGACTATAACATACACTGTTGTCTCTAAGCCAGCACTCAAAGAGCATTTCAACTGATTACGTTTTTAATATTAAAGCCTACTCTTGAGAAACCTCAATCTGGACATACAGGAGAGGAGAAAAAAAGTAATACAGAATTTACTTACTTGCTTGATACTTTATTTGGTTCCCAAAACCTGGACTTTTTGACACTGAACCATGGAAAAACACGTTCCATTTGCTAACAGAAAAACAAACAAACAAACAGCATGTAAACATGTGAACATTCATGTGGAAACCACATAAAAACCACAACGTCACACAAGCGCCTGCCGATCCGAGCATGACGTGAGGCCACCGAGGGAAAGCCCATCCACTCCAGGGTCCTCCCCAACTGCCCCCAAGGAGCCAGAGGAGTGAATATAACCAGGTGCCGTATACAGAGAGCAGAGCACAAGGCAGAAGAGAAAAGGTCTGTTCTGTTCCGGGTGGGGGGGGGGGGGCGGGGGGGGGGGGGGGGGTGGGGGCGGGGGCAGGGAGGATTCCCCCGCAGACAGGCATTGAGAAGGTGGCTATTAACGTGTATTAACGTGGTTCACCCGAATGAAGAAGGACTTGACCATGCTGTTGGCTTTCTTAAGCTCCGGCTGCCCTCCATCTGCATTAATGGCTGCCTGGATGATCTTCACGATATCATCACTGAACTCCAACTGCAGACAAAAGCAAAGCATTCACTACTCATAACATGGTGCTTTCCAAACCACCTCCTTTCCCTCCTGACCACCCAGCACAGAGGGCCCACAGGAAGCTAATGCCTTAGTTTCATACAGTGCAGTTTCTATTAATGTTTCTTTAAAATTTATTTTTATTGATTCCAGAGAGGAAGGGAGAGAGAGATAGAACATCAATGGTGAGAGAGAGAATCATGGATCAGCTGCCTCCTGCACGTCCCTTACTGGAGATAGGCCGCAACCCAGGCATATGCCCTGATCGGGATCAAACCCGGGACCCTTCAGTCCATAGGCTGATGATCTATCCTCTGAGCCACACCAGCTAGGGACAGTGTGGTTTCTCTTTAGAGGAGGCATTTGAGATTCAGTTCACAATTAACTTATGAAAGTCAAGAGATGCAAGGCTAGTAAAGCAAGAATGCAAACAAATTAATTGTATCACGGTAGTTACCCAAGCAGGGCTATGATATTTTATTAAGACTAAAATGAATAACTGAAGAGCAAATATGGACCATGAGTTAACAATCGTTTCCTACATAGTTTGAAAACCATAAAATTAAAATGCATCTACCTACAAACGAATATCCTATACAGAAAGACAATGTTCAGATGTTATCTCAAAAAGGTCAAGCCAATTAACTTCACACTGTCATTTTTTCCATAAAGTTTTTAAAAAAATATCTTTTTACTGGTTTTAGAGAGAGAGAGAAAGAGGGGGGGGGGTGGAGAGAAACATTGATGACAGAGAACCGCTGATTAGCTGCCTCCTGCACACCTTCCACCAGGGATCAAGTCTGTGCTCTGGGCGGAACTGCCCTGACTGGGAATAGAACCAGCGATCTTTCGGTGCATGGGACGATGCTCAACCAACTGAGCCACACCAGAGGAAGAGTGAATTCTAAGTACTTGACAATTTCAGAGATGCCAATACTTGATTATCACTAGCATCCATGAAAGTTTTCCTGTCATTTTTTCCATTTCTTTACCAGGGCCATAAACAGTTTTAATATAAAAATGACTTCAACATGAAAGTAATTTTCAGAGAACTCAGATGAAAGCCAAATAAAAAGAACCACTTACGACACTAATCTTCTGAAACAAAGAGCTAAAGCCACCCACATATGTTTAGGTATTTAAGGCCACATGACATTTCTAAACAGAATACAAATCATCTTCTAATGCTTATACCCAGCTCTGTCTTCCACAAAGAGCCGAGGGAACTCAGCCGGCACTGGAAGTGCTGGTAGTTCGCTGAGAGACATACCACAGACGTGTAGTTCCCTTGGTCCATCTTCCTCTTGACCCCTTCCAGGTCTAAAGGCTGCGGATCCTCCTGCTTGCTGACCTCAGTGAGCACAGGCGGGTCGGGGCCCTCTGGGGAGCTGCGGGAAGGTATGCTCTCCTCTGTCTCGGGGTTTAAGTCTGGAGGCTTGGCAGCCTGTGGCCAGGAAAGATAGGTTTCACTTATCTAACACTGAAAATAAGGCATCTAGGCAAATCCTATTAAAATTAGTACAGATGGGACTGAGTGATTCATATTATAAAACTGAAAGAACATGGAAATAAGAGATTTCTCCAATTATAGAAAAAGTTAAACTGAGCTAGCTACCTAAGCTAATTTAAGATTTTGCTTGGTAAATTCCAAGCCTAGTATGAAGAAACAGAAACTGCCCGGCCAGCATGGCTCAGTGGTTGAACGTTGACCTATGAACCAGGAGGTCAGAGGTTCAATTCCTGGTCAGAGCACATGTCCAGGTTGTGGGCTTGATCCTCAGTAGAGACCGTACAAGAAAAAGCCGATTGATGATTCTTTCTCATCATTGATGTTTCTCTCTCTCCCCCTCTCTCTTCCTCCCTAAAATCAATAAAAATACATTAAAAAAACAAAAACAAAAACAAACCCCCCACAAACTGTCCAGTTGCTTTTGAGTAAGACATAAATGGCAGCTAATTTTCTTTTTTAACATACGTTTGTTTGTTTGTTAATCCTCACCTGGGGATATTTTTCCATTGATTTTTAGGGAGAGTAGAAGACAGGGGGAGAGACACATCGATGTGAGAGAGACACATTGACTGGCTGCCTCCCACACAAGCCCCAACCAGGGCCAGGGATCAAGCCTGCAACCGAGGTGCATGCCCTTATCCACAATCGAACCAGGACCGTTCAGTCTGAGGGCCAACAATCTATCCACTGAGCCAAACCAGCTAGGGCACAGCTAATGTTCCTGTTTAAAAAAACTAAGCTCTATTAAAGAGAAAGCAGCAGCCTAACTCTTGAGTTAACGTTACCCATGTGGTTCTGCCAACCATTACACCTGTGTTCCCAATGACTAGTATAGACGTACAGTCCACAGCCTGTACGGCTACATAGTAGCAGTTTTCAAATTGTACCTTGAGGAGCCCCAGGGGTTCCCCAGAGCTAAGGCCGTCTCTAGCCCCTTACCATCTGAGATGAGGCCACCATGCTCTCTCTCACCTCGGTTACAGAACTGCCTCTTAACCACTGTCCTGCTTAGGTTCAGACGTCTCCAACCCTTTCCCTCTCTCCAATCAGAATCATTTTTTTTTCTAAAAAGCAACTCTTATCAGGTTACTCTTTTTATTTTTAATCCTCAGCATAGGACATGTGTTTTTATTGATTTCAGAGGGAGAAAACCAGAGAGGAAGAGGGAGGGAGGGGAAGAGGTAGGAACGGGGAGAGAAAGGGAGGGAAAGAGAAACCGTGAGAGGGAGAGAGAGAGAAACACCAATCGGTTGCCTCCTGAACTTGCCTCAACTGGGTATCGGACCTACAACGCTTTGGTGTGTGAGACGACGCTCCAGCCAACCAAGCCACCCGGCCAGGCTAGGTTCCTCTTTTGGGCGAAGGCCTTCATTGACTCCCCATAGCCTTTAGAGTATACTAGTCAAGTCCAAACTTCTTATAACGGTAAGGCCTTTGAAATATGCCTCCTTCCTATTTCTTACCCCAAAGAAGGACTTATTCTTTTTTTTTAAAAAAATGTTTTTATTTATTTCAGAGAGAGGAAGGGAGAGGGAGAGAATGATAGAAACATCAGTGATAAGAATCATCAATCGGCTGCCTCCTGCATGCACCTCACTGAGAATGGAGCCCGAAACCCTAGCATGTGCCCTGACCGGGAATTGAACAGTGACCTCCTGGTTCACGGGTTGGGGCTCAACTACTGAGCAACACTGGCTGGGCTAAAAGGTTCTATTCTTGGCTCTAAAAATGTTTTTAATGATTTTAAGGTCAAAACAAGCCACCTAAATGACTACGTGAAGCAAAACTAAATGAAGCAAAAAAAATTTTAAAAAAGAAAAAACACCCACCCAACCAAAAACCATTCTGGAAATAAAAACCACCTAAGGACAAACTCTCAGAACCCCAAGTGAGACATGGGCCTACCTGTCGGTAGCGTAACAAATGGCTGGTGGTCCGAGAGTTCAACAAGGCCGTCAGAACCTGCTTCAGGGAGATCTGCAGCGCCTTTGCGAGGGCCAGCCGCCACTCCGCAGGGTGCCGCACGGTGCAGTTCACGCACGTGTAGGCCACACTCTCTGGCAGATTAGACAGAATCTCATACATCTCATCTAGGAAAGCAAAAACCTACAATCATAAGGTGCTTTGAAGAGCGGGAGAGAGGGAAAAGAGGAGACGAGGTCACTGAACTTCAGAAAAAGCTGTCTGTTAGAAACAGCACTGAGACTAATATCCCCTGGGATCTCGCAACTATTGATCTTCCGAGAGACGTTATTAATACTAATCCAGACTTTGGTTATTGGGGGATCAATAGGTCATGGTACCCGCAAAGGACAGCAAGTAGATATTTCTGAGGGACACGTTCAAGATAAATGGGCACAAACTTCACATGATGTTGATTCTAAAGACCAAGAAGTTAATTATAAAAAATCCATATAACACTGCCATAGTTTTTACATTGGTAGGACTTAGGGGGCTGTCAGTGTAGCTATCAGAAAAGGAAACTGTAATAAAAAGACTCCAACCTTCTGTACCTGAAAGATTCTCACATTTGGAATGGACCCAGCGATCACATTTCCCACACTGCATCATCTTACTCTCATAGTCGTCATCGTCATAACACTTATCACAGAGCGGGCAGAAGTTTCCTGAAAGCAAAGCAACGTGCTCAGCTAAGTGCTTTGGTTCCCACACCACTGAACCCCCAGGCCTGGACTTCTATATGTGAACCTGATCTAACATGCAGGAGCCGCCGGCCAGCACGCTTCAGTGGTGGAGTGTCAACCTATGAACCAGGAGGTCACAGTTTGATTCCGGTCAGGGCACATGCCCAGGTTGCCGGCTCAATCCCCAGTAGGGGGCGTGCAGCAGGCAGACAATCAATGATCCTCTCATCATTGATGTTTCTATCTCTCTCCTGCTCCCTTCCTCTCTGAAATCAATAAAAATGTATTTTTTAAATAAAATAAATAAATAAAATGAAGGAGCTACTTAACACACGTCAGCACGGACCTACCAGGGAATGTGCACACACCTGGAAAGCAGCAGGATTATTCTGAGCTCTTGGAACAGGCCACTCGTTCTCTAGGCTCATTTTTAAAGGTCCCGAGATAGAGTTCACAGATAACATAACAGAAAAAGAATGGAAGAGAGAACTTTCTCTTAAACATCCCAAAGAAATGTTTAAATTTTAAAAAGAGATGAGGGTATGGGAGTAAAGAACAGTTAATTTACACTTTTCTTTATTCTCAGTGCTTTTACAGAATGCTTCTAAATTCCAACACAATGAAGTACCTTCATTAATTTGCTTTATCCACGTATCCCCTATTTTTTACTTAATAGACTTAGCACTGATTTTCCTATTTTAAATAGCTTCAAAGAGTGACCTTTTACATCATATTTATTCTAAGTGAATAAAATGATGAGTTCAATGAATTACTTAGATATGTTTTTTCTAGCATAACTATTTTTTAAAATATATTTTGATTGATTTCAGAGAGGAAGGGGAAGGGAGAGAGAGATGGAAACATCAATGATGAGAGAGAATCACTGATAGGCCGCCTCCTATATGCCCGTCACTGGGGATTGAGGACGCAATCCGGGCATGTGCCTTGTTCGGAAATCGAACCATAACTTCCTGGTTCAACCACTGAGCCACGCTGGCTGGTCTCTAGTGTAACTATTGAAGAAAAATGTTTGAATATTTGAAACTGACATCAGAGGAGTGGCAGCATGACAGCTCACCTCGTCCTCTCCCCTGAAACTTCAACAAGTTAACCAACTCTAATTCAACAAAGAAACCCCTGCTCAGCAGAGGCACGCCTGAGAGTCCTGCACGGAAGCACCTGCAGGTGGGCCACCAGGAATAAACACGGGGATGAGAAGGGACGGACGCACAGACGGCCCAGAGAGGCAGCCCTGCAGCCGGGAGCAGGGGAAATCCGGGGTGGCCGGTGCTGCCTTCAGAGTGGTGCGGGAGCAAACAGGCCTGAGTCAGCAGATGCCTGACAGAGCGCGGGGCTCTCCTGTGCAGCTTGCTACTGTTGGATGCTGGTGTTTCAGACAAAAAACCCACCATGGAATCATAGAGCCCTGCTGCTGCGTCGGTTCCCCAAATGCGACCCTGATGCCCTTGGGTCCAGGAGCATATTGTCTGTATTCCAAGAGCTATAGCAGTAGAATTGATGTTTCCCTCTGTGACTAATCCCCAGGAGGGGTGCTCGGGGTGGGACTCACAGAGGTGGAGGCCAAGGGTTGCAATTACGGTGAGGGCAAACATACCCCACCTCCAAGCAGCGGGCTGTACTGTGTTAAGGAAGCGATAGAGATTCACGACTGGGAGATCACAGAGCTAAAACATCTGGCAATTCAGAGACATGCAAACAAATGAAGCTAGATTAATTTGTCTCCATGTACAAAAATTAATTCAAAATGGATCAAAGACCTAAATAAAAGACCCGAAACAATAAGCTACGAAGAAGAAAATATAGGCACCAAACTTAAGAATCTTGGTCAAAGAGAATATTTTATGAACTTGATCCCAAAGGCAAGGGAAGTAAAGGCAAAAATAAATTAATGGGATTACATCAAACTAAAAAGCTTCTGCAAAAGAAACTGACAACAAAACACAGAGGCAGCCAACCTGATGGGAGATGATATTTGCAAACAGTAGTTCCTACAAAGGTTTAATCTCCAAAATATATAAAGAACTCATAAAAGTCAACACCAAACAAATGACCCAATTAAACAGTGGGCAGAGGACCTGAAAATACACCCCTCCCAAGAAGACATACGAACAGCCAATAGATATATGAAAAGATGTCCCACCTCACTGGCAGTTAGGGAAATGCAAATCAAAACTACAATGAGATTCCACCTCACACCTGTTAGAATGGCCATTATCAACAAGACAAGCAATAAGTGTTGGAGAGGTTGTGGAAAAAAGGGAACCCTCATTCACTGCTGGTGGGAATGCAGACTGGTGCAGCCACTATGGAAAGCAGTCTGGCGATTCCTCAAAAAATTAAGAACAGAGCTACCATATGACCCAGCCATCCCTCTCCTGGGTATGTACCCGAAAAACTCGAAATCATGTCTTCACAAAGATATATCTGCCCTATGTTCATTGCAGCATTATTCACAGTGGCCAAGACATGGAAACAGCCAAAGTGCCCTGCAAAAGAGGACTGGATAAAGAAGACGTGGCCTATACACACAGAGGAATACTACTCAGCCACAGGAAAGGTTGAAATAGCGCCATTTTTAAGAGCATGGATGGACCCTGAGAACATTATGCTAAGTGAAATGTCAGAAAAAGCTAAGAACCATATGATTTTTCACTCACATGTGGGATATAAAACTGAAATTCGTTAACACAAACTGCAGTGTGGTGATTGCCAGAGAGAAAGGGGTGGGGAGAGAAGGGAAACCTAATATATGGTGACAGAGGATTTGACTCTGGGTGGTGGGCACACGGTGCAATATACAGATCTTGTCACATAGAAACCCACACCTGAAACCTTTATGTTCATGTGGACCAATGGCACCCCAATCATCTTAACAAGTTAATTAAACATAAAAGAAAATAAAGTAAAATGGTTGCCTCAGTACCACATAAAATCATTTCTGAAACAATCAAATATCTATGTACCTCACTTTGGGAAATACTGGCTCAGAGAATTTCTTTGTGGTTAGTTAACTCTTATAAAAAAAACCTACTTAATTCTTCCCATAACCTAATAAAACATGCCTAGTTGCTTTAATTCTGTGAAAAAAAAAAAAGCAAGACCAGAAACTTAGTAAATGTGTCTAAATGGAAACCTTGAAAAGACGTGTAAGACATTTATCTTATTCCACTTGAGTGTTCAGTTCACCCCCAAAACATCAAGAACAACATCTAAAATGCGACAAAACCCTCTGGGCGGCACCTTTAGCAAAGAGTTTGGCACAGTCGTGGCACAGGGAGAAGTCGTGGGACCACTGCGCATCCCAGCCTTTGCCGGGGGTTGTGGATCCGCAGCTCTTGCAGCGCACACACTTGGTGCAGATCTGGAAAGGAAGGAAAGAAACGCAGTCGAGTTTCTTATCTTCAGTATCTCCTCTGATTTAAAAAAAAATTACAAATACCTAGGGTTGACTTCTCTCCTGGGATGGCATTTTCTAATAACAAGGCCAAAGTAATTGTTACCCTGACATCCTCAAGCAAGGACATTCCTAATTAAGTCACCCAAGCCCAGCTGCATGACAGTCCTCTCTGGAACACATGATGTGTGCACTCACCCAAACTTTCTTTTTCTTTGTAGGTTTGGTGGGGTAGTTAGGTCCTAGGCACTCAGGGTGATAGCTGTTTCGGCACTTATTACATTCCAGCAGCTGCTGTAAGACAAACATGAAGGCAAGAGCATGGGCATCACCTCACCTCACTGAACACCTGTCGCTGCACACCTCACTTCCTACTTATCTTCAAATAAGTAGAGCACATCCATCTAGCAGGTACATTTCCTCATAAATTACGTACTCCCCATTAAAGCCCATGGAATTATTTCCTGCCAAAGGCACTCAGTGGTGAGTATCCTTATCAGGTAGACTTGACTTATTTGGGGGATTTTATCCAATGCCACGTCTTATGCAATATCCCCAAAATTAAAACACAAAAATAGGCAACTGATTATATCCAATCAAATAGTCAAACAGCCTAAGTCAAGAGAAAAAACAGATGCAAAATCCTAAAGGAAAAGGCAGGAATGAAGATAGAGAGTCATCCTCCAAGCAGTTCTATTGCTTAGCCGTGTACCTTTGTGGCTTGATGCTGCCTTCCACAAACATGACAGAACTTGCAGCGACGGCAACACCAGTTTTCCAGCTGGTCCTCCAGGGGGCGCTCGTTCTCCTCTAAACAAAACCTGTGGAAGGGCTCACAGCAGACTTGGCAATACACAAACTGGGGAAAGATGGAGAAAAAAGTTATAGAATAGCATGCAGATACATTAGCCAAATCCCACACACATCCTTTGGGAGTCAGGAGTATAGTGCTCTCTATATTTTATTCAGTATATAGTCAGTATGCAACGAGTATATTTTTTCAACAGCACGATACAGGGCATTGCAGGAGATTCAGGGAACTAATGTGGGAGTAATAAAATTATAAAGTAACAAAATAAATACAACCCAAGATTTCATATGATGTGCTAAGTGACATAAGATAGCTATAAACAAAGAGCTCTGGGAATGTAAAGGAGTGGGGTAGGGGGAAACAGGGAGGGTTTTAAAGATTTTCTACAATATTCTAAACAGTTGTAAGCTCTGGTTTATCCTTTCCATGTCTAATTTTAGAAATAAATTATTTTCATATCGATATTTTTAAAAATTCCAATGAGGGTGACCCAGAATTTTCTTTTTTAAAAATATACTTTTATTGATTTCAGAGAGGAAGGTAGAGGGAGAGAGAGATAGAAACATCAATGATGAGAGAGAATCATTGATCGGCTGCCTCCTGCATGCCCCACACTGGGGAGTGAGCCCGCAACCCAGGCATGTGCCCTGACCAGGAATCGAACCGTGACCTCCTGGTTCATAGGTCGATGCTCAACCACTGAGTCTTGCTGGCCGGGCCAGAATTTTCTTTTGCCTAAAATAATTATTGGGACAACTGGTCAAACCTAAATAAGGTCCATAGATTAGATAATAATAATGTACTAATGTTATTTCCTGTGTTTTTAAAAAAATATTTTTATTGATTTCAAAGAGAAAAGAAGAGGGAGAGAGAGATGGAAACATTAATGATGAGAGAGAATCACTGATTGGCTGGGGATTGAGCCCGCAACCCAGGCATGTGCCCTGGCCAGGAATTGAACCGTGAACTCTTGGTTCATAAGGCACCAGCCAGGCCTTATTTCTGATTTTGGTAATTATAATATTTAGAGGTAAAATGGCACATGTCTGGAACTTGCTCTCAATTTTTTAGGAAAAATATGTCTACGTATATAAAAATGTGTGTATATTTTATTTCTTATTTTGTAAAATATAAATACACAAAGAGAAAAGAAGAAAGTAAATGAAAACTATTAATGTTTGGGGACTCCAGGTGAAGGGGAGATGAGGGTTCTTTGTACTACCCTTGTAACATCTCTGAAAATCTGAAATCATGTCAACATAAACAATTTTTACAACATGCATGGTGGGAGACCCCGCCAGGCACTGGCTATACTGTTGGAGGCAATGAGGCCTGGTGCCATCCATCTTCCAGTTCCGGCTTTAGGAATTCTGTGGGATTGCTGCGCACAGCTGTGCAAATTTAAATTAGAGCAACCACACTCTGGAAAAACCGTTTTATCCCAGAAGTTGAAGTCCTGGTGCATAAGTGCTTCCTGTGGGTAGCATATGTGTGAATACAAAGCACTCGATTAAGTAGGAAAAGAGGTACAGTGCCCCCTGGCACTTGCAGACTGAATGTTCTTAGTTTCAATGACATCTAAAGCAGCCCTAGCATAAACAATACTGAAGGAAACCCTTCGGTTTATGATTTATATACATATACACTGAGTAGCCAGATTATGATCTCTGGACTCATAATAATCTGGCCACTCAGTGTTTATCCTATATAATAAAAGAACTCCTCGACCAGGAGTTCAACCAGCAGGCAGGCCAGCTAACCGCCCATGTCCCCTCCCCCTGGCCAGGCTGGCCGGACCCCACCCATGCACGAATTCATGCACCGGGCCTCTAATACATACACACACACACACACACACACACACACACACACACACACTGAGTGGCCAGATTATTATGTGTTCAGAGATCATAATAATCTGGCCACTCAGAGTATATGGAAAGGTTTGCTTTTACATGTATTATACATACACATATATGTGTACATACATTTACACATTTGCCCATTTATCCAGTTACATTCATGAGATATATGCCTACAGCACAACTGCTGGGTTAGAGGGTATACCCATCTAAAATTAAGTACATACTTCCAAACAGCCCTCAGAAAGAAAGAGTGTAACTAATTTAGCTTTCCACCGGAGAGAGTGCCCATTTCCACACAATCCTTTTTATATCATGCAGTTCCCTTTATATCATGCTTTCATTCCCATCAGAAGGCTCAACGCCTCCGCCCACACTGTTTTTATTTCTCATTTCATGCATTATATATTCCTGTCCTTAAGCCTATTTCTTACTGGGTGTTATTCCTTTTTCTTTTTCTTTTTGTTAAAGAGCTCTTTAGAGACAAGGGGGTTTGGATATTCAATATAAAATCACCATCAAAAGCATCTCTTTTCCTAGAGGAACATCGTATTATTTTTCTCCATGTTTAAGCATCTAGCAGAAAAACCAGGCCTCCAGTAAAGAGTAAACTTTTCTCACTCAATACCTTTGTGACTCTACTATGAAGCAGATGCCTTCCTAAAATCTCTAAAACACTTCAAAAGTATTTCATTAACTGGTTTAGTTATTTTTTAATCCTCACCTGAGAATGTTTTCATTGATTTTTAGAGAGAGTGGAAGAGAGAGGGAAAGACAGAGAGAAACATCGATGTGGTAGAAACACATCGATTGGTTGCCTCCTGCACGTGCCCCAACCAGGGCCCTGGGCCAGGGAGGAGCCTGCAACCGAGGTACAAGCCCTTGACTGGAATCAAACCCGGGATATGGTCTGCAGGCCAACGCTCTATTACTGAGCCAAACCAGCCAGGGCTCATTAACTGGGTTAAACAGGGGGTAGTACCTGCTGCCTATTAACAAAACAGAATACTATATACTAAAAGGCCAGCAACCATAACAGCAGAACGACCAGAACGACCGATCAACCAGTCGCTATGAGGTGCATTGACCACTTCTTGGTCCCTCCCCCCATCCCGCAGGCTCTGATCGCTGGATGGCTAACAGGGAACCGGGGTGGGTGGCGGCAGGGCGGGACTGGGGACTGACGAGTGGGCAGAGGCAGACCTCTTGGTCCCGCCCCCTGGCCCGCAGGCTCCGATCGCTGGATGGCGAATGGGGAACCACAGGGAACTGGGGTGGGCAGCGGCAGGGCGGGACTGGGGACTGGCGAGTGGGCGCAAGATGGCCGATCGCAGGTTAGGCCTACAGACCCCACCCGTGTACGATTTCATGTGCTGGGCCTCTAGTATAATGATATTTTCACCAATGAAAACTAATCTATATTATACTTGCTAGGGCACCAAAAAGCAGTCTCTCACCTCCACGTGCCCACTGCTGGCACAGAGGAAGCACACCACCCTGGGCGTGATGGGGAGAGAGGTCAGGATGCCCAAGCCGCCCATCTCCCACACGTTCTCGGCTTCACAATCCTCCTGCGGAGAGAAAAACCATTTATGGAAGTTTTATAATGACACAACAACGTCAAGCATACTTCCTTTAATGAGTTCAAAAACAACTGCTGCTTAAAAAAATTTTACTATCAGATACTAGTACAACTATTAAAACGGTCACCTCTTTATGGGTTTAATTCACGCTAACTATAATGCAAAGTAACACTGGGACTGAATTCCCGTTAGTTTTACTGATCCAAGCTATCATTATCCTTTGATAATTCCCATGGGAAAGAATGATTTCCTCAGACACTATTCTCATGCAAATGTACTTTATCACTCACAACACATGAACCCATCTGCTGATCCTGGTTCATATTCATTTCCCCACTCTGTGCTGAATTTCCTTGCTTTCAACACCTCTGGTAACATCATTATCTTGATTGAGTCAAGGACACTGGCTTCTGATCAAGGTCCCACAGCCATGTGTGGTGGTTACAAATCGGGAGGGTATCTTGGCTGCGAGGGGAGTCCCAGCCCCACACGAGGCACCCAGCCCAGGGTTCCGGGGCTGCGAAGAGGAGACCCCGTGACTTCTGGCTGTAAAAACCAGCGAGGACTGTGGATGAGTGAGCCGCAGGCTGCTGGAGACCCAGGTGTTGATCTTAAAGGGCCTGCACACAGCCTTACTCAGACTCATTTCCCTCTGAGCTCCAGCTGTGTGGAGTCCCCCACTGCAGGTGGTACCATATCTGAGTCTCAATCAACTTGGCTAACAAGTTTGCCTGCCCCAGTGACTCTGAGACCCTTACCCATCCAACTTGTAGGCCTACCCAAGATGATTCCAGTGGCTTTTCCATACAAATGGCCTGCCCTTGCTCATGCTGCAGACTTTCCTAAAATCTCTCAAAGGGTCCACAAACCCCAAACAAGCAGCATCTGGCTTCAGCAGGCCCCATACTTGCTAAGCAGCCCCAACCCCAGCAATAGCAGCAGCTGAACTCAGTTTACAGCTTAGCCTTCTCCCAGGCATCTCCACGCCAGGCACAAGTAGCAGCCACCTGCAGATCATCTTGTAGCTCACGCCGGATGACTCCAGGCAGGGTAGAGGCAGCAGCTGACCTTGGTCAGCACCTCCCAGGAGACCCAACACCAGCACCTCCAGTGGACAACCTCAGACCACATGGAAGCACCACCCAAACACCAACACATTCAGGGGTAGGCTGGGCAGGCACCAGAGCCCCGCTGAAGGGAGTCCTGTTCCATGAGGTGGGCGACTGCACAGCAGCTCCTCCGCTGTGGTCTCCGCAGCCCTACCAGTCAGTCGGCCTGGGGGTACCTACCTCCCACTGATGTACCAATAGCAATCAGGGCTCAACTACAACAGGGGACAAATAGCCCACACAGGGGGCACAGCCGGATGTCTTGCTCTGGTGACCAGGGAGGCTGCACCACCGGGACACCTACCACATTAGGCTGTTCTACCAAGACCAGCTCTACCTAATCCCTAGCAACAAACACGGGGAGGCTGCCAAATTGAGAAAACAAAGAAGCATGTCCCAAGTGAAAGAACAGAAAACTCTAGGAAAAGAATTAAACAAAATGGAGACAAGGTATCTACCAGATGCAAAGTTCAAAACACTGGTTATAAGGGTGCTCAATGAACTTAAGGGAAGAGTAGAGGAACTCAGTGAGTAACAAAGAGATAGTAAACATCAATGAGATAGAAACATAAAAAAATACCACACTGTCAGAAATGTAGGATACACTAACTGCAATGAAGAATACATTACAGGAAATCAATAGTACTAGTGGAGTAGATGAAGCAAAGCATCAAATCAGAGATTTGGAAGATAAGGAAGCAGAAAACACCCAATCAGAACAGCAAAAAGGAAAAAAATCCCCCCAAATGAGGATAGTGTAAGGAGCCTCTGGGACAACTTCAAGTGCATCAACATTTGCATCACGGAGGTACCAGAAGGAGAAGAGAGAGAACAAGGAATTGAAAAGCTATTTGGAAAAAATGACAGAAATTGGGCGACATCTGTAACACTGTAATAAAAAAGAAAAAATTGACAGAAAACTTTCCTAACCTGGTGAAGGAAACAAACATACAAGTCCCAGAGGCACATAGAGTCTCAAATTAGTTTAACGTAAGGAGGCCCACACCAAGACACATCGTAACTAAAATGACAAAGGTTAAAGACAAAGACAGAATCTTAAAAGCAGCAAGAGAAAAGCAGTTAGTTACCTACAAGGGAGCACCCATATGGCTGTCAGCTGATTTCTCAACAAACTTTGTAGGCCAGAAGGGAGTGATAAAAAACATTCAAAGTGATGAAAAGAAAAAGCTAAAGGAGTTCATCACCACCAATGAGTAATTACAGGAAATGTTAAAAGGTCTTCTTTAAGAAGAAGAAGAAAAAGATCAAAGTTTGAATAATAAAATGGCAATAATTATGCATCTATCAACAATTACTTTAAATACCAAGGGCTTAAATGCTCCAATCAAAAGACATGGATAAGACCCTTACAGATGCTGTCAACACGAGACTCATGTCAGATGGAAAGACACAGAGAAAATAAAAGAATGAAAAAAGATATTTCATGAAAATGGAGCAAACAAAAAAAGCTGTGATAGCAATACTTATACCAGACAAAACAGACTTTAAAACAAAGATTATAACAAGAGACAAAGGATTCAGCAATTCCTATTCTGGGTATTTTTCTGAAGAAACCCAAAACACTCAATCAAAAAGACATTCATCCATATGTTCACTGTGGCATTATTTACAATAGCCAAAGTATGGAAGCAACTTAAGTGCCATCAACAGACAAATGGATAAAGAAGAAGTGGGGCATTTACACAGTGAAACATGACTCAGCCATAAAAAGGAATGAAATCTTGCCAATTACAACAACATGGATGGACCTAGAGGGTATTGTGCTGAGTGAAATAAGTCACAGCCAAATGCCAGATGCTTTCACTTGTATGTGGAGTCTAAAGAACAAAGTAAACAAACAAAACAGAAACAGACTCATAGGTACAGAGAATATTCTGATGGTTGCCAGAGGAGAAGGGGATTGGGGGAATAAGTAAAAAAAGAGAAGAGATTAAGAAGCACAAATGGGTAGTTACAAAATTGACACAGGAATAATATTGTAATAACTATATGGTGCCAGATGGATACTAGATTAATTGGGGTGATCACTTCATAAGTTACAGAAATTTCTAATCACATGGTTGTACAACTGAAGCTAACATAATACTGAAAGTTAACTGTAAATGAAACATAAAAAATTATTTTAAAAATATAAAGTCCACGACTCAATATACTACGTGGTCACTAAACGCTTTTACCTTAAAGTCCACTCTGATCCTGTGGACTCCATCTGCTGGGACCTTCTGCTTAGAGCTGCTGCCGTTGGAGAGAGTGCTGAGGATGTTCAAAGTGCCTGCGTTCTCCTGCTTGTTGACCGGAGGTGGTTTTTCCTACAGGGATAGAAAACAAATAAAGAGAACCACACTTTACTTGCCTTCACTTTTTAAAAAGTATTTTTTTAAATTGATTTTTAGAGAGAGAGGAAGGGAGAGAGAAACATTGATATGAGAGCAAAACATCGACTGGCTGCCTCCTGCATGCCCCACACCGGGGATGGACCTGCAACCTTTTGTGCACAGGCCGACGCTCAATCAAGTAAACCACGGCGGCCAGGGCTTGCCTTCACTTTGCAATAGAAAATAATACAAATGACAAATCTAATTAATAGAAGGGAAAACATGTTTCCAACACAAGTATCCTATAGAAATAGTGAAATACTTTTCAAATTTGTTTTTTCATTAAGGCATTTTATTTGCATGTATGTAATTACATTCCCAGAAAAAGAACCCCAGTGTTTTTCCTCCTGTGTGATTTCATCTTGCTTCTCTGTGGTCCATGATGCCAGCTGAGGTTGTCAGTATAATAAAACCAAACTTACGGGGCAGGAGCAGGTTATTTTGCATTTTTTCTGGATCTTCCAGTTGCACATCAAATTTGGGCTGATCACTCCACATTTGTTTAACCTGCCCATAAGGTTCACAGCAATTTTCCCAGCTCTGTGATCACCGATGATTTCAAATTTGCCAATGGAATCATGCTTCATCATCACAGCCAGAAACCGTGTGATGACTCTGGAGCGTGGCCTAATAAAAACCTAACGTTTGCTGCCCTTCTTGGCATCATGGTTGCTCTTTAGAGCATCAGCCAGAACATACCTGTGTACTATTATGAAGGCATGGAAAGAAAATTCTTAAAGATCTCTGTCTACCCACATCATAAAAACAGTGTACACAGGGAAGGATGGTGATTACAGACAAATATTGCTAAAGGATACTAAGGGCAAAACACTATTATGCTAAGCAGCCTATAGCATACGGCTGTAGGGCCACACGGAACAGAAAACAAGGGGAAAGAGACAAAAAAAGGTATGAGCTAAAACCTAAATTCCACTGCCACCTACAAAGAAGCAAAAACGCAGTTTCATCCACTCAATTACATCAAGAATAAGGCTCTTTTCCTATAGAACAGAACACACCCCTGAGAAATGGCAAAGAAGCACAGCTCTCACCTTTTCTTTTGGTTTTAGTTTTACAGGAATACTTGGGCGAGGAGCCACTTTTTTCTGCTTGCTTTGCTCTGGACCTGAAGAATTCAAAATAAACCGCAGTCAGAGGCTACTACACTCACAGTTAATGTTAAAGAGCAATGACTCCGCTAGGACTGATTGGCCTGGGAAGAAGAGGCTGTTGGAAAAAAGAAAACGACTTAAACTCTAGGCATTGAATAGGAAATTAAGACAGTATCTCCAACTTCATTGTTTTTTGGCTTCTATTTCTTTATTACTATGCAATGGTTAAAAGCTAATTTTCTTACACTGAAGACTTAAACATATCTATTTCAGGCTTTTCAGGTTTCCAAATGCTGTTTAAGACATCGGTGCTTTTTGCTAGTCCTTCTGGCTCAGCAGCTCCCTGCCGGCCTCACTCACCTGAGTCCGGCGGTGAGGGCTGCTTCTTCTTGGGCTCGCTAGGAGCTGCCTTGGGGACGTCTTTCCTTGGTGGCGCTGTGCTGGGTGGCTGTGGGGGGGGCACTGGCGCTGGCTGGGAGGCCTGCTTGCTGGACTTTCTGGAGGCTGGAGTGGGAGCTTGTTTGGGTTCAGGCCCCGGAGCAGAGGCGGGCCCGTCTTCGCTCTTCTCTTCTATGTGCTTCCGAGGGGGAGGCTCACTGTTGCTTTTCTTGGGGACAGGGTCCTCGCGTGCTGATGGGAGGGGCTTCTGATTGGCGTCCACTACGCTCTTCACAACACTGTTCTCTTTACTCTCTTTCTTTTCACTGGTCTTGGACTTTTTCTCTTTCTTTTTCACAGCTAGGGGAAAAACATGATTATCTATAAGCAAGAAAAATTTTATTTAAAATAGAAGTATAGGAATATAACAATCTTATTCTCAGTTTCCTGCAGCTAATGTTAACACTGAAGAGGCTCAAGAAAGTTAAGCTGGTCAGGTAGAATAGCTATACTTTCACTGCTCTAGGAAATGGAAGAAACTGTAATCTTCATATGAATTTTAAAAATGTGTTTTTTTAAATGGAAAATTTCAAACATACTCCAAGGTAAATGAACTCCCAAGTACTCATCACGCAGCTTCAACAACCTCAACTCCCTGGGAAAGAGTAGTACTTAAGTCAACTGGTGTGGCTCTGGGGTTGAGCATCCACCTATGAACCAGAAGATCTCGGTTCGATTCCCGGTCAGGGCACATGTCTGGGTTGTGGGCTCAATCCTGTGTGGGGTATGTAGGAGGCAGCCGATCAATGATTCTCTCTCATCACTGATATTTCTGTCTCTCTCTCCCTCTCCTTTCCTCTCTGAAATCAAATGTGTATATATATATATATACATATATATATATATATATATATACATACATATATACACACACACACACACACACACATATTTAAAATAGTAGTACTTAAAAAGAAACCAAACCAGTATTCTCTTTACACTAGATGTGCACAACTATACGGCATTAAAGCGAGAAGCGTGTTGGGGAAGAGCTCTTGACAACATCACCTTTTGCTTGCTTCTGAAGATAGGCTTTCGAAGGCATCCACTGTAGATTCTGACATTTTCTCATCCTAGGAGAACAAGGGGTATCACAAAGTGAGTGGCGCTTAGAAGAGAAGCAATTTGGACAAGTGTTAATTTGTCTGCAAGAACCAGGAATCTTTATCCGGGGCCGTTCTGAGAACTGAAAAAAGGACGGCTCATTACACAGATGAAACCGGAGCCTTTGACGCTTTCAATCAGTGACTGTCCCTATCTTTAAGTCCTAAAAGGAGCAAATACCAAATTATTTTTTAAATGAGACTCAAATTTCTTATAATCTAGTACAAAACCATCGGTTGATATTTTTTATACTCAAATCAGTTCTGTTCCCTTATGAGATTAATATTCATTTAGAGTAACCTGATTACAAAATGGACTGAAGTTATCCAGCAAGTCCTCTCTCTGCCACCACAATGCTACAGGTCTATGTCAGGGCTTTGAGAGACACACACACACTAATACACCCCCCCCCCCCCCACACACACACACGTATTAGAAGCCCAATGCATGAAATTCATGCAAGAGTAGGCCTTCCTTCCCCTGGCTGCCGGCACCGGCTTCCCTCTGGCAACCGGGACCCCGGCTTCCCTCCCAGGCCCGGCTTCGTCTGGAACAGTGGTCGGCAAACTCATTAGTCAACAGAGCCAAATATCAACAGTACAACGATTGAAATTTCTTTTGAGAGCCAAATTTTTTAAACTTAAACTTCTTACGCCACTTCTTCAAAATAGACTCGCCCAGGCCGTGGTATTTTGTGGAAGAGCCACACTCAAGGGGCCAAAGAGCCGCATGTGGCTCGCGAGCTGCAGTTTGGTCTGGAAGGACGTCTGGTCTAATTAGCATATTACCCTTTTATTACTACTTTATATATATATATGTATATATACATGCACACACACACACACACCTCCTCAATTTAATGAAATTCAAACTTAATTTGAAGTGTAAACTGTAACTGAGTCCATTTCAACCCCAAAATTCAGTATGATTTTACCTTGTGCTGACTGAGTTCTCGCTCCGGTACGTGAGTGAGACGGAGACAAGATTCTTGCTTACAGCCAGAACGACCAAATCAAAGCACAGAACTACCTGCTGTCCCGGGACCGCTTCTCTGGAGCGAGCAACGCGGCACTGTTCCCCCGGGTTCATACAGGCCACTTCCACGTCATTCACTCCTTCCTTCAGAAAATGTCTACTGATAAAATCTACTGATTCCAGGCACTTTCTGATACGCTCAATTCCCAAAAAGTCTCTCTGTGCAATTCTTCTGATCCACTTTAGACAAATTACCCAGAGGGTCAAAGTGCACCCACAAACTGACTAACAAAGGGAGAAAAGATCATCACGACGTCCATATCGCAAATCCCACAGGCGTGAAACTATCCCGAGAGACAGCAGAGACATAGGCAGATATCACCAACACTTCTCGAAAGTCATAAAGATAAAGGGAATTTCAGTTGACCTGATAAATATGCCTAAATTTGTCAGTTTTCAAGTAGCAAGCCCCTCAAGCCACGTTGATATGGTAGCCCCAAAGCACACGTGGCTATGTAAATTTAAATTAGTTAAAATGTGACAAAAAATGTAGTTCCTTGGTCATTCACCACATTTCAATCGCTCCACAGCCACATTGGGCTAATGGCCACCACAGTGCACTGAGCAGCTCAAAACATTCCCAGCGCTGCAGAATGTTCTACTAGACAGCCCTACCCCAGAGAGCGTCTTATTTAAAGCAAAGCTCGCCCTGGCTGGTGTTGCTCAGCGGATAGAGCCTCGGCCTGAGGACTGAAGGGTCCCAGGTTCGATTCTAGTCAATGTCACAAGCCCAGGTTATGGGCTTGATTCCCAGTGTGGGGCATGCAGTAGGCAGCTGATCAATGATTCTCTCTCATCGTTGATGTTTCTAGCTCTCTCCCTTTTCCTTCCTCTCTGAAATCAATAAAAATATATTTTAAAACATAAAATAAAAATAAAGCACAACTCACACCTAGCCACACTGTGAAGCTAACTTTGAAACCCAAGAACTGAGTACAACCACGTTCAGTTTTCGGATTCATCTTTGCAAACGAACCGAGCACAAGTAAACCTCCTTCACGGAGGGGAGGCCGCCCTCCGAGAGGAGCCCACTCACTTGCAGCATTGCTTCTTTATGTTGCGGCCACCGAACTTGGGCTTGTCCAAGCAGTTAGTACAGACACCACAGTCCTCGGGCACCTGGCAGCCAGGACACTGCCCACACCGCCTGGAGCGCCGTCCCTTCTTCACGGGGGGCTCCTGGGGCGCCTTGTTTCTGGTGACGGGTTTGATTGGTTTGATGGGCGGAGCAAGAGGTTCGGCATCTTCTGAGCCAGCGATTGAGGACTTGTCTATTAAAGAAACGCATCGTTAGTTCTGAGGGAGGACCTGCTTCCTTCCTGGGAGCAGAGGTGGAGAGCTTCAAAATCAATTTATACCACTAGCTACATTCAAACTTTGTTTTCATTGGGACTCCAAAAGTGAAACGCAATACATTAAAAAGCGTCACATGCAGAACTGAAAGCCTGTTTAAGTAATTATTTAAATGTTATTAAATGCCTATAAACGTGTAGCTTAAAGAGAGCAGAAACCCAAATACTGAAAACAAAACATAGTCTAACCGAAGTTCAAGAAAATGAACTGACTGCTTACACCTCTACATTTTAATGAGCATTTTACCCATCATCTAAGAGCTATAGGGTGGCCATGAGAATGAGCCTCACTAACCCCCAAACACATGACTGACCCCGGGCCCCAGCTGCTGAGCTCTGAAATCCATGGCGCCAGGTCCACGGGAGGTCTCCCAGGCAGTGAGCATGGTAGGAATGCTCAGACAGACCTGTTCCTGAGGGACACAATATTCTTTCGGCGGTCAACTTTTGCTCAAGGACTGCCTTGCCAAACCTTTTTACCCTGCAGGGCTGTCTAGGAAGGTTGTGCCCAAAGATTCCCTCCCTCCTTCATTGACTGACAGCTCTCCCAGCCTTCCCTGGCTCCCTCCCCATTGTGCCTCACAGACAGTTCCTCTAATGAGAATCCTTGTTCATTGAACGCCCCCTTGCCATCTGTTTTTAGAGGATCCAGACGAATACATGATGCTATCGAGAGCCTACGAGGCATCCCAAGAAGGATCAGCAGCCGATCACCTGGGTGCCAGGACTTCAAGCCTGACCTCCTGACCTACCATCATTCCCCATGGAAGACAAAATTTTTTCTCGTTCTTCCCACGGTAAGGCACTCAGGGTGGGCATGTCATCAGGAAACACAGCGCGTTTCCGGCCAAGGGCCACAGCAGCTCTTCTGCAGACGTGTTTAATCCGGGGTCCTCGCACAGAGGTCTCTGATGAATCACTTTCTTGACCCTAAATACGAGGTAAGCCAAAACAAACAACCACACATGTTGACAATATAATTAAATGAAGCCAGGGTATTTTTGGCTAACTTATTATAACCTAGACTCACTCTAGTTATTTCCAGCTGATAAACCATATCAATTTGGAGGAATCAACTACTTCTGCATCCTAACATTGGCAGGAAAAAGACAGAAATCAACTAAGTTCCTATTCCCAATTATACTACTTCTTGAAAATTCCCCTCAAAATTCAAGTTGTCAGTTTGTTATCAAGAAGTTCAGCCTAACCACAATTTCCTGTATTTCTCTGATCGATAGGGAAGTAGGAGGAAATAACCTATGAATGAAGTATAAAAGACTCCAAACCAAAATGCCTCCCATCTTAAAGAGCCACTGCTCATCACTCGGAGGCTAAACAAAAAACACGCAAAAGTGTGTCAAAGGAAGTCCCTGCTTGAACTCTCAACTCGCAGAATTAGTAGAAAATGCCCCAGGCTGAGTAACATTAAAAACCTAGGTCTGTGTTCACTGCGACCTGACTTGAGATGTTGGCATAAATGTGCATCTACTGTATGACAATTTTTTTAAAAGAACCTAAAGATCGGTATGCTTTCTCAGAAAAGACCAGTGCCTAGCTTACCGTGTAAAAAGAAAAAAAACAAAAACACAATGCTGTTCTTTGTAAAAATATGTTTGTCTTCATCTTAATAACTCTTCAACAGCTTTTCTGTCCCACAACCTAAGGCCAAAGGCTTCTCCGGTGTATCTGCCCGCACCCTCTACTTATTTATTTATTGCTCTCATCACGCACCCCTTAGAGGATGAGAATCCACCCCCATCCCATTTTCTATAGTAAACAACTTGACTACAGAATTGCACCTTCAAAACGGTCACAGGTTCTAACCAACAAACCCATGAAGTACAAACTCCGCATTCTCTGTCACGCGGCCCCAACCTACCTGTGGGCCTTGCTTGGCTCACCCCTTTCCTGCCTACAGCCTAGCTACTCACCGCCCCTCAAATGCGTCTCTACCTCCTGTTCCCTCTCCTTGCAATGCTCTCCCCTATCACTGTCTACCTATCAAAACCCCACCTGTCCTTAAAGGGTCATTGCAGGTGTCACCCCTTCCTCTGCCTTTCCCTGATTCCGCGACTGGACAGAACTGAGACCCTCAGCCTAAAGCTCGCTCCTAGAAGGGGCTGGACATTATGGAGGTCACCAGGCAACACGGAAAAGAGTACCTGTGCTTTGGGCTGGTCGGTTTGTTTAAGACTCTTACTCTTCTCGATCTTGCAGAGCTGGGCCTTGGCCTTTTTGAGGAGGCTGGCGACCCTCTTGTCGGTCATGGGGAGCTTGTCCGCCTGCGCCAGCATGGAGCCGATGGAGGACGCGGAATGCTTAACGCCGGGCGCGGGCAGGCAGAGGGCCTTCTCCTTCTCGAGCGCCGGGGCGGCGGGGCCGAGGTCCAGGGTGGCTTTGTCCAGGTTCCCTCGCCCTTTCTTGATCAGTATTTTGGTTTTGACAGCGGTTGTGTCCCCAAGAGTCACGGCAGCAACCTCGGGCCCGGAATCGAGGGATGAAGACTTCTTCCGCCCCGTGACCTTCTTGGCAGAAGACGACGTGGCCACCTCGTCCCCGACAGCCTTCTCTTTGGACACCCTGCCCGCGGGGTACAAAGCCGAAGTGCCTTGAATCTCGGGTCCCTTTTTCCGTTTCTCTTTGCGGGACTCCCTCTTGTTCTCCTTCTCTCGCTCGCGGTCCCGCTCTCTGCTCTTGTCCTTCTCCGCGGTCTTGTCGGCGGCGTCCCGGTCCCTGGACGGCTCCTCGGGGGCCCGGTCCCTGGTCCTGCCCCTGTCGGCCTGGGCGCCGGGGGTGAACCAGGGGAAGAGCGGCGCCGGGCCGCCGGCTGCGAAGGGCTCTGCGGGGGCGCCGGGCTGCTTCCTGGGCCTCGGGGTCTTCTCCGCGGCCTCCCCGGGGGCCAGGGGGTGAGCGGGGAAGGTGAAGGCGGGGTTTAAGGCACTGGCGGCGTGAGGGCTCACAGAGATGCTCAGGGAGGAGGCGACGGAGGGCGGCGGGGTGAGCGGCGACAGCTCGGCAGCGCTCAGCCGGCCGCTGCGCGTCCTCATGGAGTGCGAGGGCGACCGGGGCTCGGCGCGCAGCGGGCTGAACACCTTCCTCTTCCTCTTCCGGCTGGACGCGCCCGGCGAGGCCGCGGGGGCCCGGCTGCTGGGCAGCGTGACGGACTCGAAGATGCGGGAGTGCGCCTCGCTGGGCGTGAAGCGCGGCGCCCGCAGCAGCGGGCTCCTCTTGTGCACGTCGAACCGGGGCCCCGCGTGCAGCGGCGAGAACAGCCGCGCCGCCGCGCCCGGCGCCGAGAAGCCCGAGGCGAAGCCCACGTCCTCGGGCGTGAGCGGCGGCGGCCGGAAGTTGTCGAAGACGGGCTTGCGGATGAGCCCCTCCTTGGCGTACTTGGCGGAGGAGAAGAACTGCGGCTCGGCGCGCGAGTGCTTCAGCGACGTCCAGCGGAACGTGGGCTCCCGCAGGATGGACTTGCGCTTGCCCTGCATGGGCGCGGCCGGCGCGGGCAGGAAGGGCGACGCCAGCGGGATGGTGGGGGGCAGCAGCCAGGGCGTGGGGTCCGAGAGGCCGGCGGCCGGCTGCAGGGGCGGCGGCGGCGACAGCAGCGGCGGGGGCGGCGAGGCGGAGGCCTGCGGCGGGGGCGCGCTCGGCAGCGCCGACAGCTTCTTCGTCGTCCTAGACCCAAAACTCCTCTCCGACACCGAGTACCTCCTGCTTCTCCGGTCGTTCCTGTCGCTTTCCGGGGACTGGGAAACGGGCAGCGGGGTGTGCGCTTCGGGGGTGTCGCTCTGCTCCTCGGGGAGCCCCTGGATCTCCTCCGAGGCCTGGGAGTCCGTGGAGGTGTCCACGCTGGGGCTGCTGGAGCGCGACGAGTCCGAGGACAGCTGCGAGGAGTGCTGCGAGGCGGCGCTCGACTTCTCGGAGGACCCGCAGGATGCGGCGCCGAACCTGCTGCTGGGGGCGGGCTCCAGGCGGGCGATCTTGATGGGAGGGTCGTAGTCCTCGTCCTCGATGAACCGGCGGGGGGTTTTGATGATCCGCGAGGAGATGGCGCTGACCACGGGCATGATGAACTGCCGGATGTTTTTGACCTGTGTCTTCACCTTCCTGCCCTGCAGCTGGGCCGCTTCCTTCTCGATCTTCTTCTGCGCCCCCTTCTTCGCCCTCTGCAGGAGCTGCTTGGCGATGGTCGCGTCTGTCCTTTTGGAGGAAGGGATGATCCGGACGGGCTTCACCCTCCGAGGGCTCTGTCTGACCGTCTTATCTTCCTTGGCGAGGGCTGGGGCTCCGTCCGCGTCTTTGCGGACCTTCTGGGGCTTGTCCAGGTGCGAGTTCAGGAGGAGGCCCGCCGGGGCCTTGATCCTCTCGGCGGAGGGCGGCCTTCCGCGCCGCCGGACAATCGGCACCCCTTTCCTTCCGATCTGAAGCTTCCCTGCCTTAAACTTGGACTTGAGGGGAGAGAGCTTGCCTGCGCGTAACTTTTTAATCTTGGTGGCTTGCTGAAACGTCGCGGACGGGGTCCGTTTGATCTTTTTCAGGCTGTCCTCTTTGCTTCCCTTTGGTAATTCGGAAATGTCCTTTCCATGCGTTATTTTGATTTTCACTCCAGGGAAGGTGGGAGGTCTTCCTCTCTTCTTTTCCAAACTTTTAGAGTCTTTCTTCTTGATCTTATCTCCAGATTTGGTCTCGGGCTTACTGAGAGGGGGGAACACGGGCGGGTCCGAGAGGAGGGCGGGGTTCCGGTCGGAGCCGCTGCGAGGCCTCCCGCGAGGTTTCCGAGGACTACTCTTAGCTGTGTGTGGGAATCAGACAATGGAGAGCGGGGTTTAGCTTTGCGGTTCAGGTTGTGACTAAGCTGAATATAACAGCACAAGCCGCTTGGTACTGAACCCTAGTTGCGTCTAATGAGTCAATATCACATTTTAATTGTGCTTAGTCTCTTTTCCCCAAAAACTTGCCTCAAAAAATCAGCTAAATAACATTCCACCTAAAAGAACATTTAAGTGCTTTTTTGATTAAAAAAACAACAACACACCCTAACATAATAAAAGGTTTTCAAATGAGCAATTTATAACATACAAAACTGATTTTACTACAACGTTAGGCGAGCAAGGTTTTCTTCTGAATACAAACAATATGTTTAAAAAGAAATCTGTGCTACCTGTTCCTCATCTTCACCACCAAGATTAATACTTGAGGACATGTTCACAGCAACTGGTTCCATCTTTTCAGTTCAGAGCGCTGGCTTTAGTAAGGGTGAACAGGGTGCTCTTCTAGCAATGGCACACCAACTTCTCTAGGAAAAGGCCCGGGAAGCTCAGCCTCCTGAATTGTCAATCGGTTTTGCCATAGTAAAAACATTCACTTGAGCGACATCAGAATGTGCTCACTGAACTCAGCAGCATGTAAACTAATCATAAAAGTGCCATGATGGTGTGCCCATTAATGAAACCCCCACCTACAGGTTCTTGAACGAATTAGTCTCAAATTAAAAAAAAAAAAAAAAAAAAAAAAAAAAAAAAAATTAACCTTAATTGATTTAAGAGCAAATTAACAATTTATTAAATCAGATTTCTAAATAAAAGGAATTTGCCAATTTATAAATCAGCTCAATCTGCTATTTATCAAGAGACTCAAGAAAACAAAATTCTTTTCCTAAAATTCTTTGTATAAACCTGTATTTTCTAAATGTCTTGAGTTCCCTAGTCTATCATATCTTCTCTTCCCACATGAAACTAACACCTCTCCTAACAGGCACCCAAAGAGATGTATGCCACGGTGATGAACGTTTTAGACCATGGAACCAACTTTCTAACAGAACAGAAATCAACAAAGAGCTTATTGTTGAGCTTTTGAAATATAGAGGCTTCCCTTAATGGATTCAGGATTCACAAATCCATTCTCAATATATACACCAATGACAACAGAATGAAGAATATCCATATGGTTTTCAACGACCAAGACAACATTCCAAGCACACTGATCAAGAACACGTCCAAGGAAACCATGAACAGGTGAACTCCTACCAGAGAAGGGCCTCCCAAGATGCCTGATCCACCTGGTGGACTTGAGCCTGGCCACCCACAGGTCTGGGTTAATTCTGAAGGCCGCTTCCACCCGACTTTTAAAAGAAGCTTTTGGGGAAGAAGTAGAAAAGGCAGGGCAGAGCCGAGCCTCACTCTGCCGCCAGCTCTCACACCCACATTCACAGAACTCACAAACCACTTACAATAATTGCTCATGTATCTTCTGGGCCTCATTTTGTCATTTACTAATGAAGGGCTAGACCACATGATCTGTAAAATCACATTATGACCCCTAGTCGGTTTGGCTCAGTGGATAGAGCCTGCGGACTAAAGGGTCCCGGGTTCAATTCAAGGCACATGCCTGGGTTGCAGGCTTGAACCCCACCCAGCAGGGGGCGTGCAGGAGGCAGCCATCCAATGGTACTTTCTCACCATTGATGTTTCTATCTCTCTGCCTCTTCCTTCCTCTAAAATCAATAAAAATATTTTAAAAAATCACTTTATGATATGAAGGTTTAAGATTTCACCACATATTAATGAGAATATTGCTACTGTCTGAATGGCACAGATACTGGGATCTTACTGGCTAATCCCCCCAACTATAATGGCAATACCACCCTCATTTGGGAAAGGAAAAATTTGTCTACTTATGTGTCTGAATCAGATTACTATATAGCACATGACTCTTAAATAACCCAACTGCTAATAAACCTCACAAACTGAGTCAACATCAAAGAGCAAAAACACAGCCTATGACATCATATTTAACCAGATTGTCTATCCACATAGAATCAGAGAATCATGCAAGAGTTCAGAATAGCAGCAGAGACAGGGAATGTTTTCTCCAGCAAAAGATCGATAGCCACCCTGCCTGGTGTTGCTCTGCACACTGAAGGGTTGAGGGTTTGCTTCCTGGTCAAGGGCACACATCTCTGTTGTGGGTTTGCTCCCCACATTCGGAAGGCAACCAGTCAACGATGTGTCTCTCTCACATTGATGTTTCTCTCTCCTCCTCCTCCTCCTCCTTCCTTTCCCTCCCTCCCTCCCTCCCTTCCTCCCTCTCTAAAAAGCAATGGAAAAAATATCCTCAGGTGAGGATTAAAAAAAAAATAAAAAAAATCTATAGTCGTCTCCTATTAGAATGGCATTCTGCAAGGCATTAAATGTTATTTCCACCAATAACTGTCTATCAGAAAACTACTGTAAATCTAGACCCTCAAGACAGTCTAGGTATTTTCTTGGTGAAAACAATGACAAAAACATTGCTTACTAATGGAGATACACCATATCATTTTTGTTTTATTTTAATACAGCCTTTCAAGAAACAGGTAAAACATTCACATTCACACAGTGCTAATATTTTGTTTTTAGTTCTTTGACAATAATAGACCAAACTTCATCTGTAAAAAACAATGGCCAAATTATTCCCAAAGTCATAGATAGGGTGGGGCAAAAGTAGGTTTACAGTGTTCATATGGAAAATAATGTAATTATTACTAAAGAATAATATAAGAATAAACTGTTTCACGTACTCATAACTGTAAACCTACCCTGTATACTACCATATCATTCAAAATATATAAATCTGAGGTGCTGTACCAGGTTCCGTCACGCCATGGGAATCTACCTCCCAGGCCTTGTGGGTTCCCACAGAGAAGCGTGGTGGAGAAGTCCCAGAAAGAGGTCTGTTACATAGCCTGTGTTACTTAGTGGGAGGGAAAAGGAAGGGTTTACCTCCAAACCCCTCTTATTTAAGACCATCCTTTCCATGCAAAGAAGGCTAGGGGAAGCCACAGTCTCTTCACAAACAAAACGTACAGGCGCCATGCGCATGCTCCGCCGTACCTGAAGGAGACCTGGTGGGACTTCGTACTCTGACTTCTTCATCTGAGCCAAAACCTAAGAACTGCTCATCCTACAACAAAGGAAAATTATTTTAAAGTCAGAAACCAAAACATGAATGTGAACAAACCTTAAAGAAATGCCCAGAGGAGACAAAAATAATTTTGAAAATTAGCCTTTATATATTAATCATCATCATTCACATGGATATTTAAAATAGCTGTTGCTGAAATAAATGGACCCAGGCATTACAGCTTCATTACAGACCAATGGAAGCTGCGTGTAACTGAGCAATGCATGGACATGTCAGCTCTGGTGCACAGGACCCAAGAGACAATCCTACATTTCAAACTATAGATGCAGCCCAAAACAATTAAAGATCGACTTTAGTTTGAGTAATCAAGTCAGTACAATGGCAGAAATAGCCCCAATAGGACAAATCTCTTCAACAAGTAGTTAAATCTACAAACATATAAGGAGTAACATAATGTCATAATCTCTGGTTTACTCAATATTAATAGAGACTGAAGTTGCCATGATCGTCAGTTCCTTAACTCAGGAACGGACTTCCAGATGTGATTTCTGTTCACTTGAGATCCAATGATTCTCAACATGCATTTTGTGGCATCATTTTAAAATGTCCTGTGATGAGAGACGTAATGGTGGGCAGCAGCATCTATGAGAGTGATCATGAATTGACCACATGGCGGTGAAATTCATTCAAAAAGAATGCAGGAAAGCATCTTACTTTCAGTTCTACCTAGAAAGGGCAAACACTTGTCCTTACTTCTAATTTTTAACCTGCCTTTAAAAAATAAATACCAAGGATTGAACCTATTTTGAACTAGTTCTCACAAAAGATGATCTATTTGGACAAACTAATGAATAGAAAATTCACTGATTCCGAGATTAAGAGTTCCTTCTAGAGAGAAATGAGAAAGAATTTCAAATTCCAGAAACAAAATCCACACAAAACAAGAACAAAATAAGGAATGAAAGGCAGATATTCTTGAACCTCCAATGTATACTGATAAGCCCCAAACTAAGTTCCAACAATGAAAGCCCCAAACTTTCCTCTCAGGAGCGAAGACCACATGCATGTGGCCAACACCTGTGGATTTTCTGAAGCTGTTTCCCAGGGAGGTTCAAGCCTGAGTCAGGTGCTAGTCTGTTTACCGCTTATTAACCAGGAACAGATGAAAAGATACACGCAACCTTTTAGACAAATTAGCAGGTTCAGTTCTTAAATTTAAATGCTTTTAAAGAGCAAAACGCTTGAGGTCAAGACTTGAGATATAATGCAACAGAGAGACCATTCTCATTAGAATCTAAAAAGGTTCTTGCTCTTAGACCGTTAAAATTATTGAAGTATTTATTTAAGAAAAAACGATAATTATCCTCTTCAAAGAGATTTCTTTGTACAGTATTATAATTCTAAGAATTAAACCTCAATTTAAGGCCTACTAAAGTACTTTTTACACAATCTCTTCTTTAATCATTAAATAAAATTTAAAGTAAACTCTATTTGAACATCATTTGTGAATAAGAAAAAACCCTCTGTTTTCATCTTAAAACAAGTTAGGGCAATTTAGGACATATGGGGCTTCATCCCAAATGCATTTCTTCTATGATTTTAAGAGTTACCCTTGTAAGATACAACATTATAAAAAAAAGTCCAAACTCACAAAACAATCAATCCAAAAATCTTTTCACAATTATGGAAGTTCCATATTGTTAATTTTTAAAACGTACTTTTGGGCCCCGCCCAGTGTGGCTTAGTTGGTGGGGCATCATCTCATGTCCTGAAAGGTTGCTGGTTCGGTTCCCTGTCAGGGCACATGCCAGGGTTACAGGCGTTATTCCGGGTATCGGGTATGCAGGAGGCAGTCGATCAATGTTTCGCTCTCTCACATCAATGTTTCTCTCTCCCTCTCTCTCTTAAAAAAAAAAAAAAATCAATAAAAATATATTTTTAAAAAAGTGCTTTTAAAAAAGACATTTAAAATAGTAATCCTAACATGTACTTTGAGGGAAAAAAAAAAAAGACAAAGTAGGCCATGGTAAATTACCTCAGATGCAGTAAAAAACAAAACAAAAAACCAAAAACGGCAGTATGTGAGAATTTTCCAGGGGCAGTCCCATCTGCCATCTATTGCACGTGACACCCTGAGAGTGAAGGCCTGTGTGCGGTCTCAGCTCTAGCACACACAGGTTCAGAGATATTAGTCACGTCACTCACTACTTCCATATCTTAATTTCATTATTGGAGTGCTGTCCTGAGTAAATGTAATGAATTAGGTAAATTACATAACTGATGTAAACTCACTTAGGAAACTGTAAGAAACTATCCACATTGTAGTCCTAATTACTCAAGTTCTGAGGGACCAAAGGTCTTGCCTAAGATCAGGTACAAATGGACTTCCTACCATAATAGTTATAATTTAAAACTATAAATATTTAAAAGAATCAAATAAACCATCTGCAGTACAAAATTTGCTATTCTTTCAGCTACTGTTAAAGAAAGATGATGCCTATTTTCAGACCCTTAACATATCTGCTTTGTTTCATTCTTTTCCTGCATTATCCTATCCTCATGGAACAACCTGCTAAGGTATGCATTTCAAAGACATCTGAGGACTTCCCAACACTTACCAGGGGACTGCATTGCTAAGTGCATGAATTTCATGCTCCAAGTGCTGCAACGAGAGACAGTCCTATCAACTATATTTACGATAACCAACAGGCGAGGTAATAAAAGACTACTAATCTGGCTCAGTGGGTTGGAGTGTGGTCCCGTACACCAAAAAGTTGCGGGTTTGATCCTCGGTTGGGCATATGTGGGAGGCAACTGGTGTATGTTTTCTCTCTTACATCAATGTTCCTCTCTCTCCCTCTCTTTCTCTAAAAATCAATGAAAACCTATCCTCGGGTGAGAATTTAAAGAAAAAAATCATAATCTGTAAAGGAAATATAAGAGATCCATATGGCTACGTTTATTATCAGCGACCGTAGTGAGTACCCTTTCTCCGTTCACTTTCACTAACTGTAACTAACTCTATGAGCCTATTTGCAATGTGCTCCAAAGCAGCGTATTACCGAGCTGTCCAGCCGTAATTCAACCAACGCTGCTGCCAGTGTTTCAAGTTTGCAAGTACTCTACTTTCCAAAATGGCAAACCAGTAACTCGTTCCCTATGGTCTTGCGATTAAATAAGAAAAGAGTTAGCCGTCAAAAAAGACGGTATTTCCACCCCAGAACGTTCTTTTCACTTTAAACATTATCAGTTGACTTATTGAAACATGCTTAAAATAATAAGTGCCCATTGCTCACATAACCCAGATGTGTTAGCCAAACTCAAAAGCCTCACAGACTAAAGAGCCTCCCTCCCCGTCTCCTAACTCAGAACTTCCAATGCCATCCATATATAAGGGCCCTAAAAATTGTTACGGAAAGCCAAGGCGAGACAGTGCTGGGAACGCATTGCTGCGAGAGATGCTGAAGCTGAAGCCTTCCCTGCCTCTCCTCTTGATCCCATTACCCACTTTATTTTTTTAATATATTTTTTATTGATTTTTTTTACAGAGAGGAAGGGAGAGGGATAGAGAGTTAGAAACATCGATGAGAGAGAAACATCGACCAGCTGCCTCCTGCACACTCCCTACCGGGGATGTGCCCGCAACCAAGGTACATGCCCTTGACCGGAATCGAACCTGGGACCTTTCAGTCCGCAGGCCAACGCTCTATCCACTGAGCCAAACCGGTTTTGGCCCATCACCCACTTTAAACACTGGGTTCCGGAAAGACTTAGTAACAAGGCACCAGTTCTGGGTTCCAGAGGATTTAGACTTTCCTAGAAATCAAAGACAACTGTAAAATGTCTACAAAAAACAACAACAGAAAGAACCCCAATTAAATCCATGTTTGGTACTGTGGCGAACATCATGGCCCTGGGCACCCTGAGGAGGCAGGGTGCAGGAGAGACGCCATGCTGCACATAACTAAATCTTCCTAAGAACTGGGCCCCAACAGCCATTGGTCACACACACCTTCCCTTCTAACACTGCTTCCTCTGATGAGCATAGCATTCCACGACAGAGCACAAGCAAGAGGCATCACACCTCAGAAACACCGATCAGAAAGGATATGCACCCCTGTGTTCATAGCAGCACAATTCACCATAGCTAAGATTTAGAAGCAGCCTAAGTGCCCATCAGCAGATGACTGGATTAAAAAACTGTGGTACATCTACACAGTGGAATACTACGCTGCTCTAAAGAAGAAGAAATTCTTACCATTTGCAACAGCATGAAAGTACCTGAAGAGCATTATGCTAAGCGAAATAAGCCAGGCAGAGAAAGATAAACATCACATGATCTCACTCATTTGTGGGTTATAATGAACAACATAAACTGAGGAACAAAAACAAGATCCAGAGGCAGAGAGCACTGAACAGACAGTCCAACCTCTGAGGAAAGGCAGGGGAGGAACGGTAAGAGAGCAACCAAAGAACTTGTCCGCATGCCTATGAGCATAACCAATGGACACAGACCCCGGGGGCGGGGGTGAGGGCATGTGTTGGGGGGTGGGAACGGCCAGGGATAGGTCAATGGGGGGGAAAAAAGAGACATATGTAATACTTCAAACAACAACAAAAAAAATTTTTTTAAAGCCATTCAACCTATTTCTTCCAAACAATGACGGCCCTGGAGACTAGATCTCCCAGATTCTAAAACTTTCCCATCTCCTTGTCAAGCGGAGCACTGTAAAACGCCATTAAATCATATTCAGCTTCCAGGGATTAAGATGCAATGAAGGAGCATCCAGTCCAGATGGCGGTGTAGGTAAACATGGTACTCCAAACCTCCCACGACCACATCAAAATTACAACTAAACAATAGAACAATCATCTTTCAGACTCTCCTGAAATCTGGCTAAGTCCTATAACTAGAATATAAAGAAGCCACATTGAGACTGGTAGGGAGGTGGAGAAGCAGAATGGGCTGGTACCCATGTGACAGTTAAAAATCAGAAGGGATGCCTTGGCTAGGTAGCTCAATTGGTTAGAGCATCATCCCAAAACACTAAGGTTGTGGATCAGATCCACAGTCAGAACACACACAAGAATCAACCAATAAATGCATAAATAAGTGGAACAACAAATCAATGCTTCTCTCTCTCTCAAATCAATCGTTTGATCAATCAATTTTTTTTAAATCGAAAGGGATATTTTGGCCGTGGAGCCCCATAACAGGCCCCCTAGCACAGGGTTCCAGTGCTGGGAAGAGAAGTCCCCATAAATTTTGGCTGTAAAAACCAGCAGGGATTGAGGCTGAGGGAGACTTAGGCTGCTGGAGTCCCAGGCAGTTAGTTCCTCTTAAAGGGCCCATGCATGGACTTATTTGGACTCACTCCCTCTGAGTTCCAGCACTGGGGCAGCAACTTGAAAGGATCAGGGACATACAGGGAGGAACTAAATTGTCTGGTATCAGGGTGAGGTTTAAAGGGGCAGCTTTTTCCGAGACAGAAGTGCTAGCAGAGGCCACTGTTGCTTTCTGAGCCCTCCCCACCACAGAGCCAACAGGCAGTGCAATATCTAAGTCTTCATGAACCTGGCTCACTATTTGCCCAGCCCTGGTGATTCCCTGAGACTCAGTCCTCCCCACCCGCAACATGCAGGCCCATCTAAGCCCCCTCCAGTGGCTTTTCCATAGAACCGGCCTGTCTTGACTTATGCCGCCCACTTTGCTAAAAATCTCTCATGCAAGCCACATCTGTCTTCAGCATACCCATCCCTCTGGCTAAGTGGCCCCAGGCTCGACACTAGCAGCAGTCAGTCTTGGTTCGAAGCTGGACCTCCAAGCCCAGCACAGGTAGCTCATGCCAAGTGGCCCTTGGCAAGGCACAGGCAGCAGCTGACCTTGGCCTGCACCTCCCAGCAGGCCCCAGAGCCAGCACACCCAGTGGACAGCTTCAGACCAGTCAAAGCACCACTCAACCACTTCCACAAGGGACACACTCAAGGGGCGAACTCAGCAGGTAGTTGAACCCATTAAAGTGAGTTCTGCTCCATGGAGTTGACCCCTGCACAGCTGATCCTCCAAAGTGACAGCAGCCAGTCCTTGCAGCGGATTAGGCTGGGGGTACATCCCTCCCATTGATGTGCCAATAGCGATAAAGGCTCTCAACTACACAGGAGTTGCAATTACACAGGGGTGCACCTGGAGCAACCAGCTCAGGTGACCTGGGAAGCTGTGCCACTGGGCCCACAGATCACCTACTACATAAAGTCACTCCACCAAGACTGAAATACATAGCAGTTCTACCTAATCCATAGAAACAAACACGGGGAGGCTGCCAAAAAGTGGAGACAAAGAAGCATGTCCCAAATGAAAGAACAGAACAAAACTCCAGAAAAAGACTAAACAAAATGGAGACAAGCAATCTACCAGATGCAGAGTTCAAAACACTGGTTATAAGGATGCTCAATGAACTTAGGGGAAGAGTAGAGGAACTTAGAACTTCAACAAAGAGATAGAAAACATAACATAGAACTAGAAAGCATAAAAAAGAACCAGTCAGGAATGAAAAATACATTGACTGAAATGAATAATTTACAGGGAATCCACAGTGGAGTAGATGAAGCAGAGGATCAAATCAACATTTGGAATATAAGGAAGCAGAAAACACCCAATCAGAACAGAAAAAGAAAAAAAAATCCCCCCAAATGAGGATCGTTTACCATACTCGGGTAGCCAGTTGGTTAGACATTGCCCCAATACCCACGGTTGTAGGTTTGATCCCCAGTCAGGGCACATACAAGAATCAACCAATGAATGCATAAGTAAGTGGAACAACAGCCCTGGCCAGTGTGGGTCAGCTGGTCGGGTGTCATCCCATGCACCGAAAGGTCAGGGCATATCTGGGTTGCATGTTTGACCCCTGGGTAGGTTGCATGTGGGAAACAACCAATCGATGTTTCTCTCTCAGATCAGTGTTTCTCTCTCTAAAATCAATAAAAAAAATATACATTTAAAAAAATAAGTGGAATAACAAAATCAAAGTTTCTCTCTCCCCCTCTCTCTACCTATATCTCTCTAAAATCAATTTTTAAAAAATGAGGCTAGTTTAAGGGACCTCTGGGTCAACATCAGTGTACCAACATTGGCATCACAGAGGTACCAGAAGAAGAGAGAGCAAGAGATTGAATATGTACTTGGAAAAAATGACAGAAAACTTCCCTTACTCAGTGAAGGATAGAGACACAGAAGTCCAGGAAGTGCAGAGAGCACCAAATAAGATAAACCGAAAGAGACCCAAACCAAGACACATCAGAATTAAAATGCCAAAGGTAAGACAAAGAGAGAAGCTTAAAAACAGCAAGACAAAAGCAGTTAGTTACCTACAAGGGAGCTCCCATAAGATTGCCAGTTGATTTCTCTAAAGAAACATTTCAGGCCAGAGGGAGTCCCAAGAAATATTCAAAGTGAAGAACAGCAAGGACCTACAACCAAGATTACTCTACGTAGTAAAGCTATGATTCTAAAATCGAAGAACAGATAAAGAGCTTCCCAGACAAGAAAAAGATAACGAAATTCATCACCACCAAACCAGCATTACAGAAAATGTTAAAGGGACTTCTTTAAAAAGAAGGGAGGAAAAGATTTAAAAATGTAAATAATAAAAGGGCAATAACTACATACCTATTAACAATTACTTTAAGTGCAAATGGCTTAAATGCTCTAATCAAAGACATATGGTGGCGCCCTAGCTGGTTTGGCTGGGTGGATAGAGCGTCGGCCTGAGGTCTGAAGGGTCCCGGGTTCAATTCCAGTAAATGGCACGTGCCCAGGTTGTGGGATTGATCCCCAGTAGGGGGTGTGCAGGAGACAGCCGATCAATGATTCTCTCCCATCATTGATGTTTCTATCTCCCTCTCCTTCTCTGAAATCAATAAAAATATATTAAAAAAAAAAAAAAAGATATATGGTGGCTATGTGGATAACAAAACAAGACCCTTACATATGCCGTCTACAACAGACCCGCTTCAGATAGAAAGACACAAACAGAATGAAAGAAAAGGTAGGAAAAAAGATATTTCATGAAAATGGAAACAAACAAACAAACAAATGCTGGGGTACCAGACAAAATAGACTTTAAAACAAAGGCTATTACAGGAGACAAAGGATCCAGCAATTCTACTTTTGGCTATTTATCCAAAGAAACCAAAACACTCAATTGAACAGACATATCCATCCATATGTTCACTGCAGCATTATTTACAATAGGGCCTTCAGGGCCCATCAACAGATGGGTGGGTAAAGAAGTGGTGCATCCATACAATGGAATATGACTTGGACATGAAAAACCATGAAATCCTGCCATCTGCAACAACACAGATGGACCAAGAGGGTATAGTACTGATTGAACTAAGTCAGAGAAAGACAAATGCCAGATGATTTCACTTACATGTGGCATCTAAAAAAACAAAAGAAATGAACAAGTAGAACAGAAATGGACTCATAGATACAAAGAACATTTCGATGGCTGCCAGACAGGAGGGGGTTGGGGGAAATGTGGGAAAAAAGTGAAGGAACTGAGAAGTACAAATTGGTAGTTCCAGAATAATCATGGGGTGGTACACTTACACAATGGAATACTACTTGGCCGTGAAAAAGAAGGAAACCTTACCCTTTCCAACAGCGTTTAAGGATCTGGAGAGCATTATGCTAAGAGAAATAAGCCAGTCAGAGAAAGACAAATACCATATAATTTCACTTATATGTGGAATCTAAGAAACAAAAACAAAGCAAAACAGAAACAGACTTATAGATAGAGAGAACAGACTGACCGCTATCATAGGGGAGGGGTGCTGAGTGAAAAAGGTGAAGGGATTAAGCAAAAAAACCCGCAAGCAAACAAACAAATACACAACCTCATAGACAGACAAGTCTGGTGATTACCAGAGGTAAAGGGGGTTGGGAAGATAGGAAAGACTAAAGGGTGGATAAATAGTGATGGAAGGAGATTTGACTTGGGATGGTGAGCACACAATATACAGATGATATATTATAGAATTGTATCCCTGAAACCTACATAATTTTATTGACCAATGTCACCACCCCAAAAAAACAGTCACAGGGATGTAAACTACAGCACAGAGAATATAGTTAACTAGAGGCCTGGTGCATGAAATTTGTGCACTCGGGGGGATCCCTCAGCCCGGCCTGCACACTCTCACAGTCCGGGAGTCCATGGGGGATGTCTGACTGATGGCTTAGGCCCGTTCTTCTGGCTGAGCGGTGCTCCCCCTGTGGGAGTGCACTGACCACCAGGGGGCAGCTCCTGCATTGAGCATCTGCCCCCCGGTGGTCAGTGCGCATCATAGTGACTGGTCGTTCCACCATTAGGTCAACTTGCATATTAGCCTTTCATTATATAGGATAATATTGTGATAACTATATGGTGTCAGATGGGTACCACATATAGTGGGGTGATCACTTTGTAAGTTATGTAAGTGTCTAATCACACAGTTGTATACCTGAAACTAATATAATATTGTACATCAACTGTAATCTATAATAAAAAAAGCGTAATATGCTAATTAGACCGGATGTCCTTCCAGATGTCTTTTCTTCTGGACAAAGCCGCAGTGGGAGGGGGCTGAGGCAGAAGAGGCAGAGGGCCCTGGCCGCAGTCGCGGGTGGGGGCCGGGGCCAAGGCCCTTGCACGAATTTTGTGCATCGGGCCTCTAGTTTAAAAATAAAAAATTTTAAAGAAAAGAACGCAATTAAACTAATGTCACTTCCTAAGTGAAATCTAATTATATAAACAATAAATGTATAGAATTTCTTTCTTTATTACTCCTATCCCTAACTCTAGGGCAACCAGTTATTTGAGTTTCTAAACATACCTTTATCTGTAAATTCTACTTTATTCATAAGTATCTTAAAATTTGATAATTTATATTTTAATACAGAATTGTAATTCTGTAGTAGCTGGTTATATTTATAAGTGATGAAGCAATAGGAGTATTTTTTCCACTAGAGAACATAAGCGAACCAAAATAATTATTAAAGATAATGTTTACATATAAAATATAATGAAGACATTTTATGTTATTTTTATTTTTAAAAAATATATTTTTATTGATTTCAGAGAGGAAGGGAGAAGGAGAGATAGAAACATCAATGATGAGAAAGAATAATCGATCAGCTCCCCTTGCACGCCCCACACTGGGGATCGAGCCTGCAACCCAGGCATGTGCCCTGACCGGGAATCGAACTGGTGACCTCCTGGTTCATAGGTTGATGCTCAACCACTGAGCCATGCCGGCCTGGCAATATAATGAAGACGTTTTAGAAAAATACATAAAATTCTGTGTTTAAAAAAAATTATGTACCACTAGGTCATACAAGCACTTTTCAAATAAGCACTATTTCTTTTACTTGTTCATTCATTCAAAAACCATTCAGAAGCTGTCCGTGGGACAGTTATGCTATCGGTTCCACATGCAGAGATGAGTAAGACATGTTTCCTGCTCCCAAGAAGCACAGAAGGCAAGCAGGCCTGGGACAATTTCAGCCTTCCGTTCACAACCCAAGTCGCAGTAGAATGCCGGTGAAAATGCCCTGGCCCGTGCTGCTCAGTGGGTTGGGTGTCATCCTGTGCACTGACAGGTGGCAGGTTGGAGTCCTGTTGGGTCAGGGCACATGCTGGAGGTTTCGAGCTTGATCCCCTGTAGGGGGCGTGCAGGAGGCAGCCGACTGATGTTTGGCTCTCACATCAATGTTTTTTCCTCTCTCTCTAAAAATCAATACAAAAAAATTTTTTTTAAAAAAGTCAGTGAAAGATAAAATATTATGTTACTCATATTCTGGAATTTAAAATTTGTTTAAATCTTGGACCAGTTCATTCTTCCTCCTATGGTTTGTGGAGAAACATTCAATAAATTTCACAGTTCTTCCTAAGAATGGCGCTGTCTCCATCACTCAGTCTGTTAAGTAGGCACCTCTCCAGCATTAGAAAGCAGAGAGTTTAGGTCATCAAGATCTAAATCAAAGGCGGTGATCAGGTGTGACAGTTTCTAAGAATACCAGTGGCCTGCTAGACCTCAATGCCTTTTTCTCCCTACACCCAACCACATCGATGTTAGTCTTTCCAAACATTCTTCCCACTGTACCACAGTGAGCAACCATCACCCACCTAGAGCTCTTCACCTCAGGCGAGGGCGGAAACCCAGACTCTTCGGAAAACTCTTCTATTCAATGAGCTCCACTGCTTCTGCCTCAGGTCTGAAAAGGCCTGGGACACCTGCTCACACCCTTCTTTCTGTTTTAACAAGAGCTCCGCAGCCCGGAGTCACAGAGGCAGCGCAACCATGCCCTTTGGCACTCTCTCGGCATTCTGATGTCTCTCATTGATCAGTCTTAAGAGTTTGAAAAATCAAATTTCAATCAAGAAACATGAAGACGACATAGTGTGCATCTCAGCAGCTCCAATTAAGAGAGCGTGGCGGCGTGGCTCAGTGATTGAGGGTCAACCTATGAACCAGGAGGTCCTGGTTCAATTCTCCTCAAGGGCACATGCCTGGGTTTCGGGCTCGATCCCCAGTAGGGGGGTGTGCAGGAGGCAGCCAATCCATGATTCTCTCTCATCATTGATGTTTCTCTCTCTCTCCCCCTCTCCTTCCTCCCTGAAATCAATAAAAATATTTTTTTAAAAAAAGAAAGAGGAACCCCTCCTTCGGGAGTTTATTCCAGTTCACCTCTGCTGGCATATTTCCCTTTGTGTCTATTGCTACAAGCTGTAAAAGATCATGGTCTTGATGTTGCATTTTAAAGACATACTAGTACATACACAATTACTACCATTTAATTAGCACTAGTATTTAATTAGCACAAACATGTATTCACATGTTTGTGTCCTCTAGAATGTGTCCACTCTGAGGCATGCAGTTTCACTTATTCATCTTTGTATTCCTAGTATTCAGCACAAATTTGGAACTCAATAAAAGTTTGTAAAATGAAAATAAAGGAAATGCAATAGATAACTTTAAAAAACATTAAGTACCTACTGTGGTAACAGCATTGTGGTAGAATATTCTATGGGCTCCAAAGTATTAGATAATGTGACTGTCACTTTGAAGAATGCATAAAGAGCATGCTCAGGCTAGTAGGACAGACTAGATCCATTCATTCATTTACAGTGTATGTGACTCCACCTCAGGGTGAAGGGGTAAACAGATAAAAGACAATTTCTGCCTTGTAGAAGGACCTGGTAGTCTATCAACAACAGGTGAATAAATTACATATGTTATAGAGTGTGATGGCTGCTATGCTAGAGGAATGGATACAGAAGCACAGCAGAGAGCTAACTAACCCAGTTAAGGAAAAAGGGTCAGGAAAGCCACTGCAGAAAAAAATAAAACCTCAATTTAACTTGTGAAGGATGGCAAATCGGGGTTTTACTCTTGGAGTAACAGTTGCTGTGTGAAGAACAGCCGTTATTGAGGTAAGAACACAGCAAGATGCCCAGTAGCCAAAAGATCCTCCTGGCTAAGCCTGGGGTTGGTGGTGGGACGGAGGAGAAGCTGTGTTTATGGTATTCTGGAGGTCGTGCAGAAACACTTTGCTGATGGGCTATTCGGAATATGAATAAAAGAGAAATCAAGGATAACTCTTCAATTTCCTGCCTGAGCACCTGGGTAAGTAGCAAAGTCATTCCAAAATAAGGAGCGAGCCGAAAACGAGACTTTGTGAACATGTGCAGCCTACTGGATATTCAGGCACTTCACTGCATACCTGTCCCCTGGCCTGGGAAGAGTAGTGGCTGCCTCGGAGGGCGGTCAAGATCAGGTGAAATAATCCATGTGAAGTACTCAAAATACTGCCTGGCCCACAATAAACTCTCAATAAATGCTGACCATTGTCATCATTAGCCAAATGGAAATGTCAAGCAGGCATTTGGTTACGCGAGCCTGGGACTACAAGCAGCAGTCAGGGTTAGACAGCGTGACAATCCTCGGCACAGCGAGGAGACCTGGAGACCACCCAGGGAGAGCGGGCCTCCACCTTGCCGGAGAAGCAAGCAGAGAGAAGCCATACAGAATACTGAAAATTAGGAACAGGGAGTTAAGAAAAAAGGTGGGTTAAGTGTGGTGTTACAGAACCCAAGAGAAGAGTTTCAAGAAGTCGGTGGTCAGCTGTTGGAATGCTGCCCAGGTTCCCTGGGATGAGAACTGAGAACGATGTGTTCCGTCTGGCCAGAGAGAGGGCCTTGGGGACTGGGAGAAGGGAGTTCTCAGTGGCCATGGGGATAAAAGCCCAGCTGGAGGGCCGAGGACAGGATACGCCGTGAGAGTGGAGACAGCATTTCCAAGAAGTTTTGCTGTGAAAAGCTGCAGAAAATTGGGTAGTAGCTAGAGGAGGACATGGGGTCAAGGATGTTTAAAAAGAAGGATTAGAGCCCGGCCGGCCTGGCTCAGTGGCTGAGCGTCGACCTATGAACCAGGAAGTTAGGGTTCGATTCCCAGTCAGGGCAAACGCCTGCATTGTGGGCTCCATCCCCAGTGTGGGGCGTGCAGGAGGCAGCCGACCAATGATTCTCTGTCATCATTGATGTTTCAATCTCTCTCTCCCTCTCCCTTCCTCTCTGAAATCAATAAAAGTACTTATTTTAAGAATGTACTTCCTTGCCGAAACCGGTTTGGCTCAGTGGACAGAGCATCAGTCTGCGGACTGGAAGGTCCCAGGTTCGATTCCGGTCAAGGGCATGTACATTGGTTGTGGGCACATCCCCCGGTGGGGGGTGTGCAGGAGGCAGCTGGTCGATGTCTCTCTCATCAATGTTTCTAGCTCTCTATCCCTCTCCCTTCCTCTCTGTGAAAAATCAATAAAATATGTTAAAAAAAAAAAAGAATGTACTTCCTTTAAAAAATAAAAAGGATTATATTAAGATAGTTTAATATGTTGATGAGACCAACCCAGCTGTGAGGAAGCCGATGCAGGAGAGAGGAGGTAACTGCAGACAAGCCTGAGGAGCTGAGAAGGGATGGATCCAGATACAGTGGAGGGTGTAGAAGGCAGCAGAGGACATGATGGCACCTAGTTCCCTTGTAAAGGAAGGGACAGTTAACACCTTAAGAACATAAACTATCTCGATTCACGTTACACTTGGTATAACTGCACCTCAAGACTCAGTAGTCAATGAGAGTCCTACTTGAAATGCTCCCAAGACCGACTGTTAACATTCACTTTCCAAAGTATCTTGCAAAGTATTATAACTTTAGGACTCACAGTCGTGCTATGTTTTAAGATGAGCTCGGTGGAAAGAAATTACACAGTAACTTCCATACGGGAAGGGACTTGGGCAATGCCAATGCCCCATACTTGGTCATCCACCTGGTACACTGAAGATGCGCATTGGGAAATGAATTACAGCTTCCAATCTCGCCATTTCTTACTTTGTAGAGTGCTCTATTTATGAATGCCACATAAGGGGGAAGATCAGCTTCTTTGTAAGCATTCTTTCATCATTTGTTTTTAAATACATATTTATTGATTTCAGAGAGGGAGAGGGAGAGATAGAAGCATCAATGATGAGAGAGTATCATTGATCGGCTACCTCCTGCATGCCCCACACTGGGGATCAAGCCTGCAATACAGCATGTGCCCTGACCAAGAATTGAACAGTGACCTTCTGGCTCGTAGGTCGATGCTCAACCATTGAGCCACACCAGCTGGACCATCATTTGTTTTAAAAGAAAATATAGTAGCATCTGTATCATTTCCAAAAAGTGGAATATAACAATGCGGTTGAATCTGTAAGAAGGGAAAAGTATAATATAGTCAAATATACAGATACCAAGAGACAAACTTTTTAAGCCAATATAGTTTTGAAACCCAAATGCTCAAGAAAGTTATGCAGTTATTGGGAGAAAACAAGATGGCGGCATAGGTAAGCACCTAAACTGCTGCCTCGCACAACAATTTCAAAACTACAACTAAAAGACAGAACGGACACCATCCAGAACCACAGGAAAGCTGGCTGAGTGGAAATTCTACAACTAGAAGGAAAGAGGAAAGCTCACAGAGACTCAGAGGAGCTGTAAAGGGCTGAGGTACGGAGACACGCGTGCAGAGAGGAAGGGCGGCTGAGTGCCTGGCTGGCTTTCTCTGGCAGGAGGGAGAAGGAAGCCCCGACTGCACTGAACCCCAGTTCCGACTGCACTGAACCCCAGTTCCAACTGCACTGAACCCCAGTTCCGGGCAAACCCCATGGACCCAGGCTCATACGGGGAAGTCTGGACTGTCAGACAGAGAGAAAGGCACACGGAGACTCGGAGACTCGGGGGAGCCGCGGCGGGCGGGGTCTGGAGTCGTGTGCGCGCGAGTTCGCGCAGAGAAGATTGACTGCAGAGGTTGCCACTGGCTTTCCCTAGCGGGAGGGAGTCGAAAGCTCCTGACTGCACTGAACCCCAGTTCCGACTGCACTGAACCCCAGTTCCGACTGCACTGAACTCCAGTTCCGGGTGAGCCCCTGGGGACCCAGGCTCTTACGGGGGAATCTGGACTGTCAGGCGGAAACTCAGGGGAGCCGCGAAAGGCAGAGGTCTGGAGGCGCGCGCGTGAATGCGCACAGAGAGGACTGACTGCTGACTGCGCCGCTGGCTGGAGAAAACTGCAAGCTCCCGACTGCTCAGAACTCCAGTTCCAGGTGAGAATCTGGGAATCCAGATTCATTGGGGGAGAAACTGGACTGTCTGGCAGCGGGCGAAACTCAAGAGCAGCTTTCTCTCAGAGGTGCTTGCAGCGATTACCTGAGGCCCAGGGGCCTCATAGGCCAGGGCTGATGGGAAGCCAAGACTGTCTGCTCAGCCCTGAGACTCTGCCCCATCCAAGCTGAGCACAGAGGCTTTTGCAATTTTGCAAGTCTGGTCCCATAAGGCTGTCTCCAGCACAGAAGGTCTCCCGGCATAGTCACAGCTGATCCTCACAGCCAATTGGCCTGGAGGTCAATTCCTCTCAGTGATACCAACAACAATCAAGACTTAACTACAACAAGGCTGTACACACAGTCCACAAAGGGGTGCACCAAGAGTGTCCACCTCAGGTAACTGGGGAGGCCAACCCACTGGGCCATACAGGACACCTAGCACACAAAGCTACCCTACCAACTCAGGGAAGCAGCGAAAATGCAGAGACAAAGAAACAGATCACAAACAAAAGAAATGGAGGAAAACAAACAACTGGATATAGAGTTCAAAACCATGGTTATAAGGTTTTTAAAGAATTTCCTAGAAAAGGCCGATAAATTTAACGAGAACCTTGAGGATATGAAAAAGGACCAACTAGAAATTAAACATACACTGACTGAAATAAAGAACAATATACAGAGATCCAACAGCAGACTAGAGGACCACAAGAATCAAGTCAAAGATTTGAAATACAAAGAAGCAAAAAACACCCAACCGGTAAAGCAAAAAGAAAAAAGAATCCAAAAATGTGAAGATAGTGTAAGGAGCCTCTGGGACAACTTCAAGCGTACCAACATCCAAATTATGGGGGTGCCAGAAGAAGAGAGAGAGCAAGATACTGAAAACCTATTTGAAGAAATAATGACAGAAAACTTTCCCCACCTGGTGAAAGAAATAGACTTACAAGTCCAGGAAGCGCACAGAACCCCAAACAAAAGGAATCCAAAGAGGACCACACCAAGACACATCATAATTAAGATGCCAAGAGCAAAAGACAAAGAGAGAATATTAAAAGCAGCAAGAGAAAAACAGTTAATTACCTACAAAGGAGCACCCATACGACTGTCAGCTGATTTCTCAACAGAAACTATGCAGGCCAGATGGGAATGGCAAGAAATATTCAAAGGGATGAATAGCAAGAACCTACAACCAAGATTACTCTACCCAGCAAAGCTATCATTCAGAATTGAAGGTCAGATAAAGAACTTCACAGATAAGAAAAAGCTAAAGGAGTTCACCACCACCAAACCAGTATTATATGAAATGCCGAAAGGTATTCTTTACGAAGAGGAGGAAGAAGAAAAAGGTAAAGATAAAAATTATGAACAACAAATACATATCTATCAACAAGTGAACCTAAAAATCAAGTGAATTAAACATCTGAGGAACAGAATAAACTGGTGAATATAATAGAATCAGAGGCATAGAAAGGGAGTGGACTGACAATTCTCGGGGGGGAAAAGGGTGTGGGGGGTGCGGGAAGAGACTGGACAAAAATCGTACACCTATGGATGAGGACAGTGGGGGTGGGTAAGGGCAGAAGGTGGGGTGGGAACCGGATGGAGGGGAGCTATGGGGGGAAAAGGAGAAACAATTGTAATAATCTGAACAATAAAGATTTATTAAATTAAAAAAAAAAGTTATGCAGTTATTGAACTAACATCTGTCTTGTCAACAGATTGGCAGGGATAGGGCCAAATCCAAATTCTCTGCTATTGGTACATCAAAAAGGACAAGGCGGTTTGCATAACAGATAGGAAGAGATTTAAACTGCTTTATTATTTTTTAAAATATATTTTTATTGATTTCAGAGAGGAAGGAAGAGGGAGAGATAGAAACATCAATGATGAGAGAGAATCATTGATCAACTGCCTTCTGCATGCACCCTACTGGGGATCGAGTCTGCAACCCAGGCATGTGTCCTTGACCGGAATTGAACCCGGAACACTTCAGTCTGCAAGCCAACTTTTTATCCACTGAGCCAAACCAGGTAGGGCTAAACTGTTTTCAATATGATTCCTGTCTGATATTGAGAAATGATAACCCCAAAAGTCACCTAGGATTAAACAGTACAAAGTCAATACACTGTTCTTCAAAAACAGTTGGTAAAATTTTCACCTACACAAGAATGATGTGTTTTCAAATATTTAACTGAATTCTCCTAGCAACTCTCACGGGCCCCTCACCCTCACTTCAGGTCAACAAGAACAAGAAGCAAAGATGCTTAAACAGCTAAGCAAGTGGCAGGCGTGCTCTGCTCACCCTGCTTCAGGAGGGGTAGCTGTAAGTTGCTCATTTGTTTTGGGAAAAAGACACAGCAAAATAAACTCATTACATCAGATAGTAAGCTATACAGGTTCTTGGCAGGATCCTGCAAAACCAAAACAATATAGCAAGAACGGCGTATGTGCAGACTCCTAGGTTCCAAGCCTAAGCTGGTCTATCGGCTGGCATCACCTTCACAGGGCTTTCTTCTCGGTTTAAGAGGAAAGTAGCACAAAATGCCCAGATCCACTTGAATAGGCTGGAAAGTTAAACACCAGCACTGTTTTCAGGGATGGTTCTTTTATTATAAGAGGCTTTAATCCCCCCCACATGCCAACGTTAAGTAGCTAACTTCACTTTGCACTATACGTTCATTCAACTATAAGGTTCGACTATAGATTTCTATTTTTCCTCCCAGCTTGTTGTTCTTATCTTGGAGCAAAACTTAGATTGCATCTTTCCTTCTGGGAAGATGAGCTGTTGAATGACCAACAGCCACAAGAGTAATCCTGAGGAATTCACTTTCCTCTGCAGGTGAACAGGTTATCTGCCAGGAGTCAGTTTCCTGCAGGAGCAATGGTAAGTTAAATGACAGAAGTAAACATTCCCGTTGCCAACGAAACAAAGCTGCCAAGTCAGCCAACACAATTTCGATCTGATATTTTTTAGGAATTAATGTTCAATGTATGAGTTGGGAAATTTTATGTTCTTTTTTAAATTTATTATTACTATTTTTTATATTAGAGAAGAAGGAAGAGGGAGAGATAGAAACATCAGTGATGAGAGAGAATCATTGATTTCCTGCCTCCTGCAAGCCCCCCACTGGGGATGGAGCCCGCAATCCGGGCATGTGCCCTTGACCGGAATTGAACCCAGGACCCTTCGGTCTGCAGGCGGACACTCAATCCACTTAGCCAAACCAGCTAGGGCTATGTTCTTAATATCTCGAAAAACCAACAGACTTTCTTCTGACTTCCAAGTCATAGCTGGAAGTTGCCATCCCATTCTGAGGAGCCTGCATGATGCGCATTAACCTATTTTTCTTCGAGTCCTTGGTATTTTTTTTTTTTACTCCAACACTAGTCTGTCAAGTAGAATAAAGAATCATAAGAGTTAATCTCTGCTTTTATAACCTCTGCTCTCTGAATTATACCTGTATGACTAGCAATTAAGTTATAGAAAAAGTATGAATCTTTTATATTCCCAATTCCAAGAGTTTCCCAAATGACACCCAGTTTTACAATTAGGGAATCAGCTGCCCTTCACTCTGCATCACTTGCAGAATTCCTGTAACAATCCAGCTTTGCCTCAAACTCCATTTGATGAGGTTATCTGGTTAAGAGTGAACAGCATTTCCTCTAATGAAACTTAGAAAATATTCATTATGTGTAAATAAGCTTAAATAAACAAAGTATCAATTCACCAATAGAAGGAATTTATACACAATTCCAGTACTAAATTAAAAGGTCCTAAAACTGCAATAACCCAATCAAGGTTTTAGAACCAAGAGTTGGTAAGAAACAAGTTGTGTTTAGCAGCAGTCTGCCCAGCCCTTTAGTAATCGATATGAATAATCCCAACCCGGTTTCAGTCTGACTGTACAGGAAATGCGCTCTGCAAGCCAGCCTCTCCACCAGGTTCATGGTGAGCGAGGCAGCCTCCACACAGCCTCGGAGCTGAGGGCCAGAGGCCGCGGCAATCCTCTCACAGGAAGACATTCGCTGCAGATGGGAAGGGTTTACACAGCACCGGTTAATAATGCATCCACAAGCAGTGAGAACCCTAACAAGCAATATTCTGAAGCACATCTCTCTGAACTACAACTGAGAATGGACATAAAAGCTACAAGTACTTACTTGTTTCCTATATTGAAACCACACCGATTTTCCCTGGTTTCTCTTAATGTTTAGGATTTCTCTCTTAGCCCCATTTACTAAAACCTATAAAACCACTATAAAATCATTTCATAAAATTTCTCTGGCATTTACTACTGAAAGTTCATTATTGCCATAAACTGACAATTCGAATAAATACTTCTTAGGGAGCCAGTGAGGCCCAAGGACCCCTGGGGTGACATCAAAAAGTACAAAGCCTGGTCCGTGCCCTCTAGGATCTGAATAAAATATACTTATTGACTCACAGAATGAGAAGTGAGCGTGAAAGGGCATTTTATATCATACACATATAGGCAGGACTGTACTTGAAAAATTCACCTCCAGAGAAGATGGTAAAATTTGGGAACCGTTTTACCATCACTACAATGACAGCCATCAGTTGCATCAAGTTCTGTACACAGCTACCCTCTGCTTCAGTTCACACCCATTTCTCTCTGATTCTATTAACAGTGGAGCTGCTGGTTACTATTCCTAACAATGGATCCATTCATGTTTTTTGAAGAGTTATGAAGCTGCCTCTCAACCTTCCGTTCTCCCAACCTTCCCTCCTAGGACTGACTCCCAATCAGATAGCCGTCTTGGGGTCTCCCCAGACAGTCTCCGGTGTCCTCATCCCGTTTAAGTCGAGGAACCTAGAGATGGAGGCCACCCTCCAGGACTCAGTGCCAGGTTACCGGTGAGAGAATGTGCCATCCCATTCGGGCACCGCCACATCGCTTTTAAAACCCCAATCAGCACTTTTACAAAAACGTCCTGAGATGGCTCTTAAGACTTTCCTCTGATACTTGTTAGTTTACTACTTTTTTAAATTTCTCGCTTTGGCCTTGTAGCTCAGTTGGTTGGAGCAAGGTCATGGGTTTGATCCCCGGTCAGGGCACAACAAGAAGCAACCATAAGTGTATAAATAAGTGTAACAACAAACTGATTTTCTTTCTCTCTCTCTAAAATAAAAAAACATTTTTTTTCCTCAAAATTATCCTGCTGCCCGGCCGATGTGGCTCAGCTATTAAGTGTTGACCCAGGAACATGCCCGGGTTGCATATAAAATAAGATTTAAAATGATCAGCCCGGATTGCAGGCTTGATCCCCAGTAGGGGGCATGAAGGAGGCAGCCAATGGAAGGTGTTCCTCTCTCATTAATGTTTCTGTCTCTCTGTCCCTCCCTTCTTCTCTCTCTAAAAACACACTAATAAAAATTATCCTGCTAATAGACTTGTACAACATTAATAGCTTATATTAATATGTCCTTGCAATGTATTCTTAACAGTTGTTAACGATATCAATTTCCAATTCAACATTCACTGATAACTATATGAAACGTCACCACTGAAACAATATAAAACATAAATGACTTAGAAATGGCCCATGTCTTAAAAGAAATCACAACCTAATGGAGGAACGACAGGTATAATAAAAAGTATTTACAACATAAAATATCCTGGAGCCCTGGCTCGTGTGGCTCGGTTGGTTGGAGCGATCTGCTGTGCACCAGAAGGTTGTGGGTTTGAGTGGGATCCATCCCCTCGGGCAACTGATCAATGTCTCTCATATCAATCAATGTCTCTCACATCGATGTCTCTTTTCCTTCCTCCCTCTCTAAAAATCAACTTTTTAAAAAAGAAAGAAAAATGTCCTGGAGAAAATACTTTAAGGGTACCCATAAAGTACCAAAAACAAACAAACAAACAAAAAACCGGAAATGAGAAGCTGAGTTTCAACTAGAAGTGGTATCTGTAAAAACTTCATAGAAGAGTTGGGATCTGTGGATCTGAGCTGAGTCATGAAAACTAAATGAGCCAGAGGCAGGGCATGATGGGAAAGGCTTTAAGGCAAAGAAGAGGCCTCAGCAGGTGTAAAGCAGTTACACACAGGTGTGGAGAACATACATCGACTGGTAGTCCAATATGATGGAAGCACATAAATGTGAATGTGTGTTCAAAAGATAATGTTCAAAATGGACAATTGTAGGCCCACTTGACTCTGAAGGGCTGATCATTTTAAATCTTATTTTATATTCAGTGAGAAGTCAAAGGATTTTAAGAGGGAAGTGACATAATCAGATGTGAATTTAAGAAAACCATGAGTAACACTGTACACAGTGAAAAGGAGGCAGCCAGATTATGGTAACAATCCATGCAAAAGCCATGGAAATTTAAAGTAGGCCCTTAAAAACAGAAAAGCATGGCCGATTACATAAACACTACACAAACACCAGGGACAAGCTCAGAAACTGACGGTGCGCTGTGGGAAGAGACGGGTTGAAGACAGCACGGTACAGAGAAGATGAATGAGCGTTCAAATAAATGCACGTCTGGATTTGAAGCCCAGCTCAGTCACTTACTGGCCATACGACTTAAGGAAAACTGTTTAACTTGTCTGTGCCTCGGTTTCTTCCTCTGTAAAGGATAGCATATTAAGTGTTTTAGCAAACCTTTTCTTTGAGAGATAAAGCAGAACTGTGTTTTTCCTTCTTAAGCATACTACCCTCTACTAGTTACTCTTAAACTTTAATCTGTGGGGATGTAAAGCACAGCAGAGGGAATATAGTCAATAATAACTATTTATGGTGTCAGAGGGGGTACTAGATTCATTGTGGGGATCACTTCTTAAGTTATACAAATGTCTAACCACTATGCTATATACCTGGAATTAATATAATAGTGAATATTGCTCTAGCTGGTTTGGCTCAGTAGATAGAGCATCGACCTGGGGACTGAAGGGTCCCAGGTTCGATTCCGGTCAAGGGCACATGCCCAGGTTGCGGGTTCGATTCCAGTAGGGGGCATGCAGGAGGCAGCCGATCAATGATACTCTCTCATCATTGATGTTTCTATCTATCTCTCTCATTCCCTTCCTCTCTGAAATCAATAAAAATATATTTAAAAAAATAATCATAGTGAATATTAACTGTAATTGAAAAATAAAAATAAAAAATTTTAATGTTTTTGTCTATTCTATTTGTGGTTATTTTTCTCAAATTAAGTTCCAACCCCCAGAAATTGTAACCAAACTTAGCATTTCCTCTGTAATTACACTGTTAATTGCATTGATCTCTGTAGACTTACTCTCCCCAAGCAGAAACCTGAGAACAAATGTCAAATAGTTCCCAAGTATAGACTAATGGGTCTAAATCTGGGGACCCAAAACCCTGAGAGCCTCAGAGTTGCTGCAGGGGATGGTCAAGTACTCACAGCGTAAAACATAAGGAACACCAGTTACAGAGACCAATACGCTGTCTTGACCTGGTAACTGTGCACCCGCGGAGGCTCTGTATTCCTTGGGATTCTACCTTCCTATCTACTGTCTCGCTCTTTCTCCTCCCTTTTTGGCCTTATCTCTAATTATGCTCTAGTTCAGTGGTCGGCAAACTCATCAGTCAACAGAGCCAAATATCAACAGTACAACGATTGAAATTTCTTTTGAGAGCCACATTTTTTAAACTTAAACTTCTTCTAACGCCACTTCTTCAAAATAGACTCGCCCAGGCCGTGGTATTTTGTGGAAGAGCCACACTCAAGGGGCCAAAGAGCCGCATGCGGCTTGCGAGCAGCATTTTGCCGACCACGGTTCCAGTTGAATGCCAATGTAGAGTTACCAAGATGAATGGCTGGCCTTCACTGTGGTTCTAGCTTACTGACGAACTTAATACTCAGACTAAAATCAAGAACATTCTAAGCCCGACCAGAGTGGCTCAGCGGTTGAGCGGCAACCTATGAACCAGGAGGTCACGGTTCGATTCCCGGTCAGGGCCTATGCCCGGGTGATCCCGAGGGTGGGGCAAGTAGGAGGCAGCTGATCAGTGAATTCTCTCTCATCATTGATGTTTCTTTCCCTCTCCCTTCCTCTCTGAAATAAATAAAAATATTTATTTCCAAAAAAATTTATTTCCTGCATGCCCCCTTATTAAAAAGAAAAAAAAGGAACATTTTAGCCCTAGCTGGTTTGGCTCAGTAGTTAAGAGCGTCAGCCTTCGGACAGAAGGGTCCTGGGCTCGATTCCTAATCAAAGGCACGTATCTCGGTTGCAGGTTCCCCAGCCCCAGTAGGGGCATGTGCGGGAGGCAACCAATTCATCCGTTGGATGTGTCTCTCTCTCTCTCTCTCTCTCTCTCTCTCTCTCCCCCGCTGCTCCCTGCCTTCCACTCTCTCTAGAAATCAATGGGGGGGGGGAGGGGAGGGGAGAGAATCCTCCAGATCCTCAGGTGAGGATTTAAAAAAAAAGACGATTCTAAAGTCATGATCATAGCACTCAAGTAGGTCTATATGTATACCTCAAAGTCATGAAAACCAGTTATCTTGGTGAAAAAAAGATTGTAGCATTCATGTCATTTCAGTCTCTGAATCCTAATAATAATGAGGGGTTTCTACCACCAGGCAAAATGCTAAGTACTTTGCATGCATAATCTCAATTGAGTTTCACAATAATCTTATTAAGCATGATTGCTGGTAATTTACAAATGAAGAAACCGAAGCATGGAGAGGCTAAGAAATTTTTCAAAGGTCATTCAACTAATAAATGGCGGAGCCAGGATCTGAACCCAGGCAGTCTAAATGCAGAGCCGAGGATTTTAACAGATCTCAATTAGACCACAGTGCTGTACTATCTCACACTATTGCAGTTTAGATAATGAGTCTCCCCTCCTTTGCAAAGGTATTTATATATGCATAAATAAGAAATCCTAGCTGGAGAGATTACAAAAGGATTTCCTCATTAACTAAGCTTAAAGAGATGTTATCCACATGGTTTTACTGCTTATAATTAAAGGCAATAATCTAGGGACAATGTTGCACGTTTGTGTTTGATCTAAAAATTCGTTAATACTCATGGAGAAACAGAATTTGAATACAGGCACATGGAAATATTCATTCCTCTCAGTATAGATATTACAGATATTTGTGATTAATTTCTCCAATGAGATAGTACAAAGGAGAGCTTAATGAAAAAAATTTTCTTCCAAAACATTCCTCATAAGTAACAATACTCTCCTAGTTTAAGACAGAAAGCCACAATTCCTGTAATGCCATAAAGAAACGATGCTTCTTAGCAAAGCATGGGTGCTAACGGTGGCTCTCTCTAAAACAGCTCGCATGTTAGAGGTTCACATTTTTACTGCTAAAAGACATCAACAAGTCCACACCCAAACATCCCCACCAAATACAAAAACAGAAATGCAAGAAAACAGATAATATATGGGAGAACCCGCGACTCCAGAAATAAATGCCTTGGAAAGAATTCTACCCCAGTACCACACAAGGCACTGCTACAGCAGTAATTAAAGGTAAGCTATCTGGGGAAACCCCTTCCGTTTATTTGTCAAATAGAAAAACAACCACTCATTTCAAAGAAAGGGGAATTTTCACACAGAGCACAGAAAACTGTCAACTAACTCTTACATTTCTATCTTTAACTGTTAAAACTCATTAGGGTAGTACATTCAACATCTAAAAAGTTAAACCAAGTTTGGCCTCTGACAAGTTCTGTACTAATCCTACGAGGGAATGTAGGTCACCCAAAACGACAAGTCACACACTGAAATTCTCCTTTCAATGTCGTGAAAAGCCAATGTCTGGCAGAGGCTTCCCCGGCGTGTAACCTGACAAGGTACAAAGCTCCTTGAAATGTTTAACAGTGGTAGTATGGGTTTCTTTGGATAGGTCAAGAAGAGCAGCTCATCCCTGTAAAAACATGAAGAACCATTTTATGGGGTGTCCTTCCCTGGTCCAAGTGTCTGCATTTCGTCGGGGCTTTCTAAGAGACCTGATTGAGGGGGAAATGAAAAGACTAACAAAAGACCCCCTTTCCCTCTCCATTCCCAACATAACCCACCTCGGCCTCAGGGCCAGGGGCATCCACGGTCATAAAAGCCAGCAATTAGAGGAGGCCATAAACCACCCGCTCAGCTCAGGTGTAAGGGTGCAGGCCAGCTCTTTCTAAGGCATGCCATAAAGCTCCTGGTCACCCTTCCTCACAACCAGTGAAATGACAAGAACAAAAAAGTAGCCCTTTGTCTGACTGCCTCATCTCGATGTGATCAATGAGCCATCTGGGCCCAGGTGAGGCGCTAAGATCCCGTTTTCTGAATAAGGAAGGCTGCATTTCCTCCCGCCGGCCGCACACCGACCCACCAAAGGACAGGCTGTGTTCTGAGCACTGACATAATAGAAACTAAAGTGAAGCTCCATTTTCCAGAAAATGTTTTTACCTATTCTGAACCTACTCTAGAAGCCTCTCCAATTCCTGAACTTCCCAAGAAATATTGGAGCCTACAAGAGTTCAGAAATTTCTAGAACTTCCTAAAGAATTTTCTAATCAAAAAGTTCATTCAAATCTCAGTTAACTTTCATTCAGTCTACGTTTTAAAACCTGACACTATTTTTAGGAGCAAGTACTATTTCATTGATCGATTGTCTTCACAACCTACAGTCCACAAAAATCACAAGTCTGTGATTTACTCCAGATAAGGTTTTACTCATCAAGCTTTAAAAACAATCTAGTTAAGACCCAAGCAAATATTTTTTAACAGTGAACTCTTCAGCTTCCTCTTTCCTACTAGTGCCTAGAGGGTACAGAATCCTATTAAAATGTAGATGCCACCTGTCAGAGTAATTTAACTTTCTTAATACCGGAAAATAACATATGCATACCAAAGAAGGTTCCCTCCCAGCAATCCTAGAACAAATTCCTCCCCAAAGTAGTGACAGGCCCAAAGCTTCCCCCTTCTCAAAGGTCTGTGCCCTGGGCAGAATGGAAAGTGACAAGAAGGCCTTCAGTTAAACCTAGAAAGAAGTAAGTGGGAAGCTCTGTGCCAGCACCAGTGGAATGTGGGCAGGCACAGAGCTCTTCATTAGGAGACCTACCATTAAACACAGTCTCAGAAGAGAGAGGCGTGGAGTGAGCACGTGATGCCTCGGAACAAGCAAAGGCCCGAGGCATCCCCTTCCAGCGCAGGGCCGGGAAGGCAGTGGGCGCTGAGTCTGCGCCGCTCAGCGGACAGAGCCAAGGCGAGCGAGCAGATGAGAGCTGAGTCAGGACGGGGGTATTTTCTTTTCCCAACTTCCAGGCAGAAGATGAATCATGGTTTTGTGAATAAGGACGTCCTACGGGAGCTGTGCCTTGAGATCATTAGATGGCAGGTAAACCACCGCACACGGTTTTCAGTGAGAGGGAGATGTTCTAGACTGCCTTTCTGGTGCTCAGCACCACCCAAAGCACCACACCTCAGAGCACAATCAGCACTCCCCGAGACGCAGGTGCTGTCACTTTGGAATCACAAATACATCCGTTTACGGGATTCTTCTTTCCACTGGAAAGCTCACACATCCAGAGGAATACAACACCGCGTCTGAAAATAACTTCCCCTTCGAACCAGGAATCTACAACACTGAGACATGAAAACAAACTTAGCCAAACAAGAGGGACTCTAACACCAGATGAATTGTTTTTAAAATTTGATCTTCATTTTTCTTATAATTAAAATCGGTCAACTTCAGCAAAATCTTTTTCCATACAGGTAAGTCCTTATATTTTGTTCATACAATGAAAACTTCCCTACCAAGTTGATATTTCCCCTCCCAATGATGCCAGTGAAATGGGCAACTGTACAATAACCAAAGCCCTAACCAGTGTGGCTCAGTGGATAGAACGTTGGCCTGCAAACTGAAGGGTCCCTGGTTTGATTCCGGTCAAGGTCACGTGCTCGAGTTGCAGGCTCGATGCCCAGTAGGGGGCGTGCAGGAGGCAGCCGATCAATGATTCTCTCATCATTGATGTTTCTGACCAAAAAATTAACCTAATCGAAAGGAATCAGATCATTGGAGTAGAGAAGGATTGATGAGCTTATATATGAAGCTCACCTTTTCATTTCACGGGGCAGAAGTTTGAGGGTAAAATTCGTGACCTGCCTGAGGCCCCACAACTGCAGGAGATGAGTGTGAGGAGAGCCCCTGCCCACTGACGCCCACTGCGGCCCAGCGTCCTCGCTTCCTTTTCCTCTGCCCTGTGTAGCGTTTGCTGCACGGGCAATGGAGCAGCAGCTCCCACTCTTGTCCATGAGCCCGATAAACGGGAGAAAATCACAGAATTCTCCAACTGCAGAACCACCATCTTCCGAAGCACAAGCCAAGCGCCCCGGGCCTGAGTCTCTCAAACGAGAGCAAACACACCCCAACGAGCGCGCTGACCTCGATGCCCTTCTTTGAGTGCGTGTGGATCAGGCACAACTGCAATTCCGTTTCCATCGACTTCCAATTAAACTTTGCCGAATTTTATGAGCAGGGTGGAAAGTTTGCTTTTAATGTTTTGTGAGGTGGTAGGGAAAGTAATTGAATTATGACGTTACTAAACAGAGATTGGTTGCTGATAAACCATTTCTGGGGTTTATGTCAAAACAGCCCCAATTCCAGCTGGCGGAGAAGATGTGTCCTGTGTATTTAGATGGCAGAGCTGAGTGACATTACCACCACCGGAGACAACCCTCAGTGCCACGGGGCCTGACTCTGGGCAGGCGGCAAGCAAGGCCCAAAAGCATGACTGGGATTCCTGCGTGACAGCGCTCAACAAAAACCAAACTTTATGCCTGGCCCGTATGGCCCAGTGGTTGAGCATCGACTTGTGAACCAGGAGGTCACGGTTCAACTCCTGTCAGGGCACATGCCCAACAAGTTGTGGGCTCGATCCCCGGAAGTGTGTGGCGGGGGGGAGGTTATGCAGGAGGCAGCCGATCAATGATTCTTATTGATGTTTCTATCGCTCTCCTTCTCCCTTCTCTGAAATCAACAAAAATATATTTTTAAGAAAATTAAACTTTAATGCTACTTCCTAGTTGTCATACAGAAAGCCAGAACACCTATGTTTTTTTAAATAATCCCTTTCTGACAGAATGTGGTCCTCAAGAACCCATGTGTAGCTGCTACCAAGAGAGCTACTGGAGGCGGGAAGCTGGGAACACGTGGCGACGGAGGACAGGCCTCCGTGGCTAAAGGAGTTTAAACAGGGAAGCGACCTGGAAGTTGTTCCCTTTCACCCACCTTAGCTCACTAGTTCTCTAAGTATGAAGTTAGGTTTTGTTGTGACCAAGTTACAGTCCTGATTCACGGGTCAAAGCCACGTGTTCATGAATGCAGGCGACGGGACAGAGCTGTGAGTGAATTCCAATCGTGAGTTTCTGCAAGGGTGCCGCCCAGAGAGCTCCTAACCCTCCCTGTCGGAGCCTTGCCATTGATTTGTAAGACCCTGTAACAAAACGCTTGGTTTCTACACTGCAAACGACCAGGTCAAAGGACATCATCATGATGGGTTAGTAATAAACCAGACTATGGGTTAGTGCTAATCCAAACCACCAACCCATACGAGACTGCCTCAACTATCCCATAAAAAGCTTACCCACGAAACAACAGCGCATTTCAGCCCAATGCAGGAAAAGACCGACGTCTGAGTAAGCAGTAACACTTCTCAGAATGAAGCAGCAACTACTGTTCAGGCAAAAAACCCTTCCTAATATGAAAGCACTTATTTGAAATAACTGCAATTCCTGAGCAGGCTTCCCTCACTGGTGCTGCAGGACGCACAATGCCAGCAGGTGAGGAGACGTGAGCACTGACGAAGACTGGAAAGGTGGTGTAGCAAAGACCAAAGGATGGAATATTCTGGTGCCCAGACATTAGGTCCCTGAATCCAGGTGGCTCTCTTTCTCGCCAGTCTCTTAAAATGCTATCGTTGGAAACGGTCCGTGTAAAACTCTGCTTTTGAATATGTGATAACATTTGGAATGTGAACTTGGTCCTTCTGTGCAAAACACATAAGCATGCTAAACAAGAGGAAAACGCTTCTCAGGGTCCCTTTACAATAGACTGACTTCTCCTATTAAAGACTTTATCATACGCAAATATACATGGGGTTAAAATTCCACATATAACCAGGCAAGTCTCCATTTTGAAAATAAGCAGGTAAATGAAATGTCTTTTTTTTTTTTTTTTTTTTTTTTTGCTGCTGTATCTTTTAGAAAAGCAAAATCAACTCACATTTAAGCACCAACTCCATGCAAGTAACCTGAACGGTTCAGTCTTTTTGTCATGTATGAGGCCTTTGGTTCTCCAACTACATGGGATCTGTGTTGTTAGCTTAAAAAATACAGAATTGGCCTTTCAAAAAAAAATAGTCATCTACAGCAACCAACAAATAGTCTCAAGCAGCCCTGCTGACTACAGCTGCCTTCTGAAGGCTGGGGAAGGAGGTGGAGAGAGAGCAGGGAGGCAGGGAGAGGGAGCCGCAGCCAGCCACACAGCAAGGAACACGCCCCCATCATGTCCTCCGCTCCATCGCCAGGCGGGCTGGAGTCAGCCTCCGGATCGAGCTGCCTTAGGATCGACTTTTAAAGGGAGGCAGGAAGACTACCAGCTGAAAAAGGCCAGCTCCCTGAAAGGAGGGGCCGGGATGTCTGGGATCGCCTCCCCAGGGTCTGTGCGAAGACTGAGGGGTGCAGGGCACAGCCCTGGCCAGGGGTTTGCCCAGGATCCTCTGTGCGCCCCAACGGCAGGCACGCAGGAAATGCCTGGTTATCTTTCCCTTTCTGTTTCAATCAAAAGCACTCCAGAGCAGCAACCCCATGCCCTCCTTGGTGTGAGCCCCTAGCAACTGCTCTTCCTCCTAGCATCCCTCATCCTCCCGCCCGCTCCCACTCAGACTCCCCCTCCTGCATCCAATGGAAAACAAATGCCTGAGGCCCTGGCTGAACCTGGACTCAGCTTCCCTTCCCAGGCAACTTCCCATTTTGCTGAAGGAGGCTGAGAAACGCTCCTCGAAGCACCCCTATCCTCACCCCCGTCCTAATGGGGAAGGGGCAAGGGTCGTGACAGGGAGAGAGAACCCTAAGTCTTCCTAAGGAATAACCGTGCTTCACAGCCCCCCTTTTCCCAACGAAACCCCCCCCCCCCACCACACACTAAAGGAAAACTGTCCCTTCTCTCCTCTCCGCACTCCAGCCCCGCTTCCCCCCTGCCGTGCCCAGGACTGGCCTAGGAAAAGGTGGGTCAGTAAGGAAATGCCGAGAAAAGGAGCAGGCCAGAGGGAGCCGGCCGGAGGCTGCGTGCACCCAGCGCCGTGGGTGGGGTAGGAGCAGCCGCGTCCCCTGGGAAGGTGCAGCCCGAGCCCCCCAAACACCTCCCCGCCCAGGGCCTGCCTCAGCGCCTCCTCTCCGGGGGATGGTGAGCAGCTAGCTGCTCCTCTGGGCCCGGGGACAGTGGACTAGTTCCCCGCCAAGACGCCGCCAAGCCTCCACCCTAAGGGAGGACCGGTGGAAGGAGGCAGAGAGGTCCCTGCTGCCAGCGGAGCTGAGCTCTGCGAGCGGGGAAAGCGGGCTGCTGTGCAGGGCGGCAGCGTGCAGAGGGAAGGGAGGTGCGGGGGCCAGGAGGCAGGAGGCAGGGGCCGCGACGTCCCCTGCTGGGGGGCGGGAAGCATCCACCTGCCTGGGGGGGCGGGAGGAGGGTGAAGGGTGGCGGCGAAGGAAGGGGGAGTGGCTGGGAGCGTAGGGACCTGGCCCGGGATGGAAGGAGGGTTCGGCAGGTTTTGGGAAGCAAGGTGCGGGAGGGGACATCGGCCCCCAAGGGTAGAAGACCGAGGCCCCGACGAGGCCATCACCGGGGAGATGCCCAGGAGAAGAGCTGCCCTGAGAGCAGAACATCTGCCCCGAGAGGGAGGCGGGCGGGGGATCAGGTCTCGGGGAGGGAGGGAGGGAGGGAGGGAGGGAGGAATCTGGCTTGGATGAGGTAATCTGGGGAAGGGAGGAGGGGTTCAGTCCCAGGATGGGGAACCCCGGCGAGGGGTCCGCGCCAGGCATTTGGGCAAGGGTCAGGGGAAGGCGGGTGGGAGCGAGCGCCCTCGGCCAGATGGCTTCAGACCCCGGGGTGGGCGCCGGGGGAGCCACGTTAGGGGCTCCCGACACGGGAGGCCATTGGCCCGGGTCAGGGACCCAGGGTGGTCCCCGAGTCGGGATGCTCCCCAGCCCGTGGGGGAGGGGAGGCCCCGCGGAGGGTCGGGACCCCGGGCTGGGGCTCCTCGCCCCCTTACCTCTCCGCTGCCGCCTCCCCCGCCGCTCTCCCCAAACACCGCCCGGAACCGGCGCAGGTTGGTGCCGATGGCGGCCGAGACCTGCAGCGCCGCGTCGAAGCCGGGGCCCACCCGGAGCAGGGCCGGCCCGGCGGGGGCCGCGGACGATGACGGCGCCGAGGACGAGGCGGGCGCCGAGGGGGCTGCCGAGGCGGCGGCCGCTCCCACTGCAGCCGCGGCCCCGCCGCTTCCCGCCGCCACGGCCGAGGGGGAGGGGGGCGCCCCGGGAGCGCCGCCGCCCGCGGGCCCGGGGGGGAGCAGCAGGGCCGGCACGCGCTGGCGCGGGGCGCCCCCCAGGCCCCGGCGCCCCCCGCCGCCGCCGCCCCCGGTGGTCCCGGGCCGGGCGGGGAAGCGCCACCGACAGCTGTGCGCCATGTTCGCCCCGTGAAGTGCAGCCGCGAGAGGGAGAGGCGACAACACAGGGGGCGGGGAGGGGGGCCGGGGCCCCGGAACCTGCTTACGCCGCCCGGCGCCGCCCCGCCGCCTGCGCGCTGCCGCCCGCCATGCCGAGCGCAGGGCCCGCGCGCCGCCCGGAAACCTGGATGCCCGGCTCCGGCCTCCGCTCCCGACGCGCCGCCGCTGCGCCACCCGAGGCCCGGGCCGCCGCCCGCCCGCCCGCCGCCCCGCAACCTGGATAATCGCGGCCCCGCCCTCCAGAGCGCCGGCCGGGAGGGGGAGGAAGCGAGGCCCCGGCGGGAGCGCGGGTTCCGGGGGGGAGGGGGCGCGGGGATGGAGGCGGAGGGAGCCCGGCCACCCTCAGCCTGCGAGCCCCAGGCCGGTTACACTCGTTCCCGGGAGGCGCTGGGAACCGACCCGCCCAAGCCGCTTCCAGGAGAGCGCAGCCGACGGGCCGGGGACCGCGAGCCTCCGCCCCCGGGCGCGGGCGCGGGCGCGGGCACAGGCTGGGCCGGCCCCTTTAACGCCCGCGGGGTGAGGGCCCCCGATTGTGCTGCTCGCAAAACACTAGCGCTCCCCAGCTTATGGTACGCAGGCCCGAAAGGCCTTCCGTGCACGCGTCTTACAAACAGTACCCAAGGAGCCCCGCCCATTGCTGCCGCTCTCTCCAAAATGTGCGCAGCCCGCGGCCGGGCTCCCGCCACCTCCCCCTGCTGGGCACTCGGGGCTGGGGACCCCGTCTCCCGCGCCCCCTGCAGTGAGCTGGGCCATTCCCCGTGCCCGCGGCGTGCCCGGCCACCGAGGCGGTGTGACGACGTAGTGAAGTTGGGGAACTAACGGGGCCCGGAGCGAAGGGCGGGCAACAGCGCCCCGCCCCTTCCTCGGCTCTGCCGCCGCCGCGTGCATAGCGGACCCTGGTGTCTGCGCGCGGAGCCGGGGCCCGCGAGCACGTTTCTGATTTAGAGGGGGAGGGCCGGGCATTTTGGTCCAGGGGGCGGAGGGGCCCGTCCGCGGCGAGCTCTGGGCGGGGTTTGGGGGGGTGGGGGTTGGAAGAAGGGGGTTAGGGCGGGGGTGGATCTCCACCCGGTGTGCTTATTGCGGAAAGAGGGGAGGGCGCCTCCAGCTGGGCGTTGAAAGCCTGCGAGGCTGGGAAAGCAGAGCCGGGAGGGAGGGATTTGCGCCGCGAGAACCTGAGTTGGTTGAGCTGGGGATCGATCCCCAGCCTGCAGGCCCTCGGGCCGCCTCCATCCCCCCAGCTGAGGTGGAGTTCGCGGGAAGGTCACGCAGCCTCCCTGGACTCCCGCACAGACCCAGCGCACCGCTTGTAACATTGCGGCCCGGGGCGGCGGATTCGGGAGGAGAGGGGGCCCGTGTGAGCAGGTTGCAGTCAGCTCTCGTCCTCTGGAGGGTGCACCGCGCGTCTCCAGAGAAGGTCCACGGCCTCCTGGTGCTGAAAACCGGCGTCCCGCCACCGGTGAAATGTTCGTGCGGAGCGACCAGTGGGGTGGGGGGCAGAGAAAGGGCAGACGCACCGGCCAGCTCCGACTCCCCCCAACTCTTCCCGCATCGATCGTCGTTCCAACCGCGCAGGATGGAGCCCAGATGGTTTGCAAAGCGCGCACACAGAACCAGATTCCCTTGTTACCTCGCTGGTTTACTAGGTGCAAAAATGGTGGGGGTCGTGGCAGGGTCTCTTGAACGGCATTCCCAAGACGCTGCTAAGGGGGACATAGCACCCTGTGGTGGAGGGTTCTCCATTGCAATAGTTTGGCGCGAGGGCTGGGGTCTTGCCTCAGGGTAGCTGCTCTGATCGGTTGCAGACCGATGACCACGTGGATTCCCTCAAGCGTCCGGATTTGTTCGAGATCTCGCTGATTTTTCTTTTGTATCCCCCCCACCCCCCGCTTTAATATGCATAACGGTCTGCAGAGGTAACAGGCAGGGGACTGAGTGACAGGATTTATGTAACTGTGTCGACAGGGTTCCTCTGGGCCCTGCACCGCTGAGAAAACAAGCCTGCGAGGCTGGGTAGCCTTACTTCCTCACACCTCCGCCGGCAGGGCGGGCTCTGCAGGTCTGGGGCAGCAGGGAGAAAGCCTGAGATTGTGTGAAATCTCCAGACTCAGTGCTCTAGGGATAAAAACTTGAGAAGTCACCTAGTTTGTCTCTTTGCCTCCACGCTAGTCCAAAAGGAGCCAGAGCAAATCAGGATTGGGTTTATGGTTGCTGCTTTTAAGGCAGAAATAATAACATTTGTTGAGTGTTTCTGCCAGCCTAAGTGGTTTATAGGCATTCAGAGATAATTCTGAATTATCAACCTTCTGAGATAATTCTGAGTTTATGAATAGGGGAACTGAGGCCTAGAGTAACACCCAAGGTCACACAATAAGCAGCAGGACCAAAACGCATTGGGTCTAGCACCAATATCCATTCACCATACTGCTGACCCTAAAAGGCATACTATGCGGCCTCACACCGATTAGGATTACTACCATCAGAAAAGCAAAACAAGCTGGCTGGGTGCTCAGGGGTTGAGCGTTGACCTCTGAACCAGGAGGTCACAGTTCGATTGTGGTCAGGGCACATACCCGGGTTGTGGGCTCCATTCCCAGTGTGGGGCCAATAGGAGGCAGCCGATCAATGATTCCCTCTCATCATTGATGTTTCTCTCTCTCTCCCCCTCTCAGAAATCAATAAATATATATATATATATATATATATATATATATATTTTTTTTTTTTTTTTTTTTTTAAAAAAAAAAGCAAAACGAGCTGGTGAAGATATGGAGAAATGGGAATGCTCAGGCAGTGTTGGTGGAGATGGAAAATGGTGCAGCTGCTATGGAAATCAAACAGTAATGCAGTGCCTCCGAAAATTTAAAAGAAGTTGCCTTGTGACCTAGGAATCCCACTTCTGAGAATATACCCAGCAGAACTGAAAGCAGGCTTTCAAAGAGTTATTTGTACAACCATTTCATGGCAGCAGGATTCACAATGCTTAAAACACAGGAGCAACCCAGGTGCCCATCGACCATTGGATGGCTTAGCAAACTGTGTCATATTATTCAATGAAGAATTCAGCCTTAGGAAGGAAAGAAATTCTGCAATATATTACCACATGGATGAACCTTGAGAACATTATGCTAAGTGAAAGAAACAGTCACAAAAAGACAAATACTGGGTGATTCCACTCATATGAGGTACTTGGAGTAGTCAAAATCACGGAGGCAGAAACCGTAATGGTGGTTGCCAGGGGCTAGGGCAAGTTTGGAGAGTTATTGTTTAATGAGTATAGAGTTTCAGATTTACAAAATGAAAAGAGCTCTAGAGATAGCCCTAGTCAGTTTGGCTCAGTGGATAGCATGTTGGCCTGCAGACTGAAGGGCCCAGGGTTCGATTCCAGTTAAGGACACATGTCCAGGTTGTGGGCTTGCTCTCATCACTGATGTTTCTATCTCTCCCTCTCCCTTCCTCTCTGAAATAAATAAAAAATCTATTTTTAGCCCTAACCGGTTTGGCTCAGTGGATAGAGCATCGGCCTGCGGACTGAAGGTCCCAGGTTTGATTCTGGTCAAGGGCATGTACCTTGGTTGTGGGCACATCCCCAGTAGGGGGTGTGCAGGAGGCAGCTGATTGATGTTTCTCTCTCATCAATGTTCTAACTCTCTCTCCCTCTCCCTTCCTCTCCGTAAAAAAATCAATAAAATATATTTTTAAATATATATATATATATATATATATATATATATATATATATATATATATATTTAAAACCTATTTAAAAAAAGTTATAGATGGTTGTGATGGCTACACAATAATGTGAATACTTTTTTTTTAAAGGCATTCTGTGCCTTACTCATAGGTACATGTGCTTTACTTTTTTACCTTTAATTCCATTTATTTTTCTTGAATACCTAAGATTAAAAATGTAAAGGAATTAAAGTTTGACTCCAATCTTGTTCTGAATGACCCTCCTCTTCCCCAGTCATATTTACCCTTTCTTAGGGGCAACTAATGTTATCAGCCTCCTGGGTATTCTTCTAGAGGTAGCTGTGCCTATTCAAGCAAACACATACAGAAGTTTCTCCATAAATGAAATAAGACTGAGCCTACTTCCTGGATCTTGCTGGGAAATCAGTATCTTGGAAATCATTCTTACCGGTACTCAGCATTTCCTGCATGGAACAGACAGCAGCAGAGCCTATGTAACCAGTTCTTGATTGGTAGGCACTTAAGTAGTTTCCAAACCTTTGCTGTTTTAAACAATGCTGGCCCTAGCTGGTTTGGCCCAGTGCATAGAGCTTCGGCCTTAGGGCTGAAGGGTCCCGGGTTTGATTCTGGTCAAGGGCACATGCCTGGATTTCTGTGTGCAGGAGGCAGCCGATCCATGATTCTCTCTCATCATTGATGTTTCTTTTTTTTTTAATTCTCACCCGATAATATTTTTTTCCATATATTGGTTTCAATATTGTTTTTTTAGGGAGAGTGGGAGAGAGAGGGAAGGACAGAGAAAAACATCGATGTGAGAGAAACACATTGATTGGTTGCCTTCTGCATGAGCCCTGATCAGGCTTCGGGTCTGAGGAGGAGCCTGTAACCAAGGTTCGTGCCCTTGACCGCAATCGAACCCAGGACCCTTTGGTCTGCAGGCCGACGCTCTATCCACTGAGCCAAACCGGCTAGGGCTCATCATTGATGTTTCCATCTCTCTTTCCCTCTCCCTCTCTTAAATCAATAAAAATACATTTTAAATAAAAGAAATATTAAACAATATTAAATAATATTAAAATATTAAACAGTGCATAACCTTGAATATATATAATTTAGCAAATACATCTGTAGTATGCATTTCTGGAAGTGGAATTATGAGAAATGCACGTTTGTGTTTTGATAGATGTTGGCAAGTTGTTCCCTGCAAAGCTTGTACGACTTCAGACCCCAGCAATGTTTCAGTGCCTCTTTCCCCAAACTTCCCCCACAAGGATTTTTTAGCTTCTTGAGCTTTGCCAGCCTAGTAGAAAGGCACATATTTTAATTTTTTTCAAAATGACAAAAGGAGACGTTTAAGAAGGGAAGCCCAAATTTTGCCCCTTTCTGCAAACTCATGAATTACTTCTGGTTTCAAGGGACCTCTACATGTCCATTCCCTCTTCCCCTCCCTGGAAAGACAACTCATTGCAAACCAGTATTGTGGTGGCATTAACGTGGGCTCAAAGTCACAAATCTGGGCTTGAGTCGCAGGCCCGATCATTGTGGCTATCTAGTCTTCAACCAAGCACCATGGCTCATCCTGCTCCTCATTTGCAAAAATAAGGATATTAATAGCAACTTCATAGGATTATTAGGAAGATTGAATGACATAATCTAAGCAAAATGTCTTCTCACTCAGATAGAAACACTTACCACCCAGGGATTTCCTTAGTCACTGGCCAAGATACCCCCTCTCAAACCATCCATTTCCTTTCTCTAATCAGGCTCCAATGGAAACACTGCATTAGGAATCCCAAACGCCCTCCTGCTGAGGAAATCTGGTGGCTGTCATTTAAACTCACCCATAGGAAGGCTTGGTCACCCCTGAAGAGAGTACTGTTCCAATTCTTCGGTGCTGCTTTTTTCTGGGAAAGGGCCGCTCCACTGTTCTTCCCCAAAGGCTCCCCTTCCGTTAGGTAAGCAGTGGCTGCATTTGCTACTGCCCTGAACCCATGAGTGTGCTCTGACCTCCCAGAGAATTAGCGTAGCTCTCCCTGCGACGAAAAGGACTGTAAATACTCATCGCATCAGGGACAGCTGGGGGCAGTCCTGGCCAAGGGCAAAGCCTCAATGATTTGGGGGCCATGAGCTCCTGGAGAACAGGACTGTGTGTTACTGACCCCTGGATTCTCAGTGTCGAGCAGCATCTGTTCCGGCACAGGGAGTGTCTGCAGGGTAAATGACCCTTCTTGGCTGCCTCTTGGACCTTGAGATTCATACCCAAGGGGTCTTGTTCTGTCAGAGGATTTGGCAATCACATAGCTGGGCTGGTTTGTTTTTGTTTGTTTGTTTTGTTTTCACGCTTTATTTAAAATCAGTTAAATTGTCTCCATCTGAAATTATACCAATGAGCCAAATTCATCTCTCTCAAAGAGAAAAATGACAGGAATAATTATTATTTGATGATTACTGTCTCACCTGGTATAAGCTTGAAGGAAATGTTGCACTAAAGCATTTTCTTTCCCTCTCTTTCTAGTTATCTAAATTGAGATTTGTAAATTATACTCTTAGCTCAGCTGGTGTGGCTCAGTGGTTGAGTTTCGAACCATGAACCATAAACCAGGAGGTCATGTTTTGATCCTGGTCAGGGCACATGCCCGGATTTCCCACTTAATCCCCAGGAGGCAGCCAATCGAGATGTTGATGTTTCTATTTCTCTCTCCCTTTCCCGTCCTCTCTCTAAAGTCAATAAGAAACATATTAAATTGTACTCTTAGAGTAGTCTTCTGATTGGTGCCCTTATCATCAACCTCTGTGCCTGTGGTTTTTCTGTCCTTTTATTTATTGAACATTAACTTTGTACCAGTTATTATGCTAGATCTGGAGATGCCAAGATGCTGTCACAAAACTTTCACAGAAACATGAGAAAGAAAATGGCGTTGAGAAGTAGAGTGCTTCATTGTGGCTTGAACATAGGTACCTGTGGGAAAGCGCCAAAAGATGTGGCCAGGTCATATTAAGGAGTTTGAATTTTATCCTAGAAAGGCAGGGAAAATGGAAAGATTTCAAACAGGGATGAGTGATGGAATTTGTGCCACATCACTGTGGCAACTAAGCCTAAGAAAGCAGGCTTGCCGAAACCGGTTTGGCTCAGTGGATAGAGCGTCGGCCTGCAGACTGAAGGGTCCCAGGTTCGATTCCGGTCAAGGGCATGTACCTTGGTTGCGGGCACATCCCCAGTAGGGGGTGTGCAGGAGGCAGCTGATCGATGTTTCTCTATCATCGATGTTTCTAGCTCTCTATCCCTCTCCCTTCCTCTCTAAAAAATCAATAAAATATATTAAAAAAAAAAAAAGCAAAGAAAAGAAAGCAGGCTGATGGAAAGACTAGAGGCAGAAAATGCATGTAGGATATGTCTGACCTCCCCAGATGCAGTGGTCCAAATGCTAGGTGCAGGGGCGGTGAAGATGTAGGGATGAAGACAGCTTTCAGAGATAGTTAGCAGCTGGAATGACTTTTGGTGTCCATTTAGATATGAGACTTTTCTCAGGTTGCCAGCTGGGGTTGATCAAGCAGTTGGTGATACCACCAACTAAGAAAAGGTCAACAGGAAGAAGATATTTTTGTTGGGAAATGATGAGTTAGGTTTTGAAACAGTTGAGTTTGAGGCGCCTGTGAGATCTGCACGTGGAACTGTCTAATGGGCAGCTGTATAGGTCGGACTGGAGCCCAGGGGGAAAGGCTAACAATATAGATCTGGGACTTGGAAACAGAGATATGGTAGTTGAAACTCTTACCAGTGTTGGGGTTCATGGGTTCCCCAATAGAGAAATCAAGAGGAACCCCCAGAGAATTTTCCAGATAGATTTTATTGAGCTTATGCTCGAGCACCAGAGAGGCAGCACAGAGGAATGAAAGGTCCTCTGAACTGGCTCCTGGGCTGGCTCTGCTTGGCCGCTTTTATAAGCCGGAACGCAACAGGCTTGCACCAAACAAGCAGGCTTGTGAAGGGTTCAGGGAGTGGAATTTTCTATGTCAGGGTGGGGTTACTTCCTCCTTCTGTCAAGTTGCTTGGCAACTAAATTCATACTGGTGCTGTGGGGGCAAGATGGCAGTGTTGCTTATTATCGAAAACCCAGGAAAGTCCTATAGGGGCCAAATCTTGACCAACTGTGCATGCAAAACAGTCGTTTCTACATCTTCTGGCCACCTGGTCTTAACTTGGCTTCCTGGCCACCCAGTATTTTTCCATTCCCTGATGCCATGTCCCTATAATGTCTCAAAACCATGGGCATGAATAAGGCCACAGAGCAAGAGTGTGTGTAGTACACAGAGGCCAAGGAGTCAAGCACAGAATCAGGAGAAACCCAGGTCTATCGTGTGGGCTAACAAAAAGGAGCCAATGAAGGGGCAAGAAATGGAGCAAGAGGGAACCCAAAGGGGAGAGAGTTTCAGACCGAGGAGCTGTCAGCAATGTCAGACGTAACAGGGACAGGGACGTCGCGAAGCGGAACTGAAGAGTGCTCCTCAGCCCCGCGGAGTCAGGCCTCAGCAAGAGCAGCTGCTGGGAAAGGGGCCGGAAGTCAGGGTGCATGTGGCTGCGAGGAAATGGAGAGGGCGAGGGAAGACAGTGGAGTGAAGTCTTTGAGAAGCTCAGCTGTAAAGGGAAGAGGAGGACGTTAGCTGGAGCCCCAACATATAGTTAAGGCTTTTCATTTTTAAGCTATGTTTTGATTATTATAAAAATAATAGCCTGACTGGCATTGCTCAATGGTTGAGCGTCGACCTATGAACCAGGAGGTCATGGTTCGATTCCTGGTCAGGGCACATGCCTGGGCTGTGGGTTCCATCCCCAGTAGAGGTTGTGCAGGAGGCAGCTGATCAATGATTCTCTCTCATCATTGATGTTTCTATTTCTCCCTTCCTCTCTGAACTCAATAAAAACACATTTTAAAAAATAATATATGCAAGGTAAAATTTTTCAAGAATGGAAGAATATAAAATAAAAAGGTAATCACCAGAAACTTTGTTATCTAATATTTCAGAAGATAAACAAGCATATATATAGACATATATAACATATATGTCCATATATAGACATACATAACATAGACTTATATGTTATGTATGTCTATATATGGATGTAGGCACATATATTTCCTTTACTCAATGTGCTGGTACCTGACCCTTTCATCTTTTTTCACTTCATTTATGTCCTGGAAATCTTTCCCTGTCTTCCTGATCTGGTCTCTTGCCTCTCTCTCCCCTTCACTGCGTTCTACTGCTTTGCGCTCCTTTCAGTGCCTGGAACACACCAGGCACACGTACCCCTTATAGCTTTTGCACTGCTGTTCTCTCTGCCTGGGAAGTTCTCGCCCCCCACCCCCGCCCGCGCCCTCTCGGCTCCTCTCTCCCTTCAGATCTCCACCTAAATGGTGGCCTCCTCCGAGAGGCTGCACCTGTGGTTCAGGAGGCCTTACCCTGCTCCATTCTCTTCCACAGCCCTTACCGTCATCTGCCTGCTGACCTGCTCCACGAAGGGAGGGACTCTGCTTCTCTGCGCCACATCCAGAGCCTAGGACAGCGCCGGACCTCCCGGAGTCTCACCGTGCTCAGTGAGACAGAACCAGGCCTATGGAGCTGGCACACTTAGTGTGGTGTTATGGACAACAACATGGTGATTGAGAGTGCAAGCTCAGCCCGGCCAGCATGGCTCGGCGGACAGAGTGTTGGCCTGCGGACTGAAGGCTCCCAGGTTCGATTCCAGTCAGGGCACATGCCCAGGTTGTGGGCTCGATCCCCAGTGTGGGGCATGCAGGACGCAGTTGATCAATGATTCTCATCATTGATGTTTCTATCTCTCCCTCTCCCTTCCTCTCTGAAATGAATAAAAAATAATATATATAAACAAGAGTGCAAGCTCAAACTGCTTGGGTTCTAGTCTTTATTTCTCTGTAGGTGTGTTCACTGGGGTGCGTGAATCGCTTTCTTTGTAAAACAGGGTCACACTAGTGCCTAACTCCCTGGGCTGCTGTCAGGTTTAGCGTATGATGTGTGAACATACGGAACATGCTTAGAATCCTAACTGACATGGTAAACTGTAACGAGTGCTCATTGCCATCGTATTAGGAGTATTCTAGAAAGCGCTACAGTCCTCCAACATGAGTGACCCCCCTCCCAGCTCCTCTTCACTCCTTTGGTTACTTCTTGGCTTCCTTTCTCTGCCCTCACCCCTGACCCCTAGTTACCTTCTCCTAGAGAGAACTCTTGGTTTTCACTGCCCCGGGCTGAAGAGGCACAACTCCTGCCCCAAAAGCGCCATCCCTGGGCCCCCGGCTCTCACATCCTTGTCAGGCCATCTGACTCCCTGAAGCGTCTTGGCTTCCTCGAGGGCAGGGAGAGTTTCTTGTGCACCTTTATCTCTGCTTCTCAGGGCTCCGGCTCCTGGTGGTTACACTTTGTGGGCGCTCACAGTCTAGCGAAGGGAAGCAGGCAATACACACATTACCGTAATAAGGCAGCTGGTGGCAAGTGCTATGCCAGTAGGGTAAAGAGAGAGGGCGCTGGGAAAGGCTGAGGTGCCATGGTTTCCCTGTGGGCAGGGGGCGGGGGGCGGAATGTCTGGCCCAGGGACGTGTAAGGCCTGAGAAATCATTGGGGTGACTTAATTACTAGTAAATGCTTGACCAAATATAGCAGGCGAATTTTTAAAATACATATTTTTATTGATTTCAGAGAGGAAGAGAGAGGGAGAGAGGGATAGAAACATTAATGATGAGAGAGAATCATTGATTAGCTGCCTTCTGCACGCCCCCTCTTGGGGATCAAACCCACAACCTAGGCATGAGCTCGGACAGGGAATTGAATGGTAACCTCTGGGTTATTGGCTGACGCTCAACCACTGAGTCACACAGGCTGGGCCTCATTCTTCTTAAGCAATCTCATCTAATGCTCAAGGCCCCAGTCACCCTCTATGTGCTTGTGAATTCCATATTTACATCTCTGCACTAACCACTCTTTTTAATTTAATTTAATATAATCAACTAGAGGCCTGATGCATGAAGATTCATGCAAGAATAGGCCTTCCTTCCCCTGGCTGCTGGCACCAGCTTCCCTCTGGCACCCGGAACCTGGGCCTTTGCTCTGGCCGCCACCTTCTGCCTTTGCTCCGGCTCTGCCGCCCTCCTGTAGCTCGCTCCACCCCCCGCCACCCACCCTCATAGCAGGCGTCCTGCCCCACCCTGGCTAATCTGCGCCTGTGCGTGCGCTGCCAGAGGCCGGGAGCAGCCGGGGCAGGGCAGAACGCCATCTTTGTTGCGTCAGTTTGCATTCCCTCCTTATTGTCTGTGGGCGCCAACATCTTTGTTGCAGAGTGATGGTCAATTTGCATATTCTGTCTTCATTAGATAGGATTCTCTGTTGGGCATCCTCACTTGTATGTCTTTAAACTGAATTCCTCTTTTTTTTTTTTTTTTTAAAAAAAAGATATTTTTATTGATTTCAGAGAGGAAGGAAGAGGGAGAGAGAGAGAAACATCAATGATGAGAGAGAATCATTGATCGGCTGCGTCCTGCATGCCCCACACTGGAGATCGAGCCCACAACCTGGGCATGTGCCCTTGACTGGAATCAAACCTGGGACCCTTCAGTCTACAGTCCAATGCTCTATCCACTGAGCCAAACTGATTAGGGTGCCCAATGATATTTTTGCATTGATTTTTAGAGATAGTGGAGGGGAGGGAGAGAGACAGAGAGAGAGAAACATCTGTGTGAGATACACATTGATGGGTTGCCTTCCGCCTGTGCTCTGACCAGGGCTGGGATAGAGCCTGCAACCTCGAGTTACGTGCCCTTGACCTGAATTGAATCTGAAACCTTTCAGTGCGCAGGTCGACACACTATCCACTGAGCCAAACCAGCCAGGGCTAAAAGCTACATTTATTCATGTCTCTCATTTGTGAAGTTACATGAGCTTCTGATATCAAGTTTAAAAACTGAGAACTTGAGAGTTGGAAGACTAGAGGGTAAAGGATGCTCAAATATGTAGCAACAAAAGGAGCCTAGATGTGGATAGTAAGCACACAGTATAGAGATATTGTATTCTAAAGTTGTACACCTGAAATTTATGTAATGTTATTAACCAATGTCACTCCCAATAAATTTGTTGTTGTTGTTGCTAATCCCCACCCAAGGATATTTTTTCCATTGATTTTTAGAGTGGAAGGGAGGGGAAGAGATAGAGAGAGAAACATCAATGTGAGAGACACATCGATTAGTTGCCTCCCACACGCATGCCAAGGTACATGCCATTGACTGGAATTGAACCCGGGACCCTTCAGTCTGCAGGCCGATGCTCCAACCACTGAGCCAAATGCCTAGGGCACACCAGTAAATTTAATTTTTAAAAATTGAGAATTTCTTTTGAAACATTATAGATAGAGACGGGGTAGTTACATGATCGGTGATTAATGTGCCTTTTAAGCTGTTTAGGATTAGGTGTTAGCCTATGCTCTTCCCTCTTCTGAGCCATCTCTAGTAAGATCTAACCAATCCTATTGCGTAAAAACAAGGAAATATCAAGGTTCTGGTGCAGATTTTACCTTAGGAATTGCTTGGTTCTGCTAAAGTTGAAATGTTGTGTCTTACAGGCGGGTTAGAGCTCAGGTGTAAGTTCCTGAATAAAAGCATAAAAAGCAAACTGTCCCCCTTCCCCATGCCCATCCCTCACAGTGCAGTGCCACCCTAAACAGCTGAGATGAGAGGGCCTGGCTAGGGAGGAAGCCGGGGGAAGCCCAAAGGCCAGTCCTCCACCCGAGTCACTGGTTTTATTGCGTTTCATTTTGCACTGAAAAGTGAGGAAAGTAACATTTTTAAAATCCTCACCTGAGGACATGCCTAGAGAGGGGGGGGGGGGGGGGGGCGGAGAGAAAGAGAGAGAGAGAGATCAGTTACCTCCCACACGCGTCTGGACCAGGGAGCAAACCCTGCAACCCAGGTATGTGCCCTGTCTGGGAATCGAACTCACAACCTTTCGGTGCACAGGACACTGCTCAACCAGCTGGGCCACTCTGGCCGGGCTACATATTGTATTAAAAGAGAAACATACTGGGCTTTGTTGCTGATCTGTGCTCTTGAGACTTCTGCACATAACGTTGGAAGGTTATCCGTGTTTGTAGGCAGCTTTCTTCTGGAATGGGTGGGGGTCATATGGTGACAGTAAAGCCAACAAACTCAAGAGTCCCAAACCCAGGGCCATTGGGCATCCGTTTTTACCCTCAGTGCTATGCGGGTGAAATTTGGAGGCTCGGGTAAGGTGGAAATTAGTACCCCAGTATAGTAGTAGCGTAGGTATCATATAATAATGCACACTTCTACTCGCACATTCAAGACAGGAAACCATAACAGCGTTCAAGTAATGGTCAAAATATCACCCCTGCCAATCTGGTGTGGCTCAGTGGTTGAGTGTCGACCTATGAACCAGGAGGTCATGGTTCAATCCCGGTCAGGGCACATGCTCAGTTTGTGGGCTTCATCCCAGTAGGAGACATGAAGGAGGCAGCTGATAAATGATCCTCTGTCATCATTTTTTTTTTTTTTTTTTTTTGAGCAGAGAAGTAATATGATTTTACTTATATTTTAAATAAATCTTTATTGTTTCCCTAGCCTATTGGGCTCAGTGGACAGAGTGTTAGCCAGCGAACTGAAGAGTCCCAGGTTCAATTCCAGTCAGGGGCACATACCTTGGTTGCAGGCTTCTCTCATATCAGTGTTTCTCTATCTCTGTCTCGCCCTCTTCTCTTGCACTCTGTCTAAAAATCAGTGGAAAAATATCCTTGGTTAACAACAACAACAGAATCTTTATTGTTGAAAGTATTACATATGTAATTTTCCCCCCCACATTGACCCCCTCTAACCCACCCCTGCCCCCCACCCCAGGCCTTCACCACTCTATTGTCTGTGGCCATGGTTATGCATATATGCTTTTAAGTTCTTTGGTTGATCACTTCCCATTCACCGACCCTCCCCTACCTTCCCTCTGAGGTTCTGCATTCTATTCTATGCTTTTATGTCTCTGGATCTATTTTATTCATCAGTTTATTTTGTTCATTAGATTCCACATATGAGTGAGATCATGTGATACTTGTCTTTCTTTAACTGGCTTATTTTGCTTCCTTCATTTTGAAGTCTGTTTTGTCAGATATGAGTATTGCTACCCCACCTTTTTTTTTGTTTGTTTCTATTTGCATGGAAAATTTTTTCCATCCCTTCGCTTTCATCCTGTGTGAGTCTTTTGTTCTGATGTGGGTCTCTTGTAGACAGCATATAGTTGGGTCATGTTTTTGTATCCAATCAGCCACTTTATGTCTTTGGATCAATAATAACCTATGTTTACATTTAAGGTTATCATTGACTAGAGGCCTGTGCATGGATTTGTGCATGGGTGGGGTTCCTCAGCCTTGCCTGAGCCCTCTCCAATCTGGGGATCAGGCCTAAACTGGCAGTCGGACATCCCTCTCAGAATCCTGGACTGCTGGCTCCTAATCGCTCACCTGCCTGCCTGCCTGGTCACCCCTAACTGTCCCTCCCCCATCCCGCTGGCCTGATTGCCCCTCACTGCCTCTGTGTGCCAGCCTGATCACCCCTAACTGCCCCCCCTGCCAGCCTAGTTGCCCCTCACTGCCCACCCCTGCCAGCCTAATCACCCCCAACTGCCCCCCTTCTGGCCTGGTCATCCCCAACTGCACCCCCCCTGCCGACCTGGTTGCTCCTAACTGCCCCCGCCGGCCTGGTTGCCTCTTACTGCCCACCCCTGCCAGCCTGGTCACCCCCAAATGCTCCCCTCTGCCAGCCTGGTTGTCCCTAACTGCCCCCCTGCTGGCCTGTTTGCCCCCCCCCTCCCCCCCCCCTCTGGCCTGGTTGCCCCCAACTGCCCCCCCGATGCCGACCTGGTTGCCCCACGCAGCCTACTTGTTCAGTTGTTTGGTCATCCCTCACTAACCCCCTGCCAGCCTGGTCATAGGCAGCCATCTTGTGAGGGCGTGAAAGTTAATTTGCATATTACCTCTTTATTATATAGGATAGGTACTTATTTATTGTCATTAAAAAAAGTATATTTTTAAATTGATTTCAGAGAAAAAGGGGAAGGGGAAGGGGGGGGAGAGAGAGAGAGAGAGAGAGAGAGAGAGAGAGAGAGAGAGAGAGAGAGAAACATCAATGATGAGAGAGAATCATTGATCGACTATCCCCTACACAGCAACCTGGGCATGTGCCCTGACTGGGAATTGAACTGTGACCTTCTGGTTCCTAAGTCAACACTCAACCACTGAGCCACTCCTGCTGGGCTTTATTGCCATTTTAATTCTGTATGCCTACGTTTTTCTATTTCTTCCTCTCATTTCAGCAGTCCCTTTAGCATTTCTTGTAATGCTGGTTTGGTGGTGATAAACTCTGTTAGCCTTTTATTATTTGGAAAGCCCTTTATTTCACCATCAATTTTGAATGATAGCCTTGCTGGATATAGTAATCTTGGTTTTAGACCCTTGCTTTTCATTACCTTGAATACTTCATGCCATTCCCTTCTGGCCTGTAGAGTTTCTGATGAGAAATCAGCTGACAGTCTTATGGGAGCTCCTTTGTAGGTAACAGTTTGCTTTTCTCTCGCTGCCTTTAAGATTCTCTCTTTGTCTTTAATTTTTGGCAATTTAATTATGATGTGTCTGGGCATGGACCTGCTTGGGTTCTTCTTGTTTGGGACTCTCTGTGCTTTCTGAACTTGTGTAACTTTTTCCTTCACCAGGTTCAGGACATTTTCTGACATTATTTCTTCAAACACATTCTCTATCCCTTGTCACTTTCTTCTCCTTTTGGTACTCCTATTATACAAATATTGTCACATTTCATGTTGTCCCACAGCTCCCTTAAGCTGTCCTCCTGTGTTTTTTGTTTGTTTGTTTGTTTATATTTAGGAAACTTTATTGAAAGTGTTTTCCATTCAGGAAACAATGATTTTTTTTTTTAAAGATTGAATCTTTGAAGCAAGTCAGCTGCTGTTTCTCTCTCCCATCATGGAAGTGAGAGAGAATTATCTAGAAAGTGTCCAGGGTGCTCTTTAGTGCAGACAAAGCTGTGATGATTAGGAAAATGAAATGCAAATGAGAAAGACAATGGAGAAGAAGATCTTTTATGGTGGGAGAGAGAATGGGTGTTGCAGAAAGGACTCAATAATTACAATCCATGCTCAGAAAGCACTTGAGGATGTGAATAATTCAGCAGCCACTAGAGAAAGGGAGGACTTTGGAGACCATCAATCTGTGGACACAAAATTGTACAGTATGCCCTCCTGCAACGGGCTTTGCTGATAATTGCCCTCCTGTTTTTTTAATTGTTTTTTCTTTTTAGTTCTATGATTGCATGATTTTTTTAACCTTGTCTTCTAGTTCACTGACCTGATCCTCAGCTTCCCCTAATATGCTGTATATTCCTTCCAATGTGTTCTTTATTAGTGCTATGCCATTCTTCATAGTTACTATATTTTGTCTCATGCTGTTGAGCATTTTTGCCATCATTATTCTGAAATCTATGTTTGATTAATTTCTTCTCTCCATTTCATTTAGCTCTTCTGGAGAATTCTTTTGTTCTTTCATTTGGGGGTTGTTCTTTTGTCTCCCCATTTTGGCTGCCTGTTTGGGTTTGTGACTATGTATTAGATAAATCTGCTACACCTCTCAATCTCTAGTGCAGGTCAGTGTCAAATGCTGTTTCTAACCAATTATTATTTTTTGTTGTTATTGGTTTTTTTCCATTTTTTTATTATGGTCTTATATGTGTACATATCTTACCATTGCCCCGCCACCACTCCCATACATACCCTCACCCCCCAGAGTTTTGTGTCCATTGGTTATGCTTATATGCTTGCATACAAGTCCTTCGGTTGATCTCTTATCTCCCCCACTTCTCCCTAACCTTCCCGCTGTAATTTGACCTTCTGTTTGATGCTTTACTGTCTCTGTTTCTATCTTTTTGTTCAACAGCTTATAATTTTCTTTATTATCCATAGATGAGTGAGATCATGTGGTATTTTTCTTTCATGGACTGGCTTATTTCACTTAGCATGATGTTCTCCAATTCCATCCAGGTTGCTGCAAATGGTAGGAATTCTTTCTTTTTTTATGGCAGCATAGTATTCCATTCTGTAGATGTACCATAGTTTTCTGATCCAGTCATCTGCTGACGGGCACCTATGCTGTTTCCAAATCTTAGCTATTGTAAATTGTGCTGCTATGAACATAGGAGTGCATATATCCTTTCTTATAGGTGTTTCCAGTTTCTTAGGATATATTCCTAGGAGTAGGATTATTGGGTCAAATGGGAGTTCCATTTTCAGTTTTTTGAGGAAACTCCATACTGTTCTCCACAGTGGCTGCACCAGTCTACATTCCCACCAGCAGTGCACGAGTGTTCCTTTTTCTCCGCATCCTCGCCAACGCTTGTCGTTTGTTGATTTGTTGATGATAGCCATTCTGGCCGGTGTGAGATGGTATCGCATTGTCATTTTGATTTGCATCTCTCGGATAATTAGTGACTTTGAGCATGTTTTCATGTGTCTCTTGGCCTTCCTTCTGTCTTCTTTTGAAAAGATTCTATTTATGTCCATTGCCCATTTTTTTATTGGGTCATTTATCTTCCTTTTATTAAGTTGTATAAGCTGCCTGTATATGTTGGAGATTAAACCTTTATCAGTGATAACATTTGCAAATATGTTCTCCCATACAGTGGGATTTCTTGTTGTTTTGTTGATAGTTTCTTTTGCTGTAAAAAAGCTTTTTATTTTGATGTAGTCCCATTTGTTTATTTTCTTTTTAGCTTCCATTGCCCTAGGGGCAGTATCAGTGAAGAAATTCTTTTGGCATATGTCTGAGATTTTGTTGCCTGTGGATTCCTCTATTATTTTTATGGTTTCCCGTCTTATGTTTAAGTCCTGTATCCATTTTGAGTTGATTTTTGTGTATGGTGTAAGTTGGTGATCTAGTTTCATTTTTTTGCATGTATCCGTCCAATTTTCCCAACACCATTTATTGAAGAGACTGTCTTGACTCCATTGTATGTTCATGCCTCCTTTGTCAAATATTAATTGAGCATATTGGTTTGGGTTGATATCTGGATTCTCTATTCTATTCCATTGATCTATATGTCTGTTCTTGTGCCAGTACCATGCTGTTTTGAGAACAGTGGCTTTGTAATTCAGCTTGAAATCTGGTATTGAGATCCCTCCTACTTTATTCTTCTTTCTCAGGATTGCTGTGGCTATTCGGGGTCTTTTTTTATTCCAGATGAATTTTTTGAGAGTTTTTTCTAAATATGTGAAATATGCCATTGGTATTTTAATGGGGAGTGCATTGAATCTGTAGATTGCTTTGGGTAGTATGGATATTTTAATGATGTTGATTCTACCAATCCATGAACATGGTATGTTCTTCCATCTGTTTACGTCTTCCTCTATCTCTTTTTTCAGTGTCCTATAGTTTTCCGTGTATAGGTCTTTTACCTCCTTAGTTAAGTTTATTCCTAGGTATTTTAATTTTTTTGGTGCAATGGTAAATGGAATTGCTTTTTTAGTCTCTCTTCCTGTAAGTTCACTATTGGTGTATAGAAAGGCCATAGATTTATTGGCGTTAATTTTGTATCCTGCTACATTGCTGAATTCATTTATTAAGTCTAGTAGTTTTTTGATGGAGTGTTTCAGGTTTTTTATGTACAGTATCATGTCATAGGCAAATAAGGATAGCTTTACTTCTTCTTTTCCAATTTGGATGCCTTTTATTTCTTCTTCTTGTCTAATTGCAATGGCTAATACTTCCAGTACTATGTCAAACAGGAGTGGTGAGAGAGGGCATCCCTGTCTTGTTCCTGTTCTTAGGGGAAATGGTTTTAGTTTTGCCCATTGAGTATGGTGTTTGCTGTGGGTTTATCATATATAGCTTTTATTATGTTGAGGTATGATTCTTCTATTCCCACTTAGTTGAGAGTTTTTATCAAGAAAGGGTGTTGGATTTTGTCAAATGCTTTTTCTGCATCTATTGATATGACTATGTGATTTTTATTTCTCAGTTTGTTTATGTGATGTATCACATTTATTGATTTGCGGATATTGTACCATCCTTGCATTCCTGGGATAAATCCTACTTGGTCATGGTGTATGATCTTTCTGATGTACTGCTGGAGCCGATTTGCTAGAATTTTGTTGAGGATTTTGGCATCTATGTTCATGAGAGATATTGGTCTGTAATTCTCTTTCATTGTGTTGTCTTTATCTGGTTTTGGTATTAGGGTGATGCTGGCTTCATAGAAGGAGCCTGGAAGTGTTCCTTCCTCTTGAATTTTTTGGAATAGTCTGAGGAGGATAGGTTTTAGTTCTTCCTTGAATGTTTGGTAAAACTCTCCTGTGAAGCCGTCTGGCCCCGGGCTTTTGTTTGCCGGAAGCTTTTTGATGACTGCTTCAATTTCTTCCATAGTTACTGGCCTATTGAGCTGTTTAGATTCTTCCTGACTGAGTTTTGGGAGGTTATATTTTTCTAGGAATATGTCCATTTCCTCCAGGTTGTCCAGTTTGTTGGAATAGAGTTGTTCATAGTATTTTGTAACAATCCTTTGTATTTCCGCAGGGTCTGTTGTTATTTCACCTCTTTCATTTCTGATTTTGTTTATTTGGGTCCTCTCTCTTTGTTTCTTGGTGAGCCTGGCTAAAGGTTCATTAATCTTGTTTATCCTTTCAAATAACCAACTCTTGGTTTTGTTGACCTTTTGTATTGTTTCTTTGGTCTCTATGTCGTTTATCTCCGCTCTGATCTTTATTATTTCCTTCCTTCTGCTTACACTGGGCTTTTCTTGTTGCTCTCTTTCTAACTCTTTGAGTTGTTGGGTTAGGTAATTTATTACGATTGTTTCTTGTTTTTTTGCAGTAGGCTTGTAGAGCTATGAACTTCCCTCTCAAGACTGCTTTCGCTGTGTCCCATAGATTTTGGATTGTTGTGTTTTCATTGTCATTTGTTGCCATGAAGTTTTTTATTTCTTCCGTGATGTCTCTGGTAACCCAGTCATTGTTTAATAGCCCACTGTTTAGTTTCCATGTGTTTGATTTCTTTGGACTGTTTTTATTGTAGTTGATTTCCAGTTTTATGCCGCTGTGATCTGAGAAGATGCTTGATATGATTTCTATTTTCTTGAATTTGGAGAGACTTTTCCTATGTCCTACCATATGGTCTATCTTTGAAAATGACCCATGTGCACTTGAGAAGAATGTATATTCTGTGGCTTTGGGGTGAAATGTTCTGAAGATGCCAATTAATTCCATCTGGTCTAGTGAGTCATTTAGGATTGATGTTTCTTTGCTGATTTTTTGTTTAGAGGATTTGTCCAATGGTGATAGTGGGGTATTAAAGTCTCCTACTATGATTGTATTGCTGTCAATCTCTCCTTTGATATCTTCCAGGAGTTTTTTTTAATGTATTTGGGTGCTCCTGTATTGGGTGCGTATATGTTTACCAGAGTTATTTCTTCTTGTTGGATTGCTCCCTTTAGTATTATGAAGTGGCCTTCATTATCTCTTGTTATGTCTTTCACTTTGAGATCTAATTTGTCGGATATAAGTATTGCTACCCCAGCTTTTTTTTCATTTCCATTCGCCTGGAAAACCTTTTTCCATCCCTTCATTCTCAGTCTGTATGTGTCTTTTTTTATGAGGTGAGTTTCCTGTAGACAGCAGATATATGGGTTTTGTTTTCTTATCCAATCAGTTACCCTGTGTCTTTTGATTGGGGCATTCAATCCATTTACATTTAAAGTTATTATTGAGTCCGGGTGAGGCCGTGCGCTCCTGGGTCCGGGTGAGGCCGCGCGCCCCTGGGTCTGGGAGAGGCCATGCGCCCCTGGGTCCGGGTGAAGCCACGCGCCCCTGGGTCCAGGTGAGGCCACGTGTCCTGGGTCTGGGTGAAGTTGGAGCATCCCGGGTCCAGGTGAGGCCGTGTGCCCCTGGATCCGGGTGAGGCTGGGTCCCGGGTCCGGGTGAGGCTGCATGCACCTGGGTCCAGGTGAGGCCACGTGCCCCCTGGGTCCAGGTGAGGCCACGTGCCCCTGGGTCCGGGTGAAGTTGGAGCATCCCGGGTCCATGTGAGGCCGTGTGCCCCTGGATCTGGGTGAGGCTGGGTCCCGGGTCCGGGTGAGGCCGCACGCACCCACGTCCAGGTGAGGCCATGCGCCCCCTGGGTCTGGGTGAGGCCACGTGCCCCTGAGTCCGGGTGAAGCCGTGCCCCTGGGTCTGGCCAAGACCAAAACTGAGGGTGTCGGACCTGCATTACCACCATTTGTCCACCATCCAGAGCTGAGGGGTCAGTACCGACATGTACACATAAGGAACTGGTGGACATTGATACTGGGTCTCAAAAGAACTGTTGGTCCAGAGGGAAACTCACTACAGACTGATTCATTTGCCTGTCAGCATAACTATTATTGCTCATCTCACATTAAGTTCTTATAAGTATATCTCTAGTGACACATGATCTCCCTCATCTAGGCGAAATGATGAACAACATAGACTGATGAACAAGAACAGAACCAGAAACAAGGAGGCATCGATCGGACTATCGGGCCTCAGAGGGAAGATAGGGGAGGGTGGGGGGAGGGGGGAGAGATCAACCAAAGGACTTGTGTGCATGCATATGAGCCTAACCAATGGTTAAGTTCAACAGGGGGTTGGGGCATCCGTGGGAAGGGGTGTGGGATGGGAATGGGGGGATGAGGACAAATATGTGACACCTTAATCAATAAAGAAATTTTAAAAAAAATTAAAAAAAAAGTTATTATTGATAGGTAGTTATTTGTCGTCATTTTTATTCTATACCCCTGTGTTCCTTCTTTGCTTCCTATTTCTTTCTTTTTTTTTTTTTTTTTTTACAGCAGATCTTTTAGCATTTCTTGCATTGCGGGTTTGGTGGTGATAAACTCCCTTAGTCCTTTTTTGTCTGTGAAGCTCCTGATTTCACCTTCCATTTTGATTGATAGCCTTGCTGGGTACAGTATTCTTGGATTCAGACCCTTCCTTTGCATGACTTTGTATATTTCATTCCATTCCCTTCTGGCCTGATGAGTTTCTGTTGAGAAATCAGTTGCTAGTCTGATGGGGGTTCCTTTTTATGTAACTTTCTGTCTCTCTCTGGCCACTTTTAAGATTCTTATTTTGTTGTTGGTGTTTGCCAATTTAATTGTATGTGCCTTGATGTCGGTCTTTTGGGGTTCATTTTGCTTGGGACTCTGTGAGCTTCTTGGATTTGTGTGGGTTTTTTCTTCCCTATATCAGGGAAATTTTCTGTTATTATTTCTTCAAACAGGTTTTCTATTCCTTGCTCAGTTTCCATTCCTTCTGGTACCCCTATTATTCGAATGTTGTTTTGTTTTGTGTTGTCCTGAAGTTCCCTTAGGCTCTCCTCATGCTTTCTAATTTTTTTTTCTAGAAGCTGTTCTATTTGGGTGTTTTTCCCCATCTTGTCTTCTAGCTCACTGATGCAGTCCTCTGCTTCTTCTAGTCTACTCTTGATGCTTTCTATTGAGTTCTTTACAGCAGCGATGTCATTTCTCATTTCTTCTTGGTTCTTCTTCATTTCCTCTTGGTTCTTACTCATATTGTCGAATTTGTCTTCCATTCTTTTCAGCCACCTTATGACCATTTCTCTGAATTCTTTCTCTGATAGGTTGCTTGCCTCGTATTCATTTCTTCCTTTTCTGGTGATGCCTGCTTTTCTTTCCTATGGGGGCTGTTTCTTTGTCTCCCCATGGTCTCTCTTCTCCGGATGTCTGGTTATATAGTTCTCTCTCCTGCGTTGATTTAAAGGTACAAAATACAACACAACCAGGTACAACACACAAGGCACTGAACAGAATTGTATTCACGATATTAATAACCTCCAATAAAGGTGTCCCCCAGAGAAAGACAAATTAGGGGATAGGAAAGGAATAGGAAGAGTAAAAAGAAAGAACAAAAAAAGGAGTGTGAAAATGAACTTGGGAAAAGAGAAGAAAAAAAAGAAAAGAAAAAAAAAGCAAGAGAGACAAGAACGATACTAAGAGAGAAAAGGGGAACAAACTATAAATATGGGAATAAACTCCAATAGAACAACCACTAATCCCAGCAAATGCCAGCTACACGAACCTGGAGATTAATACAAACTACAACACCAACTAATATCAAGTGAGGCAAGGGAAAACAGAAGTAAAAAACAAACAAAAACAAAGCAAGCAAAAGAACCAACCAAACAAAAAAAGAATAAGCAAAACAATCTCATAAAAAAGAATACAAATTCAATCTAATCAACATTTAAGCAAACAACAACAAAAGGCCAGAGAGAAAAACAATTTTATTTTATTTTTTTAGTTAAGGTAGTGTAGAGAGAGGTGTGTATGGACTTGGAGGAGTGGGTTGGATATTAGATATATAAGTAGGGTGAAATTTTAGCAGAGGGTAAACTGAAAGAGTAGGGAAAATCTAAAACCAGAAAGGGTTAAGATAAACAGGAGACCAAAAGGGAAAAGGTTAGGAAGAGAGTGATGGCATAAAGTTAGCATTGAGATAGGGTAAAACAATGTTAAAGGAAAGATGCAAAAAGAATGTAGGACACTAATCCCAAAATAAAACAAAGAGAAAATTAAATGACAATTAAAAAAAAAAAGTAAAATAATAGTAATATAATGCTGATTGAAAATAAAAATGTAATAATTAAAAAGGTGAAAATCAAGTGAGGAAAAAAATTTAGTTTCTTAAGTAAAAGATGCAAAAAATGAAAATAAAAAATTAAAATATAAAAAAATTAAGATAAAAAAATTAAAATTAAATTAAAATAAAAAATAAGAAGAATAAAATGTGCAATAGTGGCAGTCATTCACTTCCTCTATTGTTCTGTTTGGTACGCCTGTTTCCCGGTACGGGCTGTATTAGAGTTCCCTTCGTTCCACTGTTCCTCAGTGTTGTAAGCCAGTCCTGATTTTTAAGCGGGCGGTGTCTTAATTTCTCATAATTATTTTTGATTAAACCAGAGACAATTTGTGTTTCAGCCCCTGGGTGGCAGTGTTTCTGGATTGACTTCCGGCCCTCTCTAGCTTTTTTTTTTCCCTATGGCACTCACTACCGGTTTGTGGAAGTGTGCACCTCAGAGCTGCCTCTCCTATGGTCACTCCGAGCTCCGCTCCCCAGGTTCCAGAGAAACAACTTCCCCCTGCAGTCTCTCAGGGTATTCCCCAACTGGGTTTTCCTATGTATTGGGCTTAGTAATCAGAATTGGAACAAGCCCAAGTGTGCGGACAGTGGGTCTCCGCACAAGACTAAGCAGCCTGCACTCCTTTGAAAAATTCTTAGTCTGACCCTCCTCGTCAGATCAAAATGGGTTGATTTTTAGAGAACCCTTCTGTTAGCAGCTCAGAGGACTCCCTTCCACATTCACGTATCTCGGCAGCTCCAACAGCCGCGGATTTTTTTTAGGCACAGACCTCCCAGGTCCTGCAGTTCCCGCCTTCGCGCGTTTCCCTCTCCCGCCTCCGGGATGAGAAACCTCACCTTATCCCTGCGAAATCTGACCTTTTCTTGGTGCAGTGAAGAGTTCCTTTGAATCCGTGTGTTTGCGCAGATTGGGGGCTGGTGTTCTGGTGCTCACAGCTGTTCAGTGTTCGCCGTTGTCGCGGAAAGTCAGGCCTCCAATAAAACCCTCCTTTCCTTGCAAGATGGCGAGTTTTCCTCCTCTGAGCCCGCTGCTCCGGGAGGGGACCCAGCCACTGAGGGTGCTGCATGGTCAGGGGAACCCTGCCTAGCACTTCTCCACCTTCTCCTGGAGCTTAGCTGTCCCTTAGCTTGCCAACGGACACTTCCCGTGTGAATCTCAGCTGTTCTTACGCTCCGCCCCAGGACCAGGCTTAGAACACGTCTCTATTCAGCCGCCATTTTTCCTACTCTGGAGGTTCAACCTGGTGGTTTTACTGATGACTCTCCAATTTATGGCTGTAGTCCGTCCATACCTCTCCTCTGAACTCTAGAAATATATTCCACGGCCTACTTGCTATCTCCACCTGGGTCTGGAATAGACATCTCAAACTTAACATGTCCAAAATGGAACTGATTTTCTTCCACATCCCCGCCCCAAACTTGTTCAACATTTTTCTCCCTCTCCACTGATGGCAACTCCATCCTTCCCATTGCTCAGGCTAAAAACCTTTGGAGTCGAACTTGACTACTATCTCTCATATTCCATATCCATCCATGAAGAAGTCCTGTTGGTTCTACCTTCAAAATATATCTAGAACCGGACCATTTCTTCCCTGCTAACATCAAGGCACTGGCATCTCTCACTAGGATTGTTAAAATGGCCTCCAACTTCAAGCTTGCCTGTCTACAGTCAGAGTGATGCTATCAAATGTAAGTCAGGTCATGTCACTCCTCTGCTCAGAACCTCTCAATGGCTCCCACCTTGTTCAGATTCAAACTACAATTCTCACCGTGACCTGCAGGACCCGCAAGATCTGCCTTTCTCTTCTGTCTCTGACCTCACTCATCTCCTGCCACTCTTCCCTTTCCCCACGCTGCCTCACTGGTCCACGTGCTCCTTCTCATGCAACCAGGCAACTCCTGGTTCCTCCGCTCACATGCCCTTCTTTCCCCAAGATATTCCCGGAGCTGGCTGCCTCACTTCGATTCAGTGTCTTCAATGTGAGCTTCCCCAGCCACCATCAGTATAATCCCAAGAAACCTCTCTCCAAATATTCTTTTCCCTTACCCTGTCTTTTTCCCAAAAAAAACTTCAACGTCTCGCACTCTATATTATTTATTGGTTTATTATGTATATTTTAATTGTTTTACTTTGCTAAAATAAATGCAAGTCCCACAAAAGCAGACATTTTTAAAATCTATTTGTTCACTGATAAATTCCAAGCTCCAACCACATAGAGTTTACTCAATACAGATGTGATGAATAAATTAATGTATCCATCAATGAAGCCATACCTTTGTAAACGCTGCCTTCATCCTGGCCCTTTCTACATGGCACACCTCTGTTCCACTTTCAAAACCAGCTAATAACTTCTGAAAAGTCTTTTCTGATTTTCCCAAACTGCTTCCTCTTGCCCTCCTGTGGGGCCTCTTATAGCACACACCATTGTACACTAATGATACGCTTACATGTGTTTACTTCCCTTGCTAAACTGTAAAGGAGATAGAGTATCTAATTCACCTTTGTTATCCTAGCCTATCACCTTATCTCGCTTGCATATTGCAGGTTTTTAACAATGAAAGAAAACTCTACTTACTGTGCTTGGTACTGGACTAATAAACAGAATTTAGTGGCAGTTGGCAACAGAGGGAGATGCGGGTCTGGGACTCCTTTTCTGAAGTCCTGTTGGTTGAGGCTGCTACAAAGCTGATGCCAACTGAGTCAGCCTCTACCTCTGAAATGGAGATTTTGGTCCCGGATGGACAGCCCTTCTCTACTTTGTAAAGTTCATGCAGATTGCCTTTGCATCAGGCTAAGGAGGGGAGAATGAGAGGGTGGGCAGTTGAAGATCCTTCATAGAAGACCTAGCCTGAAATCCCAGAAATTCCTTAGGAACTGATCAACCTAACTCCCTCTTTCTTCACCAAGCCCGGGTTTCAGGATTTACATGCTGAGCAGAGCTGAAAGAAGCACATCACTGTAGGTATATAGCACCACACTTTTCCTTATAGGGTTTACCCATGCAATCTTTGGATGGGTTTTTATAAGAATTACATATTGGACTTCTTGCATAAAGTAAGAAAGGTTTTAAAGCATTCTGGTATTGTCAAATCCAAAAACAATTAAAATACATTTATGTGGTTTTTAATTATAGCCTACTTGTTAAAATAGCTACTGTTTCTCCTGGCCAGCATGGCTCAGTGGTTGAGCATCAACGTATGAACCAGGAGGTCACTGTTCCATTCCTGGTCAGGGCACATGCCTGGGTTGTGGTCTCCATCCCAAGTGTGGGGTATGCAGGAGGCAGCCTAACAATGAGTCCTCTCATCATTGATGTTTCTATCTCTTTCTCCCTCTCCCTTCCTCTCTGAAATCAATAAAAATATCTTTTTTAAAATAGCTATTTTTTCCCCTAAGGACAGCCAGCGTTTTCACCTTGATGTCCTCTCACTCTGAGTCTCACATTGAAAACAAGAGAATGGAGAACATAATAGAATGATTGAATAAATATATTTTTGAAATAACAGTGAGTTGTAAAGTGATGGTAGAAAAGTGATTACCTATTTTTAATGATCTTCAGATGGACCATTAGAAAGAAAGCCATGTAAACCCAGGATTGGTTTTTAAAAAAGGGTGAGGGAAGTAATGTCAGTCAAACAAATACTAAGTCAGGAGTGATATTTTTTAAAAATATATTTTTTTATTGATTTTGGAGAGGAAGGGAGAAGGAGATAGAAACATCAATGATGAGAGAGGGTGGTGGAAGTAAATAGATGATATGCAGATATGCTCCCAAGACCAAACTGGAATTACAACTAAAATACAAAAAATATCCTAATAATCAACTGAAGACTAGCTGGAGAGAACCCTGATAACCAAGGATGGAAAGTGGAGACCTCATAGAGACTGGTAGGAAGGGTGGAGGCACAAAAGAGCTGGGGAGGCTCCCACAGACAGCAGCTGAAGTTCTGGAGACTTATCTCAGCTGTGGGGGGTCTGTCACTGAGAACTCTGGGGTCTAATCCCCAAGCTGGGCCCTCCAGAAGAGTGCTGCAGAACTGAGAAAGGTGCCCACATAACATTGGCTGTGAAAAGCAGCAGGGTGCCTGGCCAGCCTGGCTCAGTGGTTGAGCATCAACCTATGAACCAGGAGGTCACAGTTCAATTCCTAGTTGGCACATGCCCAGGTTGTGGGCTCCATCCTCAGTGGAGGACATGCAGAAGGCAGCTGATCAATGATTCTCTCTCATCATTGATGTTTCCATCTCTCTCCTCCTCTCCCTTCCTCTCTGAAATCAATAAAAACATATTTTTTAAAGTATTAAAAAGAAAAACAGCAGGGTTGCTGTATGCCAGGAAGAGACAGCTTGAAATGCAGGCATCCTCTCAAAGGGCCAATGCACAACATTTCATGTGCAGCCACTCACCTTGGGTTCCTGCAGAAGGAGGGCAGAGTGAACTAGAGCTGTGTGAGCAGAAGTCAGGGTTGGGGACTCTGGGGTTAGAACTCAGAAGGCAGACACCCTGGTTGCCTGTACTGAGTTGTTCCTTCATGCTGAAGAGATCATCTTTCTCAGGCAGAACTTTGCTATCCAGGTAGTTTTTGCCTCAGCGGGAAAGAGGAGGGTGGCGGGGGGTGGGGGAAGGACAATTGACCCACCCTGTTGAGTTTCTGAGTCCCATTTCTGAGAATAACAATTAGTCTCCCGGTAGAAGCAATTGCCCCACCCTTTTGGAAAACCTCTCGTCCCACCTGTGGACCACTGCCTGAGGCTACTCAAGACTAAAACCAGAGATTAAAAATGGCAGCAGAGTAAGTGGATGCTGCACATACATGCTCCCAGGAACAAACTGGAATTACAACTAAAATACAGGAAAACTTTCTGAATAATCAAAGGCAAACTTGCTGGAAAGAACCGTGATAACAGAGGACCTAAAGTGGAGACTGCACAGAGACTGGTAGGAGGGTAAGGCAAAGGGCTAGCAGGGCTCCCAAAGACAGCAGCTGAAGTTTGGGAGAGAAATCTCATCTGTGGGGGGTTGCCACTGAGAACTCTAGGATCTAATTCCCAAGCTGGGCCTCCCAGCAGAGATCACCAGAAATGAGAAGGGTACCCACATAACATCTGGCTGTGAAAAGCAGTGGGGTTGCTGTCTGCCAGGGAGAGACAGCTGGAAATTCAGGTACCCTCTTAAAGGGCCAACTCTCAAAATTCCCTGTTGAGCCACCCAACTTGTGCTCCAGCAGAGGGAGGGCAGAGTGGACTGGAGCTATGTGAGCAGAAGCCAAGATTGGGAACCTCAGGGGTTAGAGCTCAGAAAGCAGACACCGCTGGTTTCCTGTGCTGAGTCATTCCCTCACACACCAGAAGACATCTTTCCCATACAGACATTTGCTATACAGAAGGCCCTGCCTGGGGAAAAGACAGCTGACCCACTCTATTGGAAAACACTTTGCCCCATGGTGCAGAGTTCCTAAAACTAACAATTAGCCTCCAGGCAGAAGCAACTGCCCCACCCTGTTGAAAAAAACTCTCACCACACCTGAAGATGATTGCCTGAGAGCAATTCAAGTCAGAACCCTATCAGTCTGTAGGAGAGGCAGTCTCTGGAGGCTTTGAGTCTTTGCCTGATCTAATTAGTCAGAAACAGTGTTTAATAGTGTCCTGCTCTAGAGATTGAGAGGCATAGCAGATCTACCTAATACATAGTCACAAACCCAAACAGGCATCCAAAATGAGGAGCTAAAGAAACAACCCCCAAATGAAAGTACAAGAGAATTCTCCAGAAGAAGAGATAAATGAAACAGAGATAAAAAACTTATCTGAAACAGAGTTCAGAGTAATGATGGTAAAGATGCTCAGCAGATGAGAAAAGATATAGTAACTATGAAAACAGAAATAAAGAATGACATAACAATAATAAAGAACACATTGGAAGAAATACACAGCAGATTAGGAGAAGCTGAGGATCAGATCAGTGAATTAGAAGACAAGATTGAAAGAATCACTCAATTAGAGAACCAAAAAGAAAAAAACAATTAAAAAACAGAAGGACAGCTTAAGGGAGTTGTGAGACAATGTGAAATGTAACAATATTAAAGCAGGTGTGCCAGAAGAGGCAGAAAGGGAGAAAGGGATAGAGAATGTGTTTGAAGAAATAATGGCAGAAAACTTCCCGAACCTGGTGAAAGAAAAAGTCACACAAGTTCAGCAGGCACAGAAAACCCCAACCAAGAAGAACCCAAACAGGCCCACACCCCAACACATCATAATTAAATTTCCAAAAATTAAAGACAAAGAGAAAATTTTAAAGGCAGCAAGTGAAAAGCAAACTGTTACCTACAAAGGAGCTCCCATAAGACTGACACCCGATTTCTCATCAGAATCTCTACAGGCCAGAAGAAGTGGCATGACATTTTCAAGATAATGAAAAGCAAGGGTCTGAAACCAAGATTACTATATCCAGCAAGGCTATCATTCAAAATAGACGGGCAAATAAAGAGCTTCACAAACAAAAAAAAGGCTAAAGGAGTTCATCACCACCAAGCCAGCATTACAAAAAATGCTAAAGGGACTGTTGTAATGAGAAGATGAAACAGAGAGAAACCTAGGCATACAGAATTAAAATGGCATAAATAAGTACCTATCAATAATAACCCTAAATGTAAATGGATTAAATGTTTCCATCAAAAGGCATAGCGTAGTTGAATGAATAGAAAAACATGACCCAAATATATACTATCTACAAGAGACCCACCTCAGAACAAAAGACACACATAGGATGAGAGTGAAGGGATAGAAAAAAAATTTCCATGCTAATGGAAAAGAAGAGAAACTGGAGTAGCAATACTCATATCCAACAAAATAGACTTCAAAATGAAGGCCATCAAAGACACAACAAAGGTCACTACATAATAATACTAAAGGATCGATCCAGCAAGAGGATATAACCCTGGTAAATAATATAGGAGCACCTAAATATATATTTTTTAAAAACTTCTAGAGGACTTTAAGGGAGATATTGACAATAATACAGTCATAATAGGGGACTTTAACACCCCGCTGACTTCAATGGATAGATCTTCCAAACAAAACATTAACAAGGAAACAGTGAATCTAAAGGACACACTGGATCAGATGGATTTAATTGACATTTATAGAACATTTTACCCCAAAGCTACAGAATATACATTCTTCTCAAGATTACATGATCATTCACAAAGATAGACTACATGTTAAGACACAAAACAAGTCTCTACAAGTTCAAGAAGATTGAAATCATATCAAGCATCTTCTCAGATCATAGTGGAATTAAATTAGAACTCAACTACAGTAAAAGCACCCAAAACGTTCAAACACATGGAGGGTAAATAGCTTGTTATTAAACAATGAATGGATTGCCAACGAGATCAAGAAAGAAAGAAAATGTGGGTGGCCGCGGCCATGGCAGAACACAGGCTGGGCAGCTCATGGCCCACCCCAGCCTCTGCTGTGGGGAGCGGGGACACCAGCATAAATGGGGGTGCCAGCATACAGACCTTGGGTGGTCTGAACCTTCCTAACACCATCTCTCTTGGCCTGGCAGACATCAGCTGCTCGTCCTTCAGGGTCTACCGAATCCGGAGCCAGTATTTCTTTGGTCCATCATCAGCCTGGACAATGCAGACTCCACTCACCAGTCCTGTGCCTGTGCGCCAGCTCTCCTGGGGCCCCGATGGCTTGAGCAGAGACTTTGCCCCTGATGGATGTAGGGCCCCTCTGAAGCCAGAGGTTCCTGAAACCCCAGAGTCTCCTGTAGTTCATGAATGTCAGGAATCCCAGGAACAGCAGGCCTGAGCCAACCTCCAGGAATGCTACTTCCGCAGTCTGCTGGCCATGGTGGGTCGCCAGGTTAGCTTCACCTCGCATGAGGGTGTGCGTGTGACCACCCACTTCGGAGCCACCGTCATGGACATGGCCAACTTCTATGTGTTGCAGCTGCAGACTCCAATAGGTGTGCAGGCTGAGGCACTGCTCGGTGTAGTGACATTATTGCATACACCTTCAAGCTATAAAGACATTATTGTGGTTACCTTCTGCCTTAGACCTAGCTACAAATTCCCAGGGTTCCAACAGTTCCAGATCTCTGGGCCTCATAGATTTCAGAATTCCCTTGGAGTTTTGAGCCAAGCTCCCAGCAACTGACTTCTTCAGATCTCCAATGTCTAGTAAGTAAAATTCTGCAACCCCACAAGTTCTAGATCCCATTGAAAGGAATGCTCTATCTCACAGAACTTTAAACTGTACAGAAAGTTCCTGAAGACTGGAGGTGGGGTGGGGTAGGAGAGGGGGCAGTGGGAATAAAGGAGGGCAAAATGCAAAAAAAAAAAAAAAAAAGAGAGAAGAGAAGAGAAGAAAGAAAGAAAGAAAAAAGAAAAGAAAGTAAGAAAAGAGAAGAAAGAAAGAAAAAAGAAAAGAAAGTAAGAAAAGAGAAGAAAGAAAGAAAAAACTGCCTGGAAACAAATGAAAATGAACACACAACAACCCCAAATCTCTGTGACACAGCAAAAGCAGTCCTGAGAGGGAAGTTCATAGCACTACAAAGAGAACAGTGAGAAAAGCCCAAAGTAGATGGAAGGAAATAATAAAGATTAGCACAAAAATAAGTAACATAGAGACTAAAAAATTTTTCAAAAAATCAATAAAACCAAGAGCTGGTTCTTTGAAAGGATAAACAAAACTGACTCATCAAGAAACAAATAGAGAGGACCCAAATAAATAAAATCAGAAATGAAAGCAGAGAAGTAACCACCGACACCACAGAAAGACAAAGGATTGTAAGAAAATACTATGAACTATATGCCAACAAGCTGGACAATGTGGACAAAATGGACAAATTCCTACAAAAATACAATCTCCCAAAACTGAATCAGGAAGAATCAGGAAATCTGAATAGGCCAATAACAACATATGAAATAGAAGCAGTAATCAAAACACTCCCAGCAAACAAAGGCATAAGTCTGGATGGCTTCACAGAGGAATTTTACCAAGCATTCAAAGAGGAACACTTGTACTCCTCAAACTGTTCCAAAAAATCCAAGAGGAAGGAACACTTCCTAACTCTTTTTATGAGGCCAGCATTATCCTAATTCCAAAACCAGATAAAGACACTACAAAGAAAGAAAATTATAGGCCAGTATCCCTGATGAACATAGATGCTAAAATCCTCAACAGAATTTTAGCAAATTGGATCCAGCAATATATTAAAAAGATCATACACAATGACCAAGTGGGATTTATTCCAGGGATACAAGGCTGGTACAATATTTGCAAATCAATAAACATGATACATCACATAAACAAATTGAAAGTCAAAAGTCACATGATCATATCAATAGATGCAGAAAAAGCACTTGACAAAATCCAACACCCAATTTTGATCAAAACTCTCAGCAAAGTGGGAATACAGTGATCGTCTCTCAACATAATAAAGGCCATATATGACAAACATACAGCCAACATCATACTCAACGGGCAAAAACTAAAACCATTCCCCCTAAAAACAGAAACAAGACAGGGATGCCCACTTTCACCACTCTTATTCAACATAGTACTGGAAGTCCTAGACACAGCGATCAGACAAGAAGAAGAAATAAAAGGCATCCAAATTGGGAAGGAGAAAATAAAATTCTCATTATTTGCAGATGACAAGATATTATACATAGAAAACCCTAAAGACGCCACCAAAAAACTACTAGACTTAATAAATGAATTTGGCAATGTAGCAGGATAAAAAATCAACACCCAGAAATCTATGGATTTTTTGTATGACAATATTAATTTTCAGAAAGAGAAACTAAATGGACAATCCCATTTACCATTGCAACAAAAAAATTAAAATACATAGGAATAAACTTAACCAAGAAGGCAAAAGATCTGTATTCAGAAAATTACAGGATGTTGAAGAAAGAGATAGAAGATATAAACAAGTGGAAGAATATACCATGTTCATGGATTGGTAGAATCAACATCATTAAAATGTCCATACTACCCAAGGCAATCTACAAATTCAATGCAATCTCTACTAAAATAACAATGGCATATTTCACAGATCTAGAACAAATACTCCAAAAATTTATATGGAACCAAAAAAGACCCTGAATAGCTGTAGCAATCTTGAAAAAGAAGAACAAAGTGGGAGGAATCAGAATACCAGATTTCAAGTTATACTACAAAGCCACCGTAATCAAAACAGCCTGTTACTGGCACAAGAACAGGCATATAGAATAATGGAACAGGACAGAGACCACAGAAATCGACCCAAGACATTACGATCAATTAATATTTGACAAAGGAGGCAAGAGCATACAATGGAGTCAAGATAGTCTCTTTAATAAATGGTGTTGAAAACATTGGACAGACACATGCAAAAAAAAAAAAAAATGAAACTAGACCACCAACTTACACCATACACAACAATATACTCAAAATGCATAAAAGACTTAAACGTAAGTAGTGAAACCATAAAAATCCTAAAAGAAACTATAGGCAGCAAAAACTTAGAAATCTCTCAAGGCAATATGTTTATAGATAATCTAGGGCAAAGAAAACTAAGGAGAAAATAAACAAATGAGACTACATCAAAATAAAAAGCTTCTGCACAGCAAAAGAAACCAAAACCAAAAGGGAGCCCACTGTATGAGAGAACATATTTGGCAATGATACATCTGATAAAGGGTTAATATACAAAATATATAAGGAACGCATATAACTTAACAGAAGGAAAACAAACAATCCAATAAAAAAAATGGGCAAAGGACCTAAATAGACACTTCTCCAAAGAGGACATACAGATGGCCAAGAGACATGAAAAAATGCTCCAAGTCCCTGATCATCAGAGAGATGTAAATTAAAACAACAATGAGGTATCACTTCACACCTGTCAGAATGGCTACCATCAGCAAATCAACAAATGACAAGTGCTGGCGAGGATGTGGAGAAAAGGGAACCCTAGTACACTGTTGGTGGGAATGCAGACTGGTGCAGCCATTATGGAAAACAGTATGGAGTTTCCTAAAAAAATAAATATGGAATTGCCATTTGACCCAGTGATCCCACTTCTAGGAATATATTCTAAGAAACCCAAAACACCAATCAGAAAGAATGTATGCACCCCTTTGTGCACAGCAGCACAATTCACAGTAGCTAAGATCTGAAAACAGCCCAAGTGCCCATCAGCAGATGAGTGGATAAAAAAGCTGTGGTACATTTATACCACAGAATACTATGCAGCAGTAAGAAAGAAGGATCTCTTACCTTTGAGACAGCATAGAGGAACCTGGAGAGTATCATGCTAAGTGAAATAAGTCAGTCAGAGAAAGACAAGTATCACATGATGTCATTCATATGTGGAATCTAAGTAACAAAATAAACCAGTGAATGAAGTGGATCCAGGGACATGGAAGCATAGAAGAGTGTGGAATCTCAGAGGGAAGGCAGGGGAGGGTGGGTGGGTGGGGGCTAATCAACAAAAGACCTTGTATTCATATATGCATGGCCCATGGACACAGACAATGAGGCAGTGAGGACCTGGGGCAAGGGTGGGGGCGGGCTGGAGGGGGTCAATGGGGGAAATAGGGGGACATATGTAATACTTTCAACAATAAAGTGTATTTTATTTTATTTTTTTTAATATATTTTATTGATTTTTTACAGAGAAGAAGAGAGAGGGATAGAGAGTTAGAAATATTGATGAGAGAGAAACATTGATCAGCTGCCTCCTGCACACCCCCTACTGGGGATGTGCCTGCAACCAAGGTACATGCCCTTGACCGGAATCGAACCCGGGACCTTTCAGTCCGCAGGCTGACGCTCTATCCACTGAGCCAAACCGGTTTTGGCAATAAAGTGTATTTTAAAAAAAAGACTGAAATCAATGAGTCTGTAGACAGAGGTGGGTCTCTGGAGGCTTTGAGTCTTTGCCTGTTCTAATTGGTTAGAAACAGGAGGAGAAAATGGCGGCAGAGTAGGCAGATGTGTTCCCAGCCTGGTCCTGGAGCAGAAAGAGAGAATAGATGAGGGTCGCACTGGGAGTGTTTGTTAGCAAGCTGAGGGACAGCTGAATGCCAGGAGAAGGTGGGGGACTGCTGGATGGGGTTCCCCTGACAGGGCAACTCCCACGGCGGCTGGGTCCCCTCCTGGAGCTACAGGCACGGACGGCAAAATCTTGCCATCTTGAAAGGGAAGGTGGATTTTGTCCTGAGGCCTGAAAATCAACAACTGCGGCGACTGCTCAACAGCTGTTTGCCCCAGAGCACCAATCCCAGGAGGCGCGAACATTTGGACTCAAAGGCACTCTTCACTCCACCACGGAAAGGTCAGATTTCTCCAAGGATAGGGTGAGGTTCTAGTCCCTGCAGGAGAGAGAAATGCGCGCACGCGCGCACACACACAAGGTGGGAGTTAGAGGACCAGGGAGGTCTGTGCCTGGAGAAGCCCGTGGCTATTGTGGCCGGTGTGATCTGTGATTGTGGAAGGGGGCCTCAGAGCTGCTAACAGGGGGGAATCTCTAAGGAGCAACCGGTTTTGATCTGATGCGGAGGGATAGCCTGGGAGTTTCAGGGGTGTGCAGTCGGCTTGAACTTGCCCACCAACCTCTGCAAACCGGTATTGAGTGCCATAGAGGAAAATGGCTAGAGAGGTCTTAGAGTCCTGGAAGTCAACCCAGAAACACTGCCACCCAGAGGCTGAAGCACAAATTGACTCTGATATAATAAAAAATAAAGGAACACCAGAAATTAAGACACCCCCTGCTTAAAAATCAAGACTGAATTACAACACTGAGGAGCAGGGGAGGAGGACCAAGATGGCGGCATAGGGCTGACGCCTGATTGTTGCCTACCACAACAATTTTGAAACTACAACGGGAAAACAGAGCAGACACCACCCAGAACCACCAGAGGGCTGGCTGAGCGGATGCTCTACAACTAGAATAAAAGAGAGGGGTACGCGGGATGATGCTGATGCCGGTGAGCCAAAGATCACACTTTAAGAACTATGGCTTTGGGAGACTGAACCAAGATGGCGGCAAAGTTAAACAAATGAATTGCGCCGCGCACAGCAATTTCAAAAATACAACTAGAGACAGACCGTCTGCCACCCAGAACCACAGGAGAGCTGGCTGAATGCTGGATTTACAACTAAGAGGGAAGAGGAAAGAGCAAACGCCGAGGGGCTGAGGTGCGGAGGCGCGTGGGTTGGGCTGGTGGCAGGGGAAGGGATGCGCAGCTTTTTTTCCAACCCTAAGGAAGATAAGCTCCCCATCACTCTGAAATCCAGTTTCTGGGAACACGCGGGAGACCCAGACACCTAAGTGGAGAAGCTGGACTCTCGGCCATTGTGTTGGAAAGTGAGAGCGACTTTCTTGCAGAGGTGCACCCAGCAATCAGTGTTTACTGCGCTGGAGCATGGGACGCGGGGACTTGGAAACGCGGAAAGGCAGAAAAGGCAGACTTGCAGCCATTGTTGTTTGCTACGCCCTAGCCTAGTGACGCCCTGAGACCCCACCCCACCCTGAGACCCGCCCAGCCCTGAGACCCGCCCAGCACATTCTACAAACCTGCCCAGGCTCCAAACAGCATCTTTTGCATATAAGTGGCCTACCCTGTGGCAGCTTAACCAAATAAACTGCAGTTCCAGTCAGACTGCTCCAAAACCACTCAAGCAGGAGAAAACTGCAGTTTTTGCTGTAACTCCTGCTAAGTGGCCTCAGGCAGTAGCTGACCTTCACACCATTGGAGACCCAGAAACGAGAGCATCTAGTGGTCGGTGTGAGATGACACCAGATTTCAACCACTCGCATAAGGGACACATTCAAGAGGCAGACTCAGTGAGTGCCAAAACCCTACTGGAACAAGACCCGGCCCATAAACGTGTCTCCTGCACAGCAACTCTCAACTCTTCATTTATAGACACAGAGGGTCCTCACGGACAATTGGCCAGGAGGACAATTCCTCCCAGTGACACCAACAACAATCAAGATTTAACTACACAAAGGAGGACCAAGATGGAGGCATAGGGCGGATGCCTGATTGTTGCCTACCACAACAATTTTGAAACTACAACGGGAACAGAGCAGACACCACCCAGAACCACTGGAGGGCTGGCTGAGCAGATGCTCTACAACTAGAATAAAAGAGAGGGGTACGCGGGATGATGCTGATGCCGGTGAGCCAAAGATCACACTTTAAGAACTACGGCTCTGGCGACACAATGGCGGCCTGGAACGTGCTCGGCGCAGTTCCCCCGGCGGTCTCCGGCTGAGGGGACGGCTCCACTCGCTGCCGAGCACAGACAGACGAGCCCCTGAGAGACATGGGGTAGGAGACCCCGTGCTTGCTGACCTCCGAGTCCTTCAAGAATCTCAGCGCCCCGGAAGCGGCCAGGTGCCCACGCCCGGCGACCGGCCACTGCTGCAGACCCGAGCGCCGACGCAGCAGCCCCGGACCAGCCCACCACCGTGCACCGGGAACACCGGAGCTTTGCCGAGCCCGCAGCCCGAGTTCTGCGGCAGCCGCCCTGGAGCTTTTAGAAAATGGCCGGAGGAATTGCTGAGAAGGAATTGACAGATGAGAGTTGGGATCGGGAAGACGAGGCCCTGCTGGGTCCTGGATCCAGGAGTGCTCGCCCGGCGACTGGTCGCTGCTGCAGACCCGAGTGCCGCCACAACGACCTCGCACCAGCCTCCCATCGCGCACCGGGCGCACCGGAGCTTCGCCGAGCCCACCGCCCAACGAATTCCGCGGCAGCCACCCAAGAGCTTTGAGAAAATGGCCGAAAGGGTTGCTGAGAGGGAATTGACCGACAGGAATTGGGATCAAGAAGACGAAGCCCCGCTGGGTCCCGGGTCTGGGTGAAGCTGCGCGCCCCTGGGTCCGGGCGAGGCCACGTGCCCCTGGATCCGGGTGAGGCTGCACGCCCCTGGGTCTGGGTGAGGCTGGGTCCTGGGTCTGGGTGAGGCCACGCCCCTGGGTCCGGGAGAGGCCACGTGCCCCTGGGTCCGGATGAGGCTGTGCGCCCCTGAGTCCAGGTGAGGCTGGGTCCCAGGCCCGGGTGAGGCCACGCCCCTGGGTCCGGGAGAGGCCACGCGCCCCTGGGTCTGGGTGAGGCCATGCGCCCCTGGGTCCGGGTGAGGCCACGCGCCCCTGGGTCTGGGTGAGGCTGGGTCCCGGGCCTGGGTGAGGCGTGCGCCCCTGGGTCTGGGTGAGGCCACGCGCCCCTGGGTCTGGGTGAGGCCACGCGCCCCTGGGTCCGGGTGAGTCTGGGTCCCGGGCCCGGGTGAGGCCGTGCGCCCCTGGGTCCAGGAGAGGCCACGCGCCCTTGGGTCTGGGTGAGGCTGGGTCCCGGGTCCGGGTGAGGCCACGCCCCCCTGGGTCCGGGTGAGGCCATGCGCCCTTGAGTCCGGGTGAAGCCGTGCCCCTGGGTCCGGGCGAGACCAAACCAGAGGGAGTCGGACCTACATTACCACCATTTGTCCACCATCCAGAGCTGAAAACTCAGTGCCGACATGTACACGTAAGGAACTGGTGGACATTGAAATTGGGTCTCAAAAGAACTGTTGGTCCAGAGGGAAACTCACTACAGACTGATTCATTTGCCTGTCAGCATAACTGTTATTGCTTGTCTCACATTCGGTTCTTATAAGTATATTTCTAGTAACACATGATCTCACTCATCTAGGGGAAATGATGAACAACATAGACTGATGAACAAGAACAGACCCAGAAACAAGGAGGCATCGATCGGACTGTCAGGCCTCAGAGGGAGGGTAGGGGAAGGTGGGGGTAGGAGGGAGAGATCAACCAAAGGACTTGTGTGCATGCATATGAGCCTAACCAGTGGTTAAGGACAACAGGGGTGTGGGGGCATCCGTGGGGAGGGGTGTGGGATGGGAATGAAGGGATGAGGACAAATATGTGACACCTTAATCAATAAAGAAATTAAAAAACAAAACAAAACAAAACAACACTGTGGAGCAGTGAAACGCAAGGAACTGCAATACTGTCCGGACTGGGAAACAGGCATGCCAAACAGAACAATAGAGGAACTGAATGACCTTAACTACTGCACATTTTTTAAAATAAATTTTTAAATATTTTTATTTTAATTTTTTGCATCATTTACTTTAAAAAGTATTGTTTTCTTTTTTCCTCACTTGATTTTACCTTCTTAATTATTACATTTTTATTTGCAATCAACATTATTACTACTACTATTTTACCTTTTTTATTATATTTATTTTTGGGTTTTTTAATTATTTTTTTAAAGTGTCATTTTATTTTCTCTCTATTCTGCTTTGGGATCAGTGTTCTACAGTCTATTTTCACCTTTCCTTCACCATTGTTTTATTCTATCTCAACTCTACCTTTATGCCATCACTCTCTGCCTAATCTTTCCTCTTTTGGTGTCCTGTTTATCTTAACCCTTTCCTCCTCTAGATTTTCCCTGTTCCTTCTGTTTACCCTCAGCTAAAATTTCACCCAACCTATATATCTAATCTCCAATCCCATGCTCCAAGTCCATACACACCTCTCTCTTGCTGTCTTCATTAAAAAAAAAAAAATTGTTTTTCTCTCTGTCCTTTTGTTGTTGTTTGCTTGAATGTTGATTATATCAAATTTTTATGCTTTTTTGTGAGATTGTTTTGCTTATTCTTTTTGTTTGTTTGCTGTGTTTTTGTTTGTTTTTTACTTCTGTTATCCCTTACCTCGCTTGATATTAGTTGGTGTTGTAGGTTGTATTAATCACCAGGTACTTGTTGCTGGCATTTGCTGTGATTAGTGGTTGTTCTATTGGAGTTTTCTCCCCATATATAGTTTGTTCCTCTTTTCTCTCTTAGTCTCATTCTAGTCTCTCTTATTTTTTCTCATTTCTCCAATTTCATTTTTGACACTCATTTTTTTTCTTTTTCTTTCTTTTTACTCTTCTTTCTCTCCTATCCCCTAATTTGCCTTTCTCTGGTGGTCACCTTTATTGGAGATTATTAATATCATGAATACATCGCTGTTCAGTGCCTTGTGTGTTGTACCTGGTTGTGTTGTATTTTGTGCCTTTAAATCAATGCAGGAGAGAGAGAACTACATAACCAGACATCCAGAGAAGAGACACCATGGGGAGACAAAGAAACAGCCCCCATAGGGAAGAAAAGCAGGCATCCCCAGAAAAGGAAGTAAACGAATCAGAGGCCAGCAACCTATCAGAGAAATAATTCAGAGAAATGGTCATAAGGTGGCTGAAAAGAATGGAAGACAAATTCGACAATATGAGTAAGAACCAAGAGGAAATGAAGTAGAACCAAGAAGAAATGAAAAATGACACCGCTGCTGTAAAGAACTCAATGGAAAGCATCAAGAGTAGACTAGAAGAAGCAGAGGACTGCATAAGTGAGCTAGAAGACAAGATGGAAAAAAATACCCAAGTAGAGCAGCTTCTAGAAAAGAAAATGAAAAAGCAGGAGGAGAGCCTAAGGGAACTTTGGGACAACACAAAACAAAACAACATCCGAATAATAGGGGTTCCAGAAGGAAAGGAAACTGAGCAAGAAATAGAAAACCTGTTTGAAGAAATAATGACAGAAAACTTTCCTGATATAGGGAAGAAAAAACCCACACAAATCCAAGAAGCTCACAGAGTCCCATGCAAAATGAATCCCAAAAGACCGACGCCAAGGCACATTATAATTAAATTGGCAAACACCAACGACAAAATAAGAATCTTAAAAGCGGCCAGAGAGAGACAGGAAGTTACATACAAAGGAACCCCCATCAGACTAGCAACTGATTTCTCAACAGAAACTCATCAGGCCAGAAGGGAATGGAATGAAATATACAATGTCATGCAAAGGAAGGGTCTGAATCCAAGAATACTGTACCCAGCAAGGCTATCAATCAAAATTGAAGGTGAAATCAGAAGCTTCAAGGACAAAAAAGGGCTAAGAGAGTTTATCACCACCAAACCCGCAATGCAAGAAATGCTAAAGGGTCTGCTGTAAAAAAAAAAAAAAGAAAGAAATAGAAAGCGAAGATGAAACACAGGAGTATAGAATAAAAATGGCGGCAAATAAGTACCTATCAATAATAACTTTAAATGTAAATGGATTAAATGCCCCAATCAAAAGACATAGGGTAACTGATTGGATAAGAAACAAGACCCATATATCTGCTGTCTACAAGAAACCCACCTCAGAAAAAAAGACGCACACAGACTGAGGGTGAAGGGATGGAAAAAGTTCTTCCAGGAGAATGGAAATGAAAGCTGGGGTAGCAATACTTATATCCGACAAATTAGATCTCAAAGTGAAGGACATAACAAGAGATAATGAAGGCCACTTTGTAATACTAAAGGGAGCAATCCAACAAGAAGAAATAACTCTGGTAAACATATACGCACCCAATACAGGAGCACTCAAATACATAAAAAAACTCCTGGAAGATATCAAGGGTGAGATTAAGAGCAATACAATCATAGTAGGAGACTTTAATACACCACTATCACCACTGGACAAATCCTCTAAACAAAAAATCAAGCAAAGAAACATCAATCCTAAATGACTCACTAGACCAGATGGAATTAACCGACATCTTCAGAACATTTCACCCCAAAGCCACAGAATATACATTCTTCTCAAGTGCACATGGGTCATTTTCAAAGATAGACCATATGTTAGGACACAGGCAAAGTCTCTCCAAATTTAAGAAGATAGAAATCATATCAAGTATCTCCTCAGATCACAGCGGCATAAAACTGGAAATCAACTACAATAAAAACAATCCAAAGAAATCAAACACATGGAAACTAAACAGTGGGCTATTAAACAATGACTGGGTTACCAGAGACATCACGGAAGAAATAAAAAACTTCATGGCAACAAATGACAATGAAAACACAACAATCCAAAATCTATGGGACACAGCGAAAGCAGTCTTGAGAGGGAAGTTCATAGCTCTACAAGCCTACTGCAAAAAAACAAGAAACAATCATAATAAATTACCTAACCCAACAACTCAAAGAGTTAGAAAGAGAGCAACAAGAAAAGCCCAGTGTAAGCAGAAGGAAGGAAATAATAAAGATCAGAGCGGAGATAAACGACATAGAGACCAAAGAAACAATACAAAAGGTCAACAAAACCAAGAGTTGGTTATTTGAAAGGATAAACAAGATTGATGAACCTCTAGCCAGGCTCACCAAGAAACAAAGAGAGAGGACCCAAATAAACAAAATCAGAAATGAAAGTGGTGAAATAACAACAGACCACGCCGAAATACAAAGGATTGTTACAAAATACTATGAACAACTCTATTCCAACAAACTGGACAACCTGGAGGAAATGGACATATTCCTAGAAAAATATAACCTTCCAAAACTCAGTCAGGAAGAATCTAAACAGCTCAACAGGCCAGTAACTATGGAAGAAATTGAAGCAGTCATCAAAAAACTTCCGGCAAACAAAAGCCCGGGGCCAGACGGCTTCACAGGAGAGTTTTACCAAACATTCAAGGAAGAACTAAAACCTATCCTCCTCAGACTATTCCAAAAAATTCAAGAGGAAGGAACACTTCCAGGCTCCTTCTATGAAGCCAGCATCACCCTAATACCAAAACCAGATAAAGACAACACAATGAAAGAGAATTACAGACCAATATCTCTCATGAACATAGATGCCAAAATCCTCAACAAAATTCTAGCAAATCGGCTCCAGCAGTACATCAGAAAGATCATACACCATGACCAAGTAGGATTTATCCCAGGAATGCAAGGATGGTACAATATCTGCAAATCAATAATGTGATACATCACATAAACAAATTGAGAGAAAAAAATCACATAGTCATATCAATAGATGCAGAAAAAGCATTTGACAAAATCCAACACCCTTTCTTGATAAAAACTCTCAACTAAGTGGGAATAGAAGAATCATACCTCAACATAATAAAAGCTATATATGATAAACCCACAGCAAACATCATACTCAATGGGCAAAAACTAAAACCATTTCCCCTAAGAACAGGAACAAGACAGGGATGCCCTCTCTCACCACTCCTGTTTGACATAGTACTGGAAGTATTAGCCATTGCAATTAGACAAGAAGAAGAAATAAGAGGCATCCAAATTGGAAAAGAAGAAGTAAAGCTGTCCTTATTTGCAGATGACATGATATTGTACATAAAAAACCCAAAAGACTCCATCAAAAAACTAATAGACTTAATAAATGAATTCAGCAATGTAGCAGGATACAAAATTAATGCCAAGAAATCTATGGCATTTCTATACACCAATAGTGAACTTACAGAAAGAGAGACTAAAAAAGCAATCCCATTTACCATCACACCAAAAAAACTAATATACCTAGGAATAAACTTAACTAAGGAGGTAAAAGACCTATACACGGAAAACTATAGGACACTGAAAAAAGAGATAGAGGAAGACGTAAACAGATGGAAGAACATACCATGTTCATGGATTGGTAGAATCAACGTCATTAAAATGTCCATACTACCCAAAGCAATCTACAGATTCAATGCACTCCCCATCAAAATACCAACAACATATTTCACAGACCTAGAAAGAAATCTCCAAATATTCATCTGGAAAAAAAAAAAAGACCCCGAATAGCCACAGCAATCCTGAGAAAGAAGAATAAAGTAGGAGGGATCTCAATACCAGACCTCAAGATGTATTACAAAGCCACAGTTCTCAAAACAGCCTGGTACTGGCACAAGAACAGACATATAGATCAATGGAACAGAATAGAGAATCCAGATATTGATCCAAACCACTATGCTCAATTAATATTTGACAAAAGAGGCATGAACATACAATGGAGTCAAGACAGTCTTTTCAATAAATGGTGTTGGGAAAATTGGACAGATACATGCAAAAAAATGAAACTAGATCACCAATTTACACCATACACAAAAATCAACTCAAAATGGATACAGGACTTAAACATAAGACGGGAAACCATAAAAATACTAGAGGAATCCACAGGCAACAAAATCTCAGACATATGCCAAAAGAACTTCTTCACTGACACTGCCCCTAGGGTAATGGAAGCTAAAGAGAAAATTAACAAATGGGACTACATCAAAATAAAAAGCTTTTTTACAGCAAAAGAAACCATCAACAAAACAACAAGAAATCCCACTGTATGGGAGAACATATTTGCAAATGTTATCACTGATAAAGGTTTAATCTCCAACATCTACAGGCAGCTTATGCAACTTAATAAAAGGAAGGTAAATGATCCAATAAAAAAATGGGCAACTGACCTAAATAGAATCTTTTCAAAAGAAGACAGAAGGAAGGCCAGGAGACACATGAAAACATGCTCAAAGTCACTAATTATCCGAGAGATGCAAATGAAAACAACAATGTGGTACCATCTCACACCTGTCAGAATGGCTATCATCAACAAATCAACAAACGACAAGTGTTGGCGAGGATGTGGAGAAAAAGGAACCCTCGTGCATTGCTGGTGGGAATGCAGACTGTGTAGCCACTGTGGAGAACAGTATGGAGTTTCCTCAAAAAACTGAAAATGGAACTCCCATTTGACCCAGTAATCCCACTCTTGGGAATATATCCTAAGAAACTAGAAACACCAATCAGAAAGGATATATGCACTCCTATGTTCATAGCAGCACAATTTACAATAGCTAAGATTTGGAAACAACCTAGGTGCCCGTCAGCAGATGACTGGATCAGAAAACTATGGTACATCTACACAATGGAATACTATGCTGCCATAAAAAAGAAGGAATTCTCATCATTTGCAGCAACCTGGATGGAACTGGAGAACATTATGCTAAGTGCAATAAGCCAGTCAATGAAAGAAAAATACCACATGATCTCGCTCATTTATCCTATCTAATAATAGACAAATATGCAAATTGACCATACCTCTGACACCCCACAAGCCACGCCCACAAGCCACACCCACCATCCAATCAGAGCGAGTATGCAAATTAACCCAAACCAAGATGGCTACAGCCACAGAGAGTAAGGTTTCCTAGGTAACAGAGGAAGCCAAGCTTTCTGCCTGCCCTGGCCAGGCCTAAGCCTCCACTCAAGCTACAAAGTTTCAATTATAGAAGGTAAACAAATTCAAACAAACGGCGGCAGAATGGAGCTTGAGAGAGCAGGCCAGGGTTGCCGCCGGCAACAGGGGAAGAAAAGCTTTCTGCACACCCTGGCGGGCCCACCCGCTTAAGGCAACAAAGTTTCAATTATAACCCCAACACAAATGGCTGCCTGCGGAGGGAGCCCCAGGCTTGGCTCCGCTCCAGGCTACAAAGTTTCAATTGTAGAAGGAAAATAAATTCCAGCTACCAGGGCCTCTGCTTGGGTTGCCAGGGGGCGTGGACGGCCTTCAAACCACCACAGGTCCCTTGCTCAGGCCGCCCCACACCCCAAGGGAACCCCCACCTGATCCGGGACGCCCTTCAGGGAAAACCAGCTGGCCCCCACCCCTGTACCAGGCCTCTATCCTATCTAATAAAAGAGTAATATGCAGATTGATCATCACTGCAACACACAATATAGCTGCCCCTATGTGGTCACAGATCCTGCCCCCATGTGGACACAGGATGGCCACCACAAGATGGCCAGCAGAAGAGGGCAGTTGGGAGGCACCCGGCCTGCAAGGGAGGGCAGTTGAGAGGGACCAAGCCTGAAAGGGAGGGCAGTTGGAGGTGATCAACCCTGCAGGAGAGGGCAGTTAGGGGTGACCAGGCCGGCAGAGGAGGGAAGTTGGGGGCAAACAGGCTGGCAGCAGAGTGGTTAGGGGGTGATCAGGCTGTCAGGCAGAAGTGGTTAGGGGCAATCAGGAAGGCAGGCAGGCAAGCAGTTGGGAGCCAGCAGTCCTGGATTGGAGAGGGTACAGGCTGGGCTGAGGGACAACCTCCCTCTGTGCACAAATTTCGTGCACCGGGCCTCTAGTGGATAATAAAGAACATTATAAACTGATGAACAAAAATATAGATACAGAGACAATAAAGCATCAAACAGACTGTCAAATTACAGGGTAAAGGTTAGGGAGAGGTGGGGGAGATAAGAGATCAACCGAAGGACTTGTATGCATGCATATAAGCATAACCAATGGACACAAAACTCTGGGGGGTGAGGGCATGAATGGGTGTGGGGTGGGGGGGACAATGGTAAGATATGTACACATGTAATACCGTAATAAAAAAAAAGTGGGAAAAAAAATAAAACCACAAGGTTATTTCAACTGTAAAGATTTAAAACAAACAAACAAACAAACAAACAACCCCCCAAGAGATTAGATGAGATCACTAATGAAATGAGTCCAGAGGAAGACTGAGCCTTACCTTTGGGATATTCCAAAGACAGAAGGCCAGGAAAAGAGGGAACTGGGAAAGGAAACGGAAATGTTTACAAAAAATAAGGACTAAGAAAGGCCAAAGAAAAGCTCTGGAGGTCAAGTGTATCAGAAAGTGCATCAAGCACGAGGAAATACTCACCTCAGTCAAATACTGTTGAAAGCTCAAATAAAGTGCCTCTTGCATTTAATGTGTAAAAAGAGCAGTTTCAGTGGTGTGGTAGGCAAGAACACTAATTGGAATGGATCAAGAGAGAACAGGGATCTGAGGCAGTGAGTAAGTACTGTAACTTCGGAGGTGTTTTGCTGCAAAAGATGATTTTATAAAAGATGGTCCAGATAATAGCATGTGTATACATTCAGAGAAACACTAGAATAGAGGGAAGGGGGGAAAAGACATTGAGGGGAGGGACTGACTTTGAAAAGGAGCTTGAACAACCTAGTAAATGCAGAGTAGAGTTTACAGGGTGCCCCCCAAAATATATATGCAGTTTGAATAATTATCAATTCCAATGGGTTAAATCTGAAAAGAAACAATAATTGAGCTATCAGCTGTTGAAGCGTGTATACCATAAAGTTTAATTATGGCTCAGAAAAAATTGAGTGAATAACTTTCTCTGAAAAAATATATTGATGCTGTGTAAATTGTAGTTATGGGGGCTGCTGGTAAGTTAAATTACCCTATTTTCTATTCTGAAAATGACAAAAAGTTCCATTTCCAGTCTGATTATAGAGATGCATGTGCCCCAAATGGCTGAGAATAAATATCACAAGGAAGGCAAAAGCTGTAGCCCTGGCTGGTTTGGTTCAGTGGACAGAGCATCATTGACCTGTGGACTAATGGGTCCCAGGTTCGACTGCAGTCAAGGGCAAGTGTCCGGGTTTCGGGCTTGATCCCCAGTGTGGGACATGCAGGAAACAGCCAACCAATGATTCTCTCTCATCATTGATGTTTCTGTCTCTCTCCTTTCCTCTTTGAAATTAATAAAAATATATTTACTTAAAAAAAAAGAAAGGCAAAAGCTGTAAATCTATGAAATGCTATGGACTCCAAGAGAAAGTCTTAGAAATACCCAAAGTGGTGACAAGAAACATTGGGCTGGAATTTGGAGTTCTTTTCAGTCACCTTTGCCTTTTGCTCCACGTTTAAAGATGCCCGTGAACTCCTGTAATTGAAATTTCCCATTTTGTCAATAGATGCTTCTCTGTACAGCTCCTCCACTTCCTCCATAAACCCACCTCCCACTGCTGTCAGCAGTTCTCAGGCAATTTCCCTGAATGGTGCCAGTCACTTCTTCATCAAAGCAAGTGAAAGCGTTTCTGATGACATCTTCTGGATCTGTGCCATTTAATTCTCACCAAACATCTTGAGGAACATGGTGAAATTTATGGGACCTGGAGCCTCATTCATCATGGCATCTAGATACTCATCAGTTGGATTTTTCCCCATGGAGGCCAGCATATCATGAAAATCTTCCTAGTCAATGAAACCATCTCTCTTCTGATCAAGCATGTTAAACTCCTGAACCTGTGACTGATCAAACATGGTTAACACATTGGATGTTTCCCACTGGGTGCTTCTTGGTGGCCTTGGTCTGTGCCCTTTTGCTCAACATGGTGGTGGTGAGATCCTTGCACTGCCGCTCCAGTGACCCTTCTACACCCAGAGTTGGTAAAATACAACGCTTCCTGCCTCCCCTTAGCAAACCAGAAAAAAGCTCAGTCACCATTCTCAGCCAACAGAGTGGGCTTGACTTGATGGAAAGGCGATAGGGGCGCAGTTGCAACTGTGCTTAAAGGGCGCAATTTTGACCCAGTGCTCGGGAAGGAATATACAGCGGTCATTTCGAACATACGGTAATGTGTGGTGACTCGTTGGGTCTGATGTCTGAGTCAAGTGTGCATACATTTTTTGGGGCCACCCTATATATACATGGAGGGTAGTGGGTCGATGATGTGGTGGGAGTCAATGGAAGTTCTCCAATTGCTTCAATTTTCTTAGTTAAGAAAAAGCAAGTCATCTATTGACAGAAATAATCATGGCTCAAAGAAATATAGGATGATTGTCAGGTGGTATTAAGTGCTTTTTTTTCTTAGAGTTCTTTATTGATTTCAGAGATGAAGGGAAAGGGAGAGAGAGATAGAAACATCAATGATGACAGAGAATCATCTATTGGCTGCTTCCTGCATGCCCCCTCCTGGGGATCGAACTCGCAACCCAGGCATGTGCCCTGGACCAGAATTGAATCCGGGACCTTTAGTGGCCCACAGACCTATCTATTGAGCAACCCGGCTAGGTTGTAAGTGCTTTCTTGAGGTTCTGATCATGAATATAAAGTGAGGTGAGCCACTATGATAGTTTTCTTCTGCTACATTCAGTTACATGGGCGCAAGTGCAGAGCAGGAAGCCAAGGACGCAGTTTTTTAAAAAAATCTTCATTGTTAAGAGTATTACAGGTGTCCTCCTATTTCCCCCTCATTGCCCCTCTCCACCCAGTGCCCGCTCCGCCCCAGGCCTTCACCAGCCTACTGTCTGTGTCCATGGGTAAGATCTTTGATTAATCTCTTCCCTCTGAGTTTTGTCAGTCTAATCCATGCATTTGATTCTTATTTTATTTACCACTTTATTTTGTTTATTAGGTTTCTTGTTCATTTATTTTGATTTTTAGATTCCATTTTTGATAGATATGTATTTGTTGTCATTTTATTATTCATATTTTTTATTTCTTCTCCTTCTTCCTCTTTGTTGTACTTCTTCCTCATCTCCTTCTTTTTCTCAAAGAATACCCTTCAATATTTTATGTAATACTAGTTTGGTGGTAATGAATTCCTTTAGCTTTTTCTTGTCTGTGAAACTCTTTATCTGACCCTCAATTCTAAATGAGAATTGAGCTTTGCTGGGTAAATTAATCTTGGTTGTAGGTCCTTACTATTCACCAGTTTGAATATTTCTTGCCACTCCCTTCTGGCCTGCAAAGTTTCTGTTGAGAAATCAGCTGACAGTTGTATGGGCACTCCCTTGTAGGTAACTAACTGCTTTTCTCTTGTTGCTTTTAAGATTCTCTCTTTGTCTTTAACCTTTGCCATTTTAATTATGCTGTGTCTTGGTGTGGGCCTCTTTGGGTTCCTCTTGCTTCCTGGACTTGTAAGTCTATTTCTTTCACCAGGTAGGGGAAGTTTTCTGTCATTATTTCTTCAAATAGGTTTTCAATGTCTTGCTTTCTCTCTCCTCCGTCACTCCCATAATGTGAATGTTGGTGCACTTGAAGTTGTCCCAGAGGCTCCTTACACTATCTTCATATTTTTGGATTCTTTTTTTCTTTTTGCTCTTCTGCTTGTATGTTTTTTGCTTCCTCATGTTCCAAATTATTGATTTGATTCCAGGCACCCTCTACTCTGTTAAATCCCTATGAATTATTCTTTATTTCCATTAGCATATGCTTAATTTCTGACTGGTCCTTTATCATGTCTTTGACAATCTCACTAAGATCCTTGAAAGTCTCATGAAGATCCTTGAGTGACCTTATAACCGTGGTTTTGAACTCTGTGTCCAGTAGTATGCTCGCTTCCATTTCTCTCATTTGTGACATGTTTCTTTGTCTCTGCATTTTGGCTGCTCCCTGTGTTTGTTTCTGTGTATCGGGTAGAGCTGCTATGTCTCCTGGAGTTGGTAGAGTGGCCTTGTGTAGTAAGTGTCCTGTAGGGCCCAGAGGCTCAGCCTCCCCAGTCACCTGAGCATAGTCTTGGGCTTTTTATTGATCGGTTTAGGGCATGTTATCACCAGCTGCATCTTGTTTGAGATATTTTAGCAAAGTCTAAAGCCTGAGCCAGGACAGTACATTTATATGGAAACGCTGCTGCAAATAGCTTGTGTGGGGCTGCAAATTGGAAGGGAAGGGGCCTCAGGGAATCCCCAGGGTGGAGCAAATAGTGTGCTCCAGTCTGATGGAGACTCATATAAAGCCCTGTGACAGGGTATGTCCCAGCACAGGAACAATGACCCCTGTGAGCACCCCCATCTGGGAGAAAGCTGCCCCTGAGTTTCTGCCCCAATGCCAGACAATCCAATTCCTCCCCATAAGTGTCTGGGTTCCCCAAAGCTACCTGTTACTGGAAGTCCAAGTAAGTTCATGCACTGGCCCTTTAAGAGGGACACCTGGGTCTCCAGAAGCCTCTGTGTCCCCCAGCCGCAATCCCCACTGATCTTTACAGCCTGTAGTGGGGACTTTTCTTCCCAGCTTTGGGACCCTGGGCTGAGGGTCTGGTGTGGGGCTGGGACCCCTTGCTCCTCACGGGTGGCCTCCCAAAGATGTAGTTTTGGCAAATGAGTACAACAGTGAGTGAGAGGCAAAGAAGTTGAGGGTGTATTGGAGAGTGGTCATGATTGATCATGGTATACAAATAAGTTGGCTAAGGAAGGAAAAGAGGACATCCGGGTGGTGAAGGAGATGGTAGTATCAGCTTATGAATGGTCATGATGACTCCAAATTGATGTGGTTCCCATATCAGAGGCAACAGGCTGGAAAGATAATAGGTGGTCAGATAAAGGGATGCATGGCAGACTCCAGAGTGGTTAATGATTGGTGATGATATGGGAATGAATGCTCAAGGAAGATGGGACATTATTATTGGACTTTAAAAAATATATTTTTTAAATTGATTTCAGAGAGGAAGGGAGAAATAGAAATATCAATGATGAGAATCATTGATCGGCTGCCTCCTGCACGCCCCTCTGGGGATTGAGCCAGCAACTTGGGCGTGTGCCCTTGACTAGAATTGAACTCGGGACCCTTCATTCCGCAGACCGACACCAAACCAGCTAGGGCATCATTGGACTTTTTAAGGGAACTGAGAAGCTAGTCTATTGGATCATTTATGTCACTGTTTCTTAATCCTTAGTGTTAATCAGCATTACATGAAAAACTAATCAAAACAGGTTGCCAGATGCCACCACCAGAGTTTCTAGGTAGAATGTGATTGCTTTTATTTCTAAGTTTTCTAGTGCTGCTGCTGCTGCTGCAGTCTAGGGACCATATTTTGAAATCCACTGACCCATATGTATGTTGAAATTGCCAAGAATTAAGATAGCAGTTTAGATTTGCAATGAGCCAGGAGAAAAAGAATTATCAAGAAATAGAGTGGTTGGTAGAAAACTGCCAACAATCAGGGACAGAGGGTATACAGGGATGGGCAAAGTAAGTAAATTACCAGCCATCATTACTTAAAGGATAAAACTTAAGTAAGGATACGAAATAATGAAACTAATAAGAAAACAAATAACACAATAAATAAGACAATAATTAATCCTACCTAATAAAAGGGAAGTATGCAAATAACCATCACTCTGCTATGCCCATGATTGGGCCGGAGGCAGGCTGGGGGCGGGACTTGGGGTGGCCAATTGGGCTGACAGGAGGAGCCGGGGGTCGGGGACTCACAAGTCCCTGCCCCTCGTTCCTCCCGCCGGCCCCAACAGCCGGCACTGTGGGAGGACTGATGGAGCCGGTGGAAGGCGCTGGTGGCGGAACTCGGGGTGGCTGATTGCGTGGCTGCCAGCACCAGTTTTCCACCAGCAGCAGTTTTCCTCTGGCCACCCGCCGATTGGAGCGCCTCCCGATCGATCGGAGTTCCTCTCGGGGTAGCCGATTGCCCTGGTGCGAGGTGCTCCGATCGGCGGATGGCCAGAGGAAAACTGCTGCTGGCGGAAAACTGGTGCCGGCAGCCAGGTGAAGGAAGATCTATTGCACGAAACTTCGTGCAACGGCCTTCTAGTAATACAATAAGCTGTTTTGTATACTCACAACTGTAAACCTACTTTTGCCCACTCTATAACCGAAAGACGAGTTAACCTGGGAATTTTTATGGAGTGGTTAGCTGTTTGGTTGGAACAGTGGTTGGTAGCAAAAGAGATTAAGGCAACACCAAAGGCAGATTGTCGAGGCTTTGCAGGTCAGTATTTTATTAGTATCAGGGTCTTTTATTTGATGAGCAAGTCTAGTGTAAATATCTGTTAAGGGAATCTCTGCGGGAATTGCAACTTTATTCATCTCAAGAATGATCACCACTGTAGCAATTTATATTCTGCTAATTAGGAAATATTAAGTCCTACAAAGCTAGATATCACTTTACATTAGATTAGATAAGCTGACATCTGATGGGACAATAAAGCTTAACTGGCTTGATAGTAAGGCAAGACAGGACTGAGAATATACAGAGTGAACTGTGAAAATATCAAGTGGCAAGTGTAAAGGGTGCTCAGGAGTAAAGTCAGGGGAACTACAACATGGGACCATCAATTGGCCTTTAGTGGTTCCAGTGCTTAAAACTCGCGGGATCCTAGTTAAATCATGTTTCTGTGCTTGTTTCCTAACTTGTTAAATGGGTATGTCATCTAGCCCTCAAGCTTCAGAGGACATCTGAAGGCTAAATGAGTCAGTGCAAGTGCTTTGAAAAAAGGTAAGGTGTTATACAAATTGAAATATTAAAAAAGTAAATAGTATTGCCCTGGCCAGTATGGTTAAGTGGTTAGAGCGTAGGCCTGTGCACCAAAGGGTTGCAGGTTCAATTCCTGGTCACATCCCTGATCCTATTGGGTTGCATGTGGGAGGCAACCCATCCATGTGCCTCTCTCACATCGATGTTTCTTTCTCTGCCTCCCTTCCACTATCTCTGAAAAATCAATGGAAAGAATATCCTCAGGTGAGGATTAACCAAGTAAATAGTATTGAGCTATCCTTAGAAATAACGGCAGAAGGAATACTCAGGCATAAAAGAAATGAGTGGAAACATATCCAAGGAGAATAATGCTGAGGTGCACAAGATTAAGCTTGCAATGTGGACAGTTTCACATTCAATGTGGCCTTAAAAATGAAAACCTCATAAAAAGGCTTTGCTGATCGATGTGTCTCTCTCACATCAATGTTTCTCTCTCTTTCCCTTCCTTCCACTCTCTCTCAAAATCAATGGGAAAAAATATATCCTTGGGTGAGGATTAACAATAAAGAAACAGAAAAGGCTTCACTGTTGAAAAATTGTTTAAAAATTTATTTTTCTATAGTGATTTCCATGGAATTATACCTTTGGACCATAGCGACTACTTGTCTAACTGGCTTGAACTTGAGCAACTACACTCTCTCTCATGAGGTCTACTATCGAGTGTTTCTATACAGTGAGGAAAAGGCAGGCCACATGCATTCCTTCATGTACCCTAAGCAGGTTTCTATCCAGCTTGTTACCTATATTGAAATCGCCAGTTGCTGTTAAGATGACAGAAACAGGTAGGGATTGTGCTGTCAGTCCTCCAATGGCTTTCCAGTCACTGTCCTTATTTTAAAAATCCACTCTTTAATATGGCATATGTACGTCACGACCTGGTCTCTGGTCTTATTACTCTCTTCTGTACCTGGCACTCAGCATGCTTGCCTTCTTTCAGAACCTCCATGTGCAGACTTCCGCACAGGCTGCTCGGCCTGCCGGTGCCATGCTTCTTGGCTAATCCCTTTCCTGGGTTCCTTCCATCATCAGTTCTTTTGACAGCTCTTGAGCACCCTTCTCAAGTCTGGGTTAGCCCCTTTCAAGCACGACCTCCCACTCGCCTTATGACAGCATGTCATGTGACTAATTGCACACTTAATCACATCCCAGCTGACCACTCTTGTGAAAGTTAAGTACAGTCTTGGTCACGAATGCCTTCACCACTTAGCACAGTGCCAGGGCTTAGAGGTGCACAATACATTTCTGAGGCCTGAGCTGTTGCAGTCAACTCTTGGCACACACCAGTTCAGTGAGACAGACTTCAGGTCTCCACTAGAAGACAGTACCCTTGGGGTTTAGGAAGCCAAAAAGTAACAGGCTGTGAAGCGGCCACTTGGAGGAGCCCACTGCCTTCTTAACCTATGAAAATTCTGTACACGCAGGATTAGCCACCGTACATCAGAGGAGTGCTGTTAGGGCAAAGGAGGAGGAAGCCAACAGTGAAGTGAGTACTAAATGTTCATTCTGAAAACTTTCTGGGTGACCACGTGGTTTAAAAAAAAAACCACAGCCCTAACAGGTTTGGTCCAGTGGATAGAGCGTCGGCCTGCAGATTGAAGGGTCCCAGGTTTGATTTCGGTCAAGGGCACATGCCCGGGTTGTGGGCTCAATCCTCATTGGGGGCGGGCAGGAGGCAGCCAATCAATGATTCTCCGCCTTCAGTGATGTTTCTGTCTCTCTCCTTCCCTCTCTGAAATCAGAGAGGGATAGTTAGAAACATCCCTCGATCAGCCCTGACGGGTTTGGCTCAGTGGATAGAGCATCGGCCTGAGGACTCAAGGGTCCCAGGTTCGAGTCTGGTCAAGGGCATGTACTTTGGTTGTGGGCACATCCCCAGTGGGGGGTGTGCAGGAGGCAGCTGATTGATGTTTCTCTCTAATCGATGATTCTGACTCTCTCACCCTCTTCCTCTCTGTAAAAAAATCAATAAAATACATTAAAAACAAAACAAAACATCGATCAGCTGTCTCCTGCACACCTCTTACTGGTGATGTGCCTGCAACCAAGGTACATGCCCTTGACCGAAATCAAACCTGGGACCCTTCAGTCCGCAGGCCGAAGCTCTATCCAGAGCCAAACCGGTTAGGGCTCCATAAAAATATTAAAAAAAAAAATTACATCTCTATAAAAGGCTAAGTGACCAACCGGCTGGTACATATGACACGTACTGGCAATTTAAAAATAGACGTTGACATGCGATACATATAAAGCTACTGTTGGCAACAATTGCACGCGTGTTTCGACCTTATTGTTGATTGTGAATTTGGTTGACACTTTTATTATAAAGGGCAAATAGTGATATTAAAGTATTTCTTCTAATTAATTTCCTCTCAATGTGCATGAATCCATGCACTAGGCCACTAGTTACATATAAAATCAATTTTAGTTAATTTTAATACTGCATGAAATAGAGAAATTCATAAAGATCACCATTACGGTAGTAAATATCTTTTTTTTTTTTAAATATATATTTCTTTATTGATTTCAGAGAGGGAGAGGGAGAGAGAGATAGAAACATCAATGATGAGAGAGAATCATTGATCAGCTGCCTCCTGCATGCCCCCTACTGGGGATCGAGCCCGCAACCCAGGCATGTGCCCTTGGCTGGAATCAAACCTGGAACCCTTCAGTCCCCAGGCCGACGCTCTATTCACTGAGCCAAACCAGCTAGGGCGTAAATATCTTTTTAGTCTTCTGCTATGCATGTTTAAGTTATTGAATGTGCTCTGGCCAGTGTGGCTCAGTTGGTTGGAGCATCATCCTATATACCAAAAGGTCACAGGTTTGATTCTCAGTCAGGGCACATACCTAGGTTGCAGGTTTGATCCCTGGTCGGAGATCTCCAACTGACATCTCCCTCTTACATCAATGTGACTCTCTTCCACTCTCAAAACCAATGGAGGCTGGCCAGTGTGGCTCAGTGGTTGAGTGCAGACCCAGGCATGAACCAAGAGGTCATGGGTTTGATTCCCAGTAAGGACACATGCCCAGATATGGGCTTGATCCCCAGTAGAGGTGTGCAGGAGGCAGCGGACCAATGTTCCCTTCTCATCAATGTTGCTATCTCTCTATCCCTCTCTCTTCTTCTCACTCTGAAATCAAGTTAAAAAAAAAAAGTCAATGGAAAAAATACCCTCAGGTGAGGATAAAAAAAGTTATGGAATGCCTTTTGAGAAGAGGTAGTTTCAATTTTGACCATCTGTGTCTATTGCAGAAGCAGCGTTAAGACACTGCTTCACATCCCAGCAGAGCAGCGATCTCTATGGACACTGTTTACATAAAGCCTGAGTGACTGTTACGACCAGTTGATATGACACACACTGACCACCTGGGGGTTCAGAAGCTCAATGTAGGAGCTGCCCCCTGGTGGACAGTGTGCTCCCACAGCCAACCTCCTGCAGCTCCTCCCGCCCCCCCTTGCCCCCCGCCCCGCAACTGGCCGGCCAACCTCCCGTGCTTCCTCCCTGTGGCTGGCTGGCCGGCTCCCCGCCCCCCCCAGGTCTTGATTGCCAGCCAGGCCTAAGGACCCCAACCGTGCACGAATTTGTGCACCGGGCCTCTAGTCACTTATAAAGCTAAAGCACCAGTGTTCTAATTGTAGTGGGTAAATTTGGGATTGACAAAATAAACATTAATACTAGTAAGGGATGAATACTACATTGTGAGCAAGATGCTTTCCAATGTGCAATCATCTTTGGTTATCAGCAGCTAGTACTGCATGTTTTGCAGGGGCTGCAGGAGTTACAATGGATTGAGAAAGTACCAGTGAGCCATTCAAAGACCCCCCAAAAAGCCAATGAATGATTAAGTCTCTCCTATATCCTCAATATTATGGCTCAAGATGATAGACTGATAACTAATCTTGGTGTTAAAGATGTTATAAAAAAACCAAACAAACTCCACCAAATACCCCAATATTACAGACATAGGGGTTGTCAAAAGGTCTTTCTCTGACTTCAGCAAAGAGAAACCATCTAAATTTTATGCTTTAACTACTGATTTAACTCTAATACAAGTTAGTACTATTTTTCCTACTGCAGCAAGTTCTCATTTTCTTAAGGCCTTTTCTTCAACTTTTCTGGAAATAAAATGTCATATTTCCCACCTTCAAATTAAAATGTTATCCTCATAAATATTATGTACCAGGTTGGTATATTCACTTAGATGCTTTCCATATTTCAGGGTAAGCAAAGACATGTATTTAGAGCTATATTAATTATTAAAGCAAAAGACAATCCAACCAAATATCAAGAGAAATTATGACCTCTCCATGCATGTTTGATACAGAAAGCACTGATTTTGACATATCTCTTTTTATTCAAATACCGTTCTGATCACTCACGGTACAAGAATATTCAAATAATAAACCAAAAAACACAACACCTCAGATGTTAAAGATTGGTTTTTAAACATTATAGCCAATGATGCTGCGCTTGCCGATGATCTCGCCGACATAAAACCACATCCACACCTCAGTGGCCACCAACCCATTCAGCAGAGCTTCCTGGGGGGGGGGGAGCAAAAAAAGGGAAGCATAAACTTTATTGTACATCTTTTTGTTACATATTTAAAACTATTTTTTATAGGATTAAGTGACAGAGAATATAAGGATGACATAAAATTAGAGAGCAGTTTTAGTCAAAGTCAAGAATTACTGATGTTAACTTTGTTCAACTGCTGAGAACCCCTAAACTCAGTTATGTAAGGTAAGTAGTTCAGAGCTTATACATTCTTTCAAAGCAGCCTTTAAAGATCTGAACTGACTTAACACTTTCATTATTAGTTTATGAGACACTTTATGAGCTCTAAAACAACCCACATCCTGGAAATAGCTGACACATTAAGACAGGGCATTCATATGAAAGGATGGCTATGGGAAGAAGGCAAGTCTCTGAATAGACATTACTGATAGAGAAAAATCTGTTGAAAGATAAAAGACTGTTCTTCTTTAGACATCATTTTTATTTACTTATTATTTGCCTTAACTCTTGTATTTAGTAATTATTCAGTTTCACAAATCAATGTTTTACTGCCTTGAAGAGAAAAAGTGAATAGATAGTTCCAGAAAGCACTATTACATGTAAGTGCAAATATGGATCTTGAAATTCTAATTGAAAAAAAATACCTTCCCCCTTCAAATAAGACCAGAAATACAGGAAATTTCCTGAAAAAAATATCCATATTTTTCAGGATGTAGTTTCTTAAGTCAGCAATAATTTAGTTATTTAGGGTTTTTTATCCTACGCTTCAATCACGCAAGCAAACATAAAATACAAGTTCCAGCCTGGCTGGCCTGGCTTAGTGGTTGAGCGTCTGTCTATGAACTGGGAGGTCACGGTTCAATTCCCCGACCTGGGTTGTGGGCTCGATCCCCAGTATGGGGCATGCAGGAGGCAGCCAATCAATGATTCTTTGTCATCATTGATGTTTCTGTCTCTCTCTCCCTCTCCCCTTCCTCTCTGAAATAAAAATATACTAAAAAAATAAAAAATAAAATACAGGTTCCAAAATCTTACAATTTTTAGATTTTATCTTCACACAATTCAATAATCCTTTATAACATATTATATGCTTGTTAGATTTTGATATTTTTATCCTTCATATGAATGTTAGCTACCTGATTGTGATACATTCTAAGAGATCTTTTGACCAAATTGAAGATAGTTCTGACTAGAGATGAAAAAAAGTACAGAATGAGCAAAGTAAGCCATTCTATTTTAGTGTACTAACCAAAATTGGAAGAGAAAAATGTTGCCCAGTAAAAACAGTCACTTCTTTGTTATAGCAATAGAAAAGTAAGATATAGAACAGCCCAATCAATCAGCAGTCAAGAGATCATCTCTCATTATGTTAGTTTCAGGCTTACTGGGAAATACATATAATTAATCAAAACAATCAGAAAAATCCCAAGGAAAGACTTTTTCTTCATGCATATGCTATTAGTTAATTAATTAATTAACCCTCAACTGAGGATATTTTAAAAAAAAATTGATTTAGAGAAATAGCAATTGGCTGCCTCCTGTTTGCACTCCAACTGAAGCTGGAACCCGCACCTCTTTGGTGTACTGGATGACGCGCCAACCAACTGAGCCACCTAGCCAGGCCAGACGGTTTCATTTAGCACATCGTTACCTTAACAGTGAGCTGTTTGAAGCTACCAGTTTGAGCACTCCGGACTATTTTTTTGAAGCTCTGAATAGCTGTAGGGATCTCAGCAGGGGTTGGAGGAATCAGCTCAACCTTGGCATAGTGCCAAAACGTGGCCAATCGAGGCTTCGAGTAAGTCACAGCAGCTGGAAAACAAAACAAAACAGGATGAGTTCACCAGAGACCGAAAGAAGCAGATGTGTGGGCTGGACACACATTTATTCATGCATCACACCCATTCACTGCTGGCATCAAATGTGCGCCCGATGTGAAGGTCAAAGTGGCTCCCTGGTAATAAGGACCTTTTAAAGATGCAGAACACCTGTGTCACAAGGCAGTTCAATCAGGCAGGAACTATAAGCACCTTCAATTATGCCAGACTTCACTAGTGGGCAGTGAGTACTGTTACTTTATTTATTTATGTAAATATATTTTAAAAATATATTTTATTGATTTTTTACAGAGAGGAAGGGAGAGGGATAGTTAGAAACATCGATGAGAGAGAAACATTAATCTGCTGCCTCCTGCACATCCCCCACTGGGGATGTGCCCACAACCAAGGTACATGCCCTTGACCGGAATCGAACCTGGGACCCTTTAGTCTGCAGGTCGACACTCTATCCACTGAGCCAAACCGGTCAGGGCACTGTTCCTTTATTTATTTGTGAACCAGAGGCCTGGTGCACGAATTCGTGCACAGGTGGGGAGGGGACATGGGAGGTTGGCCAGCCAACCCCGCCCCCGGTTGGGGTGGGGATAGGGGAGCCGATTGGGGGCAGGGCCGCGGGCAGTTGGCTGACCAGCCCCACCCCCTGGTCGAACTCCCAATCAAAGGGACAATTTACATATTTGCCTTTTATTATATAGGATGGCAAATCTAGTTATATGTAAAGTTATTAGAAGTTGGACTAAATAACAAGAAAACAGCAGCAATGAAACACTTTCTTGGTAGAGAGATCAGAAAATTTGGAGGGAAGAGGTACAGTTGAGGAGGAAAGGAGCTATGCAGAATGGCATCCTTCAGAATAAGATTAAAACTTGTCACAATACTGGCCACAAATCCAGATGGAATTGCCATTAGCATCCATTTTTGGTATCCTTATCAATACGTGCTAGATTAAATCTTTCTTTAACAAAAGCACTGTTGATCCTCCTTCAAAATATCACAAATAATAGAAATAAAACCTACATGTATTGTTAAGAGCAGCCAAAAGCCAAATCTATTACCAATTCCTCAAAGTATTTATTATTTCAGGAAAAGAAGATTTTATTTTATTGATTTTTTTTTTTTTTTTTTTTTTTTACAGAGAGGAAGGGAGAGGAATAGAGATAGAAACATCGATGAGAGAGAGAAGCATTGATCAGCTGCCTCCTGCACGCCCCCCCCTGGGGATGTGCCTGCAACCAAGGTACATGCCCTTGACCGGAATCGAACCCGGGACCCTTCAGTCCACAGGCCAACGCTCTATCCACTGAGCCAAACCGGCTAGGGCAGGAAAAGAAGATTTTTAACAACCAGTGTGTAGATGTAAGACTATGGTAGTGATTTCACCAAGAGGAAGGCATTTTATTAAAAAAAAAATTATAAGACAAATGTAATAAAAGCACAAATGCATGAACATCCACAAAGTGTCTATTGTTCAAAGATAGAGTCAAAGCTTCTAATACTTTTTCTATTATTAATTGCTTGTGTTTAATATTTCACTACTCTTAGAATTACTATTTCCTTTATCCTCTGTGCTTAAGGCTATGGGCAAATATTTTTTAAAATTGATTTTATGGAGAAAGGGAGAGAAGGAGATAGGGAGAAAGGGAGGGAGAGGGAGGGAGAGAGAGTAAACATCGATTTGTTGTTCCACTTACTTGTGCATTCGTTGGTTGATTCCTGCATGTGCCCTGACCGTGATGAAACCTGCAACCTTGGTGCCTTGGGACAATGCTCCAAACAACTGAGCTACCAGCCAGGACAATGGGAATTTTAAGTAGACACAAAGTTCTAAGAGATAGTTCTAAATAGAACGATAATTGCCCGAAGATGGGGCTATCAAAAGTACAAAGTCTGCCCTGACCAGTGTGGCACAGTTGGTTGGGCACCATCCTGTGGCAGGTTTGATTCCCAGTTAGAGCACATCCCCAGTAGGGGGTGTGAGGGAAGCAGCTGATTGTTTCTCTCCCTCTCCCTTCCTCTCTTTTTAAAAAAATATCAATAAAAATATCTTTTAAAAAAGTACAAAGTCTGTGTAACTCTTTAAAATTTAATCTTCAATTTCACCTTAAAAAAAAAATCAGTATACTGTACACAAACATTGTTCTTTAGGAGAAAAGTTACAGCTAGAAAAACAAAGCAAGAACAAATCTCATGTTACTGGATTAGAGTTGGAGACATTCATATGAATTTAAAAAAAACACGTATTTTATTGATTTTTTACAGAGAGGAAGGGAGAGGGATAGAGAGTTAGAAACATCCACGAGAGAGAAACATCGATCAGCTGCCTCCTGCACACTCCCCCCTGGGTATGTGCCCACAACCAAGGTACATGCCCTTGACTGGAATCGAACCTGGGACCCTTGAGTCCGCAGGCTGATGCTCTATCCACTGAGCCAAACCAGTTAGGGCCATTCATATGAATTTATGTTTTATATATATATATATATATATATATATATATATATATATAAATATAAAAAAACAGTCCTATATAATAAAACCCTAACATGCAAATCAACCGAACGGTGGAACGACTGGTTGCTATGATGCGCACTGATCACCAGACGGCAGATGTTCAACGCAGAAGCTGTCTCTCCCCCCCGCCGCCCCGCCGACTCCCTGGGTCAGAGCCCGTGAGCGGGCGGTGCCAGGCTGCCAGCCAAGGCGGGTGCCAGTGGGAGTCCCCCGATCGCCCTGCCTGCCTGTTGGCCCACAGATCAGCACTGATTGCTGGCCAGGCCTAGGGACCCTACTTGTGCACGAATTTCTGCACCGGGCCTCTAGTTATATATATGCATATATACACAAGGTTTAGTGTGTACATACATACCCTTGTTCACTAAGAGGGCCTAGAACAATGATATAATTTAATAGCAAGGAATATATCCAGTGCCTAGCTTTTAGTTTCAAAAAACCATTGTCCAATAAAAAGGAACTAGGGACTCCTTGGAGAAATGGCTGATTCTAAGGCTGGGGCAGGGAAAATAAAAGATGAACCTGAGGCATCTTGTAATACCAGGAAGTAAAGGGGGCAGTCAGAAGGATAGAGGTGCCAGACTGAAGAGTTCTCAATGGTCAAAGTTGCAACAATCTGAGCACAACATAAAGAACATACTTCTGGCCCTAGCTGGTTTGGCTCAGTGGATAGAGCGTTGGCCTGCGGAATGGAGGGTCCCGGGTTTGATTCCTGCCAAGGGCACATGCTCGGGTTGCGGGCTCAATGCCCAGGAGGGGGTGTGCAGGAGGCAGCCGATCAATGATGCTCTCTCATCATTGATGCTTCTATCTCTATGTCCCTCTCCTTTCCTCTCTGAAATCAATAAAAATATATTTTAAAAAAAAGATAATAAAAAAAGAACATACTTCTAGAGGTATGAAGTATGAAGTAAATGTAGAGTCCATACAATAAGTGACTGAACAAACAAATGAACGGGAAAGAGACAAATCTTTCTCACAGGAGAATGCCATTTACATGTACGTAGGTACTTCCTCATCCAGAAGATGGACTCCCTGCTGATGGCGCAGCTACCTGGCCCCCTAACGCCTACTCCAGGGGTGGGGAACGTCTGACCCAGACCATAAAGGCCCTCAAAATCATTTGGTTTGGCCCTGCCAATGTATTAGGGGTGAGTTAATGAAATGTTTGACCAAATACAAGAGTTTAATTTTTAAGTTGATAATTCTGTATGGCTCTCAAATTATTTTATAAGTATCCAAATGGCCCTCAGCAGAAAAAAGGTTCCCCACCCCTGCCTTACACCATGGGCTAGACTTAGTTACTTGCTTGTAAACAAGTGAGTATGGAAAGGGAAAAATAACTTTACAGTGAAGAAACCTAGGGAACATTACCTTAACCAAGTGATGAAAGCTAATTTCACCATTGACGTTATATGGATATCACACACATCCTGGTATGTGATTAGAGCACTTCCCTTTTGTGGTATTCTTTCTCAAAACCCATAGCTCCAGACTAACCATGAGAAAAACATTAGACAAATCTAGATTGGAGACCATCCTTACAGGATACCTACACATACTTACAGATACCTTAAAATTGTCAAAGTCATGAAAGGTAAGGAAAGACTGGAAAACTGTCACACCACAGGAGATAGGGAGATAGACAAAATGCAAGGTGGCATCCTGGAATGGCTCTTGTAACAAAAAGATTAATAAAAAAATGGGTGAGCCCTAGCCGGTGTGGCTCAGTGGATAGAGCGTCAGCCTGCAGACTGAAGGGTCCAGGGTTTGATTCCTGGTTAAGGCACATGCTCTGGCCCTAGCTGATGTGGCTCAGTGGATAGAGCGTTCGCCTGCGGAATGGAGGGTCCCGGGTTTGATTCCTGCCAAGGGCACATGCTCGGGTTGTGGGCTCAATCCCAGTGTGTGGTGTGCAGGAGGCAGCTGATCACTGATTTTCTCTCATTGATGTTGCTATTTCTTTCTCTCCCTTCCTCTCTGAAATCAATAAAAAATATATTTAAAAAAGAAAAGGGTGAAATCCAAATAAAGTATCAAGTTTAGTAAAAAGGAAAAAAAAGATACTCTGAACTTTGTGGGGAAATTTAATGCTAACATTACTTATTTGTAAGATTCTTTGTCCTCCAAGGGAATTAACAGATACAGTACTTTTAATTAGACATTTAACATTCACATTTAATAAGCTGAGTTATATTATAAAGCAAAATATATTTCCACTTTCACATTCTGACCCCAGTTGACTTCTCCTTTCTTAGTACTTTTGCAAGAATAACCATCATTATCTTTCAATTATTCACAATAATAGAGGAAAGAATTTACCTATTTCATGATAAAGTTATTTTTGTATTACCTTTATTTTTGGATTTTATTATTAAAATTCACCCACACACACAATCTAAATGATCTGAAAGCCACTTGAAACTTAAAAATCTTGCCTCATATCATTCGAAGTCCAAAGAATGAAGCCCTTATTCCTTCTATTTTTACTTATGTAAAATTGTAGAGCTTTGTCATACAGACATCTTGATGATCTCAGTAAAGTTGCAAACGTAAGTTCTTTGGGAAATGTGTAAACTAGTAGACTGTAGGAGAGAATAGTTATTTATAGTACCTGCCACTGTAAGGCCTTCAATCACTCATTGTCTGCCGATGGAGGAAAGGCAAGAGAGAATAAGTAGAAAATACCAATAACAGTGTATTTTAAAGTCTATTCACATTTCTTTTTTTTTATTTATTTATTTATTTATTTTTAGTTATCTATTTTTTTTTATTTTTTAATTTCTGTATTGATTAAGGTGTCACATATTTGTCCTCATCCCCCCATTCCCATCCCACACCCCTTCCCACGGATGCCCCAACCCCCTGTTGTCCTTAACCATTGGTTAGGCTCATATGCATGCACACAAGTCCCTTGGTTGATCTCTCCCCCCTCCCCCCACCCTCCCCTATCCTCCCTCCGAGGCCCGACAGTCCCATCGATGCCTCCCTGTTTCTGGTTCTGTTCTTGTTCATCAGTCTATGTTGTTCATCATTTCCCCTAGATGAGCAAGATCATGTGTCACTAGAGATATACTTATAAGAACTGAATGTGAGACGAGCAATAATAGTTATGCTGACAGGCAAATGAATCAGTCTGTAGTGAGTTTCTTTCTGGACCAACAGTTCTTTTGAGACCCAATATCAATGTCCACCAGTTCCTTATGTGTACATGTCGGCACTGACCCCTCAGCTCTGGATGGTGGACAAATGGTGGTAATGCAGGTCCGACACCCTCTGTTTTGGGTCTTGGCTGGACCCAGGGGCACGTGGCCTCACCTGGACTAAAGTCTATTCACATTTCATAATCAAATGTGAGCGAACGCTACTGAGACATCTGCGCTTCAGCCCTTACCGGATACCTCCATCCCGTGAGGAAGCGTGCTGCCTCAGTGTGCGTTCCCTCACTTGGGCAATAAATGAACAGCTTGCTGCCAGCACACGACGGAAACGCTGACGGACAGAGCAGACCACTGCTCGGGCTGTGACCACTCGGTGGCTGTGAAATACACTGACCTACCGGTAACGCTGCAGCTTTTTCAAACGGAAACACCCAGGGATGCTAAACTATAGGAATAAGACTAGTTTACAACCCGTTTTTATGCTTACTGGGGCAGGGATATTCGTCCCTGAAATCCAATTCCACCTAAAAATCCTCCCAGAATCTGGCGTGGCTCAGTGGTTGAGCACTGACCCATGAACCAGGAGGTCATTCCCGGTCAGGGCACATGCCAGGGTTGCAGGTTCGACCCCCAGTGGGGGGCGTGCAGGAAGCAGCCAATGAGCCTCTCTTATCTTTGATGCCTCTCTCTCTCTCTGAAGTCATTAAAAATATATATTTAAAAAATCCTCTCAGAATCTGGCCAGTACAGAAAGCAAAGTCAACGTTCAAAAACTCACGCAGCCTGAAGAACTTCTGCAGACGTGAAGCGGACAAGCTGACGAGGCCCTTTCTGCCCTTGCACACACCGCGGCCCCCTTTCCCAAATGTCCCCACAGAGCCACGCTCCCCACATTCCGACCCCAGGGCAGGCTCCGCTGCGCTCACCGTTCACCAGCGCGGGGGCCTTCTCCGCGAGGTTCCGGACAAACTGGGCCATGGCGCCGGGAGGGACACTGCGGCCCGAACCGCCGGCTGAAAGTCACCCTCGCAAGGACCCGCCGAAGGACCCCGCTCCGCGTCCAAGGTCAGGCCGTCCTCCTCGCGCCGGCCCACGATATTTAGATGTCCCACGGCCCTTCCGGAATCCAGCTGGTAAATGTAGCTTCTTCAGCCACAGAGGAGAGTGGGCACGAAAGGGCGAGAGTCTTCGAGGAGAACCCAGAATTCCCGGACAAGCAGGCACTTCTTGGGGCAGCCGCCCGGAGCCGGAAGGCAGTGCATGCGGCCCTGAGGCTCTCTGGACCCGCCCCCACTCTTCCGCCCCGCCGCCCGGAGCCGGAAGACGGCGAAGGGAGGAGAGGTGCATGCGCCCTGCGGCTCTCTTGACTCGCCCCCACTCTTCCGCCCCGCCGCCCGGAGCCGGAAGACGGCAAAGGGAGGAGAGGTGCATGCGCCCTGCGGCTCTCTGGACCCGCCCCCACTCTTCCGCCCCGCCGCCCGGAGCCGGAAGACGGCGAAGGGAGGAGAGGCGCATGCGCCCTGCGGCTCTCTGGATCCGTCTCCCACTCTTCCGCCCCGCCGCCCGGAGCCGGAAGACGGCGAGGGGAGGAGAGGTTGGTGCGCCGAGCGGCTCCCTGGACCCGCCGCCCGGAGCCGGAAGGCGGGAGGGTAGGAGACGCGCATGCGTCCTGCGCCTCCCGACTCCCTGGACCCGCCTCCATTCTCCCGCCCGAGGTGCGTGCGCTTTGGAGAACTTAGGGAATGAGGGCTTGCGCTGACCTTTGTAGGGCCAACTCGAACGCTTTACAAAGCCAGAGAGGCTCCTGGCCAAACACGTCAAGTCCGGGACAGAGCAGGCGCCCCACAGCCTTTCGTTAGCTGATGTTCTGGAATTCGCGTTCCCCCTCGTCCTCTTATCAGGATTGGAATCCAATTCCCCCAAATCCCTAACCAGCGCGGGAAACTCTGCAGATATGAGGAACAAAATCACGTTTACTGAGGATTCCCAGTATGCCGGGCATTTTGGAATATAAAGAAAGTCTGTAAATTAGGTAGTGTCCTCATTTGATAAACGGCCACGTAGCTAGTGAACGGCAGGGACGGAAGAGGTTGCAATGTAAATAGACAACAGTATCGGTTAGGCGTGTTGCTGACCTGCAGAACGTTGAATTGATGTATAACAGGACGACGATCTACTACAGAGTTGAAACTTTATAGTTGAACATGACTGGAAGAAAACATGAAGTAGGAAAGTGGCACTTGAAAAACAAAATAACTAATGTACCCTGGGGAAGCCTGAGAAGTAAAACTTTTGGATTGATGGAATAGAGGTGGGAAGAAAAATTAGGAGCCAAGAGCAGGATTTCAGTGAATAATTCAGCTGCCTTACACAAAAGAGAAGTCAATTAAGGATGGGAAAGTTAATTTGGCAATATGGAAACATTAGCTGGAGCAGTTTCAAAAAATTAGAAGTCAGAGTGAATGAAGAAACATGGCTATAAAGGAAAACAAGTCAGAAAACCAAACGGATGTGGAAGTCAAGGGAGAGACTGAAGATAGAGAAGGGGGGTTGACATCCCGAGGAGACACGAAAGGAGGCTGGAGGGATAAGCCCTGGAAAGGTGGGGCCTTTTCCACAGGTGGGATGATGGGAGAGGATTTTTGAAAGTGAAAATTCTGGGTCTGTATCTTTCTAGTGAATTAGAAGGCAAGGTCATCTGAGCGTGAAGGGTAAGAATTTGAGAAAAGAGGTTCGAGTTTGGAATAGCTGTTGGAAGTTAAGGACACAGAAGGGTTTTGGGCAATGTAAGAAGCCACACGTTTATGGTTGCATAGTTCTAAAGATTGTCGTCTTTCTCCATCAATGGTCTGTAGTTTGGATATTGGAACGGGAATGGTTGGGTTAATCTAGGCGGAGGTCTTGCAAGGCAGAGGGTACAGAAACACGGGGCAGGGGGGACATGACAGTAAATGATTGAAATGAAAGACTTGGGGTTTAGGCTAGATAAAGAAGAACGAAGCCCAAAGGGAAATGATTAGGAGACTTATCTTCCAGAGAGAACTACAGGATCTAGAGGATAACTGCTAAGGCAGATGAGGTCAGCCAGGTCACAATATGAAACTACCTTGAACAAAAGGGAAGGTCAGAGTCCTTTAAATTTCCAGAGGGATTTCTGAAACTGCCACGAGCTTTTAATACTGTAATAAAGGAAGTGATGACAAAGGTTATAAGTTAGGTATTCATTTATTAAATACAAGCTTTGAACAAATACCCCCAGGTGAGTTTGACAAATAACCTTCCTGGAATGTTTCAGAACACAGTTATGTCCATCAAGTTTTATTTCAGTCAACCTTTTTGTTCTTCGTTTTGTTTTGTCTTTAAGTTCGTCTCCTGTTTAGCAGGTAGAGCATGTGCATTATGTACTCATGCCATCAACAGCGCAGCATCAGCCCCTGGCTGACAAAGGCACCCAGTCCGCTTACGCTCTGTGCAACGGCTGCTCCACAACCAGCATCCAATCAAGTACAGCTTTTGTAGAGTGTGAAACCTTTAAAGTTTCTTTCAGGTTTTACATATCCATCTTAAAAAAACCAGATTGCTTGATGAAACCTATTAAATCTCCCAAGTTTAGTATTACCCTCTTAGTAAGCACTATTAGAGGTGATTAAAGAGTCTCCATTTTCCTATCATACACCAGCAAAGCCAACACATCAAACTAGGTATGTCAGAGAGTCTGCTCTCATTGATTTTGAGCTGGTTTTTAGTTCGAGATAACAAAATACCTCGTTAAGCTTCCAAGTGCATATGTGCACTGCGTTGTACCAAAATAATTATTTTTAGTCTCATTTTTGGATGTTCTTAAATTACATGGTTTCCTTACCAGTAGTGGCCTTAAGCTATGCACTTGCCTATGTAATGAGTTTAAGACATTCAGCAGCATTAATGGTGCCATAGCCATTCATAAATTTCAGGAAAAGGGCTTTAATAATAATTAAAAGCTTGCCGGAAAAGGCTTACAATCTGAAGACAGAAGTGGAATACAGATGCAGATACAAACATACAGGTTGTTGACTAGAAAGCCGCTGGGAATGCTGCCTTTTGAGGTTTTGTGCCCATTTTTCCTCCAGATTTCTCCTATAAAAACCTGGTCTTTTACAAAAGAAAACATCCTGTGTGATTGGGCTTGGAAGATGAATGCGAGGTGGTAGAAGCTTATTTTACACACAGTTCATTCTCAGTACAGGAGGCTAATAAATATGAAGCTCATTTTAAGGAAATAAACCAATTCTTGTCAACCCATGCCTTCAAGGCCCAGGAGGCACCACTGAATTCCTGTCTTATGTTCTGGCATGCGCACGTCTTATAAGCACAGCAGTAGGCAACATCTTTCTATCTAGTGTGGGATGCCCTCTCATTCGTTTTTTCAGTTGATACCACCAAAAATGTATCAAAGGCTGTTGATAGAAACTTGACATATTATGAAACTGACATCTTATTTGAAAGACACCATGGTTAACATTAATGTCCTCTAAATGAAGCAATAACCCGTTTCCAGATCATACCCTTTTTCTTGTCACTTAGGGTATCTTGGGCTTAGAGGGACAGTGATATAGACAGTCCATAGGGGAATGTGCCTCACTTAGCATGTTAGCTGCATAGTTGAGTAGGGAACTCAAGCTCAACTTGTAGAAGTGGGGGCCCACCCACCTACTAACTACATGGGGCTAAGTTGATATTTAAAATGGTTTGTGGGCAAAGCTGTCCTCAAATTCCTGCTGACCTAGGCTGAGTTAGAAGCAGTTCTTGGGATTGAGGTCATAAGCTTAAACAGTAACTATATACATTTCACAGTCTCAGAATTTTATCTAGAAAAATGTGTTAGTGGCCACACACTGTATATATCTTACCATGGAAGAGACGATTTAAAGTGGAACTGTTTACACAAGGCCAATATAAAAAAACACATGGTGTGTGTGTGTGTGTGTGTGTGTATATACACACACACACACACACACACACACACATACTGAGATATACTGTTGATATTAGTGTCTTCAAATGACATTTTTCCTGCTTACAATATTCGTTATCCAACTTCTCTACTTAGCAACAGATTTCCATAAGCTAAATTGGGCCCAACAGCCTCTTTTATTCTTTCACCTCAGAATTTTCTGGATAGTGTCAAAACTGCAAGTTTATCCTGTCAATCCTCCCAAAAATATTGTAGGGCTGTTTTCTATGGTAATGACAACCCCATGGGACAGTGTTTGTCCTCTACCGTATCTCTGAGTTAGGGAGATAATACAAAATTAAGAGCTATCAACAGAATTGCATACGATTCCTTTCTTTTTTCATCTCATCTATCATTTTACAGTGTACTCAGGCATCAAGCTACCTGCTTTGATGTGGAAGGTTACCCTGTAATACTGCAGAGCTGTACAAAAAGAAGAGCTGAAGTCTGGGCCACGAAGACTAGTCAATACCTTGACAACACAGGGCTTTTGGACGCTATCAGCTGTCACTGACATGTGTGACGTCATATACTTGAAAGCAGTGCTCACCAAAGATGTCTGAGCAGTTCTTGGAAGAAAAACAGTAAGGTGGCAGAAGTTTTAGCAGTGGAAGTTAATATAATTTAAGGTAGGAAAGGGGAGAAGAAGGAATAGGGAGAAGAACAAAGGGTAAAAATTAGTGATAATATCCAGACTTGGTGGTGATATAACTAAAATTTCCTGTAAGCTAGGAGAGCCTTGTCAAATTCTTAGGAATCTTAATTATCATAATTTGAGCAATAATTTAGTAAAAAAAAAAAAAAAAAAAAGGGACAGAACCAAAGAGAAATCACAAACAACTGTTTATCTTCACTCTGGGGTTGGTTTTGGTTGCTTTAGGTCACAGTATTTATTCAAGTTGCTCCTTTTGTTGTTTCCTCTCTGCGAGCCACCGTTGGATTTTTTCTTTTAGTTCTGTGTTTGGCCGGATCTGGTCCATGGTGAGGGGGCTACGGTTAAAGGGATCTGTTTGGTCACTGGGACAGAGAGAAAGGAAAATGGGGTTACTTTAATCAGTTCTAACATCCTAAGCCAAAACTAGAATACCTGGGATCTTACTTGGAGACTGAAGCTAGAGTGCATTTGAATTAAGTGCTGAATTGAGGTTAGAAAGAATGATTCAGGAGGTTTTTCTTTTTTTCCTTTTCAGATTATTTAGCTACTTTGTCTTTCTGCTTCTAAACAAACTTTATTTCAACATTGTTCAGTTTCCCTCGACGGAGACCCTGCACACTCACCTCAGCAGGAAGAGCTTAGTTTTAGTGACAGACTCTCAAAACACAACGAGACGTCAGGGGATAAAGCCTTGGGAACGGACACCTGACTCAGTCAGCTGACTGCTATCCTAGTAGATGCAGATCATGGCTTGCTGACGGAGGGAGGTTTATAACATACGTTAAGGGCTGGCATATCTTCTCCTTTTTATTCTGAGGCCCCAATAAAATATAAATTTTCACTCACACTTTGAAAAGATGTACCACCTAGCACAGCATCATGCATATAGTGAATACTTAATACCAAATACCACGAAATAGAAAATCCTTTTCCCCCCAATATTTAAAAAATTGTATTTCCTTAAATTTGGGTCAACTTCCATAACTTAATTTTAAACAGGCAGAGTCTCTCAGACCCTTTCTAGGCAATGCTGCCCTGAGAGCGGCAGCTGTGAGCACCCTGGACACCACGACTGACAGCAGCAACAGCAGGAGATGTGAGTTAACCCGTGGGATGAATACAGTTTAAAGCCTGAATAATAAAAAGACACCCCTACCTTTTATATTTTTATAAAATTAAAGCAGTTTAAATCCACTTAGACTCCAAGTTAACATCTATTATAATATTTACATAAGATGACCATACAGGGACAGATCCCCCCAAAATGGGGCCTGACACTTTCATAATCTGACAGTCTCTTTAAGAAAAAAAGAATGCTGCCCTGGCCGGTTTGGTTCAGTGGATAGAGCATCAGCCTGCGGACTAAAGGGTCCTGGGTTTGATTCTGGCCAAGGGCACATGTCGGGTTCCAGGCTTGACCCCCCCCCCACCCCACGTGGGGGGCACGCAGGAGGCAGCCAATCAATGATTCTCATCATTGATGTTTCTCTCTCTCTCTCTCTCTCCTTCCTCTCTGAAATAAAATATCCTACATAATAAAGAGGTAATATGCAAATTAACCCTCACAAGATGGCTGCCTACAGCCAGGGGGGTTAGTGAGGGATGACCAAAAGACTGAACAAGCAGGCTTCACAGGGTGACCAGGTCGGCAGGGGGCTTAGTGAGGGACGACTAAACGACTGAACAAGCAGGCTGCGTGGGGTGACCAGGCCAGTGGGGGGGCCATGATGGGCGACCAGGCCAGCAGGGGGGGCAGTAAGAGGCGACCAGGCTGGCGGGGTGTGCAGTTGGGGGTGATAAGGCTGGCAGGGGGTCTGTGAGGATTGACTAGGCTGGCGGGGGTGGGGGGGCAGTTGGGGGTGACCAGGCTGGCAGCGGGGGGCAATTAGGGGCGATCAGGCCGGCAGGGGAGGCAGTTAGAGGTGACCAGGCAGTCAGGCAGGTGAGTGATTAAGAGCCAGTGGTCCTGGATTGGGGAGGGTGCAGGCTGGGCTGAGGGGACACCCCCCCCCCACCTTGTGCACTAATTTCATGCACTGGGCCTCTAGTATTTTATAACATATGTTGACAGAAATTATCTCCTTAAGGAAGGAATAGATAAGGTTAGATTAGTATTTTACAATAAGGTGTCTTGTTTTGGATGTTTAAATCCTTAACAATCAAGTGATACACCTCTACCAATGCCTCCCCATCACATTATAGTAAGTCATCTCTGGGGCACCTACTAGGCTGCTACACCGTAATCAGAAAGCTGGGAGGAGAGGTGCAGCAGCAGTCACACACCTGCCCCGAGGCTGCTTTCCGGGCGGACGTACCTGAGCAGGTGTCTGGCGATGGTGGACCTGTCCACAGTGACTCTGGAGGATGGCAGCACCACAGGGTCAGACATCAAGGTGCTCATGATGGGATCCAGGAATTCATCGCAGGCGTCCGCGTAGGTCTCCTCTTCCTGCTGCTGCAGGTCTGCAAGAGACTGAGCACAAACAGCCAGCGCTGAGCTGAATTCACAGAGTGGACGGGTTCAAATGCTCAATGACTGTCCCTTGAAGGGTATATAACCTGAAAGGGTGTATTTGAAAGGTAATGACCCTTTACAGTGACAATAACAGCTCTCAACTTTGCTTTCTAAATAGGCCAAGATGGATATTATGGGATTAAATTTAGCATCCAGCCCCAATTCTGAAATTTCCATTTGGCTCAGCTGTTGGCAGTCATGACTAAGAATGGGTTGAAGTGTTAAAAGGAAAAGAAGCACATGACATACATCTTTCTGGCAACAGTCCTGTTGTAAATGTCATAATCCAAAAGGGGAGGAGCTGGAGGGTTGTTATTTGCATAATTAGTCACTCATGAAGTTTCCGGTGTTCAGCACAATCAGGTATAAGAATTTAAAAGTGCCTTCAACCTTCGATTCTTTCATGACTCTAGTTCCTCAGGGCCCCGTCTGGCTAAACGAGGCAAAGATGAAGCCCAACTCAAGAAATAAGTAACTTGACGAAGGGAGGACTGACATTATTCAATAAAGTTTTCTATCGGACAACACTGTGTCATGATTTTTCTGTTTTCATAACTGCTAATGAAGCTCTGTCATACCCCAGACAAAGGGATTATTAGCTAAATACAATACAGGATTTTAATCTTTAAAATGTATGGCTATTCCCACATAAGCCAACTACCAACCACAAATATAGAGAACAGAAAACACCAATAAAAATCAGTAACTAAAAATAACTCATCGTGAATTCTATTCTAAGAAGTTTTGCTTTTTAGCATTAACAACGTAGATTTTCAAATCTATTGGTAACACTGCACAAATGTTTTCATAAAACAGCCTACAAAAATCTGTACACTCTTCTTTTCTAGCAGAAGCTTCTTAAATCTTTTTCTGTTCTCTCAACACTAAAGAAAGTAGTATTGCCTGGCCAGTGTGGCTCAGTGGTTGAGCATGTACCAAAGGGTTGCTGGTTCAATTCCTGGTCAGGGCACATGCCTGGGTTGTGGGCTTGATCCCCAGTAGGGGGTGTGCAGGAGGAAGCCATGTTTGTCTCTCATCAGTGTTTCTATCTATCCCTTCTTTCTCTCTCTCTAGAAATTAACAAAAAAAGCATATTAAAAAACCCCCCCACAATAAACTAAAAAAAAAAAAAAAAAAAAAGTAGTATTGCCCTGGGTGGATAGCTCAGTTGGTTAGAGCATTGTCTTGACATGCTAAGGTTGCAGGTTCGATCCTGGTCAGGGCACATAACAAGAACCAACCAATGACTACATAAATAAGCGGAGCAATAAGTATCAATGTTTCTCTCTGTCCCTTGCTCTTTCAAATCAGTAATAAAAAAAAGAGTAGTATTAAGAATACAGTAGTTCTAGTTATTGACTAATCATGTTATATTTTCTTAAGGCAATGTTTCTGCCTACCCCCCAAAACAGGGTAAAGAGCAGAACAGCTGAGTTGTCAATGTAATTAAAAAAAAAAGTTTTGCCGAAACCAGTTTGGCTCAGTGGATAGAGCGTCGGTCTGCTGACTGAAGGGTCCCAGGTTCGATTCCGGTCAAGGGCATGTACCTTGGTTGCGGGCACATCCCTGGTGCGGGGTGTGCAGGAGGCAGCTGGTCGATGTTTCTCTCTCATCGATGTTTCTAGCTCTCTATCCCTCTCCCTTCCTCTCTGTAAAAAATCAATAAAATATATTTAAAAGAATTTATAAAAAAAAAGTTTTTATTGATCTTGAAAGAGAGAGAGGAAGGGGGAGAGAAACTTCTACCTGTTGCCTCCCGTACACACCCTGACCAGGGATCAAGCCTGCAACCTGGGTATGTGTCCTGGCAGGGAATTAAACCGGCGACCTTTTGGTGCACGGGACAATGTTCAACAACAGAGCCACACTGGCCAGGGCAACCATGGGATCTTTACAGAACATGTTAATAAACAAATCATCCTCCTTCTCACCTTGATTCTCTCTGCTAAGTTGGTGAAAGCCACAATCATATCCCCAGGCTTATTTATTTTCTTCAGAACTCGGATTGTCTGTGCAAGAAGAGTTGGGGAGTAGGAACGTCCATCTTTGGGCACAGTGGCACAGAAATTCTCCTCATTCCTGGAAGGTCAGCATGGGAGAGAAAGGAGCATCAGAGGAGGTAACCAATGGGTTGAGGAACAAGGGTCCCCACCACTGAAATGCCATGCATGTTCTTTTGATAAACATTTCTTCTAATTTTTAGGAAGGAAGTCTATCAAGTATTCTGAGTCTTTGAAAGAAGACTGCTTTTCCAAACAACAGTACAACCAGCAAAGTTTACCTCTGCGCAGAATGTTGGAAATTCTAAATGTCCCACAGGTAACACAAAAATCTCATTTAAAACTACAGAAGATTCTTTCATCAACCAACTTGAAATGAACCATTTCTTTTCTACTTCCACATTATTCCATTATCAAACCCCCAATGAAAACATTAGCATCCCCTCTGGCTTGCCCAATTTAAAACTCAAGTACCCAAGGTTTAAGTAGATGGTGCAGATATCTGATACGAGCTGTTGGGGCTTGAAGTCAAATTCACTGAAGTCCTTGACTTTCAAGGCCCCCATCTTGGGGCCCACCAGGTGCTGCAGGAAGTAGTTGAGCATGGAGATGATGCGCTCGGCCAGGAAAGGGTGCACAAAGAGTGACTTGATCTCTGGAAGGAAAGCCAGACAGAAAACTCAATCCATTAGCAACCTTTCACTTATGTCTTAGAGTTTTGCTGGGAGACCTCTGGGGACTACTATTTTTTAAAATTACTTAAGTAATTTTAATACATTTTCATTGCAGTAAATATAGACAAGCAAAAGCAAACAAATAAGATGTAAAAGCTACCATCCAGAAAGAAAGCCTGTTAACACCTTGCTTATACAGTTGACCCTTGAACAATATAGGCTTGAACCGCGTGGGTCCACTTGTATGCAGGTTTTTTTCAATAAATACTGTAAATGTATTTTTCTCTTCCTTATGATTTTCTCTTTTTTAATGTTTTTATTGATTTTAGAGAGAGGAAGGGAGAGGGATAGAAACATCAATGATGAGAGAGAATCATTGATCAGCTGCCTCCTGCACACCCTCCATTGGGAATCGAGCCTGCAACCCGGGCATGTACTCGGACCTAGAATCAAACCATGCCCTCCTTGTTCATGGGTCCACGCTCAACCACTAAGCCACACTGGCTGGGCTTCCTTAATAACATTTCTTTTTTCTAGCTTACTTTATTCTAATAATATAGCATATAATACATAAGACATACATATGTGTTAATTGACTATATTATCAGTACGGCTTGCAGTTAATAGTAGGCCATTAGTAGTTAACTTCTGGGGAGTCAAGAGTTATATGTGGGTTTTCGACTGTGAAGGGGTGGGGGACAGTGTCACTAACCCCTGCATTGTACAAAGGTGAACTAAATTTTAGTGTAACTTTTTTTTTTTAATATATATTTTATTGATTTTTTACAGAGAGGAAGAGAGAGGGATAGAGAGTTAGAAACATCGATGATAGAGAAACATCGATCAGCTGCCTCTTGCACAACCCCTACTGGGGATGTGCCCACAACCAAGGTACATGCCCTTGACCGGAATCGAACCTGGGACCTTTCAGTCCGCAGGCCAACGCTCTATCCACTGAGCCAAACTGGTTTCGGCTTTTTGGTTTTTTTTTGTTTGCTTATTTTCAGAGAACCTATCATTAAATCTTTCTAAAACTCTTTACCAGAGGGGAGAGATCAACCAAAGGACTTGTATGCATGCATATAAGCACAACCAATGGATGCAGACATCAGGGGTGTGTGGGCATGAATGGGAGTGGGGTGGGGGGATGACAATGGGGGGATAAGGACACACATGTAATGCCTTAATAAAGAAAAAAAGAAAACAACGCTTTACCAGAAATGTAAAACTCCCAATAGGATAATTTCTAGAAGTTCTGCATTTTGGGAAATGTTCTTTCTGGAAGTTTCTATCTGTCACTCCAATCTGGACTCCTTGCTCTGTAGGTCTGTTGCGTGCTGGTTATATGAGCTCCTTCTACCATCATCCTGGGAACTTCCTTTGTGTCTCTTATAGGATTCCACCTAGCTCCTTCTGGGTTTACTCTCTCATTTTGATAGTGTATCTTTTTTTTTTTTTTTAAATGTTTTTTGATTTTTAGAGAGAAAGGGAGAGCCTCCTACTGGGGATCGAGCCTGTAACCTGGGCATCTGCCATGACTGGGAATCGAACTGTGACCTCTTGGTTCCTGGGTCAATGCTCAACCGCTGAGCCACACAAGCTGGGTGAGTATATCTTATTGTAGCTTTTTAAGAAAGGGCACACTAGCCCTAACCGGTTTGGCTAAGTGGATAGAGCATCGGCCTGCGGACTGAAGGGTCCCAGGTTTGATTCTGGTCAAGGGCATGTACCTTGGTTGCGGGCATATCCCCAATAGGAGGTGTGCAGGAGGCAGCTGATCGGTGTTTCTCTCTCATGAATGTTTCTAACTCTCTATCTCTCTTCCTTCCTCTCTGTAAAATATCAATAAAATATATTTTAAAAAAAAAGGGCACACTGAAAGTAAATTTGATGCCTTCATGTCTGAAAATGCCCTTATACTTTACCCTCTAATAGAATTGGTAGTTTGGCTGGGTATAGGATTCTAGGCTGAAAAAAAAATTTCCCATCAGGAATGTGTTCCAGCTTCAGATGTTACTGTTGTGAATTTCAAAGATATTTTGATACTTAAACGATTCTATATGACCTTTCTCTCTGGGACCCTTTAGGATCATTTTTTACCCTGATTTTCTGAAATGTCACAATGATATATCTTAGTATGGGGTTTTTAAAAATTCTCTGTGCTAGCCACTTGGTGGCTCATTTCAATTTAGAGCAAGCATGTCAAACTTAAAGGGTAACAAGGGCCAAATAAACAAGGTTTAAGTTTTATGTGGGCCGCAAAAAAACAAAAGCTTTAATTTTCATAGAAACATAGGTTTATTTTGAAAAGTATAGTATAAAAAAAAAAGAACAAGAGCAATGATAAAATTAATGTTTTCTTCCTGACACTCTCTGCTACTATCTTTCTTACTTCGGGGGAAATCTTGTTCACAGTGATTACTTTCAAAACTGCCCCAAGGTGCGTGTCAGTAATTCTGGATCTGACATGTGCCCCTGGGTCTGGGTGAAGCTGGATCCCAGGTCCGGGTGAGGTCGTGTGCCCCTGGATCCGGGTGAGGCTGGGTCCCGGACCCGGGTGAGGCCACATGCCCCTGGGTCCGGGTGAGGCTGGATCCTGGGTCTGGGTGAAGCTGGTCCTGGCCCTGGGTGATCCAGGTGTGGCTGGATCCAGGTCCAGGCTGAGGGTCACCCCTGGGTCCGGGTGAGGCCGCGTGCCCCTGGGTCTGGGAGAGGCTGCGCGCCCCTGGGTCCGGGTGGGGCCACGCGCCCCTGGGTCCAGGTGAAGCTGGAGCATCCCGGGTCCGGGTGAGGCCGTGTGCCCCTGGATCCGGGTGAGGCTGGGCCCCAGGTCTGGGTGAGGCCACGCGCCCCCTGGGTCCGGGTGAGGCCACGTGCCCCTGAGTCCGGGTGAAGCCGTGCCCCTGGGTCCGGCCGAGACCAAACCAGAGGGTGTCGGACCTGCATTACCACCATTTGTCCACCATCCAGAGCTGAGGGGACAGTACCGACATGTACACATAAGGAACTGGTGGACATTGATATTGGGTCTCAAAAGAACTGTTGGTCCAGAGGGAAACTCACTACAGACTGATTCATTTGCCTGTCAGCATAACTATTATTGCTCGTCTCACATTCAGTTCTTATATCTCTAGTGACACATGATCTCGCTCATCTAGGGGAAATGATGAACAACATAGACTGATGAACAAGAACAGAACCAGAAACAGGGAGGCATCGATCGGACTGTCGGGCCTCGGAGGGAAGATAGGGGAGGGTGGGGGGAGGCGGGAGAGATCAACCTAAGGACTTGTGTGCATGCATATGAGCCTAACCAATGGTTAAGTTCAACAGGGGGCTGGGGCATCCGTGGGGAGGGGTGTGGGATGGGGATGGGGGGATGAGGACAAATATGTGACACCTTAATCAATAAAGAAATTAAAAAAAAAAGTCTCAAAAAAAAAAATTCTGGATCTGACAGACTTATTTCCTTTCATAATTGTAATAACTGCTCACACCGATAAGTACTTCCAAACATGGAAATAATTTATGTGAATTTTCGAGTATTTTCAAAGCTGGCAGGTAAATATTTGTAAAATTCAGGCGCGCCACATTCACTGAATTTTGCCTTTAAATCTGAACCGCACTGGATCTCAATTACCTCCATTTGCATTTGATTAGGTACTGATTATACATTTATTGAAAAAATTAAAGAAAAAGAAAACTTGTCTTCCAAAAATTTAAAATCTGCAAACCTTGTTTCAAATTCAGTTCTAAGGCTTAAAATTTTTTGAATTGATGCAATTTCACCTAAACTTGATTTGTTCATGTTGCATGTCAGAAAGTACATTAAATCTTCATTTTTCAACTGCTTTCCCCGAAGAACTAGCTTACATGTGAATGCTTTGACTTGGTCACACGTTTGTAAAATCTGATCGTTTCCTTGCAGTTTTAAGTTTAATTTATATAAGTGTTTTGTTGTATCAACCGTGAAGGATAAATCTTGCAACCATATTGTGTCAAAAAACAGGCTTGTGTCTTGATTTTTAGTTATGAAGAACTGACATACTTCTTCTTTCAAGTCCCAGAATTGTTTAAGAACCTTGGAGCAGGATAGCCAACATACTAGTTATAGTAGGACAAGCCGGAATATTCGCTAATTCACTTAAGAAAGCAGAGAACTGTTGCTGATTTAAGCTTTGAGATCTTATGAAATTGATACTTTTTTTGATAGATGTCAACACATTTTCCATGTTTATTACCTTCGTGCATAATACTTCTTGATGTAATGCAATGCATATGATGAATCTTGAATCTGTCATAAATTTCACTTTCTTTTTTTGCAGTAATGCCACAAAACCATTGTTTTTTTCCAGTCATTGAAGGAACTCCATCTGTAGCTACAGAAGTTAATTTTGAGAGAGGTAGACTGTATTTTTGCAGAAGTTTAAAAACACAATTAAATATATTTTGTCCTGTACTAGTGTTATGCATCAGTACTAGTTCCAATAATTCCTCAAACATGTTGAAATCCGTGTTGCAAGCACGAAGAAACACAGCTATCTGAGCTATGCCTCCAATGTCCATACTCTCGTCACAGGCAATGGAAAAAGCTTAGAAACCAGATGATTTTGCTTTGATCTGAATACTTAAATTGTCGGCCAAATCAGTAACTCTTTCCTCAACTGTATTTCAAGACAAAGAGATTGTTTGAAAAGACTTCACATTTCCAGAACAATTTCTGCAGCTTTAATTAGACATTCCTCGATGAAACCACCTTCAGTTAAAGGTTTCGAGTGTTTAGCTATCAACTCCGACAAGACATAGCTTGCGTGCACCCCCGCTTCCCTTTCTTGTGATACTTTAGTAAACTTGAACTGTTGTGTTTTCAGTCCCAACTTGAGCTCTTTCAACTTTTCTTGTCTCATTAACCCCTCGTAATTATCATATTTTGATTTATGTTGTTCATAGTGACAATGGATGTTGTATAACTTTGGTACACTAATAGCATTATTACATATCAAGCAGATTATTTTAGTTTTTACTTCACAGCAAAAATACTCCAATTCCCACTTTTCTTGGAAATTTCAATGTTCATCAGCAATTTTTCATTTATTTTTACTACCACTTGATTTTGATAGAGACATGCTGAATACAAAGGGCTGAAATAATGGGTAATCGTTAACATAAAATAATAGAACATTTTAATAAAAATTAATATTTTTCTTGAACATTAACTACCAGACACTGAATAACTGCACAAATTAATAAGCGTAATGAAAATAAACCTATTTTTCTTGTTCTCTGAAAGTGAAATATTTCCTGTTGTACACACCAAACAAGTCAGTACAAGACTAATAACGTGGCCATTGGCTGCTAAAATATTCACTGCTAGTATTAGTAGAGAAATGGTGCACCTGCGTGTAAGGGAAATGAATGCAACACGATTACAGTAATCAGTCATTAGCGAACGCTGTAGTTCATTATTAATAATTGTGTATGATATTGTAAAAATTAAGTTACAAAATTTTTATTAAAACATTTCTTACATACCATTATATTGGCTGGGCCGCATGTGGCCTGCGGGCGGCGAATTTGACATGCTTGATTTAGAGGCTTTTACTCTTGGGGATTCTTTTGGTATTATTTCTTTGATAATTCCCTCCCTAACAGTTTTCTCGTTTGAGACTTTTTAGATAGATCCTTTATTTTCTTACCTTTTTCTTATTTCTATATCTTTCTGTTCTGCTTCCTATTTTTGAATTCATTTAAAATTTTTTCTTTTAATTACAGTTGATATACAATATTATATTAGTTTCAGGTGTATACCCCAGTGATTAGACATTACATAACATACTAAGTGGTCATCCTGATAAATCTAGTACCCATCTGACACCATGCATAGTTATAAGGATACTAGAGGACCGGTACACAAATTCATGCACAGGTGGGGTCCCTCGGCCTGGCTGGCGATCAGGGCCGATTGGGGCTGTCTCACCTAGTCCTGATTGGGGCCGGCCGGCTGGCTAGGGGGGAGGGACAGTGGGAGGTTGGCTGTGGGAGCGCAATGACCACCAGGGGACAGCTCCTGCATTGAGCGTCTGCCTCCTGGTGGTCAGTGTGTGTTAGATACTGGCCGGTCATCCGATTGTCCAGTTGTAATGGTCGCTTAGGCACTCGGGGGGGGGGGGCGGGCCTGTGCCCTGTCACCGTGCGAGAGCCCCGCGATCCATCACCCCAAAGAAGTAGGCCCCGCCCACCCATCCGGGCTCCTCGATGGATTGCCCCGAAGAGGTAGGCCGGAGTCAGGGGAGGCCTGCTGACCCCTGGGCTGGGCCACAGTGGAGGCCTACAGACCCCCGGTGCAGGCACACGAAGAGGCCTCTGCCGTGCCCTGCCCCCGTCACCGATGCTGCAAGTCCCTGCCCACGCACGTCTGCTGTGCATGCAGCCTCCAGCTGATCAGTCGTTACGCGTGAGGGTGTCCCAACCATTTGCATATTACCCTTTTATTAGTATAGATTGACTATGTTCCCTGTGCTGTACTTTACATCCCATGACTATTCTGTTACTACCAATTTGTACTTTTCAATCTTTTTACCTTTTTCACCCAAGCCTGCACCCCTCCCATTAGGCAACCATCAAAATTTTCCCTGTGTCTATGAGTCTATTTCAGTTCGGTTTATTTATTTTGTTTTTTAGATTTAATTGCTGGCAGATATGTATGTATTCACATTTTCTGTTCACGCTTTTTATCTTTTTTCTTTTCCTTCTTTTTAAAGAAACTTATCTATATTGCTTAAAGTATTATAGATGCCCCCACCCCCCCTGTGCCCATATCTTCCCATTGACCCCCTCCACCCCAAACCCACTCTTCCCAGGCCTTCACCACACTTTTATCTGTGTCCATGGGCTATGCTATTTGCATATAAGTTCCCTGGTTAATCTCTCCCCAACCAACCCGCACCCCCTCTGAAATGCATCAGTCTGTTTCATGCTTCTCTGTCTCTGGATCTATTTTGTTCATCAGTTTATTTTGTTCATTAGATTCGACATGAGTGAGATCATGTGATATGTATCTTTCTCTGACTGACTTATTTCGCTTAGCATGATACTCTCCAGGTCCATCCATGCTGTTGCAAATGGTAAGAGTTCTTTCTTTTTAACCATCACTTAGTAAATGTAATAAAACTTTTTTGATTTTTTACAGAGAGGAAGAGAGAGGGATAGAGAGTTAGAAACATCGATGAGAGAGAAACATCGATCACCTGCCTCTTGCACACCCCCTACTGGGGATGTGCCCGCAACCAAGGTACATGCCCTTGACCGGAATCGAACCTGGGACCCTTGAGTCTGCAGGCCGATGCTCTATCTACTGAGCCAAACAGGTTTCGGCAAAACTTTTTTAATCCACTCATCTGCTGATGGGCACTTGTTTACAGATCTCAGCTATTGTAAGTTGTGCTGCTATGAACACAGGGGTGCATATATCCTTTCTGGTTGGTGTTTGTTTTCTTAGGATATATTCCTAGAAGTGGGAAAGCTGGGTCAAAACAGAGTTCCATTTCTAATTTTTTGAGGAAACTCCATACTGTTCTCCACAGTGGCTGTACCAGTCTGCATTCCCACCAGCAGTGCACTAGGGTTCCCTTTTCTCCACATCCTTACCAGCACTTGTCATTTGTTGATGGTAGCCATTCTGACAAGTGTGAGGTGATACCTCAATGTCCTTTTAATCTGCATCTCTCAGATGATTAGTGACTTTGAGCATTTTTTTTCATGTCTCTTGGCCTTCTGTATGTCCACTTTTGAGAAATGTCTATTTAGGTCCTTTGCCCATTTTTTAATTGGATTGTTTGTCTTCCTTTTGTTAAGTTGTATGAGTTCTTTACGTATTTTGGCAGTCAACCCCTTATCAGCTGTAACATTAGCAAATACGTTCTCCCATACAGTGGGCTCCCCTTTCATTTTGTTGATGGATTCTTTTGCTGTGCAGAAGCTTTTTATTTTGATGCAGTCCCATTTGTTTATTTTCTCCTTAGTTTCCTTTGCCCTAGGAGATGTATCAGTAAACAGATTGCTGAAAGAGATGTCTGAGATCTTTATTTCCTTCTTAAAGAAAACCCTTGCCTGGCCAGTGTGGTTCAGTGGTTGAGCATCGACCTATGAATGAAGAGGTCATGGTTTGATTCCCGGTAAGGGCACATGCCCTGGTTGTGGGCTCAATCCCCAGTAGGTGGTGTGCAAGAGGCAACTGGTCAGATTCTCTCTCAACATTGATGTTTCTCTCTTTCCCTCCCTCTCTAAAAACCAATAAAAATATATATTAAAAAAAAAAGATCCTTCAACATTTCATGTAATATAGGTTTGGTGGTGATGAACTCCTTTAGCTTTTTCTTGTCTGGGAAGCTCTTTATATGTCCTCTGATATTAAATGATAATTTTTACTGATTTCAGAGAGGAAGGGAAAAGAGATAAAAACATCAATGATGAGAGAGAATCATCAATCAATCAGCTGCCTCCTGCAGGCCTCCTACTGGGGATCAAGCTCACAACCTGGGCATATGCCCTGACAGGGAATCGAACCATGAACTCCTGGTTCATAGGTCAACACTCAACCACTGAGTGACGCTGGCCGAACTCCGTCATTATTATTATTTTTAAAATACATTTTTTATTGATTTCAGAGAGGAAGGAAGAGGGAGAGATAGAAACATCAATGAGAGAGAATCAATGATTGGCTACCTCCAGCATGCTCCACACGGGGGATCGAGCCTGCAACCCAGGCAGGTGCCCTGACTGGGAATCAAACCATGACCTCCTGCTTTATAGGTTGACAATCAACCACTGAGTCATTATTTTTTAAAATAGGTATTCAATTTTTTGCTCTCTCCCTCCTACTTCTGGTACCACCATGATGTGAATGTTGGAACACTTGAAGGTGTCCCAGAAGTTCCTTACACTACTGTAATTTTTTTCTTTCTGCTGTTCTTGTTGGGTAATTTTTTGCTTCCTTATATTCCAAATTGCTGTTTTGATTCTCAGCTTCATCTACTCTATTGTTGATTCCCTATAAATGATTCTTTATTTCAGTTCATTTCTGACTAGTTTATGGCTCCCATGTCCCTTTTTTTGGACTGGGTACAGTGAACTTTATGGATGGTGCATGACAAAGCAGGGCTCCCTATGCCCCTCCCCTTCTTCAGGGGGTCGGGGGACTGATCTGGGGAAAGGACTCCCCAGCAGCTGAGGGCCCTCTTCTTCTCGCTGGAGCTGGTGGTCCAGGGGGCTCTTACTCCTTGGAGGCCATGTGGACCATAAGGTCCACCACCCTGTTGCTGTAGCCAAATTCATTGTCATACCAGGCAACGAGCTTAACAAAGTGGTCATTGAGGGCAATGCCAGCTCCAGCATCAAAGGTGGAGGAGTGGGTATCACTGTTAAAATTGCAGGAGACAACCTGGTCCTCAGTATAGCCCAGGATGCCCTTGAGAGGGCCCTCTGATGCCTGCTTCACTACCTTCTTGATATCATGATATTTTGCAGCTTTCTCCAGGCAGCAGGTCAGATCCACAACTGACACATTGGGGGTGGGGACATGGAAGGCCATGTCAGTGAGCTTCCCATTCAGCTCAGGGATGGCCTTGCCCACAGCCTTGCAGTGCCACAGAAGCAGGGATGATGTTCTGGACAGCCCCTCGGCCATCATGCCACAGCTTCCCAGAGGGGCCATCACGGTCTTCTGGGTGGCGGTGATGGCATGGACTGTGCCATGAGTCCCTCCTCGATGCCAAAGTTGTCATGGATGACCTTGGCCAGGGGGGCCAAGCAGTTGGTGGTGCAGGAGGCATTGCTGACAATCTTGAGGGAGTTGTCATACTTGCCATGGTTCATACCCACCACAAACATGGGGGCATCCGCAGAAGGGGCAGAGATGATGACCCTCTTGGCTCCGTCCTTCAAGTGAGCCCCAGCCTTCTCCATGGTAGTGAAGACACCGGTGGACTCCACAACATACTCAGCACCAGCATCACCCCATTTGATGTTGGTGGGATCTCGCTCCTGGAAGATGGAGATGGACTTTCCATTGATGACAAGCTTTCCATTCTCTGCCTTGACTGTGCCTTTGAGCTTGCCATGAGTAGAATCATACTGGAACATGTAGACCATGTAGTTGAGGTCAATGAAGGGGTCATTGATGGCGACAATATCCACTTTGCCAGAGTTAAAAGCAGCCCTGGTGACCAGGCACCCAATGCGGCCAAATCCGTTCACTCTGACCTTCACCATCGTGTCTCAGGGTTGTGGCTGCTGGCACAGCACAGGAGGAGAGGCTGTCTGACAAACAGGAGGAGCAGAGAGCCCCCATGTCCTTTTTTTATGCTGTTGAAGTTCTCACTAAGCTCATCTACTCTTCCTCTAATTTCATTGAACATTCTTTTAACCGTGTTTTGAACTCTGCATCTAGTAGATTGCTTGTATTTTTTTTTATTTTTTATTTCCTTTTCTGGAGTTTTGTTCTGTTCTTTCACTTGGGACATGTCTCCTTGTCTCCTCATTTTGGCAGCCTCTCTGTGTTTGTTTATATGTATTAGGTAGAGCTGCTATGTCTCTCAGGCTTGGTAGAGTGACCTTATGTAGTAGATGTCCTGTAGGGTCCAGTGGCACGGCCTCCCTGTTCACCCAAGCTGGGCACTCCATGTGTGCCACCATGTGGGCTGTGTACACCCTCCTGTTGTAGGTGAGCCGTAATTGCTGTTGGCATGTTAATGGGAGGAATTTACCCCCAGGCTCATCAGCTGCAAGGACTGGCTGCCACCGCTGTGCAGGATCAGCTGTGCAGGGGCCCACCCCATGAAGCAGGACTTACTTCAGCAGGTCTGTGGTGCCCGCTGGGTCTGCCCCTTCTCTGTGTAACTTGTGAGGTGGTTGGGTGGTGCTTTGATGTGGTCTGAAGCTGTCCACCAAGTATACTGGCTCTGGGGCCTACCAGGAGGTGCAGGCCAAGGACAGCCACTGCCTGTGTACTGCCTGTGCAGGTAGTTGCTATCTGTGCTGGGCTTGGAGATGCCCAGGAGAGGCCAAATTGCAAACCAAGGCCAGCTGCTGCTAGTGCTTGGCCTGGGGCAACTTAGCAGAAGTATGGGGAACATTGAGGCCAGATGCTGCTTGTTTGAGAGATTTTAGGTAAATCTGAAGGCCATTGGTATGGAAAAGCCATGGACTCAGCCTGGGTTGACTGGCAAGTTGGTGGGTGGGGTCTCAGGGAGTCCCCAGGCGTGTTGAACTCTAACAGCCAGTTGGTGGAGACTCAGACATGGCCTTTTGGCTCAGCAAAGGATACGGCCTCTGCCAGCACTTCTCTCTGGGAGAAAGCTGCCCCTCCAGCTCTCAACCTGATGCCAGACAGTTCTGTTCCTCCCTGGATGTCCCTGGTGCCTTTCAAGGTGCTGCCCCATAGCTGGAACTAAGAGGGAGTCTGAGTGAATGCATGTGCGGGTCCTTTAAGAGCAACTGCCTGGGACTCCAGCAGTCTTACTCTCCATCAGCCTCAATCCCCACTGGTTTTTCAGGCAGAAGTTATGGGGACATCTCATCCTGGCTCTGGAACCCTGGGATGGAGGGGCCTCGTGTGGGGCTGGGACCCCTCGCTCCTCTTGGGAGATTCTCTGCAGCAGAGATATCCTTCCTTATTTTATTTTATTTTTTTGAAGATTTAAAATAATTGATTTTTAGAGAGAGGGGGAAAGGTAGAGAGAGAAACATCAATGTGAGAGCAAAACATCACTGCCTCCTGGATGTCCTCCCTAATCCCCCCTCTGGGGATTGAGCTTGAAACACAGGCATGTGTTTGGCCGGGAATTGAACTGGCAACCTTTTAGTGCATGGGACAATGCCCAACCAACTAAGCCACAATGGCCAGGGCTCCCTCTCATATTTTATCCGTTACATGTTGGTGTGGATCAAGCCCATTCAGCATCTCCACCGATGTGGCTTCTTTAAATCCTTAGTTATATGACTTTCATTCAGCTAGATTTCAGGAGGTTCTCAATGATGGTTGTTCTGTAGTTTAGTTTATTTGTTTTTAAATGTAATACCCCCCCCCCCCCCCCAATTTATTTTTATTGCTTTCAGAGAGGAGAGGGAGAGACAGAAACATCAATGATGAGAGTGAATCATTAATTGGCTGCCTCCTGCACGCCCCACACTGAGGATTGAGCCTGCAACCTGGGCATGTGCCTGACTGGGAATGGAACCGTGACCTCCTGGTTCATAGGTTGACCACTCCATCATAGAGTCATGCAGGCCGGGCTGTATAATTTTAATTCTAATGTGCTTGTGGGAGTCCTTTCTGTTCTGCTCTCAAGAGTTCCTTGAATTTATCTTTGACCCTTGTACTGATACGCTCTATCTTCTCTTATCCCTCTGAGATTATGAACATTTTTATGAAAGTGTTCATGTATTACCCTGGCTGGTGTGGCTTAGTTGGTTGGGCGTTGTCCTGTACACCTTAAGGTTGCCAGTTTAATTCCTGGTTAAGGGCACATGCCTGGGTTGTGGGCTCGATCCCCACTGGGACATATGCAGGAGGCAGCCGATTGACATTTGGCCTCATACTGATTTTCTTAAAAAATGTTTTTTATTAGAGTGAGAGGAAGGGAGAAGGACAGAGAGATAGAAACATTGATGAGAGATAAACATTATCAACTGGCTGCCTCCTGTACACCCTCTACTGCAGACTGAGCTAGCAACCCGGGCATGTGCCATGACTGGGAATCAAACCAGTAACCTCTTGGTTCCTGGGTCAACGCTCAACCGCTGAGCCACACTGGCCAGGTGCACTTATTTTCTCTCTTTCTGCCTCTCCCTCTCTCTAAAAATCAATAAACTGAAAGAAAAAAGTTTTCATGTATTATCTGTGTTTCATGCTAGATTTCCTCAAATGTCTGGTGACTCTTGGTTGTTGTTTTGCATGAAATCAATATAAAAATTATTAATAAATATTTCTTTTTCAATACTAAGTTTTGCAGTATGTATTTCCTCTTAGCACATCTCAATTCAAACTAGCCACATTTTAAATGTCTGATAGCCATATGTGGCAAGTGGCTACTGCGTTGGACAGTGTAGCTGCAGAGGGGTGAGATAAATGTCTTTGATCTACCACATTCAATCAGAGTTCCAGACTATTGTTCAGGTTAATTCTCCTCTTCTCCACCCGCTATATTCACATGGCTAACTTGTCCTTAAGAAACTATACACATCGGTGCTTTCTGGCAGCAGTGTGAGGTGGCCTTTCCTTTTTTTTAAAAAAATATATTTTATTGATGTTTTACAGAGAGGAAGAGAGAGGGATAGAGAGTTAGAAACATCGACGAGAGAGAAACATTGATCAGCTGCCTCCTGCACACCCCCTACTGGGGATGGGCCCGCAACCAAGGTACATGCCCCTGACCGGAATCGAACCTGGGACCCTTGAGTCCGCAGGCCGACGCTCTCTCCACTGAGCCAAACTGGTTTTGGCACCTTTCCTCATCCCCATGTCAACAAGGCAGCATCATGTTTCCTGAGCCTCTAGTGATTCACTTCTCTCCCATATTGTGAGGGTACCGTCACCAGAGTCTGAATACTTAGTTTCAGCGGGGCTGGTACCACAAATGAAGCAGATCTTGGCTGCTGCATCTCTGGGGAAAGCAGTGCTCTGTGTACTTACCTGATGTCAGAAAGGCAAGGGTGCCAATTGTTTCATTGGACATGATGTTATGGAAACGTGCCAGCTGTCCAAACATCTGCAGGCCTGCTTCCTTCTCTCGGCGGGCTTCTGGAGTCAGACTGTCCCATTCACCCCGGTCCTTCTCAATCTGTTGGATCTTTATCTTGCTCAGATACTATGGAAATCAGAGGTAGAATGTATCAGAGAAGAAGTTCAGTTGAAGGGAAGATCAGACTTGAGGTCCCATTTAAAATCTAGGCCACTATGCTGGGAAAACCAGGGATGGCCACAGAGACATGAGGCTTTATTTCTCAGCAGAGGGCTGAAGCTACAAGAGAAATTTTGGGGAAAAAAGAAAAATTGTGGCTCCATATAGTTTTGTTTCAGCCTAGGTAGACTTATTGGTAATTCCCCTAGAAATATTATCCTATCTAATAAAGAGGGAATATGCTAATTGACCCTCACACCATCACAAAGATGGTGGCGCCCACAGCCAAAAAAGAGGGAATATGCTAATTAACTGCCACGCCCTCAAAAAATGGTGGCACCCACAGCCACAAGATGGCAGCGCCCAGTCCCCTCAGTCCCCCAGCCACCCAGGGCAGGCCCGAGGCTCAGGTAGCCAGAGCTGGCTGAGGCTTGCGCTGCCGGCAGTGGCAGCAGCAGAGGTGTGATGGGGCGTCACCTTCCCCTGATCGCCAGGTTGCCTCCTGCCCCTGAGGGCTCCTGGACTGTGAGAGGGGGCAGGCTGGGCTGAGGGATGCCCCCTCTAGTGCATGAATTTTCATGCACCAGGCCTCTAGTAGAGAATAAGTGGTGTAATATATGAAACCCAGGCAAAAATAAACAGGATGAAAAAGTGGATGAACCCTTTCTGAATGATGGAAAAATAAAATAAACCCCCCCAAAACTGTATAAAAAAAACAAAGCTTTATCAAACACGCAAGACGCTGGGAAGAACCATATTTAAAACCCCGCTTTGCTGTTACAGCAAACATGTTAAAATTACAGTCCCATGAAAATGCCATCTGGGTCATTGTTTGTATCACATAGCTCTTGCTTAGAAGGGTCTGTTTATTGTTTTCTAAGAAAATCTATCTAAAATCTTACAGGATTACTAGAGGCCCGGTGCATGGATTCATGTACCAGTGGGGTCTCTCGGCCTGGCCTGTACCCTCTCGCAATCTGGGACCCCTTGGGGGATGTCAGATTGCCAGTTTTGGCCTGATCCCCGCAGGCCAGGCTGAGGGACCCCACCAGTGCATGAATCTGTGCACTGGGCCTCTACTATGAATATAAGATCTTTGGTTAATCTCTTCCCGCCCTCCCTCCTCCTCCCTTCCCTCTGAGATTCATCAGTCTGTTCCATGTTTCTATGCCTGTGTGTTGAGTGTCTGCCCCCTGGTAGTCAGTGCACGTCATAGCTACCAGTCGAATGGTCAAGCGGTCATTTAGGCTTTTATATATATATAGATGCAAAAAGCAGGAAAAATTTCTCACAAATTAAAGCTGCTGGGAGACTGCTAATCAATGGGAGGAGCTCATGGCTCTCCAACAGGCTACCCTCAGGATTTTCCTGCCTCCTCTCCAGCTGGTCACTGCCCTGAATGTCCCTTTGCAGACACAGGAAGTTTTTACATGAGCAACAGGCAGCTCCATAGGGATGGTCCAGGATACGATACCCACAAGGGACTGAGAGGCACCAGCTGTCCATGTGGTGAAACCCATGTTTCTATACAGCTAAAGATTTGGGAGGTAGTGGAGAGATGGAGAGTACTGGCAAGTTAGTTTTTACATGAAAAAACAACCCAAGCTAGTTTTTTCACGCAGTGGTGTAAAAATCACAGTCTTTCAGGAGAGGGATAAGAAGCGTTGCCTCAGTGAGCCAGTTACTAATGTGTTGGGATGGAAAAGATTGAAGAGAAAGTCACAGACCAAATGTGAGGTCCTGGCTTCTGTGGTACTAGCCTAGGTAGTTCTGACAGTCTACCTCAGTTTGGTCTCATCATACGTTCTTTTCTACCCTTTGCCAAGGTATCATCCCAGCTCGAGGCTTCAATGAGCCTTGCTTTTGGTTTTTAATGGAACCACACTTCTTGAGCTCTGTAATGGGAAGGCTGGTAGTACTCTGCTACTTGCAGATTTTTGGTGTCTAAGACTGGTACTAGAAGCATGAAGATTGCTCTATTATGATGAAAAGGTTAAAAGTATGTACTGGCCATGATTTGAAGGTATAGGAGCAGTTAATCTGTTTGGTTTTTTTACCTGTATGGCTTCATCCAAAAGGAAGATGGCATCATTCATTAGCAGGTTAAGAAAGCGGAGAAAAAGTGGGGGATTCATGGCTTCTAAATTCTTAGAGGCATAGTCAGCCAAATCCTGAAAGTCCCAGCCCAAGAGAAAACCATTTTAGTACTGAACCGCAACTTATGGGGTTTATCTGAAACAAACTCTGATAACCTAGTTTAGTTTCACCGAAAACTCTCACCTTAATGCTTTCTCGATAGGTATCTGTTCCCCACATGTACCTTAGAATGGGATACATGGGACGGCGGTAATTGAACTTCTGTTCAAATTGATGAGGGTCTCCTAGAGTAAGGCAAGAGCAAAAACCCAGCAAAGGTGTTAAAGGTGTCGTCAGAGAAAGAGTAAGAGCTTATGTCTATGTGTAGCTGTTTTCCTTTACTCTGAATGTGTCAAGGCTGACAACATCTGCCTTGAGAGTTCATAAAGGCCTAGAGCTGTAGGCAGGCATTTGCTTACTTCCTCACTGACAGAGCAAAAGGATACCTTACACAGAAGAGGACAAGGACTGAGCTGCACAATAAAAGCCAAGGGAACAAACGCTTCCACATGAAATGTATTTATCAGACTCTGAATGAGCCTCTGCCTGCCAACGTGGCAGACAGCCATGTGCTGACGGGAAATTAAATAATCCCCACAATCTTCACAGATAACATGCCAGCTATGTGGCCAACTCTTCCCTGCCCCTTCCCTTTCCCTTCATTCCTTCCCCTTTCCTTCCTTCCTCTCCTTCCTTTTCTTTCTTCCTTCCATTCTTTCCTTCCTCTTCTCTCCCTCCCTTCAATATATTTTTATTGATTTCAGAGAGGAAGGGAAAGGGAGAGAGATAGAAACATCAATGATGGGAGAGAATCATTGATTGGCTGCCTCCTGCATGACCCCCACTGGGGATGGAGCCTGCAACCTGGGCATGTGCTCTGACCAGGAATCAAACCCGGGGCCTTCAGTCCGCAGGCCAACACTCTATCCACTGAGCCACACTGGCAGAGCCGTTTCTTAATTACTCTGAAAAATCAGGACAGAAGCTGAACATCTGAGGCTTATATTGTGTTTGACCACTAGAGCATACAGGTCGGGTCACATAATAAAGAAAGAGCATGAGGTATAGAGTTAGAAGACATAAGTTTTCCTTCCGCTCCACATAATGCAAGTCTCTTAACCTTTTGCAACTTTTCCTTCCTTTGACATAAGATAGGGATTATATATCCTGAGATAATTGCAGCAATTTATTGTATAACTTCTTATGTGTTATGAGATAATGAGGTAACTGCAGCAATTTATTGCTCAACTTCTTATGTATTATGAAGACTTACATGCATTATTTCACTTCAACCCATTTTATAGATGAGGAAACCAAGGCTCAGGTGAACAACTGACAAAGTCAAAGTCTAAAGATGAGAAGGCAGTCAATAAAATGTTAAATGTGCCCAGCTGGTGTGGCTCAGTAGTTGAGCATTTACTTATGAATCAAGAGGTTGCCTATTTGATTCCCAGTTAGGGCACATGCCTGGGTTTCGGGCTTGATCCCCAGTAGGGGGCATGCAGGAGGCAGCTGATTGATGGCTTTTATCCATGTTTCTATCTCTCTCTTCCTCTCTTTAAAAAAAAGCAATACAAAGGTATTTCAAAAAATTAAATGTCTCTTTATAATTGTCCAAGAACTATGCGATACATCTCAAACTAGTATAAAATAATATTGAATGTAAACTGTGATGGAAAAATAAAATTAAAGAAGTAATAAATGTTGTATTTGTCATTGGATACTAGGGCATCCCCTTTAAGAGGGGTCTTGCCCTGGCCAGTGTAACTCATTGGTTGAAGCGCCATCCCATACACCAAAAGGTTGTGAGTTCGATTCCTGGTCAGGGCACACACCTAGGTTGTGGGTTTCGTCCCTGAGTGGGGCACGTACAAGAGGCAACCAATTGGTGTTTCTCACATTGATGTTTCTCTCTCTCTCTCTTCTTCTCTCTAAAAAACCAAAAAAAAAAAAAAAAAAAAAAAAAAAAAACCACACAAAAAAAAACCCCTCGGTGAAGATAAAAAAATAAAAAAAAATAAAAAGGGTCTTAACTGCTTAACATCCTGTTTACTGGTTGAGATGGGGTATTGTTTACTCAAACACAGCATCTCAGGGTTAGAGCTCAAAAGGCCAAGAGAAAAAGGGAATCTTGCCTGCTGGTTTTCTTTTTTTGTTAATCCTCACCGGAGAATACTTTTTCCCATTGCTTTTCAGAGCAAGTGGAAGGGCGGGAGAAAGGAAGCGGGGTGGGGAAGGAAAAAAAAGAGAGAGAAAGAGAAAGATCGAGGTTGACTGGTTGCCTCTGGAATGCAACCTAGGTATGTGCCCTTGACCTGGAATCAAACCCTTGACCCTTTGGTGTGCAGGTTGACACTCTAACCATTGAGCAACACTGGCCAAGGAGCCTGCTGCTATTCTTAATCTAACAATTAGACTGTTAGACAGTTTGGATAAAAGAATATCTCAACCAGCACACTGTCTCATTATCCACTATTCTGCAATTTTGAGGCAGAGAAAATAAAGACTCAGGTTTTAATCGGACAGCCTAATTTATTTGACTATGGTTTGATCAAGCAGTATATAATAAAGTTGGTAAGAGTATGCGCTTTTTTTTTTTTTTTAGGAGACAGACCTAAGCCTACCACTCAGTTGTATGACAGACAAATAATTTCTTTTTGAGGATCCATGTCCTTATATGTAAAATGAGGATAATACAGTAAAACTTTCCAGATGGTGACAAATTCATGAAATGATGTAAAAAAAAAGCACTTAGCATCAAGGTGGCACACAGTAGGACGTCAATAAATAATGGCTGGTGACGTTTTTCTGATATTCAGATACTGACCAAGCTATGAAATTGCACAAGTATCAGCTTTTTAGGTCTTGTCTGCTTTACCTGTGAACTCAATGTCCACAAAGACCTTGATCAGAGCTTCCGCAAGGTGGGCTGCGTAGGGAAAGTTGCAGAACACACGTTTCCGGTGGAACACACTTGACACCAGGGGACTTGGGGTCTGATCCAGGTGGGGCATCACTGCTTCCAGCACCTCAGCCAGCTTGGCCCTCAGGTGGGGATTCTTCATCCTGCAAACAGGGCAGAAAGCAAGTTGACCGGGTAGATTTAAAAAATGTTTTATTTTCTTTATTTGATGGTGACAACAAAGACTTTAGTTTAGTACTTAAACCTGAAGTTACTGGTGACCCTTCTCTCCAGGCAGAGTAACTAATCTGTAAAGAAAACTAGAAGAGGCAGCATGAGCCAGGCTGCTGTGAGACGGAGCGCATGCCTGTGTTTCAGCTGGGCCAGGCGAGCCAAAGCCACTGACTGCTCCCGAGGACTTGAACCTATAGTATTTTTTCTGACAACCCTTTCAACAACTGCATTCCACTGTATCTTCTTAAATACAAAAAAAGCAGCCCTCATAATAAAATCACATTTTCCAGAAGTACATACAATACATTCAGAACCACAACTGCTTTTTCTTTCCCCTTTTTCCCTTGAACATGTAGGTGTTTGTCTCTTCTTCTATGCCAGAAAAGGGCTGTTTGAAAACTATTTCATTATCTTCATCATCATTCCTTTTAGCCACTTCAGATTTTTATTTCTCCGAAAATACTGGTGTACACTGGTGCAGGGCCCTGGCTAGCCAGTCTTCTCAGGAGTACGAAGAGTAACTGAACCCTCCTTTTCCTTCTTCATAGGTAAAGTGGCTTGGCCGTGCCCTCTACAACCACCATGCCGAAAGCGTCCAAGCCAAGGAGTCAAACTGTCTCCATGGGAGCAAACATCCTAGGCCAGCACTGTGGGAACAGGGCTCTGCAGTTTTAAGTCGTCAATTTCTGGGGGATAATGCAGGGGATACCATTCAACTTTGAGGTTACAGCTTACCAAGTGTGAGGGTGAGTACTTGGGTTTGTATTTACTATTTAGCCATTCTGTGTACTTCTCTATAATGCATTCTCTCCTGCTTACTATTCTGTTTCGTCAGGGATAAACTTGCATTTCCAAGCGTTCTGAAAGCAAGGGCCAGGGTAGTTATTCTACGTCACTTAGGTGCATACCAGGTGCGCCTAATAAGTACTTGCTGACTTATGTTTTCTCATCAGACCTGCTCAGCGCAGTGAAGGGTCGCTTTACCTACTTCTCACTGACATGGCTCCAGGGACTGTGGCTCACTCTCTTCTCCGTGGAGCCAATCTTCACTATGTACACACTGTCTGCTTCCTCGGGTCGAGGCACCAGAACAAATCAGAGAGGCATCTCTACCGTCAGTGAGAATCATCCTTGGGCAAAGACTAGAAGCGATGAACGAGCAAGACTTGAAATCAGAAAGCATTTACCTAAGCTTACTGCTCACCCAACGCAGGATTTCAAGAGCAAACTGTCTCATGCGGTTATTAAAGATCATCAGCACCTGGTTGCCACGAGCCAGGTTTCTGCATCAGGTAAGCTTCACCAGGGCTGGCGGTGGCATGCCTATCAGATACCTTATAGGGAAGTTCAAATTCCCTGTGGGCAAAGGCCTTTGCTTGGCAAGAAGGGGGTTTCTGGCTACCCACAGGATGGTCAGGTGATGGACAGTGTAACACAGCTTCTGGAGGACCCTCGGAGCGGCTGCTCTGGCTACCCACAGGATGGTCAGGTGATGGACAGTGTAACACAGCTTCTGGAGGACCCTCGGAGCGGCTGCTCTGGCTACCCACAGCTCTAACCAGGGAAGCTGAACCCCAGCGCATCACCTTTCTATGCTTCCCGTGAAGACGGTGACGAAGTCAAGCACGCGCTCCAGGGAGTCTGCGGACGTCTCCAACATGTCATCGGCAAAGCGGCGGAGGAAGATGAGGAAATCACCCAGGTTATCTGCAAAAAATTCTGGGGAAAAAGTCACTGGAATTAGCCAAATGCCTGACTTTCTGAACATACAAATTCTACACTGTACTCAGTGAAGGTTAACAGTACCCAAATGTCTTGTAGGTACTAGGAATGGTGATCAGTTAAAAAGTGTAGAGTCTCCTTTAAATGTGTCAATTTTTATTTTTATCCAATAAATGTAAGAGCAGTAGGGACACAAAAATACTGTTAACACATCAGTGCAGTTTCAGAGTGCACGGATTTTCCACACTCAACCATAACTGTGCACTAAACAGCCCTTTAGGTGTACGAAGGATCTTAAAGACTCATTAGGTGACCGAGCTAGCCAGTCTCCAGGGTGGTCCTAACCTCCTGGCACTCATGCCCTTGGGTGTCCCGTCCTGCACTCCTCCGGGGTAGAAGACACACCCTGAGGCATACACAACTGGTGGCATGTCAGTTCCATGATCAGTTGTAAGAGCAGCGCCCCCTGGGCCCCTTGCTCTGCGGGGAGCCAGCCGCCCGATCAGGAGTGGCACTAAGGAGGGACCTGCGTGGTCTAGAAAAGAGGCCAGCAGGCAACCACGGGATAGGCTTGTGAGCAGACCCGTCAGCGATGGCCGAGCCCTCAGATTCCTGTGGCCCCGGCTGACAGCTTGGCCGAACCTCATGCAAGACCCAGAATCAGAACCATGCAGCGAAGCTGCTCCTGGGTTCCTGACACCAGACATGGTGTGAAATGTTTGCTGTTTTACAGTTTCTGTGTTTTGGGATAATTTATTACTCAACAATGGATGACCAATACAGTTATCAAGAACATATAATCTGATTTTGATGGACAACACCTGTCAACTACATATATATACAATCTCCCTTCCTGGTTAACCAATAGGAGATGATTTCCCCCTAAAGACTAACACAGGGAGAGTTAGATAAATTTCCAAGTTGAGCAACAAACAATTAATGATGGAAACTGACAGCTGGAACCCCTGACTCTGAAAAGCCCCTGTCCTCTGAAGCCTGTCTTCTGATGTGCACAGCAGAGGCCACAGGCTGAGGACAAGGCTGTCAGCCTCCACGCACTCACCAGGAGATGGCACCTGCAAGTAGGAGTAGTTTGTCCAAAAACAGCTGGATGATAACTAAGGAAGGATTTAACTTCCAAAGTGACCCAGTTAAACCCAGGTAGCTATAAACAGGAAGCTCCTAAGAAGGCCTGCTTACCTGGCACGTAGGCCAAGGAGCTATAGCCATCGGGCAGAGGGAAAGTCAGTTCTACGGGCTGGGAGCCCTCATTGCCTATGGCCAGCTGAACGAGGAGAACGGCCAGGGACACCTGCAAGTTGAGGCAGTTTTGTAGCATCTGTGGCTCAGTCATGGCGGTCTTGGTAGAGAGATAGATGGTCATCAGTCGCTCAAACTGCTCACGCAGGTTGTCAGCTGCAGGGCTAGAGCTTTGCTGAGCTTCCCGCCAGGCGACCTGCAGCCGGTGCAGATTTTGGTTGATTTTTACCATCTGATCATGCAACCTGCCTCCAAGAAAGCAGAAGAGACTGGGTCAGGAGGCTCATAAAGGGATAGTTGAGTACTTCCTATTCCAGAAATACAAATCCTCATCCTATATAATAAAAGCCTAATATGCTAAGTGTCTGATTGTCCAGTTGGCCATTCAACCAATCAAAGCGTAATATGCTAATGATATGCTAAGGCTGCTCAACCGCTCGCTATGATGTGCACTGACCACCAGGGGGCAGGCAGTTGACTGGTTGAACAGTCACTATGATGTGCACTGACTACCAGGGGGCAGATGCTCCAACCGGTAGGTTAGCTTGCTGCTGGGGTCCAGCTGATCGGGACAGAGCAAGACTGGCCAGATACACCTTGGAGCCCTCCTACAGTCCCTCCCCGGCTGGCCAACCTTCGGTGTCCCTCCCTGTCCCCGATCATGCACCAGTGGGGTCCCTCTGCCTGGCCTGCGCCCTCTCGCAATATGGGACCCCTTGGGGGATGTCGGACAGCCAGTTTCGGCCTGATCCCACAGGCCAGGCTGAGGGACCCCACTGGTGCACAAATTTGTGCACTGGGCCTCTAGTTTTATTTTTATAATAGTTTTTTGTATCTTTTAAAAATATACATATTTCTTATTGATTTCAGAGAAGAAGGGAGAGGAAGAAAGAGATAGAAACATCAATGATGAGAGAAAATCATTGATCAGCTGCCTCCTACACACCCCCTACTTGGGATCGAGCCTGCAACCCGGGCATGTGCCCTTGACCAGAATCAAATCTGGGACCTTTCAGTCCACAGGCCAACGCTCTATCCATTAAGCCAAACTGGCTAGGGTCAAATCATCATTAATTTATTCTAGTATCTCTTTTAGGATGTAGGAAGTTGCAATTATGACAATACAGAAGGCACTCATGAAAGTTATTGACAAGATAGAGGCAGGGGGCATAGCACTGGAAAATGTTACCAAGTCTTCAACATAATTACAGGTAATTACAAATAGTAGGCAGGGTGTAGGTTGGGATATTACTATGTCAAATAAATTACTAAGCAAAGTACAAGAAGCCCAGCAGGAGAGTTCGACAACCCACAAGTGCAATGACTGTACTCAGATGTAGTTATGTGGACGGTCTTTCCATGGTTAGAAGAGAACTAAAGCCCTGGTTGGTGTAACTAAGTGGCCAGAGCATCGGCTGTTGCAGGCTTGATTCCTGGTCAAGGGCACAGGGGGTTCGATCCCTGCCCCGGTCCAGGCGCATGTGGGAGGCAACCAGTCAATGTGTGTCTCTCTCCTCCCCACCTTTCTTCCACTCTCTCTAAAAATCAATGGGAAAAATATCCTCACTCCTTGGGTGAGGATTAAAAAAGTGGCTCTACAGTAACAAAGACCACATATAAGCGAGCAGTCACCAGGGCAGCGACATAAAAGCCTTCTGCTGTTCAGTATTTGTTATCTTTCACAAAGGGCCAGCCAAATGTTCTCTAAGGAAAGGAAGACCCACAATTCAATGTTATGGGTAGTTTCTCTATGTGTATACTCCAAAATCATCTTCTTTGGCCCTGTAGGTGATGTCTAGGGGGGAGGTAGCCTTACTGGGAAACTAGTTGACATTCATTTTTGTGTTTGAATCTAGGCCAAAAACAAGCTGAATTGTTATCTATTGTCTCATTTAAGTTGTCAATGAGAGGGATAGAAAAACTCTCTAATAAAGATGTAATTTAATTTTTTAAGAGATCTGCTAAGTTTTGAACAATGCCCTGTCAATTTAAGTACCCTGATAAGGTATTAAAAAACGGCCACCCTCAATATCCCATCCTACAGACCAGAGGTAGGGAACATCCGGCCCACAAAATCATTTGGTCTGGCCCTGCCACGGCAACGGGGTGAGTTAATTAAATGTCTGACCACATATAGCAGGCTAATTTAAAAAAATATATTTTATTGATTTTTTACAGAGAGGGAGAGGGATAGAGAGTTAGAAACATCGATCAGCTGCCTCCTCCATACCTCCTACTGGGGATGTGCCTGCAACCAAGGTACATGCCCTTGACTGGAATAGAACCTGGGACCCTTCAGTCCGCAGGCTGACGCTCTCCCCACTGAGCCAAATGCGTTAAGGCAGCAGGCTAATTTTTAAACTGGTAATTTTGTGTGATCTGTGAATGATGTTATAAATATGCAACTAGCCCTTGGCAGAAAAAAGGTTCCCCACCTGTGATGCAGACTACACCTATGAGTGAGTAGTTTTTTTCTCTTCTTATTTATACTCGTAGTCACAATCAGCTGAACCAGAGGGAAACAAAATTCTAGAATGACTATAGCTAGCTAGAACCAGAACCATTTTTGAAAATTATACCCTCTAGTTCTTGAACCTTCACACTTCTAGAATTCCCTTTATCTTTGAAATGTGGATCTTTTGTGGTCTTACTGACCTCATTGAAATCCCTTATAAACATTTCTTTAATCTTGTCTCTACACCATAGAGTAGAGCTTAGTCTTTTTTCATCAGGAGTAGTAAGTAATGAATATTCAAGAGCAGCGAGTGAAATATTAAATGAAAACAATTCCACTTTGACAGATAACAATAGAAGACAGTGATTTTAAAATTTGCAAGTTTAGAGAAAAATACTAGTGCATCTTCAATTTTAATAAGTTTAATAGGTCAATAATTAAAAATAAATTCAAGTTATTTGGACAAAACCAATTCATGTAAACGCAAACAAATGCAAATAATGCCCTTTTCCTACCAGACCTAATGCGAGCCTTCCGGAGACAGTGAGGTTATGTGAGACGTCTCTGAACTTGCTGCTCATCAACATGATTGCATGATCTTTCCTAGTGTCATCAGGAGAGTTACCTGTGAAATCCCAAGTGTAAGGTGTACTCTGTCAGGACCAGGTTCTCCGTCACCAGGTTGTAGCTCTGGGGGAACTTCGGCTCCTGCACAGCTGGGATAAGGCAGGTTTCTTTGTCCAAACCTTGAAGAAGTCAGAAGGCACAGTAAGCAGCTTGCCACAGGCCTCTCCTGGATCCCCTGACCCTATTCCACTTCCTTACTGCTACCAGTAACATCTTTCTTTTTTAAAGTAATATCTTCTTAAAAACAAATCTTATCTCATCACCACTCATTTGTCTAAAAATATCTTTTGGCTCTCTATCCACAGAAATGCAGTTAAATGTCTTTAGCTTGATCATGAAATACCAAAAATTAAAAGGAATGAGATAACTAGATTTTTCAGATGTTAGAGAATGGATCACTGTAGCTCTTTTGGGTTTTTCTGTATTTAAGATTATTTGGTTTTGAACATGTATTACTTTTACAACTCGAAGAGTTATAAAACTGGGAGGAAATACATTCACCGAAATTAAGCATGATTCATTCTGAGTAGCAGAATCATGAATGCTTTCTTTCCACTTCTCTGTATTGCTGTTTTCTCTAATCTGGTCTCAATCTTCTGCCTCTCCAGACTCATTTCCTGCTGTTCCCACACCCTCTCCTCCTCCCACCTACCTCTTGCTTTAGCCACAATGACATTCTCACTATTCCTTAGTCAAGCCTCTCCATAGCTTTGTACCTTTATACTTGATATTCCCTCTTATAAAGGGACTAGAGGCCCTTTGCACGAAATTTGTGCTCAGGGGGCGGGGAAGGGTGGGGGGGTCCCTCAGCCCAGCCTGCACCCTCTCCAATCCGGGACCCCTTAGGGGATGTCCAACTGCCAGTTTAAAACCAGCAGTTGGACATCCCTCTCGCAATCCAGGACCACTGGCTCCTAACCACTCACCTGCCTGCCGGCCTGATCCCCCTAACTGCCCTCCCCTGCTGGCCTGGTCGCCCCTAACTGCTCTCCCCTGCCGGCCTGCTTGCCCCTAACCACCTCTGCCTCAGCCCCCGCCACCGTGGCTTTGTCCGGAAGGACATCTGGAAGGATGTCCAGTCTAATTAGCATATTACCCTTCTATTAGTATAGATTCTTTTGCTGCTTTCATCTCTCGAAGATCAGCTATGAAGACCTCCAACTTCTGTAGAATTTCTCACTCCTTCCTCTGTGTTCCCATAGCTCAGCCCTACACCATATTATGGTTACCTGTCAATCTATCTGCCTTCTCCTGGCATTTCTGAATTCATAAAGGATAAGGACTGTGCTTCATTCATTTTTAAAGAAATAATGAATGAATACCCAAGGTTACCAAATTAGGAGAGAAGGTCTCACTAAAGCACAACATCTAAAAGCCACCAGTGTTATTTTTAAAAGTCTGTCCTTGTAAAATTTATAATAGCTCTTCTGTCTGCCTCATCTTCTTACAAGGCACCTTTATGAGAAAAGATAAGGTTGCGAGTGCCTTAGACACACACACACACACACACACACACACACACACACACACACACACACACACGTTTTGGGAAGCCTAGTACTCCCCTACCTCTCATGTGTACATTTTTTATTTTTCGTTCTTCATCATTCAACTCCTTCAGCACGCAGTAAGTGGGGTTAAAGGTGAGGAGCCGAGAGGACCTGGGTTTGCAAAATGGCTGGCACAGCTTCAGGAGAGCAGCACCCAGGTTCAGAAAGAAGGCATCCGAGGCATACATCTGGAAGAAGATTTCTGGCATCTGATTGGCCCAGATCTTGGTGCGGCCTGCATTTGCATGCAAACAGTTTCCCAGCCAGGACAGGACGCAATGTCTGGTTTCTGGGGAGAGCTGGAGTAAGTTCTTCAGCATCTGGTAGATCTTTTCATGGAACTGAGCCATGAACTGTTTAACCAGAAAACATAACCACAGAACATTCCAGTTTCACAATCCTAATATTTGTTGCTCCCAAAACTTAGCCACTGTCAATTTCTAAAAATATGCCAATCCTCATCTTTTCCGTACTCTTCCTATGCCTTATCCCCAGTTCTAATTTAAGCAATTTTCTAGGCACTTATGAGAGATTTCCTGACAAGCTGCCCAACTGCAGGGGGCATTTATGGAGCTTTAGAGTAGGATCAGTAACCTGTTTCCGCAAAGGGTTAACCTTTTGCATTCGGATGTCGAGTGTGACTCGACATGGTTAGCATTAGAATAAAGGAATCGAGAAAAAAGCAAGCGAGTGCAAAGGGTTAAATGATAAATATTTTTGGCTTTTCATGCCATATGGTCGCTGTAGCAACTATTCAACTCTACCATTATGGCATGAAATGAAGCCATAACCATACACAAATGGGCATGGCTGTGTTCAATCAAACTATTTACAAACTATTTACAAAAGCAGGCAGGATGTGGCTACTGCTGTAATTTGCAAATCTGGGCATTAGAGAGTTGTGAGTATGGGAGATGCAAACTAACCCCAATTCAACCATGTACTGCCTCATGCTGGCCAGACTTCTACCATAACGAATGCTAAAAAGCCCAAATAGAGAGGACATAGGAAGGAGGGACAGGAAAAAAAACATTAGTTTATAAGCTGGAGATCAGTCAGAGGTTTATGAGCTAAAGTTATAAGAAACAGGTTGGTGAGAAAAACTAGGGCCGAGAGGAAGAGGCTGTGCTACAGCACAGCACAAAGAGGAGCAGCAGGTTAGTCTTTAAACCACATGAAGGTTTTTCCTCGACTCTCAGCACACACTAGAGAGGGCTTTTCTTCACACGATTATAGTAGAAAGCCACCCATATCACCCACGAGCTCAAGCAGCCTCATGTGCCCCTGCTTCTTGAAGAAACGACTTAATCTAAGACCAGGGGCTGGGATACACCATAAACAGTTCCACCTGATGGATGTTGGCCTCTTGTACTTTGATCTCCTGGGGGCTGGAGCGAGATGGATTCAAGAAATAGCCATGATTTTCTATGACACCCGGAGTCTTTAATAAGCAGGAGATATTTAGGATTACTCCCAGCAAGGTCTTCTGGTACATCTGCCCGTTGCTGGGGTCCTTGGGCTGCACGTACTCTACAAACACCTGCGGGAGAAGAGAAGGCTTACTTATTTGTCTGTATGATGAGGGAAATGTGATGGGATGAGAGGGCCTCAAAGAGTTAAGTCTACACAACAACCAACACGCCTTTCTCTTACTCAACAGGTAACTTTCTAGTGCCTTCAGCACAGGGAAGCACACATTGCTAATCTCCAGCTTGTGTGTCTACACCTCCGAGTTACCTTGGCCATGTCCTTCTGCCTGGTGAGATAGAGCAGGATGTCCAGGTACGCATACAGCAGCATCTGGCAGAGCTCCAGATCTTTTATTCGGCCTAACAAAATATCAAACACTGGGAACATGACCTCTGGAAATGTTCGAACTTCCTCATCCAATAGCAAGGCTTCAATGACCTCTTCCAGAAATTCAGTCACATCTTCAAAATCTAACAGAAGGCAAAGGAGAGAGGAAAGAGCCTGTAGGAATTATATATGCCTTTACCCTGCTCTTTACTCTTCTACTGTCGGTGACTATACTGATATTCAAGGTGTGAACTCGCACCCTTAGTTTTCCTGGAACTGCAGTGGCTCCGAGGCTTTCCAATGCACTAGGAGGAGTTTTAATTTGGAAATCAAAATGTAGATGAGCACAGCTTTGCTTATGTACTCACGGGCTCCTTGGATGGCCTCCAACATCAAATCTACCAGCTGCTCATGGATGTTTTGGTCCACATATATCTCTGGGGTGAGGAGGACGGTCCGTGTGTTGGACACGGTGAGATTCCTGCACTGCACCGCGAAAGGCAGCAGGTTCTCTGGAACCTTGGTAATCTGGAAACAGCATGGAGGAGAGAGGGAAGAGCCTCGTTAACGACCTGGAATGGGGGGTACACAGCACAGAGAAGGGTGAAGACAGTGTGTTCCAAACAAGACTGCTCTTGCATGGATGCTTGAACATTCGTGAGAGTTCATTCTTTAAGGACTCACCTACCTGTTAGAATTCCAGTCCTGGAAGTGACCATGCGTGGCCTATTCTATCATCACACCTCTGTGAAAAGGAATTTATCAGACCTTTCTTAAAGGTGTGATGTTTAAGAGGTTTGTAGAAAGAATCAGAGGCACTGGTTCACTGGGAAAGGGGTGGATCCCAAGCACAGAAACACTAAAACTTTAGAAAACAAACTAATGGTGCCTCATGTCAGCATCTAGTTGCAGGTATACTACGATGCACATACATTGATATAAAAGACATTGATCCAACTCTTTGGCTTACATGTTAAAGTCATAGCCAAGAGAACAATACACCGCTCAGTGGGAACTATTATGATTGTTACCTCTTCCTTGGCTCTTTGGAAGCAGGAATAAAGGTAACAAAAGGCGTGCCTCTCCCCTGCATCTCGATCGGCAGAGAGGTTGAGCGTCGCAGAAGAAGTCATGTTGATCAAGTGGTTGCCAGGATCTTGAAGTAGTAAGCGAGCAAAGACAGCCTATTAAGAAAAGACCCAAAAAACAAAAATACTAAACCATTGCAGTCAATCCTAGAACATCAAAATGTAAAAGGCAAGTCTGACACAGGTTATTGAGAATAACAGGACGTAACGTAAAGGGGTACACAGGACCCAGTGTCTCATTACTATAGAAGATATTATATATACAACATAATTGTTTAGTTACCCTAAATCAAGCTCAAGCCTTTAGTATCGCCCCTAGCACAGAGTAAGCATTAAAAGAATATTTGTTGAATGGTATTGAGAATCAGCAATTAAACTCATGTGAAATCTACTACTCTGTGATTGCTGACCTCGCTCAAACTTATATAATTTAAATGTACAAAGTTAACCTACAAGTTGTCAATATCTTCCCTACCAAACTTTTATTCCTTTAATGTTAATTAGGCACCTATAAGGTAAAATGCCTGTTTTGATTTTGGAAAAGAAACAAAGAGATAAGATGATATTTTAACTGGTCTTAAAGAGTGGGTAGATTTGGACATGTGGCCATGGCCGGTAAGAAGATACCAACAGAGGGACATCCCAAACAACAAAGAGATGGAGGAGAGCAAAACCGTGCTGGAGAAAGGTAAGCAGAGCTCAGCTGCACGGCTAGTTTCTGCTGACGGCACACATAAGGAACATGTGAACGCTACCTGCTCAACATTGTTCATATCAAGCCAGTCTTGATCTTCGAGGTCTACTGCCATTTCTTCCAAATACACACAGCGGCTGGGGATACCATTCCCACTCTTCATGCTCGGGTCACCTGGGAAATGGTTTTAATCTAGTAGGTTAAGGATAATGCTTCTGTTTTATACAGACAACCGATCTAGATAGCACTTCTCTTGAACTCCAAGTCTGACTCAGGTGATATTAGAAGGATCTTGACCTATAAAGCAGCATCTAAAGATTTAAATCTCCCTTCCCCCCAATTACAGAGCATGGACTTGGTATAAACCTAACACCATGACATTTAAAGAGTAAGTCCCAGACATTTGCACTAACTTTGGGTTTAACTGTAGATAAGGCACAGAGTGAAAACACTGTCTCGTACCGCTTGAGGACTTCCATCTAAATGCTTAGGTCACCTCTGAGAGGAAAATGGAGTCATTCCCAGGCCCTCTCTAAGGTAGTAAAGGCAAGTATCTACATAGTGCAGTCAGTATCAAACTCGGAATGAAAGTTCCATCTGTGTCTAAACACTGATTTTAGGTTACATCAAAGCTTCACTGAAACCTGAGCCCCGTGTTCCAGGGAGCACAGCAGGTTTGCTTAACTATTAGATACAACAGATTTCTCAGAGCAAATCCCTAGCCTGAGAGGGAAGAGCAGAGCAACGAACAGACTGACTGCAAGTGTGTAACTCACTGTTGTCCAGAGTAATGAGGAAGATCCTCTGGATCATGTGATTGATGTTGAGTTGCTCACATATTTCCTGCTGTGAGCGGAAGGAGCGGCTAATTTCAGCCACAGAGTAATCAAATTCATCCAGGCTCTCTGACACGCTATTATCCGAGTCATCCGGGCTAGGCTGGAGTTCATCTGCCAAAAACGGAAGCCATAACAGTCACATTCCTCTCTCTTAAGAGAACCAAGCATAGTCCCCAAAATGATAAATGTAACCAAGAGAAGGATAATTTTGCATGTGAAACAAGTTAATCAGCTAATGAGTGAACATCTCAAGTCAGGCAACATTTAAAAAAAATTGAGATATAACATTTAGTTCCAGGTATATAAGATTTGATATGTGTATGTATTGTGAAATGTTCACAAAAATAAGTCTAGTTAACGTATTTCACCATACATAGTTGGAATTTTTTTTCTTGTGATGAGAACTTTTAAGATCTACTCTGTTAGCAACTTTCAAATATGGAATATAGTATTATTAATTATAGTCACCTGCTATATAATTACAACCTTGTGAACTTATTTATAACTGAAAGTTCCTATCTTTGGATCCCTTCACTCATTTCACTCACTCCCCACCCCCGCCTGTTCTCTATCTGTGAGCTCTTTTTAATTTCACATACTAGAGGCCTCTCGGCCTGGCCTGCACCCTCTTGCAATCCGGGACCCCTTGGGGGATGTCAGACTGCCGGTTTCGGCCTGGTCCCTGCAGGCCTGGCCAATGGACCCCACTGGTGCATGAATCTGTGCACCGGGCCTCTAGTATGCATATAAGATCTTTGGTTAATCTCTTCCCACCCTCCCCTATTCCCCCTTCCTTCTGGGATTCATCAGTCTGATTCATGTTTCCATGCCTAGACGTTGAGCGTCTGCCTCCTGGTGGTCAGTGTGCGTCATAGCTACCGGTTGAAAGGTCGAACAGTCACTTAGGCTTTTATATATATAGATAAGTGAGATCATACAGAATCTGTCTTTCTCTGTCTGACGTATTTCACTTAACATAATACCCCGAAGGTCCATCCATGTTGTCACAAATGGCAAGATTTTCTTCTTTTTATGGCTGAAGAATATTCCATTATATGTGTATGTCACTTTTTTAAATCTGTACTCTGTTGATAGATATTTAGGTTGTTTCCGTATCTTGGCATTTGAAAACAATACTGCAATGAACATGTGGGTGCATGTATCTCTTCAAGTTGGTGTTTTTGTTTTCTTTGGATAGATACCCAGAAGAGGAATTGGTGGGTCATGTGACAGTTCTAGTTTTAATTTTTTGAGGAACCTTCATACTGTTTTCCAGTGTCTATACCAATTTACATTCCCACCAACAGTGTACAAGGGTTCCCTTTTCTCTACAGCTTCACCAACACTTGTTATTTGTCTTTCTGATAATGGCCATTCTAGCAATTGTGAGGTGATGTCTCACTGTGGTTTTAATGTCCAGTGTCCAGGTGATTAGTGATATTAACTGCCTTTTCATGTGCCTGTTGGTCATCTGTAGGTCCCTTTTGGAAGAATGTCTTTTCAGATCCTCTGCCTATTTTTAAATGGGATTGTTTGTTGCTTTGTTTTATTTTTTGTTTTGCTGTTAAATTGTATTAGGCAATATCTTAAGTTCAGGATTCTGAAATCCCTGCCTAAGTCCTACCACATTTTGCAAATCAAAAGTTTCATTCTTTCTACTCATAATTAATTGTACACCACAGTGCCAAAATTAGCAACATGATTTTCACTACAGAATCCTAGTGATAAAAAAAAATTACCTACTAGATCAATGTGCCTTTAATTATTTTAAACTAGAGGCCCAGTGCATGATTAAATCATGCACGTGTAGGGTCCCCTAGGCCTAACCTGCCATCCAGGTCATATCCACTGCCCGCAAAGCCTAGCACGCTCCGAGGACACTGCTAGCAGCCTGCTCCCCACTTTTGATGGCAGGGGGTCCACTGGTGCTGGAGTGGACACACAGCTCCCCGCTTTCGATCGTGGGGGAGCTGGCTGTCTGTCCGCTGGTGCTGGAGCGGACAGACAGCCAGCTCCCCCGCTTTCGCTCCCCGCTTTTGATGGTCCGCAGCAGGATGTGGGCTCGCTGCCCCAGAGGCTCCTTCTGTGCCACAGCACAGCCATGGCGCAGACACTGAGCTCGCACCACCACTGGCGACGTGAGCTCAGTGTCCCACCGGCCCAATTGGCCACCCCAGCCACCCCGGCCACCCCGAGTCCCGTCCCCTGCGCCGCCTCCTGCTGGCCCAATCGTGGGCGTAGCAGAGTGATGGTAATTTACATATTACCCTTTTATTATGTAGGATATGTTTTTTTCCTGATTTTAAGAGAACGTATTTATTTTTTCTTCATTTTTTAGTAACATATTTTATTAAATATCTACATGCCATGAAATTATTTCATTGTAAATTACCCAGGAAATGCAAAACCACTTAACTGGCTTTCTCCACCTAAGTTTGGTTGAGAAACTCTTATAGGGAAACAGAAGGAATGTAATAAGTACTCACGGCAGGACTCACTACACTGAACAGGTTTGAGAACAAGAATATCTCTAACTCTGAAGACCGTTTTATACCTTGTTCACAGAGGTCTTCAAGATGAAATAAATTCATATAATTCATATAATTATTTATTAAAATAAACATTTTATTTTATTAAATTTTATTAAAATAAATATTTTAATAAATAATTTATTTATTAAAATAAATTCATATAATTCATATAATTATTCAGACTTGTTTGGTGATTCCTATTTCAGAAGGTTTGTGAGGAAATCATGGAGAAAAGCAACCACTTAGATGCTACTGAATGCCTTTTTTTTAAGGCATCCTCTCCCGCCGTGGTTCTTACACTGGAGCATACGTCAGCATTCCTGGGGCTCAGAGGAGGCTTGTTGGCCCACGTGCAGAGTTTCTGACAAGTTTCTAGGTGATGTTGATGGTGTCAGTTTGGACAAAACACTTTAAGAATTACTGTTTTAAGATATATTTTCAGAATTCAAACTAATAAGCAATGCCTTTGTCTTTACTAATAGTAAATAAGTAAAAGAACATTTATATTTGGCTCCATCAAACTTTACATTTTCAGGCTTTTGGCATATCCTACTTGAATAGATAATGTGTTCATCTTGGCTCATAACAATTCCCATGAGTTCCAAAGACAGAACCACAGGGTAGTCCAGTACTGGGTGACCTGTGACCGCGTGAAACATCTACTTACAAAATACACGGTAATTTCAGGGCACAGGGCTCTTGCTCCTGCTCGTCCACACCTCTTTCCTTTAGTAAACCCAGTACAAAAGCAAGAGAACGAGAACATGACCTGTCATGCGTATAGACACAAATGTCACAGTGCACTGCCATACTGAAGTCAGACTCAGGAACTTCGCCAGGCAGCAGTAATTCTCTACAAAACACACCTGTCCATCCTCATCTCTAATCACCTGCTGTAATGAGAGGAACCCTCGGTGACCTGATGGAATAGATACCTTAACGACAGGACCAAAGCCTGTGCGGGAGGCTTCAGTAAGGAAGTCTTGTGTCTGTTGACCTGGGTCTGATTACAGTTTAATGATTTCATCAGACCAGAATCTTTGGGATAGTCACGGTGGAAGCTTCCTGCATTCCCAAAAGCAAATAACCTGAAATAAGGCTTGTCAGGAGACAGGGCGACCTGTAGGACCTCATTTGTCATATCTGATTTGGAAGATGCTCCACGGAGCCCCCGACTGAGGATAATTTTATTACTGACATTGGTGCTGCAGAAATCAAGCCCGTTTCCTCAGGCTCCTGAGCATTGATTTTATGGGCTGTCATCACTCTTCTTCCAGAAATAGCATCGAAGGGTAACCAGACCTCGGTAACACATCTGAAATGCAGTTAAATTCCCTGGCACAGGACTTGATTCAAATATAGGTAAGCAGTTTAAAAGGACAGCTAAATTAATTCGAAAAGTAACAGGCTCTTCCTGAACTTTAAACTCTTGAAATATTCCAGCCCGAATAAAAGCATTTGCTTACAGGCATTTTGCATTTTTCACTGTAACATTGATTCCATTTTTAGTAGTGAAGCACTTGGCATGTTCTTGGAAATGAATGCGCAGACACTGTGACTGGTAGGTTAGCTTGCTCTTGGGGTCCGGCCGATAGGGACTGAGCAAGATGGGCCCTGGAGCCCTCCCGTGGTCCCTCCCCTGCTGGTGAACCTCCCATGATCCTCCCCGGCCTTGATGGGGCCCCTTGGCCTGGCCTGCACCCTCTCGGAATCTGGGACCCCTCGGGGAATGTCGAAGAGCCGGTTTTGGCCCAATCCCGCAGGCCAGGCCGAGGGACCCCACTGGTGCATGAATTTGTGCACTGAGCCTCTAGTAAGTAAATAAAAGTGAAGCTCAATATATGACGCAAAGGTTTGGGCAGAGTGCTCACAGCTGGTGGAACTGGTTAGATGTGGTGGCCTGGTAAGCTCAGTGCAAACAAAGATGATGAGGTGCCAGAATAGTAACAAAAGGGCATGCACCTGATTTGTCCCCACTGCCTGGTGCCCGCAATGCTTCCAGCTCGTGCCAGCCTTATGTCCGTTTACAGTCAGAGGACACACATCCATCCCTCTGCTCAAATACTGTTAAGTTCTCTGAACTCCCAAGAGTGATGGGAGCTAAGAGCTACTTAGCAAAATTTCCCTCAACCACATACTCATATATTTTTTTTCTCGTTTCCTTATATTTTCCTGTTCCTCACTCTCCTTTCTCACCTACTGCCTCCTAATGAAGGTTTCTCATTCCAAGCCCATATCCTAGGGTTTTGGGAGAGGTTTCAGAGGCTGAGACCCAGACATGCCTTTTTCTAGCACATGAAAATGCCAGCAGTTAAGACGCACTGCCTGCTGTTTCTCTCCTGGTCTCTCTGGCAGCAAGTGGTTATAAACACACATACACAGGTCAGCATTACATTTACTTCTCCCTTGCTTCGACCCCCCACCCCCCAATCCCCGTCTACTATGCATCCGTCTTCCCTTTTTTCTTTCCTATTCAATCCTAATCAGAGAGCATAGCTACAACCCAGCTACATATCCAAACACTTTTGAAATAAACAAAATAAAGGGAAATATAAACTTTTCTCCTTTCCTAAAAAGAAACACACCACAACTCTTTCGGTGGTAACAGAGGGGAGCAATTTCTGGCTTGAAAGACGGTGGCACTCTCTGAAGACAGATACGTTTGGAAACATGCGCTGATTCTTTTGGACTGACTCCTCATACGCAGAGGCGAGGCCTCATCTTCATGTTGGTTCCAGATGAGCAAAACTGTTTTTCTGCCCAGTGAGCTGCTACCCTGGTTTTTCTCCCGTGAAGGCTAAGGATCCTGTTTTCTGGGGATCCGTTCCCACAGCAGGAAGCTGTAACAGTGACCCTCCATGGTGTGGAGGAAGCGTTTCACTGGAGGCAGACTGAAGTACTGGGCTTGAGAACAAATCTCATCTATTTGTCGAGAGGCCAAAAACTTTTATAATTTTCCCGTTTATACACCTGCTTTCTATAGTCGTGACTTGCTTTCCATACCTCTACCTAAAACTTTAGCTTCTATGTTAAAAAGATTTATTTAACTATCTTTTACCAGGCGATTTAAAAAATAAAACAACTTGATGTCTGCGGTCCTGATTGGCATCTGTTACTACAAAAACATCCTTTTCTGCAGGGGCAGGACAGGGAGGAAAGGACCCCATCACAAAACAAATAAAAGCAAACAATCCCACGGACCCCAACTTATGCCCTAAACCAGTGGTTCTCACCCTTCCTAATGCCGCGACCCTTTAATACAGCTCCTCATGTTGTGGTGACCCCCAACCATAAAATTATTTTCGTTGCTACTTCATAACTGTAATTTTGCTACTGGTATGAATCGTAATGTAAATATCTGTGTTTCCCGATGGTCTTAGGCGACGCTGCTAGCGGTCGCGACCCACCGGTTGAGAACCGCTGCTGTAGAGCCTAAGACCATCGGATGGCAAACTCAACTTCCGCAGCTGCTGCTGTCGGCTCCTCCACTCACCGGACTGCTGCTTCAGCTGCTCCTTTTGGATTGCTGCGAACTGCTTGGCATCAGCCAGAGAGCCAAAGAGAGCAGCAAAGGGGTTACTTGAGATGCTGTTGTTATTCTCCTGGTCTGTCATTTCACTTTAAAGTGTCCTCCATGCAGACCTGGGGGGAAGGGCTATAGGAAGGAGAGGTGTTAGACACAGGAGGTCCGATAACAACAGTTGTAATATGCCCACAGCTGTTTCTTTTCCCATTTCTCAAACACAACACAGTTTAAAAGGTTTGGGGTAAAGACTATAAAATTACTGTTTCAAGATTCAAGATATTTTGGCAAAATGGTTACAAATCTACCAATTAGACAAGTTGGCCTCCTTTAGGGGTAGCTAAAACAAACAAACAAAACCTTACAAAATGTTCAGCTGGAAAGCATTTATCTGATGACATGCTTCCATTTGTTATACCTTTAAAAAATAGGTAAAGTAGAAAGAAAAAGAGGGCACTCACCTACTAATTGTGAACAACAATGTGAGGTTTAAAAGGAATACCACAAAGCCCTGGCCAGTGTGGCTCAGTGGACAGAGCGCCAGCCCTCACACCAATGGGTCTCGGGTTCAATGTGCATTCACGGCACATACCTGGGTTGCAGGTTCGATCCCCAGCCCCAGTAGGGGCTCCTTAGGGAGGCAACCAATTGATGTGTCTCTCTCACATTGATGTCTCTCTCTTTCTCTCCCATCCCTTCCTCCCTTCCACTCTCTCTGAAAATCAATAAAAAATATCATTGGGTGAGGATTAAAAAAAAAAAGAAAAGACAAGAAGTAATACCACAAAAACTACAGATTCAACCTCTAGGCTGGCCAACCAGTTTTCAGTTACCATGAGCATAAGGTGGCACTTGCTCAGGCTACTGTGACTTTATATAGTGGAGCTGGGAATTCCTCAGCTACATATAAACGAAATGTAAGCCCATCTAAATGTAAGACCTGGAACGACAAATCAGGACAGAAACCAGATTAGCAGCATGTTGTGGGTTTTACACACACACACACACACATTTATCTCTACCCCTAGGCTTAAAACTACTGATATTTCTTCCACTAAAAACTAAGTGATCTTTGATTAATCATATACATATATATATATATATATATATATATATATATATATATATATATATATATATATATATATATATATATATATATATATATAGTTTTTTGTTAATCCTCACCGAGGGTATTTTTTATTTTTCCATTGATTTTTAGAGTAAGTGGAAAGGAAGAAGGAACGAGGGGGGGGACGGGGACATCGACTGATTGCCTCCTGAAGGTGCCTCTACCGGGGCTGGGGATTGAACCTGCAACCCAGGTATGTGCCCTTGAATGGGAATCGAACCCAAGACCCTTTGGTGCGAGGGCTGACGCTCTATCCACTGAACCACACTGGCCAGGGCTGATTGATTCTATATTTAACTTTTACTGTCTGTCCGATGGTTTAGAATATTGAAGGCACACAAATTCCGAACATGTAGTATGTAGCAGACGATGCCTCACAGGTATTTGTGGGCCCTGAGTCTGCACTTCCACTCTCCTGATTACATCTCCCCCTCAAGCCCCAGAGCACTGAGAGGCACAGCAGGATGAGCAGAGCCCCCTGAGGGGCTTGCTCCCATTTCTGACAATGTAAGCCACAGCACCCAAAAGGGCGAAGGGGCGAAGGGTACAAATCTCCTGTGTGGGAGGATGTGGAAATGCTGTAAGAACAGAGGCCTCAGCAGAAGTGAGGGAAGGGGTATAAGGAAGGAGAAAAAAAAGAACATTTGGTCTACCTTTAATTTATCGAGTAAAGACTCCTTACTGAATCATATCAACAAAAGCTAATGCAAATCGGAGAAGTTACCCTTGTTTTTTGGAGGAAGAGAGACTATAATAACACTTGCATCTCATCAGTTGCTTCATGCTCTGCTGTGGAGTTTTCTGTACAAGAGCTAATGGCTAATTAGCTGTAATGACTTGGGCAGGCAGTCTGGTCTCCTCCCAGCGTGGTGCTGTGCTTGAGTGCTTTCAGGGACTGTGAGACGTTGCTGTATTTTATTTTTTGCTACATATAGTTTAGTTGAGCTTAATAATGCAAAAAATTAGCATATTTAGTGTTAAAATGAACAATAATCCTGGAGAGCACCTTCCCCCATTTAACCTCTGCATACACTTAATTATTGCCCTAATTCACGTAGAGCACCAAGAACTGCCTCACTGCTGCCTGACTACCAGCCACCTTCTCCCCTGAAGCACACCGACGTCCCGAGCAGCGCAGAAAGCATGGTGAGAGCGCTTGTTCTTTTCTGTCTCCAAACATCCTCCTCCTTTTCCAGCACAGCACCCACACTCTCCCCTGGCTCCGTCCCACTCCCAGTCCACGTATTTAAAAGGGGGTGACCTCATCCACTGGCCTCAAGAAGGGGCGTATGAATCTGGCCTGGCCAAAGTGATGATTCAGGAGTGGACATGAGACCCCAGCAAGTCCTATCAGATTCAATAAACATTAGCTTCGGGCCTTTGGCTGAATCTACAGGAAAGGGACCTCTTTTTCCTGTTTAAGCTGAAAGGCTGGTTAAGATATAAACATGGAATTGCCATCTTTACACCATCTAGAATGACCCAACCTAAAACTAAGACAACATGCCGGAAAACTGAAGTGAGAGGTGGAGTTTTCCCCCCAGTCATAAAAGCCAATAGAGCCCTGGCTGGTTGCTCGGTGGTTAGAGCGTTGGCCTGTGGACCAAAGGGTAGTGTGTTTGATTCCTGGTCAAGGACACATATCTCGGTTGCAGATTCCCCAGCCCCGGTAGGGGTGTGTGCGTGCAGGAGGCAACCAATCAATGTGTCTCTCTGGTGTCGATGTTTCTCCCCCCACCCCTCACGCCTTCCCTTCTACTCTCTAGAAATCAATGGAAAAAATATCCTCAGGTGAGGATTAAACAAAACAAAACCCAATAGATTCCCCCCTATTGAATGGGCTTTTAGAAACACAACTGAAGAGGTCAGGTAGGTACAAAGGAGATGCATCACCTGTACCATCTGTGCAGAAAGAAGTGCAGTTGACCCTTAAGAACACGAGGTTGGGGCACCAATCCCCCATGCCAGTGGTCGGCAAACCGCGGCTCGCGAGCCACATGCGGCTCTTTGGCCCCTTGAGTGTGGCTCGTCCACAAAATACCACACGCGGGCATGCACGTACAGTGCGATTGAAACTTCGTGGCCCATGCGCAGAAGTCGGTTTTTGGCCTGGGCGAGTCTATTTTGAAGAAGTGGCGTTAGAACACTCAAGGGGCCAAAGAGCCGCATGTGGCTCGCGAGCTGCGGTTTGCCGACCACTGCCCCATGCAATGGAAAACCACTTATTATAACCTTTCACTTAACTAATAGCCTACTGCTGACCAGAAGCCTAACATAAAAAGTCAATTAACATTACTATTTTGTATGTGGTATTTACTATATACTGTATTCCTACAATAAAGTAAGTTAGAGAGAAAAAAACTTTACTAAGAAAATCGTAAGAAAGTACATTGACAGTACTGCAAGTATTTACTGGGAAAATCCACATGTAGGTGAACCAGCAAGTTCAAACCCGTGTTGTTCAAGGGTCCGCTGGAAGCTGAAAGAATATAGAACATATGACAGACAGGTTCTTAAGACTATCAAGAGAGATAAAGAGAATAAACTGAATTATCTCTTCCTTTTTCAGTATTATACAGTCACATTATATAAAGAAGCTAGCTTCTCATATTTTATCTATCTATATATTTTTAAAGAATAATTAATTGATTTTTAGAGAGAGAAAGGGAGAGGGAGAAGGAAAGAGAAACATCAATGTGAGAGCACATGGAATGGCTGTCTCCTGCAGGCCCCCTACTCGGGATCATGTGCCCATGATCAGGAATCAAATTGGCCACTTCCTGGTGCACTGAACGATGCCCACCCAACTGAGCCACACCAGCCAGGGCACATTTTATCTATATTTTAAATAGGATTTATGACTTTCGACATTGTGTTCCTAATGCAGATCTCCTACTGTGCTAGATTGTAAGCAACTGGTGTAGAGGTTCGTATGTGATTTTTTTCTTCTGTGTCTGATATTATATATTACAATCACAAAATCCCAAATAAATACTTATTGACTGATTCAATATTACACGTAATCAACTAGCAGCATCACAAACCTGCTTCCAGGTAAGGGTTTTACTATCTGCCTGGATCGCAGCATCACAAACCTGCTTTCAGGTAAGGGTTTTACTTTCTGCCTGGATCGCAGTGGAAGAGCCAGCCAGACGTGGCTCTGTGGTATCTCCGCACGTGTAGAACAGAGGATGGAAACAAAGCTGCTGTCATCTCTGCTGCTCGTCTTTTTGAAAAACAAAAAGGTTTTTGTCTACCCCATTAACCTCATCTTTTTCACATGTACTTCAAGTCTGTGCATAAACTATTTTCATAGAAAAAGGGTTAATACCATATAACTACTTACAGAATTTTACAGGAAAAGGGAGGACTGATCACTTGCTGAGAATCTTTGTGGAGATGACGGCTGAGATTCGTTCAGTGGTCTCACAAATGTAAAGAGAGCACCTAGATATCACCCATTCCCAGGAAAAGGTCTGATAAAACGGAACCTTGATATTTTGTTTTAAATTCAATGTCACTGGTAATTTAGAGTCTGCTACTTTCAACTGCCATAGAGATATGACACTATCCTGTTGTTAGCCGTAGGGATAGCACAACCACCAATCTTTAGAGCTTTTGGATTTGATTATTGTTTAATGTACTCCTTAAAAATATGTTTCACTCTGATACACTCACTAAAAGGATCTACATCTGTAATAGCTGCCTATCTCCATCCTACAAAATCCTCTCACAGTCCCCTGATTCAATCTCTTGTTTAAAACAGTACTGCTAGCCTTCTTGTACACTAACAATGAAACTTCAGAAAAAGAAATGAAAAAATTCCTTTTGCAATTGTAACCAAAAGAATAAAATACCTAGAAATAAACTTAACAAAGAACATGAAAGACCTATATACTGAAAACTACAAAGTGAAACTAAAAGAGATTGAAAAAAGACAACAAAATGGAAAAAATATTCCATGTTCATTGATTGGGAGAATCAAGACAGTTAAAATGGCCTTATTACCCAAAGCCATATACAGATTTAATGCATTCCTCATCAAAACCCCAATGCCACTCTTAAAAGATAGAGAATAAAAAAATCATCAGATTTATATGGGACCACAAAGGACCCCAAATAGCCAAAGCAATCCTGAGAATAAAGAATGAAGCTGAAGGTATCACACTACCTGACTTCAAATTACACTACAGAGCTACGATGATCAAAACAGCATGGCATTAGCAAAGAAACAGACACACAGATCAATGGAACAGAATAGAGAGCCCAGCTGTAAAACCACATGTATATGGACAGATAATTTTCAACAAAGGAGCCAGAAACACACAATGGTGTAAAGAAAACCTCTTCAATAAATGGTGCTGGGAACACTGGATAGCCATATGCAAAAGAAAAACTGGATTACAGTTTGTTTCCATTAATTTTTGCACAAAAATTAATTCAAAATGGATCAAAGACCTAAATATAAGATCTGAAACAATAAATTACATAGAAGAAAGCATAGGTACTAAACTTATGGACCTTGGTCATAGAGAACATTTTATGAACTCGACTCCAAAGGCAAAAATAAACAAATGGGGCTATATCAAACTAAAAAGCTCTGCCCATCAAAAGAAACCAACAACAAAACAAAGACGTAGCCGGCCAAATGGGAGATGATATTTTCAAACAACAGCTCCAACAAAAGTTTAATCTTCAAAATATATAAAGAACTCATAAAACTCAACACCAAACAATCAAATGACCCAATCAAACAGTGGACAGAGGACCTGAAAATACACCTCTCCCAAGAAGACATACAAACCAATAGATATATGAAAAGATCTTCCACCTCACTGGCAGTTAGGGAAATGCAAATCAAAACTACAATGAGATTCCACCTCACACCTGTTAGAGTGGCCATTATCAACAAGACAAGCAATAAGTGTTGGAGAGGTTGTGGAAAAAAGGGAACCCTCATTCACTGCTGGTGGGAATGCAGACTGGTGCAGCCACTATGGAAAGCAGTCTGGCGATTCCTCAAAAATTAAGAATCGAGCTACCATATGATCCAGCCATCCCTCTCCTGAGTATATACCCCAAAACTCGAAATCATGTATTCACAAAGATATATGTGCCCTATGTTCACTGCAGCACTATTCACGGTGGCCAAGACATGGAAACACCAACATGTCCTGCAGTAGAAGACTGAATAAAGAAGACGTGGTCCATACACACAGTGGAATTCTACTGAGCCATAGGAAAGGATGAAATAGCACCATTTGCGATAACATGGACGGACCTTGAGAACATTATGCTGAGTGAAATGCCAGAAAAAGCTAAAAACCATATGATTTCATTCATGTGTGAGATATAAAACAAATTCGTGAACACAAACAGCAGTGTGGTGACTGCCAGAGGGAAAGGGGTGGGGGGAGAAAGGGCCCTAATATATGGGACGGAAGATGATTTGACTTTGGGTGGTGGGCACACAGTGCAATACACAGATCTTGTCACACAGAAACCCACACCTGAAACCTATATATCCTATTAACCAATGTCACCTCAATAAATTAAAAGAATCGTAAGAAAAGAAACAAAACTAGTACCGCTAATCTCTTAACGGACATTATCAGCTTTCCAAGGGGAGGGTACACAAATGCCTTAACATCAGACATTGTATTGCTTTTAAACAGAAATATCTGGAGCACTTTGTGAAACTGGGGTGATAAAAATCAAGCTCTATTAAACCATAACCTGTAGGACTCTGTCCTGATGAGTAATACACACATCAAACAAAAAGGAATTAAAAAACGTTTTCACTGTTGTACGTTCCACCCAACACCCCTTTCAAGCCCCTCGAATAGGGCAATCGATCCCCCCAACACATCAGCACGCTAGAACATCAGGTAAAAAAGCAGACAGCCTTCCTAACCTGGTCCCATGTCATCTCAGGAGGGCCCCCAGGGGAGACCCTGCAGTCCCTGGCAACGAGTCTGAACACATCCTTGCTCTGGGAGTGAAACTCTGGTCCCAAAGAGAAGACCCATAAAATGTAAGCTCCCGAGTTGCAGTTCCTCATTCTTAGAAGTGGCTCCGAAACCTGCTTCCGAGGGAGCACAGTCTGAGTGGCGAACTGACACTTTGCTTACGAAACGTCAACACCTAACCACATGTTTTCAACTGGTGTGGGCAGCAGGACTCCTGTTTAGTGCTATCTTCTCTGGCACCTGGCTACCTGTCGTCCACTCTGTATACTGTCGTCCCTCCGGGTTCTGTAAGGACCTGGCGGCGAGAAGAGGGCCCCACCCACTCGGTGCACACTCTAGAGACAATGCAAGGCCAGCACCCCGGCCTTTCCCAGGCAGAATGGCCAAGAGGGGGAGCCATGCCAGAAGCTGGAGCATACAAGGGGTTCCCAAATCAGACAGGGTCCAAGTTCCCGGAGACGTCGGTGGTCAGGGTAGCGCAGGGCAGGGAACCGGGTGGAGGTGAGAGTGCAGAGGCCGGAACTGGCGCTCGGCTGGGAGAACAAACCCGGTGCAGACTCCACGATCCCCTCCCCGCAAGCGAGGTGCTCGCTTACCGGAGCCTGATGGGCCAGCAGCGACGACACGCGACAGTCTCACTGGCCGGAGGGTTCCCACTTCCGACTCAGCCGGGCAACCGGAACTGACATCACCACGAGGCGCCGGGCCCTGCGGATGCGGCCTGCGCCGGAAGCAGAGAGTGCCACCACCGCGGGCTCCGGCGCGCAAACACGCCCAGGGCGCAGGCGCCACCTGCCCGGGAGGGGCGGGGCCTGGGAGCGGGCTGGGGGTGGGAGACTGGGAGCGGGGCGGGGCTTGGGGGCGGGGCTCTTTGGGACTGGGTGAAACCGTGTGTGGCCCGCAGATGTGACCTCGTGATCCCGGCACTGCCGCAATTTCTTTGGGCTTCTGCTTCCTATGTTTCCTACCGGTCTTAGGCCTTTTTGAAGCAGTTTCTGTTACTCTTCACTATTTATTATTAGCTGTGAAGCAACAACAATAGTAATAACAATAACAAAAACATTTGAGCTCGGATTGGTTGTCAAGGCAGTGTGCTAAAATATGCTATCTAAATTAAAAAAAAAATATTTTTCAATTCCAGCTCTGGCCAGTGTTGCCCAGTGTCTAGGGTTTGATTCCTGGTCAGGACACATAACCAGGTTTGGTTCCATCTCTCGTAGGACGTGTAAGGGAGGCAATCCATTTATGTCTCCATGTCTCTTTCTCTCTCTACTTCTTTCTCTCCCTCCCCTCTCCCTCTCCCTCTCCTTTTCTTTCTCTCTCTAAAATAAAACAAACAAAAACATATCCTCAGGTGAGGATTAAAACATTAAAAAAATATTTTTATTGATTTCAGAGAGGAAGGGAGAGGGAGAGATAGAAACATCAATGATGAGAGAGAATCATGGATCTGCTACCTCCTGCAGGCCCCCTACTGGGGACTGAAGCCCAACCCAGGCCTGTGCCCTTGACCGGACTCGAACCCGGGGACCATTCAGTCTGCAGGCTGACACTCTGTCCACTGAGTCAAACCGGGTAGGGCAGGATTAAAACATTTCTTAAAGTTATTTTTCAATTTCAGTTGACATACATTATATTAGTTTCAAGTGTACAGCATAGTTCACTTTGGGAAAACTTTAGCAGTTCCTTAAAAAGTCAAACATAGAATTACCATGTGATGCAGTAATTCCACTTCTGGGTAGATACCCAAAAGAATTGAAAGCAGGGACTCAAACAGATACTTGTACACCAATGTTCATAGTAACATTATTCATAACTAGAGGCCCAATGCATGAAGATTCGTGCAAGAATGGGCCTTCCTTCCCCTGGCTGCTGGCACCACCTTTGTTCTGGCCTGGAGCTGCCTTTCCGCCTTCCCACGCTGCCCAGAGGCCTGAAGCGGCTGGGGCGGTGTGGAACCCCTGCATTGTCACCATGGCGATTGTCCCGCCCCGCCCCTGGCTGCTTGGCACCTATGTATGCAAATTAACCCACCAGTTTTTGTTGGGTTAATTTGCATACTCACTCCTGATTGGCTGGTGGGTGTCGTGAAGGTACGGTCAATTTGCATCTTATCTTTTATTAGTGTAGATAGCCAAAAGGTGGAAACAACCCAAATGTCCATTGGCAGGTGAGTGGATAAACAGAATGTGGTCTGTACATACAACTGACTATTTTTCAGCCTTAAAAAGCCTGAAATTCCGATACATGCTACAATATAGATGGACATTGAAAACGTTAGTGAAAGATACCAGACAAAAAATAACAAATATTGTATGCTTCCATTTACATGTGGTGCCTAGAAAAGACATATCATAGAGACAGAAAGATAGAGCAGAGAGTACCAGGGTCTGGGGGTTGCGGGGGAGGGAATGGGAGCTATTGTTTAATGGGGTATAGAGTTTAGGATGATGAAAAAGTTCTGGAAATGGATAGTGGCAATGATTGCACAATATTGTGAATGTACTTAATGACACTGAATAGTATATTTAAAAATGGTTAAAATGGTAAATTCTATGTTATGTATATTTTAACACACACACACAGTACTATGCAATCTTGGAGTGCCTATCTTGTTCCAGCATTGTTCTGGTGCCGAAAGATACAGTACTGAAAATACACAAGTTCCTTTCTTCGTGGAGTTCACAATGTGGTAAGAGTAGAGTGGTAACATAGCACTTAAAATAGTCAGGGGATGTGAAGTACGGCATAGGGAATATAATCAATGATATTGTAATTACTACTAGAGGCCTGGTGCACGAAATTCGTGCAGGGGGTGGGGTGTCCCTCAGCACAGCCTGCACCCTCTCCAATCTGGGATCCCTTGAGGGATGTCTGACTGCCTGTTTAGGCCCAATCCCAGTGGTGGGATCGGGCCTAAATGGGCAATCGGACAACCCTCTCACAATCCAGGACTGCTGCTAGCTCCCAACTGCTCACCTGCCTGCCTGCCTGATTGCCCCTAACCGCTTCTGCCTGCCAGCCTGATCACCCCCTAACCACTCCCCTGCCAGCCTGATTGGCACCTAACTGATCCCCTGTTGGCCTGATTGCCCCTACCTGCCCTCCCCTGCCGCCTGGTCACCCCCAACTGCCCTCCCCTGCTGGCCTGGTCACCCCTAACTGATCTCCCTTGCCAGCCTAGTCGCCCCTAACTGCACTCCCTTGCTGGCCTGGTCCTCTCCAATTGCCCACCTCTGCAGACCTGGTCCCCCCAACTGCCCTCCCCTGCAGGCCTGGTCACCTCCAACTGCCCTCCCCTGCTGGCCTGGTCTCCCCCAACTGCCCTCCCCTGCTGGACTAGTCTCCCCCAACTGCCCTCCCCTGCAGGCCTGGTTACCCCTAATTGGCCTCCCTTGCTGGCCTGGTCCCCTCCAACTGCCCTCTGCTGCAGACCTGGTTCCCCCCAACTGCCCTCCCCTGCAGACCTGGTCCCCCCAACAGCCCTCCCCTGCTGGCCTGGTCTTTCCCAACTGTCCTCCCCTGCAGGCCTGGTCACCCCTAACTGCCCTCCCCTGCTGGCCATCTTGTGGCGGCCATCTTGTGTTCACATGGGGGCAGCCATCTTGTGTGTTGGAGTGACGGTCAATTTGCATATTACTCTTTTATTAGATAGGATGTATGGCCAGATGAATACTAGAATTACCGGGGAGATCACTTTGTAAATTATATATTTGTCTAACTAGTGTGCTGTATACTTGAAAGTGATACAAAATAATATTGAATGTCAACAGTAATTGAAAAATAAAATAAATAAAATCAATGAGCACAAGATGGGTCATTTAAAAAGTAGTTCTGGAATAACTGGAAAGCTATGTGGCTTAAAAGTTAGCCCAAGTGTTAGGCCTTTACACTAAAATTAATTAAAGATGGAACAAAGATTTTTTTTTAAATTTCTTTATTGATTAAGGTATCACATATTTGTCCTCATCCCTTCATTCCCATCCCACACCCCTCCCCACGGATGCCCCCACCCCCCTGTTGTCCTTAACCATTGGTTAGGCTCGTATGCATGCACACAAGTCCTTAGGTTGATCTCTCCCCCCTACCCCCACCTTCCCCTACCCTCCCTCTGAGGCCCGACAGTCCAATCAATGCCTCCTTGTTTCTGGGTCTGTTCTTGTTCATCAGTCTATGTTGTTCATCATTTCCCCTAGATGAGCGAGATCATGTGTCACTAGAGATATACTTATAAGAACTGAATGTGAGACGAGCAATAATAGTTATGCTGACAGGCAAATGAATCAGTCTGTAGTGAGTTTCCCTCTGGACCAACAGTTCTTTTGAGACCCAATTTCAATGTCCACCAGTTCCTTATGTGTACATGTCGGCATGTACACATACATGACTTTTCAGTTCTGGATGGTGGACAAATAGTGGTAACGTAGGTCCGACTCCCTCTGGTTTGGTCTCGCCTGGACCCAGGGGCACGGCTTCACCCGGACTCAGGGGCGCGTGGCCTCACCCGGACCCGGGACCCAGCCTCACCTGGATCCAGGGGCACACGGCCTCACCTGGACCCAGGGGTGTGGGGCCTCACCCGGGCCCAGGACCCAGCCTCATCAGGATCCAGGGGCGCGTGGCCTCTCCTGGACCCAGGGGCGTGGTCTCACCCAGACCCGGGACCCAGCCTCGCCCGGATCCAGGGGCGCACGGCCTTACCTGGACCTGGGATCCAGCTTCACCCGGACCCAGGGGCGCGTGGCCTCACCCGGACTCAGGGGCGCGTGGCCTCTCCCGGCCCCGGGACCCAGCCTCACCCGGATCCCGGACCCAGCCTCACCCGGATCTAGGGGCGCACAGCCTCACCTGGACCAGGGATCCAGCTTCACCCGGACCCAGGGGGCGCGGCCTCGCCCAGACCCGGGGGTGTGTGGCCTCACCCGGACCCGGGACCCAGCCTCGCCTGGACCCAGGGGTGCACGGCCTCACCCGGACCCGGGATCCAGCTTCACCCGGACCCAGGGGCGCGTGGCCTCACCCGGACTCAGGGGCGCGTGGCCTCTCCCGGCCCCGGGACCCAGCCTCACCCGGATCCCGGACCCAGCCTCACCCGGATCCAGGAGCGCACAGCCTCACCCGGACCAGGGATCCAGCTTCACCTGGACCCAGGGGGGAGCGGCCTCGCCCAGACCCGGGGGCGTGTGGCCTCACCCGGACCCGGGATCCAGCCTCACCCGGACCCAGGGGTGCACGTCCTCACCCGGACCCGGGATCCAGTTTCACCCGGTCCCAGGGGCGCGTGGCCTCACCCGGACCAGGGATCCAGCCTCACCCGGACCCAGGGGCGCATGGCCTCACCCGGACCCGGGATCCAGCTTCACCCTGACCCCGGGGCGTGCAGCCTTGCCCGGACCTGGGGGCATACAGCCTCACCCGGACCTGGGACCCAGCCTCACCCGGATCCAGGGGCACATGGCCTCACCCGGACCCGGGATCCAGCTTTACCCGGACCCAAGGGCGCACGGCCTTGCCCGGACCCGGGGGCGCGCGGCCTCACCTGGACCCGGGTGGAACAAAGATTTAAGTGCATAATATAAAACCATTAAAATGCGAGAGGAATTCATGGGAGAATTAAGTAATAAGTCCTTAATATTCCACTCTTATCTTTCAGTTTGGTCTTTTGAAGTGTTCTACTTTTTATTTTTTTCCTAAAATATATTTTATTGATTTTTTACAGAGAGGAAGGGAGAGGGATAGAGAGTTAGAAACATTGATCAGCTGCCTCCTGCACACCTCCTACTGGGGATGTGCCGCAACTAAGGTACATGCCTTTGACTGGAATTGAACCAGGGACCTGTCAGTCCGCAGGCCGATGCTCTATCCACTGAGCCAAACTGGTTAGGGCTGAAGTGTTCTACTTTTTAAAAATAATTTTTATTTACAGCTGATGTACAATATTATATTACTTTGTGATGTACAACTGTGTGATTAGACATGTATATAACTTACAAAGTGATCACCCTGATAAATCTAGTACCCACCAGATACCATATATAATTATTACAATACTAGAGGCCTATTGCACGAAAATTTGTGCACTCGGGGTCGGGGGAGGTATGTCCCTCAGCCTGGCCTGTGCCCTCTTGCAGACCAGGTGTCCTCAGGGGATGTCCCTCTGCTGAAGGCGACCCACAGGCCGATCGGGGGACGGTGTGAGCTGGCAAGCAGCTGGCCCCGCCCCCCATCACCCTGCCGCCACTGCCAGTGGCCTCCCTCTGTGTGAGGCGACTGGTGGGCCGATCAGAGGCTGGCATCGGCCAGCGAGTGGCCGGCCCCACTCCCCCATTGCCTTGCTGCTGCCACCGGTGGTCTCCCTCTGCAGGAGACGACCCACAATCCGAACGAGGGACAGCGCTGGCCAGTGAGCGGCCGGCCCTGTCACCGGATTGCCCTTCCGCCACCACCAGTTGCCGCTGCCCCCCAGTCGCCGTCCTCTCCCTCTGCCCACTGGCACCCACCTTGGCTGGCTTGGTGCTGCCCACTCACTGGCCCTGCCCCCTGCTGACCAGTCATTCCACCGTTCGGTTTATTTGCATATTAGGCTTTTATTATATAGGATTATTGGCTATATTCCCTATGCTGTATTTTGCATCCCTATGACTATTTGTAACTACCAATCTGTACTTCTTAAACCCTTCACTTTTGTTTGTTAATCCTTACCTGAGGATATTTTTTCCATTGATTCCCAGAGAGAGTGGAAGGGAAGGGGGAGAGACAGGGGACAGAAACATGGAGTCAGAGATCCTAAACATCAATTGGTTGCCTCCTGCACACGCCCTGACTGGGCCCGGGGATTGAGCCTGCAACCAAGATACATGCCCTTGATTGGAATCAAACCTGAGGCCCTTCAGTCTGCGGGCTGACACTCTAACCATTAAGCAAACTGGCTAGGGCAATCCCTTCACTTTTTTTTCACATATTTCCCCACCCCTCCCATCTAACAGCCATCAAAATGTTTTCTGTATTTATGAGTCTATTTCAGGTCAGCTTGTTTGTTTATTTTGTTGGGGGTTTTTTTTTAGATTCCACAAATAAGTGAAATTATCTGGCATTTGTCTTTTTGTCTGATTTATTTCACTCAGTACAATACTCTGTAGATCCATTAATGTTGTTGCAGATGGCAAGATTTTATTCTTTTTTATGGCTGACTCATATTCCATTGTATATATGTACCACTTCTTTATACATTCATCTACTGATGGCACTTAGGTTGCTTCCATGCCTTGGCTATTGTAAACAATGCTGCAATGAACATAGGGATGTATGTATATATCTTTTCAATTTAGTGTTTTGGGTGAAATGGCTGTGTCCTTCTTTGTCTTTAGTTATAGGTTTTGTTTTAAGGTTTATTTTGTGGTATAAGTATTGCTACCCCAGCTTTTTTTCAGTTTGTTTGTTTCCATTTTCATGAAATATCTTTTTCCATACCTTTACTTTCAGTCCATTTGTGTCTTTTGATCTGAAGTGAGTCTCCCTTGGACAGCATATGTAAGGGTCTTGTTGTGTTATCCATATGTCTTTTAATTGGAGCACTTAATCCATTTGCATTTAAAGTAATTGTTGACATATATAGTTATTGCTACTTTATTATTCATATTTTGATCATCTTCTTCTTCTTAAAAAAGATCCTTCAACATTTCATGTAATCCTGGTCTGGTGGTGATGAACTCCTTTAGCTTTTTCTTATCTGTGAAGCTCTTTATCTGACCTTCAATTCTGAATGAGAGCTTTGCTGGGGAGAGTAATCTTGGTTGTAGGTCCTTGCTTTTCATCACTTTGCACATTTCTTGCCACTCCCGTCTGGCCTGCATAGTTTCTGTTGAGAAACCAGCTGACAGTCTTATGCGAGCTCCCTTGTAGGTAACTAACTGGTGCTTTTAAGATTTTTTTCTTTGTCTTTAATCTTTTGCATTATAATTATGATGTGTCTTGGTGTGGGCCTCTGTGGGTTCATCTTGTTTGGGACTCTGCACTTTCTGGACTTGTAAGTCTTTTCCTTTCACCAGGTTAGGAAAGTTTTTCATCATTATTTTTTCAAATAGGTTTTCAATTTCTTACTCTCTTTCTTTGCTGCACTCCCATCATGCAAATGTTGGTACTCTTGAAGTTATCCTAGACACTCCTTACATTGTCCTCATTTTTTGGCTTTTTTTTTTCTTTTTGCTGTTCTGATTGGGTGTTTTCTGCTACTAATCTTCCAAATCACAGATTTGATCCTATTCTCCACATACTCTACTGTTGATTCCCTGTAATGTATTCTTCATTTCAGTTATTGTATTTTTCATTTCTGACTGGTTCTTTTATGTTTTCTAGTTCTGTTTTTATGTTTCTCATCTCTTTGTTGAAGTTCTAAGTTCCTCTACTCTTCCCCTAATTTCATTGAACATCCTTATAACCAGTGTTTTGAACTCCGCATCTGGTAGATTGCTTGTCTCCATTTTGTTTAGTTCTTTTTCTGGAGTTTTGTTCTGTTCTTTCATTTGGGACATGCTTCTTTGTCTCCACCTTTTGGCTGAGTTCCTGCGTTTGTTTCTATGTATTAAGTAGAGCTGCTATATCTCCTGGGCTTGGTAGAGTGGCCTTATGTAATAGGTGTTCTAGAGGGTCCAGTGGTGTGGCCTCCCTGGTCACCTGAGCTGGGTGCTCCAGGTGCACCCTTGTGTGGGCTGTGTGCATCCTCCTGTGTTAGTTGACCCTTAATTGCTGTTGGTATGTTAATGGGAGGGATTTGCCCTTAGGCCGATCGGCTGTGAGAACTGGCTGGCTGTGTGTACTGGCCACTAGGAGGACTGGCCAGGACCATGTGGAGGATCTACTATGCAGGGGCCAACCCCACGGTGCAGGGCTCAGGTACCTGCCAAGTCCAGGCTTGAGTGTGTCACTTGTGGTGGTGTTTGATTGGTGCTTCAGCGAGCTCTGAGGCTGTCCATCAGGTACGCTAGCTCTGGAGTCACACAGCAAGTACATGCCAAGGTCAGCCACTACTTGTACACTTCCTGGGGCCTCCTGGCATGAGCCACAAAGCCATCTGAAGATGGCCGCTATTTATGCTGGGCTTGGTGGTGCCCAGGAGAGAGGCCAAGCTGTGAACCAAGGCTTGCTGTTGCTAGTATGGGGCCTGGCAAGAGGTATGGGTCACACTGAGCCAGAAGCTGTTTATATGGAAAAGCCACTGGAAAGGGCCTGGGTGGGTCTGAAAGTTGGGTGGGGTTTCAGGGAATCACCAGAGCAGGGAGAACAGTGTTAGCCAGGTTAAGGGTGTCTCAGATATAGTGCTCGCCAGCCTGCTCTGTTGGAGGAGGGCTCAGCACAGGAACAACGGCCTCGGCCAGCACTTCTGTCTGGGGAAAAGCTGCCCCTCCAGCTCTGGCCCTGATGCCAGACACTTCAGTCCTCCCCATGTGTCCCCGGTGCCTTTCCAGCTGCTGCCCCACTGCTGGAATTCTGAGCAAGTGAGCCTGTGTAAGTCTGTGCATGGGCCTTTAGCAGCACTCCGTCTCATTCAGCCACAATCCTTGCTAGTTTTTACAGGCAGAAGTTATGGGAACTTCTCTTCCCGGCACTGGAACTCTGGGCTGGGGGGCCTGGTGTGGGGCCGAGACTCCTCACTCTTCAGGGCGGAGCTCTGTAGCTGAGATATCCCTCCCCATTTTTAACCACCACACGTGGGTGTGGGACCAGCCTGTTTCACCTCTCAGCCCCTCCTACCAGACTCTATGTGTCTTCTTTATATCCTAAGTTATAGTACTTCTGTTCAGCTAGACCAGTGATGGGCAACCTTTTGAGCTTGGTGTGTCAAACTTCGCCAAAAAACTGAGCATAACTCGGGTAGTGTGTCACTTTGAAGAAAAAACATTATTTCGCAAATGTTTCATCCTCAGGAGCAGCAAATGTTTCATCCTCAGCATGCGGCCGCCTCAGCGGCCGCGTGTCATCAGAAATGGCTACACGTGTCAGTGCTGACACGCGTGTCATAGGTTCGCCATCACTGAGCTAGACGTTAGGTGGTTCTGAATGATGGTTGTTCTGTAATTTTGTTATAATTATGATGTGGTTATCATTTTGATGTGAAACAGTAATTTTAAAGTCTTACCCAAACCTTTTAAACTCTGTTGTATTTGATGTGATGGAGATTTCAGTTAGTTCCAATCTCTTGCTCATACAATGAATGCTGCAATGACTAACGTTGTAAAAATGTCATTTAAAAATAATTGTATTGAGGTATAATTTGCTACAAAATTCACTCATTTTAAGTGACCTCTCCTGTTCTTAGTAATTTTTATCAAATTTATCCACTTAAGAATATCTGGATTAAAAAAATTACAGCCCTAGCTGGTTTGGCTCAGTGGATAGAGTGTTGACCTTCGGACTCAATGGTCCCGGGTTTGATTCCAGTCAAGGGCACATGCTCAGGTTGCAGGCTCGATCCCCAGTGTGGGGCATGCAGGAGGCAGCCGATCAATGATCCTATCTCATCATTGATGTTTCTATCTCTCTCTCCCTCTTCCTTCCTCTCTGAAATCAATAAAAAAATATATTTTAAAAAAAAATTACAGTTGGTTCAGAAAACCAAATAATGCTTGGGCCCTGTTTTCCTGATTGAAACTTCTGATTGATTGAATCAGAACTTCTGATTGATTGATCTATTGGTTGATTGAGAAGCTAATATAGATCAGTGGTTCTTAACTAAGAGTGATTTTGCCCCTAAGGGGACACCTGCAATATCTGGAGATAATTTTGGTTGTCAAAATGGGGATACTGCTGACCTCTGGTGACTAGAGGCCAGGGAGGCTGCTAAAAACTCTACAAAGCACAGGACAGTACCCTCACCACAAAGAATTACCTAGACCAAATGTTGTTGTTTTAAAATCTTATGGTTGAAAGTATTACATATGTCCCCTTCTTTCCCCCATCTACCCCTTCCATCCCCCCCACTCTCCCACCCCCACCCCAGGCCCTCACCACCCCACTGTCTGCATCCATGGGTTATGCATTTATGTATACAAATAGACCAAAATGTTAATAGTGTGGATGCTGAGAAACATTTATATAGAAATAAGATTAATATTCAGCATTTCTCTTCTGAAAGGATGTAAAGATACACACAGCTTTCATATGTTTTAGGTCAAGAAAATTAGCACTAGCCCCTGTGTCTTTAGAAATGGGCCTCCACAATCAGCCCACACCCCACCCCTGGTCTTCATAGCTGCTTGGGGAAAGGAGACAGACTTGGCACAGTGGGGAGGGCAGGGAGTGCGAAGGCACTGCCTTGGAAATGATGTAGGACACAGCTCCTCGGAGTCCTGAGCTCAATTTCTCCTCAGTTGGTTTCCTTGAAGGTGGCTGTATTGGTCATCTTCCCGATCCTTGAGGGGCTAAAAGGACAGCATAGTCATAAGTACAATCCCCCCATCCTCATGAATTAGTAAGATGCATATGTATTGAGTGCTTTTTATGTGCAAGGCTTTGACATGTGTGATTTGTGGTCCTGGGGGCAGAAAGAGGACGAGCAGATGGAGGCTTTCCCGCTCGGTGTGTTCTTTGATTTTGCTCACTAGATCCTGACCTCAGCCTCTCTCAACCCTTCTCCTATTTCATCCTTTCCACCCAGAGGGATAACTATGCGATCATCTGGCATGTCCTAAGCAGTTTCTTATCTATCTAGCATCTTCCAAATAACTTGCCCCCACCCTCATTTCAAAATGTTAAACCACCACTAATTGTAGCAATGTTCCCTTACCTGGTAGAGCTGGTCATTGGACAACAGGGTCTGCTTGTCTGAAGCTGCACAAAAGATAAACAAAACACACACACACACACACACACACACACAGTAGAGAGGATGATAAATTGGGTTATAGTCACACAATGGAATACTAAATAACAGTAAGAATTAGTGAAATACACCTACGTACAAGAATATGAGTGGATGCCCGGCTGGTGTGGCTCAGTGGCTGAGCATCAACCTATGAACCAGAGGGTCATGGTTCGATTCTTAGTCAGGGCACATGCCCAGGTTGTGGGCTCCATCCCCAGTGGAGGGTGTGCAGGAGGCAGCCAATCAATGATTCTCTCTCATCATTGATGTTTCTGTCTCTCTCTCCCTCTCCCTTCCTCTCTGAAGTCAATAAAAAAAAAATCTATACTAATAAAAGGGCACTATGCTAATTAGGGCAGACATCTTCTGGACGTCCATCCAGACAAAGCCACAGCGGCTGTGAGGCCTGGGGCTCAGACCTTGCAGCCACCGTGGCCGGCAGTGGCAGCAGCAACGGGATGATGGGGGTGGCCTCCCGCAGAGGACATCCCCTGAGGGCTCCCAGACTGTGAGAGGGGGCAGGCCAGGCTGAGGGAACCCCCCAGTGCATGAATTTTCGTGCATCAGGCCTCTAGTATATATATAGAAGAATGTGAGTGGATATCACAAGCACATTATTGAGCAAAAGAAGTCACCATCGTAGTACTTACTGTATGAGTCCATTTACATAAGGCACAAAAACAGACAAAATTAATCAATGTTGTAAGTCTGCATAGTGCTCACTTTTGGGGATAGGGAGAGTCTGGAAGTGACCACAAGGGGGACTTCTAAGATGTTGGTAATATTCTTTCTTAACCTGGGTGCTGGATTCATGGGTGTGCTTACTTTGTTAAATCTTATTGAGCTGTTTGCTTGTGATTCATGCACTTTTCTGTATGTAGGTTTTACTTCAATAAAGAGTTTTTTAAAAACCACAGAGGATGAATGGGGGAGTTGGATCTTGAGACAGGTATATATGCCGTGAAAACACTATGCATCCCTTCTCCTGGCCACAGAGAGAGCCTCCCCAACAGGTACCAACCAATGCAGGCTCTTCTCTGGGGCTATTTTGGTTGGAAGAAAGCTGAGGGCCCCAGGTGGTCTCATATCTCATCTAAGAACATTCTTTTACCTCTTGATTGGCGAACTCCATCCTGTCCGGCAATGAAGTACACCCCAACAGCAAGGAAGAAAATGCTGAAGATCTCGGCGAAGACAAAGCCAGACACAGTGGATGCATTCAGCTCAATGCAGTTCTGACACACTGTGAGGAAAGGAGAGATGAGTCTACTTCAGGGTGTGAAAGTTGTTTTTCTGGATCTTTTGCTCCTGTCTACCAACAATAATGTCTTTGTCTAGCTAGGGCAACAGACTGCTCCCTCTATGGGTTGTATGGCAAGGGAATGGCCTGGGAAGATCCTTGGACTAAGAATGCAATGCTTCTTGATGTTCCTCTCTCTTCCCAAAGTCCTGGAGAAGCCCAGGTAGTCTTATGGCCGGGAACTATGTGAAACAGAAGAAAGACCAGATCCCCTTCTCTGTGCTCAGTTGCCTTCTACATCCTACTGCTGCTCACCTTGTCATCTCTTGTCTCCCCTCCCCACCCTAACTTACTTTATATAAATTGCTAACTGCTCCAATCCAGGGGGCCCACACAAAGGTAAACCAGTCTTTGGGGACTGGCTGTGTTTTACCAAGAAACTGGTGGAACCCTAGCTGGTTTGGCTCAGTGGATAGAGCGTTGGCCTGCAAACTGAAGCGTCCCGGGTTCAATTCTGGTCAAGGGCACATGCCTGGGTTGTGGGCTCGGTCCCCAGTAGGGGGCGTGCAGGAGGCAGTCATTTTCTCTCATTGATGTTTCTGTCTCTCTCTCCTGCTCCTTTCCTCTCTAAAATCAATAAAAATATATTAAAAAACAGAAGCTGGGGAACTGTCTTGTTATTTTCAACGAGAGGCAAGCTGAGATGAAGAAAACTGGATGTTTAGCATCCATTTTATCACTCTTCAGCATCTATTTTTCACTCATTCCATACAGGAAATCACCAACAGTAAGGACAGCTTAATTTCACAGCAAGCAAACCAAAGGGGTGTGTGTGTGTCACATACTTCTATAATACACTTGGAGTGATTGTGAATTGTTCTCTGATCCTTGACACCAATATGTCCCTTGAGGGTCCTTCAAACTACTTCCCAGGTTCCATGTTTTTTCATTTGTAGTAGTTATTTCCTTCCCATCTTTAAACCACTGGATATCTTTGTCTTTCAAGTTGCAAGTCAGAAGTACTGAACCATCTTCTTGATTGTCATCCACTGTTACCAAATGGTTTCCTGAAAAGGGAAAAGCCGTGGTCTGTTAAAGATCTTGCCTCTGACATTCTTTCCACCCAGGGTACAGAAGAAGACCATGTTACCGCAGTCTTCTCAAACATCAATTTGTACATGAAGCACATGGGGATATAGTTAGAACTTTGGGTTCTAAGTGAGTTGTTCTGGGGAGGGCTGTGACTCTGCAGCTCTCCCAGATGATGTCTACGCCATTGATTCATGGGTAACATTTTGAGTAGTGCCTACCTCCTCCAAGAATCAGACAATTAATTGACTGGCCACTGATTTGGTTGACAATGGAGAAGTTTGTTACTTGTCACTCATTATTTCATACAGAACTACTGTTTTAGGAAGGCATATTTCCATGAATTTCCTCAGAGTTTCAACAGAGAAAGAAGCCATTTTCCTACCTTGTTTTGACTGGACAATTGTACCTATAGGGACAGAAGAGAGACAGAGGGTCAGCTGGGCATGGAGTTATTCAGATGCCCTGTGGTATCATTTAGGTGGTCATTTGAGGCCAAAATGAAGAGAGATGCTAACCCACAGGAGTAAGGTATGTATACCTATGTCCCTGGATTGTTAACCTGAGCCACCAAATTGAATCCAGGGTGTTGTGCAATGAAGAATTTATCAGGTCGCTGTCATGAATTCCTGGGAGGAAGTTTCTAAACCCTTGGAATTTAAGGAGTGCTTTTGTTATTCTTGGTGTGCCCTTGGATCATAGGTGGGTTTACCAGTATAATGAATGAGATGATTCAGGAAAGGGTTGGTTAAGACCAACCATGTAATTAGAGAATTGAGACTTTGAGCTTTAGGAGGGGAGGGGCACTGGAGATTGAGTTTAGTCCCTGGCCAATTTTTCAATTAGTCATGCCTATGTAATGAAACCCCAAGAAAAACCTCAGTGGAGCTTCCTGGTTGGTGAACACATCAACGTGCCAGGAAGGGGATGTCTCCTGATTTCACAGGAGAGGTGCGGAGGCTCTGTGCTCAAGAACTTCCCAGATCCCACTCCACGTGTCTCTTCATGTAGCTGGTCCTGATTTCATTTTTTAGAATAGAACTGTAATAGTAAGTATAGTGTTTTCCTGAGTTCTATGAGTTGTTATAGCAAATTGATAGACCTGAGGGGGTTGGGGGGTGGGAACCCAGTTTGCCAGAAGTGTGGGTGTCCTGGAGATCCCTGAACTTGTGCTTGGCATTTAAAGTGAGGGCAGTCTTTCCCTAGCCAGCTTGGCTCAGTGGATAGAGTGTTGGCCTGCAGACCAAAGACTCCCGGGTTCGATCCGGTTAAGGGCACATACGTTGGTTATAGGCTCCTGCCCAGCCTGGGCCCAGGGCCCATGCAGGAAGCAACCAATTGATGTGTTTCTCTCACATCAGTGTTTCTGTTTTCCCCTCTCTTTTCTACTCTGTCTAAAAATCAATGGAAAATATCCTTGGATGAGAATTAACAACAACAAAACAAACTAATAACAACAACAACAACAAAAAAAGTGAGGGCAGTCTTGTTGGTGACTGTACTCTTAACTCCTGGGGTTTGATGTTCACTCTTAGCATCAGAATTGTATTGTAGCATAGGGAAGGGTGTCGTCTGCACAGGCTGGAACGCTGTCCCTTTAGCAGCTGAGGTCCTGGCAAGGAGTGAGTGTGCACGAGCTAGAGCCTTTCAGAGCTGAGTGACTGCTAAAACCTTCAGTTTTGATGACTTATTTCTTGTAGAAACCCTGGATGTCCTATGGGAGTTAGCTATTCAAGATCCCAAATCTGTTCAAAACCTAGAGTAGTAGAGTTGTATGGTGGAACTACTACAGAGAACTAGCACTGGCGTTCAATCCAATTGGATTCAATCCAAACATTTACTGGGCACTATTATGTTCCTGCCATGACTGAGCAGTGAGGAAGAAAAGGGTGGGGATATGAAGAACTAGTTGCTGTTTCCAAAGAGTTTACAATGAAGTGGAAAAAAATAAGCACATATGTAATTAATGTAATAAAGCATAAATGATCATTTAGTATTTATAAGAATACTCATGAAAGGGGATAGAATCTATTGATTTTTGCCCAAGGGTGAGTGACAGGAAAGCTTAACAGAGAAGAATTCACTAGACAGAGAAAGGCATTTTGGAAAGAAAGAATAGCTAAGCAAAGATACAGACTTGGAAAAGGACAAGAGAGGTAACATGGCTAGAGGGAAATAATGGGGCATGTATAAAAGTATGGTGGCCTGGATGCCATGGCTCAGTTCATAGGAGTGTCAACTTATGAACCAAGAGGTCACAGTTCGATTTCCGGTCAGGGCACATGCCCAGGTTTCGGGCTCGATCCCCAGTAGGAGATGTGTAGGAGGCAGCCATTCAATGATTCTCTCTCATCATTGATGTTTCTATCCCTCTCTTCCTTTCCATTCCTCTCTGAAATCAATAAAGATCTAATTAAAAAGAAGAAGTAAAAGAAAAAACAAAGTATGATGGAAGTAGTTGAAAGGAGTCAACTGCCTTAGGATGTTCCACAAGGCTGAACTCTTTGTGACTAGTACCCAGCACAGTGCCTGGAACATAACAAGAGCTTTATGTTAGTTGAATAGATGCATAGATGAATAAATGAGAACAAATTTAAAAATCAAGCAAACAGTTAAGCAGATTTCTCACTAGTTCTTCTCCCCAACCGCCTGCTCACTATGGGAGGGACAAAGAGGTCCCTTATTTTAACTCGGGTTCCATAGGAAAGAAGGTCTAACGGACTGCTAGCATCTTTTAATTTTGCTTATCTGAATCCTGCTTCCTTTGGGACATGAGAGCTCATGTAGTCAAGTTTCGTGGTTGGGTGCTGAGAGAATGAGCCCCGCGGAGCAAGAATTGTCCGAGTTCACGCAGCGTACTGGGGGCTGGGCGCAGGCTTCTGTTGCTCAGCCTGGTGATCTTTCTGCCTCACACGGGCTCTACGCATTGCCCTTCCACCTGCGTCATCCTTCTCCACTCCCCTCAGAAATAATTATAAACTCTCACTGTCCCCTTCATGACCCACTCAATCACCACCCAGCTCAGCGTCAGCAGGTGGCATTGCCTCCCTCTTAGTTTGTTGAGAACATAAATGCTGTCATGGCCTTTCTCCTGCAGCTTTCTTCTACAAGCCCACCTGTGGCTGAAGCCATCTGCACTTCCTCCCTTCTAGTCTAGAGGGTAAGGTTGCCTTTCCCTCTGTGCCATTGACCCCACTCTTGACCCCATCCTTTCAACATCAACTCCAGGACCTCTATTCACTGTCTTCTCCTTCAGCCTAGAAATATGCTCAAATTTCTTTCACACTCAAAAAATTTATTCTTAGACTCTGTTTTCCCCCTATTTACCACTTAAACTATCCTTCCTTTTCTTCCAAACTTCTTTAAAGAATAGTCTACGCTTTCTTATCTTTCTTATCTGCCCTTCCCCTTCAACTCATTTCCATTTGGCTTCTACTCACACTACCCCAAGGAAATAGTTCTAAATTATCCATGACCTTTATGTTGCCAAATCCCACAAACTTAAACATATAAATATATTTATATTAGTGGATCACTCTTTAAAATTTCATACTGTCAATGACAGTATGAAACTTTGGAAACTTTCTACTTCTTCAGTTTCCATAGTATTGGAATCATCTGATTGTTCCAGCTCTTTGATCATTCCCTTATCTCTTTCCAGAGATATTTTTTCTTAAATACCCCTTAAAGGTTGGTATCCTCACATTTCTATCCTCAGCCCCCTCGTCCTCACATCTAACACAGTACTTGGGTGATTCCAACAACTTTCACGGGTTAGCTTTCCCCATTGTGTGGAGAACCATCTGCAGTCCAGAATGTAGGCATGGCCCAGTCCATCCACTTCCCATTGGATATTTACAACTAATATTCACACAGGCCTCTTTTATTGTACCTAACATTCAATCTGGAAACACTGAAACTTATTCATATAATTAGTTTATGAGTTCTTTAGGCAGAATGAATTTTTTTTTTTTACAGAAAAGAAGGGAGAGAGAGAGAGAGGGAAGGAGGGAGAAAGAGAGAAGAAGGGAGAGATTAATCAGTTGCCGCTGGCATGCGACCCGACTGGGGATTAAATCCCACAACCTAGGTATGTGCCCTGACTAGGAATTGAACCCACCACCTTTTGGCGTATGGGATGGTGCTCTAAGCAACTGAACCACACCGGCCAGGGCAGGGCAGAGGTTTCATTTACATTTATATCTTCCTAGTCTCTTACATAATAGGACCTCACCCATACTGGTTGACCAGATGATGGACTGACCAACTGAGTGAGTGTTTTACAGGTCTCCTTCTAACCCCAGCGCTAGTTTAAAAACACATACCGTTTCTTTTCAGGTTCCTGGCCTGTGCCCTTTTGGGCTACATTCAAACCTAAGATGGTGACATCCGGGTTTTCTCTCTAGATAGCTAAGTTCTCTGATGATCCCTCAGGAGATGGAGACCCCATCTCTCTCATGGGACACTGCTTCCCTCTGACAGAGAATAGTAAGAGGCTTTATTTTTGCTCTGCTTTCTCTGAACTCCAAGGTGATAGCTGAGGTAGGCTCAAGGTCATGGATCCCAATATTCTTGTCCCATACTGATGGCCTGAGTCTCTCTTCAGGCTGCCAGGCCCCCTAAGCTGCCCTTACCTTGAAGAAGAGAGATTGCCAGGATGAGGCCGGCCAGACGCTTCCCCTGCTCCATGTCGGTCTCTGTCCTTCTCCCACAGAAGCACTGAGCAACCTCTAGCAGCCAGCCAGCCTGCGCAGAACTCGCCTGGCTCCACCCAGTACCCTTCAGGCTGGGGCCCCTGCGAGAAGGCAGGAACCCAGAGCCTCCGCCCTCAGCTTCAAGTGTGGTCAGCTGGGGCTCAGCAGGCTGCAGGTGCAGAGTGAAGGGTGGGAGGTGGCGTGGCGGGAGAGCTGGATTCCCATTGCAGAGACTCTGGCTTGCACAGAGAACAGTCTTGGGTGCTGGATAGTCAATGGCCTGGGCCCCTGTCTTCACGAGGGAGATAAACATTGCTGACACTCTTTGTTGCTGGTATCTTAGCCAGTTGTTGCTTGTTGCTAGTTGTTGCTGGAACTAACGAATAAAGGTAGGAACTCTTGGGTGCTCAGGGCTGGAGCTCTGACAAGAGAGCCACTTCACTCCAGGTCCTCATTCAGGAATTTTTTACTGTCCTTTTGAGAGGAGATCATCAAAGAGGTATCTGCTTGGAAGGAAATAGACAGGACAATTCCAATAAGACAGGCCATGCATTGCCAAGGACCAGGGACTGAGTGGAGTTTCAGAGATCTCAGGCCCTATCTCTCCCAGCCAGTCAGTCAGGGAGCCAATAAAAATGGATGTAACTCTCGTCATGTGCCAGGCACAAGCCAGGTACTGGAAACACAGAAATGAGTGAGATGTACATGATCTCTGCCCTCAGGTAAGTTATAGTTCAATGACTACAGTGTAGTTTCAGAGCCCCATAGGCCATGGGGGGAGGGGAGGGGCAGGAAGTACATTTGTCTTCTGGGAAGGCTCAGCTCTGTCTACAAGTCAATCGTATTGTTATTAATAACTAGTTCTTACTGAACACATATGATGTATCCAGTATCATGCAAACATGTTGTTCAAATCCTTATTGCAAATGAAAAATACATTAGAGCGCATCAACAGCCGATTAGAAGAAATAGATACTGTATTTTCCGGTGTATAAGACGACTTTTTAACTGAGGAAAATCTTCTCAAAAGTCGGGGGTCGTCTTATATGCTGGGTGTCATCTTATAGGGCAGGTATATCCCAAACTCTATATTTTAACTGGAAAAGTTGGGGGTCGTCTTATACGCCCAGTCGTCTTATATGCCGGAAAATACGGTAATTGAATCAATGATTTGGGAGATAAGGTAGCAGAGCCTGGCTGATATGTCTTAGTTGGTTGAGCATTGTCCCATGTATCAAGAGGTCACTGGTTTGATTCCTGGTCAGGGCACATGCCCAAGTTGAGGGTTCAATCCCTAGGGAGCATGCAGGAGGAAGCCAGTCCATGTTTCTCTCTCATCGATGCTTCTATGTCTCTCTCCCTCTCCCTTTCTCTCTTGAAAAAAAAAGAAAAATCAATAAAAACTTATTAAAATAAAAAAGGCAGTGGAAAACACCCAATCAGAACAGCAAAAAGGAAAAAAAAAGGAAATAGTTTAAGGAATCTCTGGGACAACATAAAGTGTAACAACGTTCACGTTATAGGGGTAGCAGAAGAAGAAGAGAAAGGGATTAAAAATCTATTTAAGAAATAATGATGGCCATAGCCTGTTTGCTCAGTGGTTAGAACATTGGCCTGAAAACTGAAGGTCATGGGTTCAATTCCAGTCAAGGGCACATATTCTGTTTGTAGGCCTTAGTTGGGGCATATGCAGGAGGCAATCAATTGATGTGTCTCTTTCACATTGATGTTTCTCTCTCTCTGCCTCTCCCTCTTCCTTCCACTCTCTCTAAAAATCAATGGAAAAAAATATCCTCAGATGAACATTAACAAAGAAAAAAAAAAGAAATAATGATGAAAAACTTCCCTAACCTGTGGAAGAAAATAGACATACAAGTGCATGAAGTGCAGAGAGTCCCGAACAAGATGAACCGAAAGAGGCCCACACCCAAACACATCATAATTAAAACAACAAAGGTTAAAGACAAAGACATAATCTAAAAAACAGCAAGAGAAAAGCAGTTAGTTACCTACAAGGGAGCGCCCATAAGACTGCCAGCTAATTTCTCAACAGAAACTTAGCAGGGTGAGGGATTGGCAAGAAATATTCAAAGTGATGAAAAGCAAGGATCTGCCCAGCAAGGTTATTATTTAGAATCAAAATTCAGATAAAGAACTTCTGCCGGCCTTATAGATTCTGCTGACCCGGAGCCACTCGTGCCAGCCATGGGAACCCCACTGTGTCTTTCGACATCACTGTGAGTGGGAGTCCTTGGGTCACGTCTCCTTCGAGCTGTTTGAAGACAAAGTTCCAAAGACAGCAGACAACTCTCGTGCTCTGAGCACTGGGGAGAAAGGATCTGGTTATTAAGGTTCCTGCTTGCACAGAATTATTCCAGGATTTATGTGCCAGGTGGTGACCTCACACGCCATGATGGCACAGGTGGCAAGTCCATCCATGGGGAGAAATGTGAGGATGAGAATTTCATCCTGAGGCATATGGGTCCTGGCATCTTGCCCATGGCAAATGCTGGACCCAACACAAACGGTGCCCAGTTTTCCTCTGCACTGCCAAGCCGGAGTGGGTGGATGGCCACCATGTGGTCTTTGGTCAGCATGGATATTGTGGCAGCCATGAGCGCTTTAGGTTCGGGAATGGCAAGATCAGTAAGACGATCACCATTGCTGACTGTGGACAACTTTAATAAATTTGACTTGTGTGTTTTCTTTAAAAAAAAAAAATTGTTTATTGATTTCAGAGAGGAAGGGCGAGGGAGGGTGAGAAACATCAATGATGAGAGAGAATCATTGATTGGCTGCCTCCTGCACACCCCACACTAGGGATCAAGCCCACAACCCAGGCATGTGCCCTTGGTCGGAATCGAACCCGGGACACTTCAGTCCGCAGGCTGACGCTCTACTCACTGAGCCAAACTGGCTAGGGCATTGTGTGTTTTCTTTAAAATATATTTGTATTGATTTCAGAGAGGAAAGGAGAGGGAGAGAGAGAGATAGAAACATCAATGATGAGAGAGAATCATTGATCGGCTATCTCCTGCACGCCCTCCATGGGGGACAGAGCCTGCAATCCAGGCATGTACCCTTCTCCAGAATCGAACCCCAGACTCTTCAGTCCATAGGCCAACGCTCTATCCACTGAGCCAAACTAGCTGGGGGATGACTTGTGTTTTATCTTAACTACTGGACCATTCCTTCTGTATCTCAGAAGAGCATCCCTTCACTCCATCTGCTTGGAATGTCCTGTAATCTTCATGCTCTCACCACAGTTCATTGGGTTCCATATTTCCTTACCCTCTCTAAGTATAGCTGGATTGCAGAGTTAACTTTATGATTATGAAACAGAAACTAAACAACAATATAACTTTCCAGATAAGAAAAAGCTGAAGAAGTTTATCACCACTAAACCAGTATTACAAGAAATGTTAAAGGATCTTCTTTAAAAAGAAGTAGGAAAAATAAAAAAAGGAAAAAAAAGGGGAAAAAATAAAAAGAAGTAGGAAAAATATGAATAAGAAAATATTGCAAAGAAAAAATGTCTCACTGACAGAGACATACACATAATATAGTCAGTGGATCGACCAACACTAAAGCAAGTTACAAAGATTAAAAGGCAAAAGTGGAAGGTCAACCCTGGCTGGTGTGGCTCAGTGGATAGAGCGTCCGCCTGCAGACTGAAGGGTCCCGGGTTCGATTCTGGTCAAAGGCACATGCCCAGGTTGTGGGATCAATCCCCTATAGGGGGCGTGCAGGAGGTAGCTGATCAATGATTCTCTCTCATCATTGATGTTTCTATCTCTCTCTCTCCCTTCCTCTCTGAAATAAATAAAAATATTTTAAAAAGTGGGAAGATCATGTGTAATTACAACAGTAAATTAAAGGATACATACAAACACACAAAGAAAAACTGGTAACGTCATAAATATGGAGGGGGCGAGTAAAAATGATAGTGATTTTAAGAGTCTCATGCTCTACCGACTGAGCTAGCCGGGCGCGGTAGTGATAGTGATTTTAGAAAGTGTTTGAACTTAAGAGACCATCCACTTAACATGGACTGCTGTAAGCATGGCTTGGTATGTACGAAACACATGGAAACCATAAACTGAAAAATCTACAAGAGATACACAGGAAACAAGAGGTAAGAATCCAGATACAACACTACAGGAAGTCAACAACATGCAAGAGGCCTGGGGTGGGGGGCAGGGCAGGCTAGAAGAGGTCAGTGGGGAGAAAATGGGGGCATATGTAATACTTTCAACAATAAAGATAAAAAATATACAAGAGAAGGGAACAAGAGAATAGGAAAGGAACAGAGAACTACAAAAGCAGTCAGAAAACAACGAATAAGATGGCAATAACTGCTTACCACGGAAAAGAATGAAATCTTACTATTTACCACATGGATGGACCTCGAGGGTACTGTTCTGGGTGCAGTGAGTCAGACTGAGGAGGAACAGGGCCACATGGTTTCACTTATATGTGGACTCTCAAAAGCAGAATACACAGGCCTGACCAGCGAGCCACAGTTGGTTGGAGCGTTGTCCTTGCACTGGAAGGCTTCGGGTTCGATTCCCGGTCAGAACACATACCTAGGCTGTGGGTTTGATCCCTGGTCGGGTGCATAAGGGAGGCAACTGATGATGTATATCTCTCATATCGATGTCTCTCTCTCTCTCTCTCTCTCTCTCTCTCTCTCTCTCTCTCTCTCTCTCTCCCCTCCTCCCTCTCTAAAAGCAATAAAAAAGTAGAAAAACAAACTCATAGATACAGAAACAAATTGATGATTGTCAGATGGGAGAAGGGTTGGGAGGCTGGATGAGAAAAGTACAGGGATTAAGAATACAAATTGAGCCTGGCCCGCATGGCTCAGTAGTTGAGCGTCGACCTATGAACCAGGAGGTCATGGTTCAATTCCTGGCCTGGGCACATGCCCAGGTTGAGGGCTTGATCCCCAGTGTGGGGTGTGCAGGAGGCAGCCGATCAATAATTCTCTCTCATCATCTATCTCTCTCTCCTTCTCCCTTCCTCTCTGAAATCAATAAAAATATATTTTAAAATAAGTACAAGTTGGTAGTTACAAAATAGTCACAGGGATGTAAAGTACAGCATAGGGAATATAATCAATACTATTGCAATAACTGTGCCAGGTGGGTGCAAGGCACACCAGGGTAGGGTCACTTGGTAAGTTATATACACATCTAGCCACTCTTCTGTGCACCTGCAGCTGGTACAGCGCTGAATGCCACTTGAAACTAAAAATGAAAAAGAAGCAGGGAGCCAAACCAAGCCTTATCGTGGTACCGAGGGCATTAGACGGAAAATTCCACGACTGGCCCGGCCCAGCGGGAGGCAGGATTGGAGCTGGGATTGGAGTGTCTGGCGGGGCTCCGAAGCCCACCCTCCTGCTGGTAAGAACACACGGTTTGCTGCCCCAAGCTGCTCAGAGAAGACCACGGCAGGGTCCCGCGAAAGACCAGGCGTGGGGAACTTAGCGAGGCGGGCGGGGCGCACAGCTCTCCTCGTTTTGAGAGGTGGCAGTTTTAGGTGGTGCATACATGTAGTTTGTTGTTCACAGGAACTCTCAAGTTCTCGTTTTTCATCAGTGACCCAGGAAAGGACCGTCCTCAATCTCCTTCTGCCTCCCAAAAATCAGGCAACCTTCCCCACATTCTCTGCTCCCCCTTTCACTCCACCCCTACGCTTCCTGTTCAGAGACAGCAACTCGCACCTGCTTCCTTCCCACCCACCGGAAGCGGCACACCCCACAATCCCCCATCCTCAAGGCAGAGAGCAGAGAAACAGGCCTTCTGGTGCCTCCCCACCCTCCCCTCTGTCCGGTCTGCGAGTCAGCTGGGGAGGCCGCTCTCCCCGCGGCCGGCAGCCCTGTGACCCTGTGACCGGCTCTAGCTCCTGCGTGGATTCTGTTGGAAGATGGAGCGCAGCAGGTTTCTGGCTGGCCTGACGCTGGCCACCCTTCTCTCCCACGGTAAGGCTTCTCCAGCGGCGTGGCAGCACCTGGGAGAAGAGACCGAGAGGGACATTGCCACCTGGAGCGAGACCCCTTGGAGGTCCTGGGCACCGGCTCTGTCATTCGGCAGGGCTGTCCAGGAGGGAGTGCTGGGGTGGAGCACCGGGTCCGGGAAATGGGCTCGTGGCTTTGACAGGCTCCAGTGAAGGGTTCATCTTGGCCTTGAGTGTTTCTCCGAAGGCCCCAGGCCAGAGCTCTGTAGGAAGTGGGGTGTGTGTGCCTGAGCCGAGGGCTGACAATGGCAGTTCCTCTAGGGTAGCCGGCCTCTGGGATCCAGGCCTCTCATGGTCCAGCACACAGGGGAATGCTTGAAGAGAAACGCTCACTTTAGGCTGAGCAGAAGGGAGGGCAGATTTGGGGAAAGAGAGTGACCAACTCATCTCTGTTGGCCTGGTTCCTGTTCCAGGAACCCCTTCAGTCCCAGGGGACCTGGGATGAATGGTGACCAAGGAGTTAGGTGCTTTGGGACACCCAGCATTTTCAGTGGAAACATCCCCAAGCAGGACATGCGTGTGGGATATGAAGAACCTGATGTACCTCTCTCCCTGAGTGCACACATGTGTTCTTGACCTGCTTTGGAGGCACTGGGGTTTTCTAGACGGTGCTCTTGTATCCAAACTGGTAACTGAGTGTACCCTCAGGGAGAAGGTAGCGCCCATGTTCCCTGGGATTGGAGGGACAGATGCCAGTGCCTCTGTGGACTGCGAGCTGCTCTCGCCAAGCCACGCAGTGGGTCTAGAAGGTGCTGGGCATGCCCCTAGCCCTAGCTCCCCACAGGACTTGCCTTGTGTGGAGCCCCGAGAAGAGATTTGCTACATTTCCCTTACTGTCCTTCTCCCCTTCAGCAAGGGCAGAACAACTAAAACTCTCTACATGGGATTCGCCCTAGGTTCCCTGCTGGGAATTACCATGGGCTGGTAATTCATACCAGCTTCTCTCACCCCCACCATCTCTCTACTGTTGTGGGGGTGAGGAAAAGGGGGAGAAGCTGGAGGGGGAGTGTTGTAGGGGGGCTGGGAAGCAGAAGTGGACGCTTTCCGAGAGGGAAGAGGCAGACATCTCCAAGCAAGGAGCCTCTGCCTGTTCATGCCTCTGGGTGCTTTCGCAGGCTCTGCTCCCTCCTGCTTCTCTTTATCTTCGTTGGAATTGATCGCTATTGTGGAAAGTATTGCAGATGTTACCTCCCTCCCTAGGCCTTCACCACCCCAGTGTCTGTGTCCGTAGGTGATGCATATGAGTTCTTTAGTAAATCTCTCCCTATGCCCCTTCCCTCTGAGATTCGTCAGTCTGCTCCCCTCCTACTTCGAATCAGTGGTCTGGATTCATTTCCAGGAAGGCCCTTAGATGAACCCGTTTCTATGGTTCCTCCTTTGCTCTTTGTCCATCGGGGCCTACCCTCGGCGTGGACCACATCCTGTGTCCTTCCTGGCCCCTGAAGTTCATGGGCAGCCTCCTGAAGCCTTTCTCTTGTGACTTCTCTCGGCAAGAAACCATAAACTAGACTTGAAAAGTGGTCTTTCTTAAGTATGAGCCTCAGCAGAACAAGGGGTCTGGGCAGAGCAAAGAGGTGGCTCCAATCACAGTACTTTCCCCCTTAGTGAGCCCCTTCCTGGAATTCGTGGAGGAACTTGAGGACAAAGTGTTTTTGAATTGCACCGGCAACATCACGTGGCTAGAGGGAACAATGGGGAACCTGTTACCGGACAATCAGACTCTGGACTTGGGAAAACGCGTCCTGGACCCTCGGGGAGCGTACATGTGCAGTGGGGCGCAGGAAACAGGCGTCTCATACACCCTGCAAGTATATTATCGAAGTGCGTGCCCCTTGAACCTTTGGGTTGGCATGGAGGGGGCCTCTGGATGAGAGACCTTCCTAGCTGTGGGCTGTAGTGGGCCAATCTGTTTCTAAACAAACCGGTTCCTCTTATGATGGAACGAGCCAGACTCTTGGGCCCTCAGAGCTGGAGAGAACTTAGCTAAGGAGGAAGGAGCGGTAGGAGCCTGTGACCCCAGCAGCAGGGGCCTTGTTGGGAGAGCGGTTTGGCCTTTGCCTGTTTAATTTCCTGTAAAGCTGAGATTACTTGTGGGCCCTCCTCAGGGATGCGTTGGGAGGAAGAGTAGAGGTGGATATAGCAAGGCCACCAGCAGGACTTTCTCCAAGGATCTTAAGTTCAGGGCTTGCCTGGAGAGAGCCTGGGGCTGCCCCAGGAGGCAGAGGTGGCTTCCCGGTCTTGAAAGGGCCCCAACCTCTCCTCTTGCCTCTCCCCACAGTGTGCCAGAACTGCGTGGAGCTGGACCCCGCCACCCTGGCCGGCATCATTGTCACCGATGTCCTCGCCACCCTGCTCCTTGCTTTGGGAGTCTACTGCTTTGCTGGACACGAGACTGGAAGGCTCTCCAGGGGTAAGTGGGAGGGACAGAGAGTGTGTGTGTTGTGGGTGTGCACCTGCTAAGCATTGGGGCTGGAGTGGGTTGTGACTCACCTGGGAATCACTCTCCTAAGGATTTTTACAGCTGGTTATTGAAGGACGTGGGTGCCCACGTTGCTCACGCAGACTTGCGAGGCTGTGACCGCCTGCAGCTCCCCAGCAGTGTCCATAGGGTCTCACATCTCCTCCCCCAGGCCCTTTCTAATACGCTTTCCTGGCTCTTCTAGCTGCTGACACTCAAGCTTTACTGAGGAACGACCAGCTCTACCAGGTGAGCCCTGGTGAGAGAGATGGGATGGGAGGAGGGGGAGTGGTGATGCAGAAGCTGACAGTAGGGGTTACGTGCATGGTCCTAGTAGGGAGTTTGCTGGGGGTGGGGTTTGGAAAGGCCAGGCACCAGCTCTCAGCAGCCGACTGGGGCCCCCTGGGGGAGCCCTGCCCCTGCCCCTTCTCCTCTCTTAGCCCCTCAGAGACCGGAACAATGCTCAGTACAGTCACCTTGGTGAGAGCTGGCCTCGGAACAGGTGAACCTGAGACTGATGGAGCACCAGCTGCCGACCGTCCCTTCTCCTCCTGCTCAGCCAATAAAGATGTCTTCTTGCATGTGGCAGGCTCCTGCACTTTTCAAAGCTCCGGGGCCAGGCCAGGAGCCTTCCTGACTTGGCAGGGTCCTTGCCCTCCTGCCCACGTGTGTTCTCCCTTCATCGCTTCCCTGCCTCTGGCCTCCATGAACCGGGTGATGGGCAATCTCTCATTACAACTTGGCTCACGGTGCTTCTGACATGGTGGGCTCCTGGGGGCAGGGCCTGCCCACCACACTCCCTGGCTACGTGCTGCCTCCAGGCAGCCCCAGCACAGCACTTCCTGAGCTTTGGTCCCCTCACCACAGCTGAGGCGGCTGCTGGTTCGGGGACCCAGCCACACACAAGTTTCCATGACATCACGAGCGCAGATGGCAGAGACTTCAAGGGCCCTGGGACTCACTTCATGTGTGTGGGATGTCCCTCTTCTGCTGAGGGACTGGCCTCGGTGTTATGAGCTCTGTGAAGCCATTAGCTGTGAGGAGGTCTCAGCCCCGGCCCCTCAGTACCACTTACATTCCTCCCCCAGAACCTGCCCTGCCCCTACCTGCATGCACGATAAACTGGCAGCAGAAACCCTTCATCAGTTAAAACACATCATCCCTCTCCACTCAGTTGCAAAACTGGAGCTTGAGACTGGGTGGGGGTTTAGGATGTTTTCTTTTTTGTTGTGGTTGTTGATCCTCAGTTGAGGATGTTTTCCCATTGATATTTAGAGAGAGTGAAAGAGAGGGGGAGAGACAGAGAGAGAAACATCAGTGTGAGAGAGACACATCAATTGGTTGCCTCCTGCACGTGTACTGACCAGGGCCAGGGATCGAGTCTACAACCTAGGTACATGCCCTTGACCGGAACTGAACCCAGGACCCTTCAGTCCGCAGGCTGATGCGCCATCCACTGAGCCAAACCAGCCAGGGCTAGGATGTTTTCAATAGATGTCCGCTTCAGCCCTACTTGGTTTGGCTCAGTGGATAGAGCATGAATAGAACCCAGGGTCCTGGGTTCGATTCCTGTCAAGGGCACATGCCTGTGTTGTGGGCTTGATCTGCAGGAGGCAGCTGATCAATGAGTCTCTCTCATCATTGATGTTTCTATCTCTCTCTCCCTCTCTCTTCCTCTCTGAAATCAATTATATATATATTATATCCTCTTCAGCTGGTGGGTTAATGGTGGTTCTGAAACCTTGGGAGCCTAAGGGACTTATTGCGAATATAGACACTTGGGCCCAGCCAGTGTGACTCAGTGGTTGAATGTCGACTTATGAACCAGGAGGTCATGGTTCGATTCCCCATCAGCACATGTTTGATCCTCAGTAGTGGGTGTGCAGGAAGCAGCCAATAGAAGATTCTCTCTCATCATTGATATTTCTCTCTCTTTCTCCCTTTCCCTTTCCCTTTGAAATCAATAAAAACATTTTTTTAAAAAGAATATAGACCCATGGACCCCATGCCAGGCATGCAGTCCGCAAGTGATTCTGAAACAACCCCAATTCGGAGAGCCTCCGGTTTAGAGGAAGAACTGAGACCACTTACTCTCTTGTATTCTTTATGCCTATCCTGCCCATGATAGGCGGAACTCTCCTCTTGTTCTCCGAGTAAGAGGAATTGAACAGACTTTAGGACAGTTTAATGAGCGTGTGCATTTTATAGACCAGGATTCCCCCCAAAGAAAAGAATTAGCACTCACATAGCCAGATTTGGATGAGTCTCACTTTCCTGGCTCTCCTAGCTACTGACTCTCAAGCTCTGTGGAGGAACGACCAGCTCTATCAGGTGAGCCCCGAAGAGAGAGATGGGGATGGGAGGAGGGGTGTTCTGCCCACTGTATTTCAAGACATACACAGACCCTGATTTTGGTAGACAGAGTGAACGTCCCATTTACAACACATGCTACACTCATAGATTTATTCTGACCCTGCGCATTCCTCCTCACCCTAGATCCGACTTCACCTTGGGCCACCCTTCCCCAGCTTGCATTGCCCCAGTGCTTGTGTCCACACACGTCCTTTTACCTTTATTCCTCACACACTGTTATGCCCCGTGTATTTCTCACAGTGCTCCACCCTGTCTGCACCTGGGATTTCCTGAGGAGCTTTAAAGGGTATGGTGTCTGGGTGATTCCACCCCAGATATTCTAATTTTTTTCAAATTTATTTTTATTGCCCTAGCCGGTGTGGCTCAGTGGATAGAGTGTCAGCCTGCAGACTGAAGGGTCCCCAGTTTGATTCCGGTCAAGGGCATATGCCAGGGTTGCAGGCTCGATCATTGATGTTTCTATCTCTCTCTCTCTCCCTCTCCCTTCCTCTCTGAAATCAATAAAAATATATTAAAAAATTTTATTTTTATTGATATCAGAGAGGGGGAGAGAGAGAAAGAGAGAGAGAGAGAGCGCGCGCGCACGAGAGAGAGAGTCATTGGTCTGGGGCATTCGGACTTAAGGTGATTTTAGTGGGCAGCCAGGGTGAGAGCACTGCCCGCCGCCTGAACACTTCCGGAACCTTGCGTCCCTTTTGGCCCTCCGTGTGTGCCTTGGAAAAGCAGATTTACTGAGGTGGGCGGACTGAATGTATTTAAATGGTGAGGCTTGGTGAGTTTTGGCACAGACACACGCTTGTGAAACGTGGCTGCAGTCAAGGTAATGACCATCTCCCGTCCCCGGCAGCCTCCCTGTGCTCCTGTGCGGGCGTCCCAGCCTCCTCCTCTCCACACCCCAGGCCGCCGCTGACCTGCTTGCGGTCATTGCAGGCTGGTGTGCGTTTCCCACAGGTGACATAGATGAAATACTGTGTGACAGTGCTCCTTTCGGTCTGGCCTCTAATACTCAGAGTGATGACTTGGAGATTCACGCCTCTTGTTGCCTCCATCACGCTTCGGCCTTGTTTATGCTCAGCAGCGTTCCCCTGTGCGGTCGTGCATGGCGGCTTGCCTGTTCAACGGTTACTAGTCTTTTGGGTTGTTTCCTGGTTTGGGCTATTACACATAAAGCTGCTGTGAACATTTACATATATGTCATTGTGTGGACCTGTGCTTTTGTTTCTATTGGATAAATACCCAGAGGGTGTATGGCTGGGATACACTTAAAAAAAATTTGTATTGATTTCAGAGAGGAAGGGAGAGAGAGAGAGATAGAAACATCAAAGATGAGAGAGAATCATCGACCGGCTGGCTGCCTTCTACATGCCCTACACTGGGGATTGAGTCCGAAACCCGGGCATGTGCCCTGACCGGGAATTGAACCATGACTTCCTATTTTATAGGTTGATGCTCAACCACTGAGCCACACCGGTCAGGCTGGGATAAATTTTTAAAGAAAGCAGTAAGACTATTCTAGTTCCTTTGCACTCCCATACAAATTGGCTTCTCAAATTCTGACTACAAAGTGCCTGTTGGGATTTTGATTATGATTGCATTGAATTTATAGACAATTTAGGAAGAATTGACATCTTAATGATATTGAGTCATCCAATCCATGAACATGTCTTGTCAGATTTATCCTTAAAGGATTTTATATTTTTTGATGTTAATGTATATGGTATTTTAAACATTTAAATGTCCAGTTGTTTATTGGTGTATATAGAAATACAGTTGCTTTTGGTATATTGACCTTGTACCCTGAACACTTCTTCAACCCAATTACTAATTCTAGTAGCTTTTTGTGGACCCCGACTAGATGTCCTACAGAGATGACCATGCTGCTTGTTAATAAGACAGTTTAACTTCCCATGTCCACCGCGGATGTGTTTCATTTCAGCTCTGTGCACGGAATCAGCCGCCTGTACAGTGCTGCGTGGAAGTGGAGAGAGGGCATTCTTGCCTTATTTGTGATCTTACAGGGAAAGCGTTGTCTTCATCGTTAAGTATGAGGTTGGCTGTAGGTTTTTCTTAGATGCCCTTTGACAAGTTGAGAACATTCCCTTCTCTTTCTAGTTTGTTGAGAATTTTTAGTGAAAATAGTTGTATTGTCAAGTGCTTCTTCGGCATCCATTGAGATGTTTATATGGTTTTACTTTACTGAAAAAGTAAGACCATATAAATTATAAATTACATCGGTGGCATGATCTGTTAAACCAACTCTGCATTCCTGAAGTAAACTGTACTTGATCACTGTGATTTTTTTTGATATATTATTAGATTAAATTTACCAAAATTTTGTGAAAAAACTTGCATTTATTCATAAGGAATATTGGTTTTCAGTTTTCTTGTAATGTTTTTGTCTGGTTTTGGCATAAGGGTATATTAGTCAGGGCTCTCCACAGAAATAGAACATATATATATCCTATTAGAGAGAGAGAGAGAGAAAGAGAGAGAGAGAGATGAAAGAGAGAGAGATTTATTTTAAGGAGTTGGCTCATGCAAGTGTGAAGGCTGACAAGTCCAAAATCTACAGGTGGTCGGGCAGGTGGGCAGGCTGGAGACAGGGAACAGCTGATGTGGCATCTTGGGTCTAAAGGCAGTCTAGAGACAGAGAGAGTTCCCTTTTCCTCAGAGGACCTCAGTCTGTTTTTTTTCTTAAGGCCTTCAACTGATTGGATGAGGCTCACTCACATTATGGAGAGTAGCCTGCTTTCATCAAAGTCTACTGATTTAAATGTCAATCTCAACTAAAAAATACTTTCACAATGATATCCAGATATGCTTGACCAAATATCGCGGTAGCATGGCTCAGCTTGACACTTAAAATGAACCATTACGCAAGATGAATTTGGTCTCCATAGAATGAGTTGAAAGTATTTCCTCTTCGATTTTTCTGGAAGAGTATGTGTAGAATTGGCATTATTTCTTTCTTAAATTCTGGGTAGATTTCACCAATGAAGTCATCTTGGTCTGGAGTTTTCTTTGTGGGAATGTTTTTAAGTATATATTAAATTTATTTAGTAGATAAAGGGCTCTTTGGGCCCTACTGGCGTGGCTCAGTGGTTGAGCGTGGACCTATGAACCAGGAGGTCAAGGTTAGATTCCTGGTCAGGGCATATGCCCTGGATATGGGCTCGAGCCCCAGTAGGAGGCGTGCAGGAGGCAGCGGATCAATAATTCTCTCATCATTGATGTTTTCTCTCTCTCTCTCTCTCTCTCTCTCTCTCTCTCTCTCTCTCTCTTCCCCCCCTCTCTCCTCCCCTCCCTTCCTCTCTGAAATAAATAAAAATATATTTAAAAAAAATAAAATGAATAAAGGGCTCTTTGGGTTATCTATTTTATCTTTAGTGAGCGGAGTGTCTTCTCCTTTGTCTTCACAGTCTATCCACCCTTCCCTCTAAGGCTCAGATCCCGTCTCTCATGCACGTTGCTTCCCTACCACCTCAGCTCTCTCAGGCCTTCCTTAGAACACTGGGCACACAGTCTGGGGTACTCAGGGCACTCAATCACATTTGCGCCCTGTGGCCGTTGAACTTCCTGCATGTGTGGGCACGGTTATGTGACTGCAAGCTCCTTGAAGATGGGAACCGTTTGTCCCCCGGAGCCTCAGCACAGTGCTGGTCTGCCTGTGGTTAGAAAAGCACTCTTGCCCTCGCTGGTTTGGCTCAGTGGATAGAGCATCGGCCTGCGGACTGAAAGGTCCCGGGTTTGATTCTGGTCAAGGGCTCGATTCTTAGTAGGGGGCCTGCAGAAGGCAGCCAATCAATGATTCTCTCTCATCATTGATCTTTCTATCTCCCTTTTCTTCTCCCTTCCTCTCTGAAATCAATAAAAATATATTAAAAAAAGAAAAAAGAAAAAAGAAAAGCACTTGCTGAAGGAAAACCTAATTGACTGCACACAGCTTTTAAGTTGGGAAGCTGGAGAGCATTCTCGACAACCACACTAGCCCTGGGAACGGCTCAGAGTTTTGGAGTCAGATGCCCTGCTCCTCCTTCTGGCTCTCTCCTCACTAACATACAACCTCACGGCTCACCTCTCTGAGCCATGTCTGCAGCTGTAAAACAAGGACAACAACATGCACCCTGTCTGGTTGTCATGAGGATTAGATGGGACAAATTGAGTAAAGTGCTAAGACAATTTCTAGAGCACAGCAGATGCTCACTAATGGTAACTGTTACTGCTCTTATCACGCTGAGCCACACCTCGCCTTGACTGGGCACCATCAAATATGCCCGGGACGAGACAGCCACCCCGGGCCAGCCTACTGATCAGCAGCTAGTGAAGGTCACCCTCAGGGGACTCCTTGTGACATAAGTGTTGAGAGTTTAGAGGGAATATCAATAGACGCAGACAAAAGCATTTGACAAAACCTCATACCCAGTTTTGATAAAAACTCTCAGCGAAGTGGGAATAAAGGGAGCATATCTCTCAACATGATAAAGGCCATAAATGACAAACCTATAGCAAACATCATACTCAATGGGCAAAAACTAAAACCATTTCCCCTAAGACCAGGAACAAGACAGGGATGTCCACTTTCACCACTCTCATTCAACATAGTACTGGAAGTCCTAGCCACAGCAATCAGACAAGAAGAAGAAATAAAAGGCATCCAAATTGGGAAGGAGGAAGTAAAACTCATTATTCGCAGATGACATGATACTGTATATAGAAAACCCTAAAGACTCCACCAAAAAACTACTAGATTTAATAATGAATTTGGCAAAGTAGCAAGAGAGTTTAGGGGGAAAGAAGCAGTGTTTCAATAGGGCCCGTCACACAGAAGCTGCGGTCACAAGCCGGCTGAGTGTGCACCACTGTTCACATAGAAACATGCAGACCTGGAGAGAATTTTATGGGTTTATTTGAGCCAGACTGTTGACAATTGCTGGGAAGTAGTATCTCAATGGATTGGGACAGTGCTCCGGAGAATGGCGGGTTACATCTGTATTTATACATGGCCATCAAAGGAGGGGGTGTAAGTGGGTTACATGAAATGCACTGGTGATAGACTAGAGAGGCGGGAGAAAGCAAAGCGGGAAACCCCTGGGATTGGATAAAAAGTAAAATGATGGACACATACTTAGGTGGGTGCAGGAACAATGAACATGACAATGAAGGAATCAGTCATCTCTGTCCTGGTGCCCAGCACATTAGGTTGTGCCCCAAGGGGTCCAGAAAAAGGGAAGTTACAAGCTACCCAGACATTTCGAGGGTACGTTGTCATAGATGCAAAAAGACAGGTGGGCTCAGTTCGGGTAAAGGTTGACCTTGTCAGTGCAGGTACCGGCCTAGGAGGTGACTGCCCACCATCACTGCTTTAGTTAAAGCGTCATTTCAGACCGTCCTTTGAGGTTCCTTTAGCTCTCTGAGTCTGCAAGCCCGCCATGCAGGCCTCCCCTGAGCTGTCAGGTCAGCACGTGGCCCCTTCCATCCACACCACCAACGGCTTTTTTGGTCCTGGTCGCACACACAGATAGCCCTGTGGTCACAGGGAGCTTTCTGAGTGCAGAGAGGGAGAGGGGAGAGCCCGCTGGCTTGAGCTGGACCGAGACCCATGTCAATGCTCAGGCCTCTCTCCTCAGGCTGCGCCTGGGCGCTGGGAGGCTGGGGGCGCTCCCACACTGGCTCAGGTGCAGCAGATCTCTCACCCTCACTGGCAGGCAAGCAGCCCACATCCTGGCTCCTGCCCACAGCGGCTCTGGCTGCCGCCCTCACAGAGAGTGAGGCCCCTGCTCTCTTCCCTCTTCCCTCCCCCCTCCCACCTCCCCCGCCACCGCAGCTCTTCCTTTCCTTTTCTTTCATTTATGAAAACTTTTACCAACATTCTAATAGAAATGTATCTGTTCATTTACAATCAAATTAACTTTATAAACACCAGTTTTTTAATCAACACTTTCTGGAATGCCTTTTGTAATTAAAAATAAGGTTTTGACATCAAATTGATTGTATTAAAGAAATTTTTCCTTCATAATTTGAAGTGAAATATAAATGTGCCCAGGTCTTCCCACAGACTCTGACATCCACTACGGAGCCAGGTGTGGGTTATTGTGACGATCCCGGTGGAGGGGGTCACAGTGGGGGGTAAGTGTGATGATCCTGGTGGAGGGGGTCACAGTGGGGGGGGGGTCAGTGTGACGATCCCGGTGGAGGGGGTCACAGTGGGGGAATCAGTGTGATGATCCTGGTGGAGGGGATCACAGTGGGGGGGGTCAGTGTGATGATCCGGTGGAGGGGGTCACAGTGGTGTGCCGCATCTGGATCACGATCGCCTCCGAGGCTGTCCCCTCGGCATCGACCCACGGGCAGCGCTTTCCTCACACAACACTGAGCCCACACAGTGCCAGGCTCTGCTCTGGGCACGAGGAGCGCAGTCAGGATGGAGACAGACACCGTCTCTGACCCCGCAGAGTGTTAAGGTGCTGCCTTTGGAAATGGTACGAGGCCCCAGACCTGGGAACTGCCTTACCTGGACTCTGCTTTTGCCTCTGCAGCATGTCCGATGTTCTGATGAGGAGAGAGGCAGGGAGAGGGGAAGGGGTGTGCCCGAGGTCCCTAGCAGTGAGGGTGGTGCAGCTGAGGACATCTGTGCCCTGCCCCCCCCCCCCCCGCCCTCCTCCTCTTGGCCCTGCGCCTGGTCACCTGCTGCCCGCGCTGCCTTTGAAGCCTCTGTGCCGGCCTCACCCTGTACGGACTGGCCCCTCTGTCACTCTCGGCCACTTTGACGTTTTTGCCCAAGAGAAGTGAGTCAAATGGCTAATAGTTCTCTCTCTCTGCTTCCCTAGTACTCTCTCCAAAGAGATCACGCCCGCCCGGCCCGGGAAGACAGTGGTCCTGGCCTGGGGACCACAGCTGGGTCTTGGTCACAGGCAGAAGGACCGAGCTGTGGGACACAGGCAGCCTCGAAGGCCCCACAGGAAGAAGACAGCGATTCTTTCAGCCAAGTGCACTTTATTTCTTCTCTCTCCCCGCCCGCAGGAGCCCAGCATGTTCACGGAGATGGAAGTGACCCTGGCGGGGAGGGGCAGTGGAGAAGGGAGAGGAAGCTCTGGGGGGGACCCCTGCCAGCGCTGACCCAGGGCACTCGCACAGAGCGTCGCCCAAAGGAGAGCTGGACAAGCAGAATGGCAGGTGGACAGTGAGGGTGAGGCAACTTATACGCAGGAACAGGAGGGCGCCGAAGGACCATCCAGAGGAGAGAGGGGAGTGGTGAAGAGCAGACGTAAATATCCTGGCGAGAGTGCAGGGTGATAGGTGAGGAACGCTATTTCAAAGAACAACGAGGCAGCAATATCCAAGGACTGGCTTCCAGCAGAGAGGTGCGGGGAGGGGGAGTGTGGGGGGGAGGGCGGGCAGGCTGCAGGTGGGAGTTCCCCTCTGGGCAGGGGGACAGATCTCCTGGGGGGTCCAGGGCGGAGCGGTGCCTGGAGAGGGAGGAGCCAGGCCTGCCAGGGGAGGTGGGTCCTCATGAGTGTCAGACGCCTCTCTGGTTCAGTCCGGAATACAGGTCCCTCTGGCCTTTCCTGATGGGCTGGGGAAAGGGAAGGGAGGTCAGCAGGGCGGGAGGAAGCGGGGCCTCCAAGGATCTAGCTCCAGAGCAAAGGCAAGAACCTTGGACCAGGCGCCAGGAGGCAGGCTGGCATCGCCTGGCAAGAGCCTGGCTCTGGTCCCTCCCCCTGGGGGTCAGCGTCCCCATCTCAGCAGTGAGAATCGAAAGACACACGCCTCAGGCTCTGGTCAGAATTACAGAAAGTCACGCGTGGGGAAGTGACTGCCATGTGCTTGGCTGGTGCCCAATAAATATTTGTTGGGTGTGTTCAGGCGTGATAGTAACGGTATTTAACAGTTGGTAGTCACACACAGGAGCCAATCAGAAGGATCCTGATGACCGTCTGCTAGCTAGCCAGGAGCCCTCCCGCTGTCCAGTCAAGAGGCGGTCCAGGGCGCAGAGGCGGGGTGTCTGGCAGTGTGTGCGGGGCGGGGGAGGCTGGGAGCTCTATATCCGTGAAGCATTTGAATCATTCAACAACTGGCATGACTGTACAGGTGCATGCTGGGGGGCATCAGCCCCGAGTTCATCATGCTAGAATTTACACATGTGTTATTCCCATGGCTGTGTCCCAGCTGATGGAGAAATAAGCCAGCCTCGCCGGTTTGACTCAGTGGATAGAGTGCCGGCCTGCGGAATGATGGGTCCCGGGTTAGATTCCGGTCAAGGGCCACACACCCAGGTCGCAGGCTCAATCCCGGTAGGGGACGTGCGGAGGCAGCTGATCAATGATTCTCTTCATCATTGCTGTCTCTCTCTCCCTCTCCCTTCCTCTCGGAAATCAATGCAAATACGTTAAAAAAGAAAAAAAGAGCCAGCCGCTCCGTGGTGGTGGAAACTGCCTCACTGTAAGTGGCTTGGGGGGAGAGTCTTGGGTCTGAGCGAGGGCTTTAAGGTGTGACAGGCCCGATGAGCAGTCCCACTGTCCCGCTCCTCTAGAGGGACCTGACCCCTCTAGCCCTTGTTACCTCATAGTCCGGATTGGGAACTGGTGGTGGCCTCTCCTTGTTTTGTCCTGCAGGGCGGGGCGGGGGGGGGAAGAGGGGGGAAGATTTGTTTTCATGCGGGAACGCCAGTCTTACGGCAATGAGACCAGATGGAGGACGCAAACCCCTCTGTTCCCTCCTCTCCCTCTCCCTCTTCCATTCCAGCCACCTCTTCTCTCTTTCTTCTTTGAGCCCATCCCGAATGCCCCCACTACTCTTATCATTCTGTGACTTTCCTCAGCTCAAGGTCCTTCCTGGGTTTCCTTTCTCGTGGAGGAAGGGAAAGGAAATGGCGGGAGCAGTGTCCCAAGGGCTCCCCCGCCCCCACCCCCGGGCGGGTGGAGTCGGTGGTTCCGGAGCAGACAGGCGCTGGAGGGAGCCCTGCCCATAAGGAACGTTCGCCCTTTTCTGAGGGGGAAGGAGAAGGCGATCTGAGATGTGGAGCCATGTCAAGATCGCGGCCACACAGTGAACGTCCTACAGAAGCCGTCTTGACTGGCTGTGGCCTCGCTGCCCACCCTGCCCAGGCCGGACGCCCCCTCTGCGGGGCCTCTCCTCCCACCCAACGCTGTGCTCTTACCACCGGGCCTGCCGCTGGCACCCACGCCTCTGGTCACAGGCTTGGCCTTGGCCTTCCTGTTCTTGCTCCAGTGATACACCAGCAGCAGCACGCCCAGGGTGAGGCACACGTCGGCCACGATGATCCCGGCCACGGCCACCAGGTCCACCTCCATGCAGTTCTCACACACTGCGGGCGGGCGGGGGAGGGGAGAAGTCACCGAGGACGGAAGATGCAAGGACACCGGAGATGAGGGAGGGACAGACAAGCGGTTCTCCCTTCAAACCTCACGCGCTGGCCATCGCTAGCGCCGAGCCCTCCGTTCAATACGTTTATAACAGCCACAGAGCTGTTCTGGGGAGAAGCTCTGGCGTCAGACAGTCTGGGTTCAAGTCCCAGCTCCTTGCTCACCTGCTGTGAGGACGTGAATGTGCTTTCAGCTCCCAAAGACTCTCCACTCATCTATATGGGAATCACATGCCACTTCACTCATATGGTTGTTGAGAGGATGACATGAGGGAAAAAAGTCCGCCCTGGCCTGTTTGGCTCAGTGGATAGAGCATCTGCCTGTGGACCAAAGGGTCCCAGGTTCAATTCCGGTCAAGGGCATGTACCTCGGTTGCAGCCTCCTCCCCAGCCCGGCCCTGGTCAGCAGGAGGCAACCAATCGATGTATTTCTCTCACTTGGACGTTTCTCTCGGTCTCTCCCTCTCTCTTCCACTCTCCCTAAGAATCAATGGAAAATTATCCTCGGGTGAGGATTGACAACAACAAAAAGTCCCAGGCAAGTCTATGGTATAGTGCTTGAAACTTAAGCACCCAATAAACGTCAGCTGCCATCAGGGTTTATTACGATGCCTTGGCGATGCCGTTTTACCACAGCATCTTTGAGTCTCTCTGCCAGTCCTTCGAAAGGACGCATATCTGGAAAAAGCATCAGATGGGCTCCCATGGTGTGCCATCACCTGGGTGTGCCATCACCTGGGTGTGCCGTAAGGCAATGGCCCCATCCTGTCTCCTAGAAGCTGTTGTAGATCGATGCTGACGGAGCTTACCTAGACAGCCCCCATTGGTGTTTAATCGAAGTTGCAGAAAACGTGGGTGCTGTGTGGCCCCAGACAGTCCCGGTACTGAGTGTAGGAGAGGCATAGAGAGGTGGGGGCTGCGAGCTGGGTGAGGGGGGATGACGGAGGAGCCCTTTGGAGATGGTCCTCCCTAAACAGTCCAGCTGTGCTTGCGCTGGAGATCTGCATTACCTCTTGCTTTTAGGTAGAGATAGTTGCGATTGTTATTCGAGTTGACTCTGTAGCAGGTGTAATGACCACTGTCTTTCATTTCGGAGAAATTGTCTAATAACAGGTGTTCCTCGTGATGATTGGGTATTAGTACACCATCTTTTTCCCATTTTATTTGCTCAGAATCAGGGTCCTCAGGACATGTCAACTCCACCCTCGTTCCGGAGATGGAGACTTTAAATGCTGGGGAATGGAGAGAAGAGAGGGAAATCGGAAGAAGAAACCAGTAAGATTTCAGGAAATGCAAAGTAGTAACGAAAGAGCCAACCAGATGCAGAAAGTCATCTGTCATTCGGGTCTTAGATTTTGTTGTCAAAAGGGAACTCTGGCTGAAACCGGTTTGGCTCAATGGATAGAGCGTCGGTCTGCGGACTGAAAGGTCCCAGGTTCGATTCTGGTCAAGGGCATGTACATTGGCTGCGGGCACATCCCTGGTAGGGGGTGTGCAGGAGGCAGCTGGTCGATGATTCTCTCTCATCGATGTTTCTAGCTCTCTATCCCTCTCCCTTCCTCTCTGTAAAAAATCAATAAAATATATTTAAAAAAAAAAAAAAGGAACTCTGCTGGCTGGAGGGTATGACAGTGGGGTTATGCAAAAAGGGGCCCAGCATGCTTCCCATATGAAAACAGCTAAAATTCACCAACTGTCTTCCATAGCCCAGATAATATTCTACGAGAATTACTCATCCCTCATAACAACCCTGCAAACTGTGTATCATTATTCTTTCCATTTTACACATGATGATGCTGTGGAACGGAAATGTTTCATAAATTATTCAAAAGAACTCAGCAAGCCAGCCCTGCCAGGATTCAGATATGGCAGCTAGCCTCAGAGTTAGACTCTCAGCCTCCTCCTGCGCAGCCCACCCCTCTGCCTAAAATACTATATTCCCCTAAAATACAAGCTCATTATTTAAAACTCAGCTCAGGAATAACCCGCACTGGGGAGCTTTCCCCAGCTACTCTCTGCAGAGTTGACCACTCCTCTTTTGATATTTTACTTTGCTCTGCATCAGCCCACCTCATAGCATACAACACACTGTGCTACCACGCATTTTTCTCTCACCAGGCCATTTGCTTTTTGAGGGGAGGGAATTAATGATGTGTGCCTGTGTCTGATCACTCATGCACTCAAAGAATATGCATTGAGCACCTGTTCTGTGCCCGGCCAGGTGACTCAGACACGGTCTCTGCCTGCAGTGACCTTGCGATTTACACCAACGCTGTGGTGGCTCTGACCTCACCCACAGGCATCTTCTTCCCGGGGTGTGTGCTCAGGGACACACGTGACAGCAACAAGCCCACACGCCTACTGAAAGAGCATTGCACGTTTCCTCTAACAGTTCTGGTCCTCAGTGTGTGTTATGGCGATTGTCCCCCACGACCATTTGGTTCCACATTTGAAAAGAGGTTGTAAAGAGCAAACATTCTCTTACCAATGTCTTTATTCTCTGAAAAAGAAAGCATAAGAAACCATTAGCAACACTTCCAGCAGCTGTAAGATCAGATCCTACTCCCAGGGGTGAGGACTGTTCCCCAGCCTCTACGTAACGTGGTCTCCAAACGCCCAGGGCCACATGTGAAAACGGTGAGGGCCCTGCGTCCTACGTTAAACAACTGATGGTCATTTACACAAACGAATTCTGAGTAATCATCTCACAATACATATTCCAAATCATCACGCTGTATACCTTAAACTTACACCATATTAGCTGTCAATCTACCTCAAGAAAGCGGGAGAAGCAGCCCTAGTACATGTGCTGCTGCAGTGAGCCCTGCGAAGGTCTGCACTGAACAGAAACCAAATCTGAACAAGATCCACTCTAACGGCAACAGCCTTCAGGAGGGACGAGCTGTCCTGAAGCACACCGTGCGCTGTACACCCCCCATTTGTCAATGCTGAGCTGTAAAGCTTGCTGCATGGCAAGAAAAGGAAAGGAAAGAAAAGATCCCAAGGACACTAAGCGCAGGCCGGCACCGTGACCGCCTTCCAGAGTCCTGCCGCTCAGCCTGGAGGAGCTGACTAACTAGGAAGTCTCCCAACATTGGGACACTGACGCTACTGCTAGGACTGAGACTGCAGCCCAGGCCAGGCCCACACGTAAGCATGTGCACACACGCACACACACACACACACACGCAGGGTATTACATCCCCTCCTCAGAACCTCACACCAACTACGGATCAAGCAATTAAATGGTTGGCACTTTCAACTCGATGTAACAGTCGTACTTGTTTCCTCTGAATGGTCAGGGCTCACTCGTTGCTACGGTCTCTGTGATTCCCCTCTCCCTGGCTAGAGCCAGACCTTCTCCAGACTTAGGAAGGAAAAGCAAAGGACCAGGTGGCAGGAACCCCTGCTGTGTGCCTGGGGAAGCCCTGTGGGAAGCCAGCTCCCCTTACACCTAAAGAATGTGGGCGGGTTTCATAACCAGGAAAGAACGTATCTCACCTTCTTGCCCCCAAGCGCCAACTGGAACAAAATCAGAAGAAAACAGAGTTAGTCAGTGTGTGGTGCCTGCAGTTCCAGGCAGAGCGCCGTGTCCTGTCCGACCCTTTCCGGACACTGATCATCCTGCCCACACCCTGCGGGTGAGTCACTCCTGTACCCCAACTGCTGGCCAAGCCGGGGTGAAACAGAGCAAGAGAGCATCTCGCATTCAGGGCGAAAACACAGTGTCTGACAAACAGGGGTTAGACAAAGCCGGCTGCTTTCTGGGTGCCGGGAGGGAGAACGGCAGCCACGCCTTCGCGGTGGAAACTGGTCTCTGACCCAGGGAGGCCCGTGAGCTCCGGGGAGGGCCGCGTCGGAGGAGGAGCGCGTGCGTGGGCCGATGTCTCAGTGTTTCCGTTTGTTTTGCATTTGGGAGATGGACATGTTTGAGGCTCTGGTTACTCACAGATGCAGCCTGTGCAACAGAGAAGCCTGGTCCCTCCCAGGCCCTGGCCCTCGCTCTGCAGTAACTGGGATTCGTCACCCTGACCAGTTTCCTTGGGTTTGCCTGAAAGGTCTCTGTGTACCCAGCCCTCTCTTTACCCAAAGCCCCCACACTGGCTGAGACTACACCTCTGCCCCTCTCCTACACTCACAGCAGGTGGGCACATCCTCATGGGGCCAAATGGCCAGGAGAGCGTGGATCTTTGACCTCTTTCTCTCTCTCTCTCTGTCTCTCTCTCTCTCCCCCCTTCCCACCCCTCCTTCTCCTTTTCTCTTTGCAAACCATCCTTTATCCTATAGGCCTCTAAGGGAAATGCCCGCCTACTTCCTCAGGAGCCACCCCTGCCCCTGGACCAGGACCAGGAATGCACTGAGCCTGAGAGCCTGTTAGACACGCAGAATTGCAACCCCTATTCCGAGCCCCAGCCCAAGCTGCAGCCTAACAAGGTCCAGGCAGTGTGTGCACACTCGAGCCCGAGACACTCAGGAAGGAGCAAGCCGTGCAGACCCCGTGGCGGTGGCTGAGGTGGGAGTCTGCTAGGGGCACTTCCCAGGGCCCTGAAACCAGGCTCCGGGAGCCATCGCCCGGCTGCGGTGCAGCCCCTATGGGTGCAACCTGCAGAGAGAGACAGCACCCAGGTCAGCTCAGCACTCCTGTGTGGTTTTAAACATGCTCTTTAACCTCAGTGAGGATCAGTTTCTTCATCTACAAAATAGGAGGTGATGTTTACCTTCCAAGATGGAGGTGAGGATAACTTGGTTAACACATGTGAAGGTTTTTATTTTTATTTTTTTTACAGAGTATCTAGAACTCAATAAATGGCAACCTTAACGAAATGTATCTTATATGAAATACTAGAGGCCCGGTGCACGAATTCACGCATGGGTGGGATCCCTCGGCCTGGCTGGCAATTGGGGCGATCGGGCTGGCTGGCCGGGGGAGGGACTGCAGGAGGTTGGCTGTGGGAGCGCACTGACCACCAGGGGGCAGCTCCTGCATTGAGTGTCTGCCCCCGGGTGGTCAGTACACGTCAAAGTGACCAGTCAACCGGTTGTTTGGTCCACTGGTTATAACGGTCACTTAGGCTTTTATATATATAGATTGAAAACACTCTTGGCTACTTATCCATTATTCCGCTTTGCTTCACAAAGGCCTACACCATGGAAAGCTCTTGAGTCACTGAGAAGAACCGAAAACTATGGAGTAATTTGCTGTCTCACGTGAAGCTGGCTACACCCTGCAAATTTGCTGTCTCACGTGAAGCTGGGGTTCAATCAGCCAGCATCCCCCCAACAAGGAGCACCCTCAGCTCTGCTCATTTTCTTCAAATCAGCTCCCAAGGTCTGGGAGTCCAGGGAAGGGAGGAGATCCTTCTTGAAGGCACAGAGCCCGCTTTCAGGAGAGATGATCACCCCACTGCTCTCCTCAGCTGTCTCCGAGGACCCGGCCACGTTTCCCCATCAGCTTCCAGCCCAGCTACCGTGGCACACACAGCTCCTTACACCTCCCAGTGCATGACACCCCTGGCCTTGCCCTTTACATTTCGTCCTACTCACCGGATAAGAGGCAGAGCCCCAGGACGCTCCAGAGCTTCTCCGATGGCATCGTCCTCCCCCTGGACACTCACTGAACGGAGATGGTGCAGGCCCGCTGGCCTAGTGCTTCTGGAAGAGAAACCAAAGGCCTTTGCGCCACCCCCGCTGAGGACGAGGACTCGGGGTCACTGCTCCCAGTGCTGGGGTGAGAAGGGGGCTTTGGAAGAGGGAGACGCACCATCACCCGAAGCAGGCACCAGGGCTGGGAGGGGAGGCAGGTTCTGAGCCGACACAGGAAGTGGGGGGATGGGGGAGCCTTGGGCCTGCTGGGCTCAACGTCACTTGGAAACAGTCGGTCGAGGCAGAGGCAGCCACCTGTGTTGGTGGGGAGCTGGGCCCCATCTCTTTTCACAGGACAAGTGAGTGGACTGGCAGACTGAGGGCACAGTGAACAGTACATGCCATTTAGCTGCTGGGGCTGGCACAGTGCACCCCCACATTGGAGACCCCTTCCCAGGCACCCCTCCCCCAAACGAGTTGTGACAGGAAGAGAGGAGCTCTGTGCGGTGTGGGCTGGGAGCAGTGGGTGCTGTGATCTTACTGACAAAGCTGTTGGCTTAAAAGCACGTTGGCTTAAAACTACGAGAGACCATTTTTTGGCCTATAATATTTATAAAAATACTTTAAAACACAACATTCAACGTTGGAGAGGGTAAAGAGTGAGAGTGTCAAAATCTGCTGGCGTGTATAGACTGATATAGCCTTTCTTGATTGTTAACAATGCGTGAATCACATGCTTACTTTACGCCAGGCACCATGCTAAGGGCTTTACCAATACATCTCATTTAATCCTCAAAACAACCCGTAAGGTAGGTATTATTATCCCCACCTCATACTCTAGCAAACGAATGCTCAGACAAGTGACCTAACTTGTTGCAGAACTGAAATCCTAGGAGATGCTTTGGCAAAATCCTTTTATTTAGTCAATATTTAATGTCTACTGTCCTGTAGTATATGCTGCATACTAGTCACATAGCAGTAACATGCTAGCTAGTCCTTGTGGAGAATGAAAAGAAGTGTGGACACTAAACAGATTATTTCAGGGGATTGATGCTGAGAAAGAGAAAAAAGATGCTGTAGGAGCGATGGAAGGGGGCCTGACATAGTCCAGGAGGCAGAGAAGGTCTTGAGGGTGACATCTGAGCTGAACTGTGATGGGTGAATAGGAGTGAACCAGGTAGCGGGGAAACAGTGAACTATTCCAGATGAACTCCTTTAACTTTTTCTTGTCTAAGCTCTTTATCTGTCCTTTAATTCTAAATGATAGCCTTGTTGGGTAGAATAACCTTGGTTGTAGGTCCTTGCTTTTCATCACTTTGATCTGGCCTGAAAAGTTTCTGTTGAGAAATCAGCTGACAGTGTTATGGGTGCTCCCATGTAGGTAACTAACTGCTTTTCTCTTGCTGCTTTTTTAAGATTTAAAAAAAAAAATTTTTTTTAAGATTCTCTCTTTGTCTTTAACCTTTGGCATTTTAATTATAATGTGTGTTGGTGTGGGCCTCTTTGGGTTCCTCTTGTTTGGGAGTCTCTATGCTTCCTGGATTTGTAAATCTATTTCTTTCACCAAGTAGGGGAAGTTTTCTGTCATTATTTTTTTTCAACTTCTTGCTCTATCTTCTCTCTGCCATGATGCAAATGTTGGTATGCTTGAAGTTGTCCCAAATGCCCCTTACACTATTCTCATATTTTTTGATTAGTTTTAAAAAATATATATGTTTTTCTTGATTTTTAGAGAGAGATGGAGAGGGAGAGAGGGATAGAAACATCGGTGAGAGAGAAAGATTGATGGGCTGCCTCCTGCATGCCCCCATACTGGGGATCAAGCCCACAACCTAAGCATGTACCCTAACCAGGAATTGAACCAGTGAACTCTTGGTGCATGGGATGACACTCAACCAACTGAGCTACACCAGCTGGGCAATGGATTTTTTTTCTTTCTGATTGGGTGTTTTTTGCTTCATTATATTCCAAATTGCTGATTTGATTCTTAGCTTCATGTGCTCTACTGTTGATTCTCTGTAAATTATTCTTTATTTCAGTTAGTGTATCCTTCATTTCTGACTGGTCCTTTTTTATGCTGTTGAGGTCCTCATTAAGTTCCTTGAGCATCTCTATAACTAGTGTTTTGAGCTCTACGTCTAGTAGATTGCTTGTCTCCATTTTGTTTAGTTCTTTTTCTGGAGTTTTGTTCTGTTCATTCATTTGGGACATGTTTCCTTGTCTCCTCATTTTGGCAGCCTCTCTGTGTTTGTTTATATGTATTAGGTAGAGCTGCTATGTCTCTCAGGCTTGATAGAGTGGCCTACAGTAGTAGGTATTCTATAGGGTCCAGTTCCACAGCCTCCTCTATCACCCCAGCTGGAAACTCGAGGTGTGCCCCTGTGTGGGCTATACAACCTCTTGTTGTAGTTGAGTCTTGATTGCAGTTGGTACACCAATGGGAGCAATTTACCTAGTCTAATCAGCTGCAAGGACTGGCTGTGACCACTGGCAACAGACCTCCAACCAACTTGGAGGATCAGCTGTGTAGGGACCCACTGCGCAGAGCAGGACTTGCTTCAGCAGGGCTCTGGTACCCGCTGAGTCTGCCCTTGAGTGTGTTGCTTATGGAGGTGGTTGGGTGATGGTGCTGCGATGTGATCTGAAGCTCTCCACTGGGTGCACTAGATCTGAGGTCTTCCAGAAGGTGCAGGTTAAGGTCAGCCACCATCTGTGTTCTGCCTGGGGCCACCAGACATAAGCTACAAAGCCATCTGCAGATGGCTTCTTCTTGTGCTGAGCTTGGAGGTGCCCAGGCGAGGCCAAGCTGTGAACCAAGGCTGGCTGCTGTTAGTGCAGGGCCTGGGGAAACTTAGCTAGATGTACAGGGCTCCCTTAAGTCAACTGCAAAGACTGACTGTGACCACTGACCACTGACCTCCAACCACCTTGGGGAATCAGTTGTGTAGGGACCCACTTGTTTGAGAGATTTTAGGAAAATCTGAAGCATGAGCCAAGACAGGCCATTCCTATGGTAAAGCCCCTGGAAACAGCATGGGTGGGCTGGAAAGTTGTGTGGGGAAGGGTCTCAGGGAATCACCATGGTGGGGCAAACAGTGTAAGCCAAGTTGATGGAGTCTCAGATATGGTGCCCACCTGCTGGCTCTGTGGGGCAGGGCTCAGAAAAGGAAGAATGGCCTCTGCCAGCACTTCTGTCTGGGAGAAAGCTGTCCCTCCAGCTCTTGCCCTGATGCCAAACAATGCCAAACAATTCAGTTCCTCCCCACGTGTCTCTGGTGTCTTTCAAGCTGCTGGATCGCAGAGGGAATGAATCCAGGTAAGTATGTGTGCAGGCCCTTTAGGAGGAACTGCCTGGGACTCCAGCAGCCTCAGCCTCAGCCTCAACCTTCACTGTTTACAGCCAGAAGTTATAGGGACTTCTTTTCCTGGGATTGGAACCCTAGGCTGGGGGTGGGTCTGGGACTCCTCACTCCCCAGGGGGGACTGCCACAACCAAGGTATCACTCCTGATTTTTATCTGCTGCACATGGGTGTGAGACCAGCCCTATCCATGCCTCTGCCCCTCCTATCAGTCTCCATGTGGCTCCTTTAATTTTATAGTTGTAGGACTTCCATTCAGCCCGATTTCAGGAAGTTCTGAATGATAAATTTCTGTAGTTTAGTTGTAATTTTGAGGTGGTAGTGGGAGGATGTGAGCACCATGTTTACCTATGCCGCTGTCTTGGCTGGAAGTCCCTCTGTGTCTAAATACTTTTGTTATAAAGTGGGTCCCATGGTCTGTTGGGATTCTAGACAAGATCCAATGCTGGTGGATCAGACAATATGTGAACTTTTGGATAGCAGGGCTAACTGAGGCATTGCATGCAAGGAAATCAAACCCATATCTACAATATGTACCAATTTCTATCAAATGAAATGAGCATTTTGGGGGAGGAGTACAATTTAATCAACTTGGCCAAGAAGTGACTGCTTTGTTTCTCCCAGGGATGATTTCAAATCAGATGCTCAGCATTGGACTCTGTTTTGGCAGCAGCAGTAGGTAGATCAGCCTTGGTGAGTGGGATCCCATACTGCTGGACCCCTAATGTCACCATAGCAACTACACTCATAAACCATTGTCCTTTTATTGGGTGATTAAGGACAGAGGTTAATTGGCATTAGCTGGTCAAGTCATTTTCTTCTACTTTGTGTTGTAGTGTCTCTTCCATGATGGACATCCTCTAGTGAGTGTTAACATGTGACACAAAGATCTTCACACCTTATTATTACTCTCACAGGTCCATACACAAGCCTCTTCTCTATATTTTCTTGCCCCCAATCTTTCAATCTTACTCATTCTAGGCCCCTGACCAATAAATTAAATCATTCACCGCTGCCCTCGAATCTCTATATATTCTTACACCAGGTCATGTCTCTTTTCACATACAGTGGGTGACCAGGTACAATACCAGAAGCTCAGCCCCTTGGGAGAATTCCCCCTCACCACTGTCTTTTTTGGCCACTTCTGTGTGAGTCTCTAGGGCTCCGGCAATCCATGTGGGCTCGCATCCACGTACTGAGCTGGTGTCTGTCAGCAAAGCTCAGGCTTCGTTCTCTGCTGTGAGTGGGTCCTTGAGGGTGGTCCGCCATGCAACTGTAGGGTCAACTGAGGGTGAGGTGCTGGTGCAGCCATAGTAATGACCGAGGGTATTTGTTTCCTCGGGGATTGCTCAGGCCCGATCTAGATTGTATTCCTTCCATCTTAGGGTGGGTCATTGCTGCACCCACCCAAATTCCTGACTTGGATCTGACAGTGCCTCCCTGAGAGCAGGATGTTCTGGTTCAATGGCTGATGGGTATTCCACAGTCGGCCACTCAACTCTATCGGTGTATCTACTCTAGGAGCACTCCAGGATGTCAGAACACCAGGGTCAACATAATTCTCCTACTAGATCTTGCCATAAACTGCAAAAGACATCTTCCCCACCACAGATCCTTCTCATTACCATCAGGTGGGCCAGAATGTGGCCCAAGTTGCACAGTTCCATGCACAGCAACCTGGACTTGCTGTTTACTGCTCTATGCTCCACTCAAAGCCAGAAGAGTTCCATGTCACACAGTAAATAAACCAGGTATGGAATATGCTTCTTCAAAACATGTGCCTATAAGATATTTTGTTTCTTTCTTCATGGATATGGCAGTGAAAGGTCCAGTAACATGTCCTCTACTTGGACATGCTGGTCCAAGACCGTGGACTCCTGAAAGGGTCACGTACGTGGCAGGCCCTGAGTCTTCACAGAGTTTATCTCCCATTCCCAAGATCTCCAAGTACTCGCCGTGTCTTGCTTCCTTGATTTGGTTAGCAGGATGCCACTGAGACAGGGAACCAATGCAATGCTCTGAAGAATGTCCAGATTATCCAGGGCTCTTCCGACTGTGTTATGACAGAGTGGACACAGCTCTGGGCAAGACCAAGACAGTATATTGTTGTGTGTGTGAATGCTTTAGTAAAGATATTACATTTGGCTCAGCGGCTGCAATTGGGACAAGTACTTGGCTAAGTTTGAAGTAGTCCACTCATGCACATGAATTCCTCATGTTTTGCTAAGGTCAGATTAGTGAGTTAAATGGGGATGTGTTAGGACCACCATCCCTGCATCCTGTAAGCCTTTCAGAATGACACAAATCTCTACCTTTCCCTTTAGGATGCAATATTGTTTTCTTTAAAAAAATATTTTTATTGCCCTAACCGGTTTGGCTCAGTGGATAGAGCATCGGCCTGCAGACTGAAAGGTCCCAGGTTCGATTCCGGTCAAGGGCATGTACCTTCGTTGCAGGCACATCCCCAGTGGGAAGTGTGCAGGAGGCAGCTGATCAATGTTTCTCTCTCATCGATGTTTCTAATTCTCTATCCCTCTCCCTTCCTCTCTGTAAAAAAAAAAAATCAATAAAATATATTAAAATATTTTTATTGGTATCAGAGAGGAAGGGAGAGGGAGAGAGAGATAGAAACATCAGCAATGAGAGAGAATCATCGATCGGCTGACTCCTACACTCCCCCTATTGGGGATCAAGCCCACAACCCAGGCACGTGCCCTGACTGGGAATCATACCGTGATCTCCTGGTTCATGGGTTGATGCTCAACCACTGAGGCACGCCGGCCGGGTGCAATATTGTTTTTTATTTACAGTCTTAGCTGGGAGTCATAGAGAGTGCCCAGGGTTTCCACTAGCTTTCCCTAACACAGTAGCTCTTACTAACAGGTCAAGGAACTGAGGTGAGGGTTCCACCGATTGCTATGTCCATGAATGTTCCTTGGGCCATTTACAAGTCACGTGAGATGTAGGACAATACTTTGTTTTGCTGACCTGTTCTGTGCATTGCAAGATGCCAGTGTTTGGTTGACTCTGTGTCTCTAGCACTCCCCGCCCCCAACAACCCACGCATTTCTGTGCCATCTCAGTTGAGAACCACTCTTCTAGAGCCTTCCTCCATCCTGGGCTCATAGAACCTAATCTCTAGTTTCTTCCCAAAATGAACAGAAGGAGGCAGCAAATGACTAGGAAATCAGCATTATGGGCACACAAATGCTCGCTGTGAGATGATTGTTCCTCCCAACCTTGCCTTCAACCTGTACCTCAAGCTATGGGACCAGCCTGAAGGCTCTTCTGGCTACGGGGTCTCCTGATGCATGCTCCCCCTCTGATTTCCCAATGATCCCACCTCCTCTCAGATTCTAGCAGACTTGCAGTCCCTAAGCAGTGGCTCTATTTTTTTAAGGATTGTTATTTGTTAAATTGTGGTAAAATATACTTAACATAACATGTACTATCGTAACCGTTTTAAAGTGCACAGCCCAGGAGTGTTGAGTACATTCATACTTGTGCGCAACCAATCTCCAGAACTTTTTCATCCTGGAAACTAACACTCTGTACCTATTAAACACCAACTCCCCGTCCTCCCCTCTTCCCAGCCCCTGGCAACCTCCATTCTACTTTGTCTCTCTGAATCTGACAATGCAAGGCACCTCATATAAATGGAATAAGACAGCGCTAGGTAGTTTGGCTCAGTGGATAGTTGGCCTGTGGACTGAAGGGTCCCAGATTTGATTCTGGTCAAGGGCACATGCCTGGGTTGTGGGCTCGATCCCCAGTGGGGGGCATGCAGGAGACAGCCGATCAATGATTCTCTCTCATCATTGATGTTTCTCTCTCTCTCCCTTCCTCTCTGAAATCAATAAAAATATATTAAAAGACAAATGGAGTAAGTATTTGTCTTTTGGTTTATTTCACTTCGCGAATGTCTTCAAGATTAAGGCTGAATACTATTTTATTGTATGCATGTCTCTGTTTTGTCTATTCACCTGTTGATAGCCTCTTGGTTTGCTTCCACTTTTTGGCTGTGAATCATCCTGCTACAAACATGGGCGTGCAAATAGATCATCAAGACCCTGCTTTCAATTTTTTGGGTCAATACCCAGAAGTGGAATTCCTAGATTATATGTTAATTCTGTTTAATTTTTGAGGACCTGCCATATTGTTTTCAACATTTTACATTCCCACCAACAGTGCATTAGGATTCCAAATTCTACACATCCTTGCTAACACTTGTTATTTTCTGTTTTTTTTAAAAAAATCCTCACCCAAGGATATGTTTATTAATTTTTAGGCGGGGGGAGAGAGAGAGACAGAGAAAGGGAGAGAGAGAGAGGGAGAGAGAGAGAGAGAGAGGAGAGAGAGAGAGAGGAGAGAGGGGGGAGAGAGAGAGGGGGGGGGGAAACATTGCTGTGAGAGAGAAATATTGATTGGTTGCCTTTCATAAATGACTAGGGATCGAACCTGCAACATAAGTATGTGCCCTGACTGGGAATCAAACCTTTTGATGTACGGGACAACGTCCAACCAATTGAGCCACCAGGCACCAAGCTAGGCTGTCTTTTATTTTTTTAATAGCAGCCACCCCAATGGGTGTGTGTGGTGATATTTCATTGTGGTTTTGATTTGAATTTCCCTGATGATTAGTGATGTTGAACATCCTTACCTGTGCTTATTGGCATTTTATATCTTCTTGGGAGAAACAGCTATTCAAGTCCTTTGTTCATTTTTTAATTGGGTTTCTTTTTCTTTCCTTTTGTTGAGTTGTGGGAGTTCTTTATATGTTCCAGACACAGCCCCTTGCCAGCTATATGATTTGCAAGTGCTTCTTCTCGTGCTGTAGGGTGCCTTTCACTGTGTGCTGAGTCTCTAGAAGCAGTTTTAAATTCGGATGTGGTCCAACTTGTCTGTGTTTCTTCCGTTGTTGCCTGTGCTTTTGGTGCCATGAAGTGACCCCTGTGCTGCCAGCCTAGAGAGCCGCTCAGGCGAGAGGAGAGGAGGAGGGTGGGACCAGCTGTGTGAGTCTCACCCGACTTGCCAGGCGGCCCCTCTGCCTCCAGGCTTGGTTCCAGCCATTTATGCTCCATGACAGGCAGAGTGAGCTCAAAACACCCCACACGGCGACTTTGTCACAACCGCGTGGTGCTCCAAACACGCCCGTCACCCTCAAGATGACTCCAGAGCCCCAGGCTGGTGGCGAAGGGGCGCGTGGGATCTTGTCCCTGATTCTCTGACTTTAATTTATCCCTCCTCCTCTTTCATGCTTTAGTTATTCGAAATTATTAGGCGATGCCTAATCACTCCATGCTTTTTCTTTTTTTCGTTCCAAGCCTCAATATACTCTTGTTTTTCCGCCTAGAAAATTCACCCTCATCTTGGGCGATTCCTAATCCTGCTTCAGGGGTCAGCGTGGACACGCCCTCCTGCGGGAAGCCCACCCCAAGCCCCACACAGAAGGTCAGGCGAGGCCCCCCCCACAGACCATTCGCTCTTGGCCTTCCCCCTTCTAGACCATGTGTCCTGCAAGATGTTCTCCCCAATCAGCCCTTTGCTGAAGGAACAGGTCGGTGGCTGCATGGAACCGAGATCTTAGTCAGACTAGAGCAGTGGTTCTCAACCTTCCTAACGCCGCGACCCTTTCATACAGCTCCTCATGTTGTGGTGACCCCCAACCATAAAATTATTTTCGTTGCTACTTCATAACTGTAATTTTGCTACTGTTATGGATCATAATGTACATATCTGTGTTTTCCGATGGTCTTGGGTGACCCTGCTAGCGGTTCTCAGCCTGTGGGTGTAGAGCATGAAACCCTTGTGGAGCTGCGGCCGGTTCTTATGCCACATCCCTTTAGCCTTTGTGACGTCGGCTGCAGCTGTGGTCACCTCTGAGGCACACGGACATTGTCCCACAGCAGAGCCTGCTATGGAGACACAGAAGCCTTTCCTACCGCAGTTTGCAGGCAGGCACACTTCTGAATGCGGAGTGGGGAGGGAGCTGATTTCCTTAGAGGCAGCCCTCAACGAATGGCGAATGGCGAGGAGTCAGTGGATCCTGCCCAGCCTCCCATCGGTCTGAACATTCACTTCGGAAGCCCATTCCCCATGGCTCCTCAGAGGACCCCAAAGAGAGTGACCCCCAGGTGCCGAGCAGTCGCTGGCTTCGTCATGCACTCTCAAGCGGTGCTTTCTCTCTCACTCCCCCGGTTGCCTCATTTGGGCTCCATCGCATCAGTTCCCAAGTAAACGCCAGTTCCAAAGCCTTGACTCTGCCGCTTCCTCCTCTGCTTTGAAGAGCTGCCCCCTGCCTCTCAGTATCCCCCATATTCACTAGCGATGAAAGCACCTGGTTTGACCTTTTCTACCCTCAACGTTTGAGTGACTCTGTACGGGCCAGCCTTCCCACTTTCTGGCTTCACAAGTTCTTGGTCTCCTCCACTTCAGTGGCTTTTGTTTCCGTTCCACACAGACACTCCTTGAACCACATTTTGACATTTGTCGTCACCTGGTATTTTGTCGTCACCTGGTATTTTCCTACGTCGGAAATGTCCAGCGTCCCCACCCTTTACCTTTGCTTTGTGCTATCCGTAAAATAGTCCATTGACCAGAGATACTGCCATGTATCTGAGCAATCCTCTGCTGACGGGCATTCCGGCTGTATGGAGGTCTTGTTGTTATTTTAAACAATCCTGCAACAAGCATCCATGCACCCACCCCTTTCAGCAAGAATGTCTGCAGGATAAACTCCAACGGGAGACATTGCTGGACCAACAGGTATGTGCAGTTAACCTTTGACAGATATTTTCAAATTGCCTTCCCAAAACATGATACCAATTTATGCTCAATTAGTATATGAATGTTATTTTCACCATAACTTTGTTAACACTGGAAATTTTTCTCTCTTAAAACATTTATTTAGGTCCTGGCCAAGTAGCTCAATTGGTTAGAGTGTCATCTCAATACTCCAAGATTGCAGGTTTGATCCCCAGTCAGGGCACATACAGGAATCAACCAATGAATGCAGAAATAAGTGGGACAATAAATCAATGTTTCTCTCTCTCTCTCTTAAAATCAATAAAATAGTTTACTTATATTTTTAGAGTTAATAAATATATATTGCAATTTTAATATATTTTCATTAATTTCAGAGAGGAAGAGAGAAGGAGAGAGAGAGAAACATCAATGATGAGAATCATTGGTCAGCTGCCTCCTGCACACCCGCTACTTGGGATCGAGCCCGAGACCTGGGCATATTCCCTGACCTAGAATCAAACCATGACCTCATGGTTCATAGGTTGATGCCCAACCACTGAGCCACATCAGCCGGGAGAATTAATTTATATTTTCATCAAAATAACACAACAGTCAGATGGTACTGCAGGCTCATCATGAAACCAATAATCTCCTGCCTGCCTCCCTCCTCCGTTCCTTCGGGCGCCACCTGCAGTTAATTTTTGTGTAGATGTAAACAAGAGATCTGATTGCATTTTTTCCATACAGCATTTTTCTTATGTTGAGGTATGATCCTTCTAGTCCTACTTTGCTCAGAGTTTTTATCAAGAAAGGGTGTTGGATTTTGTTGAATGCTTTTTCTGCATCTATTGATATGATCATGTGAATTTTGTCTTGCAATCTGTTTATGTGATGTATCACGTTTATTGATTTGTGAATATTGTATCAGCCTTGCATCCCTGGAATAAATTCCACTTGGACATGGTGTATGATCTTTTTAATGTATTGCTGGATCAATTTGCTAATATTTTGTTGAGGATTTTAACATCTATGTTCATCAGGGATATTGGCCTATAATTCTCTTTCTTTTAGTGTCTTTATCTGGTTTTGGAATTAGGGTAATGCTGGCCTCATAGAAAGAGCTTGAAAATGTTCCTTCCTCTTGTATTTTTTGGAATAGTCTGAGGAGTAGAGGTGTTAGTTCTTTTTTGAATGTTTGATAAAACTCCCCTGTGAAGCTGTCTGGACCAGGGCTTTTGTTTGCTGGAAGTTTTTTTTTTTTTTTTTTTAAATTACTGCTTCAATTTCATCAGTAGTTCCATACAGCATTTTTCTAAGCTCCATAATTTTAAGATCTTTTTTTTCCCCACGGATCTGACATGACATCTGTATTATATACTAAAGTTTCATACATTGCAGGTCTAATTAATGGGCTAAGCATTGTTTCATCAGTTAGTTTTTCCATCAATACCACTGCATCTTATTATCTATATATATAAAAGCCTAAGCGATCTTTACTACCGGACGACTGGATGACCGACGACTGGCTGGTAGCTATGAAACGCACTGACCACCAGGGGGAAGATGCTCAACACAGGAACTGTCCCCTGGTGGTCAGTGTGCTCCCACAGCCGACCAACCTCCCACAGTCCCTCCCCCCGGCCGGCCCCTATCAGGACTGGGCAAAATGGCCCAGATCAGCCCTGATCACCGGCCAGGCTGAGGGACCCCACCCATGCATGAATTTGTGCACTGGGCCTCTAATAACTTTATAATAAATACTAGAGGCCCATTGCACGAATTTGTTCACTTGGGGGGGGGCGTCCCTCAGCCCAGATTGTGAGAGGGCTCAGGCCAGGCTGAGGGACCCCACCAGTGCATGATCAAGGCCAAGGAGGGACACGGGATGTTGGCCAGCAGGGGCGGCACGGTGGGAGGGCTCCAGGGCATTTCCAGCCCATGCTCAGTCCCGATCAGCTGGACCCCAGCAACAAGCTAGCCTACTGGTCAGAGCGCCTGCTCCCTGGTGGTCAGTGCACGTCATAGACACTGGTTGACTGGTTGACTGTCTGCCCCCTGGTGGTCAGTGCACATCGTAATGAGAGGTTGAGCAGCCTTAGCATATCATTAGCATATTATGCTTTGATTAGTTGAACGGACGACTGGACATGTAGCATATTAGGCTTTTATTGTATAGGACTAGAGGCCCAGTGCACGACTTTGTGCATGGGTGGGGTCCCTAGGCCTGGCTGACAATCAGGGCTGATCAGGGCCGGGCCTATCGGGTCCTGCCAGCCAGGGGAAGAGACTGGGGGAGGGACCGCAGGCTGATTGGGACCTGCCGGCTGTGGGAAGGGACAGGGTACAGGGAGTTGGCTTCGGCCCCCCTGAGAAAGAGGCCGTGTTTGCCGCCACTCACCCCCAGTTCCCTGACTGAGCCCGGAGCCCAAAGGCCCAGGTGGGGTCGGGAGAGGAGATGATGGTCGCCAGGTGGGGTGTGGAAGGAATGGACGCCAGATGCTGATGCTGCTGGCCGGCCATGGGAAGTTGGCTGTGGGAGCGCACTGACCACCAGGGGGAAGCTCCTGCGTTGAGTGTCTGCCCCCTGGTGGTCAGTGCACATCATAGGGACTGGTTGACTGGTTGTTCCCTGTCATTCCGGTCATTCGGTCCTAACGATCACTTAGGCTTTTATATATATAGATTTCTATCTAATAGAATAAGTTCTCTGCCCTGCTCTTTTCTTTTTGGAGGTGTCCTGGCTATTCTTAGCTTTTTACTTCTCCAGATAAATTTCAAAATAATTCTATAATTTCATAAAAACCCTGCTGTGATTTTGATAGAAAATGAAATAAAATTTTAGATAAATTTGGGCAGAATTGATATCTTTATGATATTAAGTCTTTGAATACATAAACATTGTCTAGCTCTCCATTTATTTATTTTAAAATGTCTCTTAAGGTTGTTTTATAATTTCCCTTATCTAGGTCATATGTATTTTTGTTAGATTTTTGTTGGCTATACTCTGATATGATAGTAAGTGCTATCTTTTTTTTTTTTTAGCTATGTTTTTAGTTGATTGTTGTTGGGACATAGAAATAGTTATCAATATTATATTATATTAATTTGATAACTTCATTGCTAAGCTGTCCTATTCTTTCTAATAATATGTTTATATAATTTTTTGTAATGTGGAAAATCATGCCATCTGCATACAGTCTTAGCCTTATCTCCTCTTTGTGTTCTAGAAGCCTCTGCTTCGTTTCCTCCATGTCCTTCACTGACAGGGCCTCTGGACAGGGTGGGGCCAGTGTGCATTCTTCTCGACTCCGAGTTTGGGAAGGAACCTATTTCCCCACTTAGGATAATGCGTGCTGTAGGATTTTAATAGTTATTCTTTATCAGGCTAAGAAATTGCCCCTAGTTTCAATTTACAAAGAGTTTCATCTTAAATAGGCATGGGGTTTTAGTCAATGCTTTTTTGCTTCTATTGAGATGGTCACATGGTTTTTCTCTTAATCTGCTTATACAGTGGGTTACATTGGTGGATTTTTTCTGGTATTAAACCATTTTTGTACAATTGGATGAATTCTAGTTGGTGCTGGTGACTCCTCCTTTCTTTGCCTGGTTGGGTTCCATTTGCTAATACTTTGGTTAGGATTTTTGCCTCTATTTTCACTAGTTATAGGTTTAACGTTTCCTTGTTATAGTGTCTTCATCCAGTTTTTGTATCAGGATTATTATGTTGTCCCAATGAATGAATTGAATAGTATTTTATTTCTTCAATATTCTGGGAGAATTTACCTTTTCCAGCATGTTAATTCATTTACTACGTCCCATTTCCTCTCTGCTGTTATCTTCATATTTTCCCTATCTTTTATGGGTATATGCCATTTCTGTAGGGTTTCAAGAGAGAAAGGAGATAAATATGTATGTGTTCAGTTTGTTATCTTTAACCCAAAGTCTGGTATCTCTATTCCTTTTCTATTTGTGCATTTATCTGTAAACTTTGACTGTTTTTTCCCAAATATATTTTTATTGATTTTAGAGAGAAAAGGAGAGGGAGATATAAACATCAATGATGAGAGAGAATCATTGATTGGCTGCCTCCTGCATATCGCCTACTGGGGTTCAAGCCCACAACAAAATTCAACCAAGTAAAATCGAAGCTCTCATTGGCTTTACTAGGCAATTCCTGAATCAGGCAGCAACCCATCTAGCAACTAGCAGGACGCTCCAATGAGTTGTACAAAATGGAAAGTTCTTATTGGCAGAAAAAGGGTGGGCCTAGGAAGTTAAAGGAGCCATTTAACATGTTTATTCAACTCAATAACTGTGAGAGTTCTTCAAGTAAATTCTGTGAGGAACTACACCCTTATCATAATTGTGCACAAAACAGGTTTTTTAGCCCAGATCGCGTGGCTCAGTGGTTGGGAGTCGATCTGTGAACCAGGAGGTCACGGTTCAGTTCCTGGTTAGGGCACATGCCTGGGTTGTAGGCTCGATCCCCGGTGTGGGGCCAATCAATGATTCTCTCTCATCATTGATGTTTCTCTCTCTCTCCCTGCCTCTCTAAAATCAATAAAAATGTATTTAAAAACAAACAAACAAACAAACAAACAAAAAACCCACACAGTTTTTTTATTCTTTTAAAGGATGTTCAGGGACTCTTTACATAGGTCCCAGGATTCTCATTCTTGTGATTTGACAATCAGTGCCCCATTCGGTCACTCACTGTCTTGCTCTCTTCGGAATTGTGCTAATGCTTTTAAATGTGTGTCAAAAAAAAAATCAGACTTACCCTCTTAAGAGCATGAAGATTTGCCATCATCAAGAATCTCAAGGAAAGCTGTGGTTCAGGCTTCTAAGGCAATTCCAAAAGAATCATCCTAGACATGTTTGGAAAAGTGTCAGCGTCATTAGGGTCAAAGCTTGCCCTCAAGGTGACCGCTTTGAGTGATTATTTTGGCTGTCTTTTTATTTAAAATTTATTTTTATTGATTTCAGAGAGAATCATTTTATTGATGAGAGAGAATCATTGATCGGCTGCCTCCTGCACGCCTCACACTGTGGATGAGCCCATAACCCAGGCAGGTGCCCTGACCGGGCATTGAACCCTGACTCCTGGTTCATAGGTTGACGCCCAACCCCTGAGCCACACCAGCCGGGCCAAGACTGAGTTTTATGATGAAGTGTTTTCCATCAGAACAGTAGATGCTTAGAACGCAAAGGCCTGGCAGGGTCCTGGTCCAATACCCTCATTTTATACACATGGAAACTGAGGTCCTGAGAGTTTAAAATAGGAAGCAGCAAGAACGGCAAAACAGCAGCAACACCACCACCACCACCACCACCACAGGGTGCGTCTGCCTCCCGAGTCCCTGGGACAGGCCTGCGTCTGCCCGGCTTTCCCAGTGCAAATGTCATATTGCCACTTTCACTCTCAGGCGTGTCCCAGGTTGACGCCCACCCATCCCCTACCTTAAGAGAAAAGCAAAGCTGTGAATAGGCAGAGCACAGTGAGAAGAGACATTAGACTCAGGGAAGAAACAGCATGGGAAAGGCATAGAGGTGAAATAAGAATGGATTTAGCATCAGCTCTCTCTCTCAGGGATTCTGTTGCTAAACTACATTTTCTTTCATGAGTTTTTGCTTCTCAAGATAAATAGAGAATAATCCATCTAAATTTTAAAATCTTAATTAATTTGGAGTTTCTTATTACTAGTGCTATGGTTAAATTCTGTTTGGCTATTACAAACAAATTACTACAAATCATTCACATAAAAATACTAAAGAAACTGCCGAAACCGGTTTGGCTCAGTGGATAGAGCGTCGGCCTGCGGACTGAAAGGTCCCGGGTTCGATTCCGGTCAAGGGCATGTACCTTGGTTGCGGGCACATCCCCAGTGGGGGGTGTGCAAGAGGCAGCTGGTCGATGTTTCTCTCTCATCGATGTTTCTAACTCTCTATCCCTCTCTCTTCCTCACTATAATAAATCAATAAAACATATTAAAAAAAAATACTAAAGAAACAAACTAGGTTAATGAAAAAACTCAAAATGGTAGTTTTTTTTTTTAAACGAAACCGCCCCCCCCCACACAACCTGGTTTTGGTTTTGTCAAGAAGAAAGAATTTTCAGTCAAAAGGTGTGCGTCCACCACACCCTAACATACTCCCTTCTGCCAACCCACGCTCCGATGTCTCACTCACCAGTGTTACTGAGCACCCACTGCTTTTAAAGGTGTGTTCTTACTAGTTCTCAGAGAGAGAGAGGGAAAGCAGCCAGAGCGAGAAGCAGCGGTGCAGGGCCCAGAGACCCACCACAGGCCCTCCAGGCCGCCCCACCCCGAGGAGAACAGTTAGCCCGCCTTTGACACCATAGATTAGTTTTGCCATTTGTTGAACACAATGTAAATGACATCATATAATGAATATTCATAGGGCTTTAAAAACATGTAAATTCACCGACAACATTAACAGAGTGGGTTATTTCACCAAAAGTCCAGATTTTCTGTTTCTTTAAAAAAGATGTGTTCTGGCTGGGCGGCTCAGTTGGTTAGAGCCCTGTCCTGACGTGCCAAGGCTGTGGGTTCCATCCTGGCCAGGGCACATGCAAGAATCAACCAATGATGCCTAAGTAAGTGGAACCGCAAATCTCTCTCTCCCTTCTCTAAAAAGAATGTGACAGGCTCTGTGTGGTGATGAAAATGTTCTGTATTTTGACTGAGAAAATGACAATATCCTGGTTTTCCTGATATTGCACTAGAGTTTTGCAAGATATTACCACTGGGGGAAGCTGAGTACAGGGTACGGGAGATCTCTCTGCATTATTTATTTAGCTGCATGTAAATCTACAAGTATCTCAAAATAAAATGTTTAATTAAAAGTAACAATATATTAAGAATTTAAAAAAAAGATGTGACAATATGAGGCCTGCTATTTATTTATTTATTTATTTATATATTTATTTATTTATGTTAATCCTCACCCTAGGATATTTTTTCCATTGCTTTTTAGAGAGAGTGGAAGGAGGGGGAGAGACAGAGAGAGAGAGAAACATCGATGTGAGGGACACATTGATTGGTTGCCTCCCCCACCTGCGCTGACCAGGGCTGGGTATGGAGCCTGCAACCAAGGTACATTCCCTTGATCAGAATCGAACCCAAGACCTTTCAGTCCACGGTCCCATGCTCTATCAACTGAGTCAAACTGCCTAGGGCTGCCTTTCTTTAAAACATATTTTTAAAAGCTGATTTTGAGAGAGAGAGAGAGAAACATTGATCCTCCTGCACGCCCCTACCTGCACATGCCCTGACCAGGAATTGAACCAGCAACATTTCAGTGCACAGAATGATGCCCAACCAACTGAGCCACACCACCTGGGCTAGTTTTGTTTTGTTTGACATAGTTTTCATTTTACATCTTTGTAGGAATCCTGGGAGGAGTGCCTGGAGACCTGCTAGCTTGATGCCATTTAAAATCAGAATTACCACCATGTAATCATTTTCAGTCACATTCTTCTAGATTCTTAACTGGCTCTTCTTTCATTTGTCCCCCACCCCCTCAATTGGCAACCGAGGGGTGAGCCCTTTGCTACTGACCTCCATGACCTTGAACAAGTCACTCTGTCTCTCTGGGATTCAACACGCCCATGTGTACAGCATAGAGTGGGCCTGTCAGTGTTTCCTAAACCAGTTTCCGTAGCAAACGCCCGTGCACGACGGAGCTGTGGTTCTCGTGCCTGTGACCAGCACGAGGCTCACACCATACGCCTCCTGCCACGCAATGCGCACACCCATGTGTTCGCTGCCCCGCACAGCGAGTCTTCTGGTCATGGCCTTGGATATCGTGGCAACTGCAACTGACGTTTAACAGCTTTAAACACGCTCAGGTTTTGTGTTTATCTCCTTGAGGACCAGTGACTGCTTCAGGTAATCTGCAGTCCACGCATTGAGAAGCATTGTCTCTAATTTGTTCAGTGAACAGAAAGTTCCAGAAAGATTAATAGGTGACGTATGTGTAAATGACAACAACAACCCCCAAACTTGTCCCATGTTAACAGACTGTAGAAAAAACAAAGTAAGCACCTGTTTAATGTTATTGAACCTAGCCTTGACCTTTGAGCATAAGGTCCTGTTTCCATTCAAAGCCTCCTCAGGCTGGAGGAGTGGCGTTTGTCCGAGTGCACTTGGGGCGTGTCAGGGCCACAGGTCTCCTAGAGTTCTTGCAGTCGGGGAGCGTGGCGCTGGGTCCTGCGCCCTCTCTCTGTCCCTGGGAGCAGGCAGCTGCTTCTGTGGAGGAGCAGACCCCATACTTCTCCCGCCTGTGACGTGATCTCACACCTGCTGCCTATGCAACCCTCTCTCCGGAGACACTGCTGCAAACACGCAGAGAGGAGACTGCTGCAAACACGCAGAGAGGAGACGGTGGAGTTGCAGTGTATCAAGAAGCCTGGATGGAAGCTGCTGAGGCTGAGGCGGGGGAGAGCAGTGGCGGATGCGGATTTTGAGTCAGGTTCAGGTCTTGCCGCCCCTTGCCAGCATCCTGTGAGCAGTGGCTGCAGCCCAGCCTTCCTCCAGCAGCTCAGGCCCGTTTCCAGAGGTAAGTGCACGCCTCACGATGTTTATGGAGCAAAGTATCTGCAGGTGTTGGAAAAGGCGAAGCTTTCCCCACCCAGCCTGGCACAGCGCAGTGCGTGTGGAGACTCCGTCCTTTCATGAACCGACGGGTTATCCGCCACCCCTCCTGCTGTCATAATCCAGCGAGTGCTTGATGCAGCCACTTCTATTTATACCGAACCCTGCCATGTGTGTAAAACTCCTTACTACCGTCTATGACCTTTAGAAAAAGGCCAAGCCTCCTTAGCATCGCTGACAAGTCCTATTGCTTCTCTTCCCCCTCATTTAAATTTCCATTCCTTTAGAGTATAAAGTAAGAGACATTAGAATTTAACTGAAAAGTCATGTAATACAATGGATACAAAAGAATCTAAATTTCAGATGAAACTAGACCACCAACTTACACCAGACACAAGAATAAACTCAAAAATGGATAAAAGACTTAAATAAATGTAAGGCATGAAATCATAAAACTCTTAGAAGAAAACATAGGCAGTGAAATCTGAGACATCTCATGTAGCAGAATTTTTGCTGATACAGCTCCTAGGGCAAAGGAAACTAAGGAGAAAATAAACAAATGGGACTACATCAAAATAAAAAGCTTCCGCACAGTAAAAAACCCACCATCAAAATGAAAAGGGAACCCACTAAATGGTAGAACATATTTGCCAATGATACATCTAATAAGGGGTTAACTTCCAATATATAAAGTACTCATACAACTCAACAAAAGGAAGACAAACAATCAATTAAAAAATTGGCAGGAGACTTGAATAGACATTTCTCCAAAGAGGGCATACAGATGGCCAAGAGACACATGAAAACATGCTCAAAGTCACTGATCATCAGAGAGATGCAAATGAAAACCACAATGAGGTATCACCTCACACCTGTCAGAATGGCTACCAGCAACAACAAGTGCTGGTGAGGATGTGGAGAAAAGGGAACCCTCGTGCACTGCTGGTGGGAATGCAGACTGGTGCAGCCATTACGAAAAACAGTACGGAGTTTCCTCAAAAAATTAAAAAATGGAACTGCCATTTGATCCAGTGATCCCACTTCTAGGAATATATCCTAAAATCCCCAAAACACCGATCAGAAAAAAATATATGCACCCCTATGTTCATAGCAGCACAATTTACAATAGCTAAGATTTGGAAACAGCCTAAGTGGCCATCAGCAGATGAGTGGATTAAAAAACTGTGGTACATCTATACAATGGAATACTACGCTGCTATAAAAAAGAAGGCATTCTTACCATTTGCAACAGCATTGATGGAACTGGAGAGCATTATGCTAAGCGAAATAAGCCAGTCAGAGAAAGATAAATATCACATGATCTCACTCATATGTGGGATATAATGATCAACATAATTTGATGAACAAGAATAGACCCAGAGACAAATGGCAGGGGAGGTGAGGGGGGTTAGAGATCAACCAAAGGACTTGCATGCATGCATATTAGCATAACCAATGGACACAGACACTGGGGCGGTGGGGTCTTGCCCTCGGAGGTGGGAATGGCTGGGGGTGGTGTCAATTGGGGAAAAAAGGAGACATATGTAAAACTGTAGACAATAAAAAAAGAAAAGAAAGCTAAAGTAAAAAAAAAAAAAATATATATATATATATATACATATACATATATATATATATATACATACATATATATATATATATATATATATATATATATATATATATATATATATATATAACCCGAAGCATGGAGGCATGGAACAGACTGACATACCATGATATGGGTGTGGGGGCATGAGAAGAGATAAACCAAATAACTTATATACTTACATGCATAGCCCATGGACACGGGCAATAGTGTCATAAAGACCTGGGAGTGGGGATAGGGGCTGGGAGGAGGGAAGTAAAATGGGCAGGGTAAGCAGGAGACATCTGTAACATTATCAACAATAAAAAATAAACAACAACAACAAAAAAGAATCTAACCTTCAATAGCTCATTTCCTGCTGTTCCACCTCTTACAATCTAAGCTTGTTTTGTAGAGAATGGATCCTAGATGTTAGAAATAAAGCCCAGCTATACCATTTCCTAGCTGTGTGACCTTGGGCAAGTTAGTAGATCTCCCAGCCTCATTTTTCTCGTCTGTGAAATGGGAATGCTAATAAGGTGCTTTCTAAGGTGGCTGTGAGATCCTAGTGTAAAGATATTAAAGGCAAGTTACAACACATGGAAGTTATACCATCGCCACACTCCACTCTCCTACATGGAGTTCCTACGGCATTGTGCCACTTCATCCCTGACTCTAGGCCTCGGCCCGGAGTGTCCTTCCCTTTCGCCAACTGGTCTTCATTTTTCAGGAATCATTGTCTGTTTCACCTTCCCAGAGAAGCCCTCCCTGTGCTCCAGCCAGAGTGTGTCCTGATTCTTGCGCTACCGCGTGTACCTAGCAGGTGCTTTATTACTGCATATCAACCTGTATTGCGACTGCCTTTTTTTTTAGCCTGATCACTCTGTAAGGGCTAAGATTTTATCTTAAAAAAATATTTTTATTGGTTTCAGAGAGGAAGGGAGAGGGATAGACAGATAGAAATATCAATGATGAGAGAGAATCATTGATCGGCTGCCTCTTGCACACCCCCCACTGGGAACCGAGCCTGCAACCCAAGCATGTGCCCTTGGCCAGAATTGAACCTGGGCCTCTTCAGTCCACAGGCCAATGCTTTATCCACTGAGCCAAACCAGCCAGGGCGAAGATATTATCTTTTTTTTTTTTACCCTTGACTTTCTGAGGGCAATGGCTGACAGTAGTTGCTCAAAACTACTTTTTAAAAAACAAATGAGTAATAAGACACAGAAGGAACAAAATGGTAAGATTTTTGGCACAGTATAAACCTTACTTTAGACACAATTTACAAGTATTTCCTCATCGAATCTTTTATTTTAGGAGAGATGCTGAAAAAGGATGCTTACTGTTAATTTAAGTTCCTTTTGCTTCAAAGGGCTCCTGGGATTGCGGAAGTGGCAGTGGCTGGGAGAGAAGGAAGGTCCTACTGGTCAGAGTGCAGTTAGGGCTGACTCTGGAGAAAAGTCTAATGAGGAGGAGAGGCTGGTGCTGTAGAAAGAGTTCGCGTTGGCTCTGCCATTGAATTGGGAGCTAGGTAGGCCTGGCTTTGATTCTGACCATGTCCCTAGTGTGAGGTTTGATGGGGCAGTTGAATCGATACCCCTCCCCTGGGAACTGACCTTCAGGCCATTTCACTGTGGACCTTCCCTTTGGCTGAGACCACACGTCACTTGCTGAGCCGCATTCCATTATGGCCCCTCTGGACCTGCACAGAGAATTCTCCGCCCAGAAAAGCCCACGAGAACTTCTTACAAACCCCAGACTCCCGTCACTGGGCTGCAGCCATCCAGGCTCAGCCACCCGGTGTGCAGAGGAGCGAGCAAATTCGTTCCTAACGCTTAGGTAGCTAACGTCGAGAATGCTGCTTGACTCCGAGTCCCAGACTATGGCTGATTTTCGTTCTCATTCCTGTTGCCAACCCTGTCAGACCTTCTTTTTTTTTTTTTTTCTTTTTCTTTTTTTCAGATTTCTGCTCCTTTATCTCCTTGTCTCACTCTAGTTCTCATCTAACTGAAGTAGATGTGAACTCCCCTGGGAGGGGAAAAACCACTTTATTAACACACACACACTCACTCCATGTTTGGTCCCGTTTACCTTCACAGATGGCCATCCCTGTGCTGGTCATGGGTAACACACAGTGTGGAAGGGGTACTAGTAATCATTACAGCAGGACAACAGGTATGCACCAGCACTGATGTGAGTGACCAGAACATTCTTAACCTCTTGTGTCTTTTCTTGTCCACAAAGAAAGAGGACTGTTGCTCCTGTTCCCTGGCTCATTTCTATATGCATTCTAACACGGTAAAACATTCCCTTCTTAAAACCAACAAATGAGCCCCAAACTAAAAAAATGCCTTTCTCCCTCCTTTCCGGCTTTGCCCTGCAGGTCTCCTCACAGGCTCTGCTATTTGGAGATGACTTCCTCCCACGCCCCTCCACCTGCATCTCCTGACACGGCCTCTGCCTTCGTGACTTTTCTGGTGAAACTGCTCTCACCGAAATCACCGAGTGAGAGATCTGGTGGAGACTCCCAGTCCTTGGTTTATGTGACTCTCTCAGCATTTGCTATTTTTTAGGGTGGCTCTTTTTAAAAAAAAAATAAATAAATCTTTACTGTTGAAATTATTACATCCTAGAGGCCTGATGCACGAATATTCGTGCAAGAATGGGACTTCCTTCCCCTGGCTGCTGGCACCTGCCTTTACTCTGGCCGGAGCTGCCTTTCTGCCTTCCCACGCTGGCCAGAGGCCCTGAGCGGCTGAGGCGGTGTGGAACACCTGCGTCATTGCCATGGTGATGACGCAAGCGTCCCGCCCCTGGCCGCTCTGCACCTGCGTATGCAAATTAACCCACTATCTTTGTTGGGTTAATTTGCATACTCACTCCTGATTGGCTGGTGGGCATCGCGAAGGTACGGTCAATTTGTATCTTTTTTATTAGTGTAGATGTCCCCTTTTTTCCCTCCATTGATCTCCTCCACCCCACCCCCACCTGCCCCAGGCCCTCACCACCCCACTGTCTGTGTCCATGGGCCATTCACAGATACACACAAGGTCCTTGGTTGATTACCACCAGTCTCCTCCGCCTTCCCTCCGAGACTCCATACTCTGCTCCATGCTTCCATGTCTCTGGGTCCACTCCGTTCATCAGTTTATTTTGTTACTTAGATTCCTCATATGAGTGAGGTCATGTGATATGTGTCTTTTTCTGACTGACTTATTTCACTTAGCATGATACTCTCCAGGTCCCTCCATGCTGTCTCAAAGGGTAAGAGATCCTTCTTTTTACTGCTGCATAGTATTCCATGGTATAAATGTCCCACAACTTTTTACCCACTCATCTTCTGATGAGCACTTGTTTCCAGATCTTAGCTATTGTAAATTGTGCTGCTATGAACATGGGGGTACATATGTTATTTCTGATTGGTGTTTCAGGTTTCTTAGGATATATTTCTAGGAGTGGGATCACTGGGTCACATGGAAGTTCCATATTTAATTTTTTTAGAAACTCCATGCTGTTTTCCATAATGGCTGCACCAGTCTGCATTTCCACCAGCAGTGTACTAGGGTTCCCTTTTCTCCACATTCTCACCAGCAGTTTCACCAGAAAAGTCATTTGTTGATTTGTTGATGGTAACCATTCTGATAGGTGTGAGGTGATACCTCATTGTCATTTTAATTTGCATCTCTCTGATGATCAGTGACTTTCAGTATTTTTTTCATATGTCTTTTGGCCATCTGTCAGTTCGCTTTGGAGAAGTGTCTGTTTAGGTCCTTTGTCCATTTTTTAATTGGAGTGTTTATCTTCTTTTTGTTAAGTTGTATGAATTCCTTATATATTTTGGGTATTAACCCTTTATCAGATGTATCATTGGATGCCTCTTTTTTGAAATCTCCTCTTCCCTTAGCTTCTCTTACACCATTCTCTCCTATTTTCTCTCCCCTCGCCCACCTCCCTTTCTTCTGGATACACTTATTCAGTTTCTCCAGGGATCTCCTTCTCTTCTCGTCCCTTAGGTGCTGCTCAGCCTGTGGATTCTGCCCTTGGACCTTGTCCGTTCTCACTCTGCAGTGGTCCTGGAACATCTTATTTCTTCTCATTCCTTCTACGAGGGCTAAAGACCTCACACATGCCCCTGTAGGAAATCCCTACCCCTACTCCCCAAAGAGAAAATATTGTTATAGTTTTGCCTGCATTAGAACTTCATAAAAATGGAATCAAAGAGTACATAGTACTTTACGTCAGGCTAATTTTGTTCAACCTATTCTTGAGATTCGTGTATGTGGTTGTGTGTATCAAGTCGGTTCCTTCTTATTGCTGAGCAGTTTCCTGCTGCATGACTGTTCCACAGAGTATTTACCCATTTTCTTGTCGATGGACCCCTGAGCTGTTTCCAGTTTGGGGATGTTATGAATAAAGCTCCTACAAAACTTCTCATACAAGTCTTTTTGTGCTTCACTTCTCTTGGGTAAATACCTAGGAGTGGAATTGTTAAGGTGGTTAGCTTTATATTTTCATATAAACTGCCAGACCTTTCCTAAAGTGGTCATGGAAACAGTTTTCAACATCCTAAGTATAACTATGAACAGCTAGATTTACTGAGCGTTTTCTGTGGGCACTGAGCATAGAGCTTTATTTATTTATGCTCACTTTATAAAAAATCTTTGAGGGAATTACAGATGCCCCCCCTTTTCCCTTCCATTATCCCCCTCCACCCAGTTCATGCCCCACCCCAGGCCTTCACCATCCTGTATGTGTCCATAGGTAATGCATATCTATATCTATAAAAGCCTAAGCAACCGTCCAACCGGCCGACATGCCAGTAGCTATGATGTTCACTGATCACCACGGGGCAGACGCTCAACACAGGAGCGGAAACCACAGGCATGGAAACATGGAACAGACTGATGAATCTCAGAGGGAAAGGGGGAGGGGAGAGGGCAGAAAGAGATAAACCAAAGATCTTATATGCATACTAGAGGCCCCATGCACTGGTGGGGTCCCTCAGCCTAGCCTGTGGGGATCGGGCCAAAACTGGCTCTCTGACATCCTCCTAGGGGTCCCAGATTATGAGAGGGTGCAGGCCAGTCCAAGAGACCCCATTGGTGCACGTATTCGTGCACCAGGCCTCTAGTCTATATATATAAAAGCCTAATCAACCAGCTGACTGTTCGATCATCCGACCAGTAGTTATGATGCACACTGACCACCAGGGGGCAGATGCTTAATGCAGGAGCAGAAACCATAGGCATGGAAACATGGAACAGACTGATGAATCTCAGAGGGAAGGGAGAAGGAGGGAATGGTGGGGAGAGATTAACCAAAGATCTTATATGCATATTAGAGGCCTGGTGCAAGGATTTGTGCACTGGTGGGATCCCTTGGCCTGGCCTGTGCCCTCTCACAATCCAGGACCCTTGGGGGATGTAGCAGTGATGAAGTGGCAGGCGGCCAGGGAGGAGCCCCAGCCAGGGCTGGGCACAGCTCTGCTGCTGCTCATCCCACCCCATTGCACCAGCCACAGCCACCACCGCCATGAGCCTGGCTTCTGGCTGAGCAGCGCTCCTGCTGTGGGAGCGCACCGACCACCAGGGGGCAGCTCCTGCATTGAGTGTCTGCCCTCTGGTTGTCAGTGCGCATCATAGTGACCAGCCAACCGGTTGTTCCAGTCATTTGGTTGTAACGTTGCTTAGGCTTTCATATATACTCTAGAGGCCCAATGCACGAAGATTCGTGCAAGAATGGGCCTTCCTTCCCCTGGGTGCCGGCACCACCTTTGCTCTGGCCAGAGCCGCCTTTTCCCTCCGGCCCGGAGCCGCCTTTCCACCTTCCCACACTGCCCAGAGGTGCAGAGCAGCTGGGGTAGTGCGGAATGCCCCCTGCCGCTCGGCACCTGTGTATGCAAATTAACCCGCCATATTTCTTGGGTTAATTTGCATACTCACTCCTGATTGGCTGGTGGGCGTCGTGAAGGTATGGTCAATTAGCATGTTACTCTTTTATTAGTGTAGATATTAGTGACCCGGTGTGCGAAATCACACAGCCCGCCCACCCGTGTGCACCCTGCCCACCCACTCGCCACCTCACCTTGACACCCTAACCCAGTGATGGCGAACCTATGACACGCGTGTCAGCACTGACACGCGTAGGCATTTCTGATGACACGCGGCCGCTGAGGCGGCCACATGCCGAGGATGAAACATTTGCTGCTCCTGAGGATGAAACATTTGTGCTGGAGGTCTGTATTAGACACTCTGTGCTGGAGGTCTGTAGGCCAAAACAACAGAAGTCCGGCACAAAGTGTCTAGTTCTGGGACTTCCGATTAAGCCGGATCTTTGCCCTTACTTCCGCCGGCAGAGCAGGGAGCAGCGGAAGGCAGCAGGGGATGCATCTCTGGGGGCCCTGCCATTACCAGTAACCAAATAACAGTTAACCACAGCAACCATTATCTACTGTTCTGGGGTGTCATGGATTTCTAATCCATCATTACTGAGATACGTGACGGGGAGGCTGGGAAAGGCAAGGGTTTGTGGCATGCTATGGGTGCCGTTTCCCGCCATTAGAAATAGCGGCAGCCATTTTAATTCACATAAGGAACACCATCTTGCTCCATAGTGCAGACTCCATTTCACCACTATTACTGTTGTGCATCCTTATTAACCCCTATTTCTGCTTATTAACCCTGCCCTTTCCTAAAAGACAGTTATATGCACCATTTTGTGGTTAGTTAGGCTAGTTAACCCCTAATTGCCTGCAGGCCTAACAAGCTATCTATAATTCTGTCTTCTGTCACTGCCCCCCTGATGGAGAACCCAAAAAATAAAAAACTAAGGTTAAGTAAAGGAAGTGGTAGTAGCAGTGGCCGACCCTTTCAAGAGACATGGACCGAAATGCATGGCTTTATAGAAAAAAATGGCAGATCATTTTGCATTCTATGTACGGAAACGGTAGTAAGCAGAACGTGGAATATAAATAGACATTTTGAAACTAATCATTCCCAGCTCTTGGAAAAAAGTGAGGATGAAAGGAAGGAATACATTTCCAGGCAGCTACACCTTTATAAGAGCCAATCTAATTCCATCCTTAAATTTATGAAAGGCTCTACAAATTTAACATCTGCAAGTTTGAGCATTGCTCACTCTATAGCTCAGCATGGAAAAGCGCTCAGTGAGGGAGAATTTATTAAAGAAACTCTCCTAAGATGTGCACCAGTTCTATTTCACGATATGCAGAATAAAGATGCAATTATTAAGAGAATATCTGAGTTACCACTCAGTAGAAATATCATAAAAGACCGAATAATGAGACTGAACACAAACTTACAACATCAATTAAAGAGAGACATAAGGAAGTGTAAATATTTTTCGATCTCTCTTGATGAAACTACTGATGTCACATCACATCCTCAGTTGGCCATTATTGGTTGATATTCTGATGGTCTCACAATGAGAGAAGAGTTGATAAAGTTAGTATCAGTGTCAACAAGTAAATCAGGAAGCAAAATATGTAAGGTTGTTATACAAACATTTCGTGACCTAAGCATTGATATCTCTAAAGTTGTGTCAGTGACGACAGATGGGGCACCAAATATGGTGGGGAAAAAGTCGGATTTGTCAAATTGTTTACAGAAGCTATTGGACATCCGATTGTGCCTTTTCATTGTGTTATCCATCAGGAGGCTTTATGTGCCAAGGCAGGATTCACCGACTTAAACGACTTAATGTTAGTTGTTACAAAAATAGTTAATTTAATAGCTGCTCGCCCCCTTCACAAGCGAGAATTTTCGGCACTTTTACTGGAGGTTGATTCCACCTACAGTGGACTGCTGATGTACAATAATGTAAGATGGCTGAGCCGAGGCAAAGTTCTTGAGTGCTTTGTGGAGTGCTTTGAAGAAATTAAGGTATTTCTTGACTATAAGGATCTGGGAAACTTTCCTCAGCTTAATGATGATAAGTGGGTCAACACCCTGATGTTTTTTACAGATCTCTCCGTTCATATTAATGAACTGAACTTAAAGTTACAAGGTTTTGGAAAAAGTATTGACGTTATGTTTGGATACATAAAAGCTTTTGAAAGTAAAGTTAAAATTTTCAAGCGAGATGTAGAAACTAAAACTTATAAGTATTTTCCTCGAGTAACAAAGTATTTTGAGAAGGCCAGTGAAGCTGTACAAAATGAAATGGAACTCTTGCATATGAAGTACCAGCATGTTTTAGACTTGTTACTTGACCAGTTTAGTGATTGATTTAGTCAATTTAGAAGTCTAGAACAGACCATGAAAATAATTAAGTATCCTGATGTAGTAGTCTACAGTAGTTTGGAATTAATGGTTTCCAATGGATGCAAATTGATGATTTGGAGATGCAACTTGCAGAATTTCAAGACAGTATCTGGGTTCAGGTGTTTGTCGACTTGAGGTCAAAGCTTGAGAATCTGGAAAGGTGCCGCTTGGAGAATCAAGAGGAGTGCACTACGAACAGGAAATTTGGAGTGCCTGGAACCGACTACCAGACACTTTTAGCACCCTGAAAAATATAGCAACGGCTTTACTCACAATTTTTCCCTCTACATACTTTTGTGAGGCCTTATTCTCAGCGTTAAATAATATCAAAACCAACAAAAGAAACAGATTGACAGATGAAGTTAGTAGCGCTTGCTTGGGCCTGAAGTGTACAAAATACCAACCTTCAATTGAAGATTTAGCCAATGAAATTCAGCAACAAAAAAGTCACTAATAGGCAGCTTAGTTAAAGAATTCCCCCTCCCCCTCACTTATCTTAGTTCACGGCACCCCACACAAGCTAAATAATATCAAGACCAACAAAAGAAACCGACTGACGGATAAACAAATAAGTCACTAAGCAGGTAAGTTAAATATTTAGTTTATTAAATACAATTATATATAACAATTATACATTTATGTTATTTAAACTATAAATATCGGGAAATAATGTTTTTTCCTCAAAGTGACACACTACCCGAGTTATGCTCAGTTTTTGGCGAAGTTTGACACACCAAGCTCTAAAGGTTGCCCATCACTGCCCTAACCTCTCCACCTAGAGCTCGAGCGTGCTTGGCCCTGCCCCTGAACCTTCCGGCCTTTTCTGGCTGCTTCAAGCTCTGTCCTTGGTCCTGCGAGCCGCCTTGGGCTGGTCCCGCCTCCTCCGGTGCCTCTCCACTTCCGCCCCATCTCTGGAGCAACGCAGCGGCTCTAACCTGTCATGGTGCCAGAGGAGAGCGTGGAAGCTTCCCGCCTGGTTCGGAGTTTTGAGCACTGCTTCCTGGCGGCTCACGCACTGCGCTCCTTCCCCTGGCAGGTGGGCAGCAGATACGCTGAGTGTGAGTGGTGGGTGGCAAAGGACTGGTGATGGGGGCGCTATGGGCTCTCACCCCCGCTTTCCCCACCACTGGTGGTCCCACCTCCTCCAGGCACCTCCCTGCTTCCACCCTATCTCTGGAGCAACGCAGCGGCTCTGCCCCGCTGCACATGCAGGTTCCTGCTGAATGGCGTGAGGGCGTCACGACCATTAGCATATTAGCTCTTTATTATATAGGACTAGAAGCCCAATGCACAAAGATTTGTGCTAGAATGGGCTTTCCTTTCCCTGGCTGCCGGCACCACCTTTCCACTCTGGCCCAGCCCCTTTCTGCTCAGGCCATGGAGCCGCCTCTTTCCGCTCCGGGAGTCGCCTCTTTCCGCTCCGGGAGTCGCCTCTTTCTGCTCCGGCCCCACCTTCCCACGCTGCCCAGAGGCCCTGAGAGACTGTGGGTGGGGTAGAACGCCTGCATCGTCACCGTGGTGATGACGCAAGCGTCCCGCCCCTGTCACTCGGTTCCTGTGTATGCAAATTAACTGCCATCTTTGTTGGGTTAATTTGAATATCACTCCTGATTGGCTGGTGGCATAGCAGAGGTACGGTCAATTTACATGTTTGTCTATTATTAGGTAAGATGATACTGGTTTGGTGGTGATGAACTCCTTTAGCTTTTTCTTGTCTAGGGGAAGCTCTTTATCTGACCTTCAATTCTGAATGATAGCTTTGTTGGGTAGAGTAATCTTGGTTGTAGGTCCTTGTTGGTCATCACTTTGACTATTTCTTGCCACTCCCTTCTGACCTGCAAAGTTTCTGTTGACAAGTCAGCTGAGAGTCATATGGGTGCTTTCTTGAAGGTAATTAATTGCTTTTCTCTTGATGGTTTTAAGATTCTCTCTTTGTCTTTAACCCTTGGCATTTTAACTATGTGTCTTGGTGTGGGCCTCTTTGGGTTCCTCTTGTTTGGGACTCTCTGTGCTTCTTGGACTTGTAAGTCTATTTCTTTCACTAGGTAGGGGAAGTTTTCTGTCATTATTTCTTCAAACGGGTTTTCAATATCTTGCTCTCTCTCCTCCTTCTGGCATCCCCTTAATAGGAACGTTGGTATGCTTAAAGTTGTCCCAGAGGCTCCTTACACTAACTTCATGTTTTTGGATTATTTTCTCTTCCTTTTGCTCTTCTAATTGGGTGTTTTTGCTTCCTCATATTCCAATTGTTGATTTGATTCTCAGAATCCTCTACTCTACTGTTGAATCCCTGTGAATTATTCTTTATTTCAGTTAGTGTATGCTTAATTTCTGACTGCTCCTTTTTCAAGTCTTTGACATTCTCACTAAGATCCTTGAAAGGCTCACTAAGTCCCTTGAAGCTCTCATTAAGGTCCTTGAGTAACCTTATGACCATGATTTTGAACTCTGTATCCAGTAGTTCACTTGCTTCCATTTCTTTCGTTTGTGACATGTTTCTTTGTCTCTGCATTTGGCTGCTCCCCTGTGTTTGTTTGTATGTATTGGGTAGAGCTGCTATGTCTCCTGGAATTGGTAGAGTGGCCTTATCTAGTAGGTGTCCTGTAGGACCCACAGTCTCAGCCTCCCCAGTCACCTGAGCTGGGCACTCTAGGTGCACCCCTATGTGGACTGTGAGCAGTCTTGTTGTACTTGAGCCTTGATTACTGTTGAGAGGAATTGACCTCTGGGCCAATTGGCTTTGAGGACTAGCTGTGACTACAGTGGAAGAGCAGCTGTGCAGGAGACACCCTTGTGGAGCAGGACTTGCTTCATTGGGACTTTGCTGCTCACTGAGTCTGCACCTTGAGTGTGTCACTGTGGATGTGTAGAGTTGTAATCTGGTATGGTCTGAAGCTGTCCACCAGGCACACTGGCTCTGGGGCCTCTGGGAGGTGCAAAGTCAGCCACTGCCTGGGGCCACCTGGCAGGAGCTACAGAGAGGTTTGAAGATGGCTGCTACTTGTATTGGGTTTGTGAAGGCAGACTGGTGTTAGTGCCCAGTCTTGGTCCTTTTATTGATAGGTTTGGGGCACACTGACATCACCTGCTGCTTGTTTGAGAGATTTTAGCAAACTCTGAAGCCTGAACCAGGCCACTCATATGGCAAAGCCACTGCAAACAGATTGGGTGGGGCTGAAAATTGGATGGGATGGGGTCTCAGGGCAAGCAAACAGTGTGAGCCTGGCTGATGGAAAGTCAAATATGGCTGCCAGTTAGCACTATGATGGGGGAGGCCCCAGCACAGGAACAATGACCCCTGTGAGCACCCCTGTCTGGGAAAAAGCTGCCCCCAAGTTCCTGCCACGATGCTAGACAATCCAGTTCCTCCTTGTATGTCCTGGATCCCCCAAAGCTGCCCAGCAGTGGAGCTCAGAAGGATTGGGTCTGAGAAAGTTTGTGTGCCAGCCCTTTAAGAGGAACACCTGGATCTCCAGCAGCTTCCGTGTCCCTCAGCCACAAGCCCCACTGGTTTCACAGCCTGCAGTTATAGGGGCTTCTCTTCCAAGCTCTGGAACCCTGGGCTGGGGGTCTGGTATGGGGCTGGGACCCCTTGCTCCTCATGGGAGGCCTCTGCAGCTGAGATATCCCTCCCGATTAAAAAAACACCACACGTGGGTGTCAGTCCAGCCCGTTCGGTGCCTCTGCCTCTCCTAGCAGTCTCGATGTGCTTTCTTCTTTACTTCTCTAGTTGTAGGACTTCCATTCACCCAGCTTTTAGGCGGTTCTGAATGATGGTTGTTCTGTATTTTAGTTTGTAATTTTGATGTGGTGGTGGGAGGCAGTGAGTACCTGCCTTTATCTACACTGCCATCTTGGTTCTTCATAGAGGTTTATGTAAACACAGTATTTCACAGTGATTCTTGTATGACGCCTACTGGGCAGATGTTATTATTCTCATTTCACATGTGAGATAATTAAGGCACAGAGAATCACCTAACTGCCCAAGGTCAGTGGTCAAGTTTGGATTTGGATCTAAGCAGGTCAGACTACAGCTTCTGTGCCTCATGCCTCTTGGTATTTATTAGAAAAAAAAAAAAAGAAGTGGCTAAATCAATGATTCTCTCTCATCATTGGTGTTTGTATCTCTCTCTACCTCTCCCTTCCTCTCTGGAATCAATAAAAATATATTTTTAAAAAAGTTGCTATTTCTTTTCTCAGGAAATGAATTACTTTCCTAAGAGTAAAAAGTGGTCATGGTAACCAGGAGATACTGTGTTCATCAATAAACACAGAATAAATGTAAACTCTCACCCATTATGTAGAAATGGTCCATATGGTGAAGAGAAAGATAGGCAAATGCATCCATCAAGGCCCTTTACTCTCCTGGGAGATTCAAAGTTGCCTTCAAAGACACGCCATCACTCTGGCCCTTTAGATTAAAGCAGCTATTAGTCAGAGAAGCTGGTTAATAGGAGCCTGGCCTTTCCTCTAATTAGGAAGGAGCCGCAGGCTCTCTTGGATGGTGTCTCAGCTGCAGTGAGGGGAGGTGGGCCAGGCCCTCTCAGGTCTTCTAAGCATCAGAGCTCAGGCTCAGACCCAGACCTACTCTGGAGTATCTCTAGGAAACTTGAGACAAGGAGGAGGACCAAAGGGAACATACCTTTTCTTTGGGGGCCAAGAGCCGCCTCTCATCTAGGACTGTAGCATCCTCACCTCCCTCTCTCATCTTTAAAAGGCTCTCTAAACCAGAGGAAGTGTTTTTGTTTTTTTTAAAGGAGGTAGAAATAAGAATTGTTGGTAAGGGAAAACTGGGAATCTCTGAGTCTTTTGAAAACTTGTGTTAAGTTTCTACTTTCATTCTGGCTCCTAGGCCAGGAGCTCCATGACTTTCATTATTTCCCCTATTTCCCCTCAGGCTTAATGAGGACCTTCAACATCCGAGCCCTGCATCTCTCTTCCGCCTCATGGCCTGGCCCTCCTCCAGTATTGAGGGATTGCTTGGAGGCCCCAGGGGACACCATATTCCCACCCATTTGTCACAACAGGAATACCTTTGTTTCTCGTCTCTTTCCAGAATTCTTTTAAAAAATATTTTTATTGATTTTAGAGAGGAAGGGAGAGGTAGAGATAGAAACACCAATGATGAGAGAGAATCATTGACTGGCTGCCTCCTGCACGCCTCACACTGGGGATCGAGCCAGCAACCTGGGCATGTGCCCTGATCGGGAATTGAACCATGATCTTTTGGTTCCTAGGTCAACGCTCAACCACTGAGCCACACCAGCTGGGCATCTTCCCAGAATTATTATTTTTAAAAAAATATATTTTATTGGTTTTTACAGAGAGGAAGGGAGAGGGATAGAGAGTCAGAAACATCAATGAGAGAGAAACATCGATCAGCTGCCTCCTGCACACCTCCTACTGGGGATGTGCCCGCAACCAAGGTACATGCCCTTGACCGGAATCGAACCTGGGACCCTTCAGTCCGCAGGCCGACGCTCTATCCCCTGAGCCAAACCGGTCAGGGCTCTTTCTAGAATTCTTATTGGTCCTTTAGGTTCAGTTCAAAGGTCACAAATGTGCTAATTATTTATTTACATACATAATTCACTTCCTCTTTAGATTCTGATCACCCCCCAACAGGCAGAAATGTCTCATTCTACTTTACATGTCTAGCCCAGCATATAACAACAATTTAATAAAACTTTTACTGTAAGAAAGACATGGACAGAAACCTTTGAGTAAACTCACACTTTATTTGAACTACCCAAAGAGCTAAATTTACCTTGCTTCACAGAATGCCAATTTCATCTTGTGGTGAGGAAACCACTTGTGCCTGGGATGTTGAGACGGCCATTTTTACAAATGATGATCCAGGCCCTCTGTCCTCGGTGTCTTCTGGGCCCCTGCGAGCCCCTCCTGGCCAAGGCTGGCATCTGCTAGGAATGTGTCAGGATATGTGTGGGCTGTTGGGACAGAGGGAGGAGCTTCACTTTCCCCCGCTTTTAGTCTCTAGAATTCCTCTTCCTTTTCTTTCATTTGCCTAGACACTAACTATAACCTAGGCCTTATCTGGATGCCGCCAGTTGTTGTTGTTTTAAAATAATTTTTTTTTCACTTTTAATTTAATTTCTTTATTGATTAAGGTGTCACATATTTGTTCTCATCCCCCCATTCCCATCCCACACCCCTCCCCACGGATGCCCCAACCCCCTGTTGAACTTAACCATTGGTTAGGCTCATATGCATGCACACAAGTCCTTAGGTTGATCTCTCCCCCCTCCCCCCACCATCCCCTATCCTTCCTCTGAGGCCCGATAGTCTGATCGATGCCTCCTTGTTTCTGGTTCTGTTCTTGTTCATCAGTCTATGTTGTTCATCATTTCCCCTAGATGAGCGAGATCATGTGTCACTAGAGATATACTTATAAGAACTGAATGTGAGACGAGCAATAATAGTTATGCTGACAGGCAAATGAATCAGTCTGTAGTGAGTTTCTTTCTGGACCAACAGTTCTTTTGAGACCCAATATCAATGTCCACCAGTTCCTTATGTGTACATGTCGGCACTGACCCCTCAGCTCTGGATGGTGGACAAATGGTGGTAATGCAGGTCCGACACCCTCTGGTTTGGTCTCGGCTGGACCCAGGGGCACGGCTTCACCCGGACCCAGGGGGCGCGTGGCCTCACCTGGACCCGGGTGCTTGCGGCCTCACCTGGACCCGGGACCCAGTCTCACCCGGATCCAGGGGCACACGGCCTCACCTGGACCCGGGATGATCCAGCTTCACCCAGACCCAGGGGCGCGTGGCCTCACCCGGACCCAGGGGCACGTGGCCTCACCCGGACCCAGGGGGCGCGTGGCCTCACCTGGACCCGGGTGCTTGCGGCCTCACCTGGACCCGGGACCCAGCCTCACCCGGATCCAGGGGCACGCAGCCTCACCTGGACCCGGGATGCTCCAGCTTCACCCGGACCCAGGGGCGCATGGCCTCACCCGGACCCAGGGGCGCGTGGCCTCACCTGGACGCAGGGGCGCGTGGCCCCACCCGGACCCAGGGGCGCGTGGCCTCTCCCGGACCCAGGGGCGTGCGGCCTCACCTGGACCCAGGGGTGCACGGCCTCACCCGGACCCGGGATCCAGCTTCACCCGGACCCAGGGGCGCATGGCCTCACCCGGACCCAGGGGCGCGTGGCCTCACCCGGGCCTGGGACCCAGCCTCACCCGGATCCAGGGGCACACGGCCTCACCCGGACCCGGGATCCAGCTTCACCCGGACCCAGGGGCGCATGGCCTCACCCGGACCCAGGGGCGCATGGCCTCTCCCAGACCCAGGGGCGTGCGGCCTCACCTGGACCCAGGGGCGCACGGCCTCACCTGGACCCGGGATCCAGCTTCACCTGGACCCAGGGGCGCATGGCCTCACCCGGACCCAGGGGCGTGTGGCCTCACCCGGGCCTGGGACCCAGCCTCACCCGGATCCAGGGGCACACGGCCTCACGCGGACCCGGGATCCAGCTTCACCCGGACCCAGGGGCGCATGGCCTCACCCGGACCCAGGGGCGCGTGGCCTCTCCCAGACCCAGGGGTGCATGGCCTCACCCGGACCCAGGGGTGCGTGGCCTCACCCGGGCCTGGGACCCAGCCTCACCCGGATCCAGGGGCACACGGCCTCACCCGGACCCGGGATCCAGCTTCACCCGGACCCAGGGGCGCATGGCTTCTCCCAGACCAATGGTCACGTGGCCTCACCCAGGTCCAGGGGCGCACAGCCCCTCCCGGACCCAGGATCCAGCCTCACCCAGACCTAGGGGCGCATAGCCTCACCCGGTCCCAGGGAGGCGGCCCCACCCAGACCTGGGACCCAGCCTCACCCGGACCCAGGGGTGTGTGGCCTTACCTGGATCCAGGGGCATGTGGCCTCGCCCGGACCCAAGGGCGCGTGGCCTCACCCGGACCCGGGACCCAGCGGGGTTTCGTCTTCTTGATCCCAATTCCTGTTGGTCAATTCCCTCTCAGCATTTCCTTCGGCCATTTTCTCAGAGCTCCAGGGCGGCTGCCGCAGAACTCATTGGGCTGCGGGCTCGGCGAAGCTCTGGTGTGCCTGGTGCGTGGTGGCGGGCTGGTCCGGGGTCGCTGTGTCGGCCCTTGGGTCTGCAGCGGTGGCCAGTCGCCGAGCGTGCGCACCTGGCCGCTTCCGGGGCGTTGAGATTCTTGAAGGACTCGGAGGTTAGCAGGCGTGGAGTCTCCCACCCCATGTCTCTCAGGGGCTCGTCTGTCTGTGCTCGGCAGCGAGTGGAGCCGTCCCCTCAGCCGGAAACCGCCAGGGGAACTGTGCCGAGCACGTTCCAGGCTGCCATTGTGTCGCCTGAGCCGTAGTTCTTAAAGTGTGATCTTTGGGTCACCGGCATCAGCATCATCCCGCGTACCCCTCTCTTTTATTCTAGTTGTAGAGCATCTGCTCAGCCAGTCCTCTGGTGGTTCTGGATGGTGTCTGCTCTGCTCTCCCGTCATAGTCTCAAAATTGTTGTGGTAGGCAACAATCAGGCTTCCGCCCTATGCCTCCATCTTGGTCCTCCTTTGTATAGTTAAGTCTTGATTGTTGTTGGTGTCACTGGGAGGAATTGTCCTCCAGGCCAATTGGCCGTGAGGACCCTCTGTGTCTATAAAGGAAGAGTTGCTGTGCAGGAGACACGTTTATGGGCCGGATCTTGTTGCAGCAAGGCTTTGGCACTCACTGAGTCTGCCTCTTGAATGTGTCCCTTATGCGAGTGGTTAAAATCTGGTGTCATCTCACACCGACCACTAGATGCCCTCGTTTCTGGGTCTCCAATGGGGTGCAGGTGCTACTGTCTGAGGCCACTCAGCAGGAGTTACAGTAAAAACTGCAGTTTCCTCCTCCTGTCTAAGCGGCCCTGGAGCAGTCGGACTAGAACCGCAGTTCATCTGATCAAGCTGCCACAGGGCAGGCCACCCACATGCAAAAGCTGCTGCTTGGAGCCCAGGTGGGCCTGCAAAACGTGCGGGCAGGTCTGCAAAACGTGCGGGGTGGGTCCCAGGGCGGGGCGGGTCTCAGGGCGCCACCAGGCCATGGCGTGGCAAACCGCAATGGCTGCAAGTCTGCTTTTTCTGCTTTCCACGTTTCTAAGCCCCCTCGTTCCGCACTCCAGTGCAGCAAACACTGATTGCTGGGCGCACCTCCGCAAGGAAGTTACTCCCACTCTCCGACACGAAGGCCGAGAGTCCAGCTCTCCCCGCAGGCGTCTGGGTCTCCCGCTCGTCCCCAGAAGCTGGATTTCAGGGTGATGGGGAGCTAATCTCCCCTAGGGTTGGAAAAAGCCGCATGACCCTTCCCCCACCACCAGCCCGACCCACGCGCCTCCGCACCTTATCCCTTCCGAGTTCGCTCTGTCCTCTTTCCTCTTAGCTGTAAATCCACCCTTCAGCCAGCTCTCCTGTGGTTCTGGGTGGCAGACGCTCTGTCCTCCAGTTGTATTTTTGAAATTGCTGTGCGCGGCGCAGTTCATTTGTTTAACTTTGCCGCCTTCTTGGTTCTCCTCTCCCCAAATGGCTAAAGGACTTGAAATCCTAAAAATCCTCCAAGTCGGTGTCGGTGGCCTCCGGGGCCCCGAGGATCTCACTGGGCAGCTCGGCCAGGTCGGTGACGCGGATGGGCCCGTCCTGCAGAAAGATGGTCTCTTCCTTCACCGAGAGCCACTGCGCCGAATCCGTGGCCGCCGCCGCCGCCATAGCAGCTGCCGCGGCCGCCCACGAGCTCATGGCCCCGGCTGAGGTGCTGACTGAGAGGAGCAGCTGCCCGGCCTGGGGAGACGAGAGCAGGAGTCGCCGCGCTCACCAGTCCATCTTTTAGTTGTATTTCCGAAACTGCCATGTGAGGCAACAGATCAGCCGTTCAACTCCGCCGCCGTCTTCCAGAGCCGTAGATTTTAAAGTGAGATCTTTGGCTCACCGGCATCAGCACCATCCCGCGTCCCTCTCTCTTTTATTCTAGTTGTAGAGCATCTGCTCAGCCAGCCCTCCGGTAGTTCTGGATGGTGTCTGCTCTGTTTTCCAGTTGTAGTTTCAAAATTGTTGTGGTAGGCAACAATCAGGCGTCCGCCCTATGCTGCCATCTTGGGCCTCTCTAAAATAATTTTTATAAATATTTTATTTTAATAAAGCTAATACAGGCAATGTCCATTGAAACCCATATCCCAAAAGTAGAAATAAAATGAAAAAGAGCAGTGTCCTGTTGCACACACTGCTGCACGAATAGCTGCTCTGCTAATGGAGTCAGAGCTGCTCTGGGACCTGCTGGCAGAGCTTTCCTTCCTCTGGCAATGCCTTCTCTTTAGTGAAGCGGCTTTGGAGTCAGTCTTTATCTCACCCCGTCTGTCATCGGACTCCAACCTGATGCTCCTCTTCTTTTGGTCCAGACATTCAGATTTTTATTATTTTTTTAAAATCCTCACCCAAAGATATTTTCCCATTGATTTTCAGAAAGAGGGAAAGGCAGAGAGAAACATCAATGTGAGAGAAACACATCGATTGTTGCCTCCTGCACATGTCCCGACCAGGGACTAGGTTTGGGAGGACCCTGCAACTACATGCCCTTGAAGAGAATCAACCCAGGACCCTTCGGTCTGCAGGCTGATGCTCTATCCTCTGAGCCAAACCCGCTAGGGCTAGACCTTCAAATTTTAAAAGAAGCTTCAAGTCGAGGAAAGATAATTTTCCCAGAGTTCAGGTTTCTGGGAACTTCCCCTCCCACGGGAAGTCCCAGTCCTGAAGCGAAGTCACAGGCTGGAAACCGGGGCTGTTAGACGTCATTGTGAACACTTGCATCCATTCACCTTATTTATCACAAGCCCGAAAGCACCCCATCCTCCCTGTGCACTTGCAGAACATTTCAAAAGGAGAGGGCAGCCCTAGCCAGTTTGGCCCAGTGGATAGAGCGTCGGCCTGTGGAATGAAGGGTTCTATTTCGGTCAAGGGCACATGCCTGAGTTGCGGGCTCGATACCTGGTCCTGGTCAGGGCACGTGGAGGAGGCCGCCGATCAATGTGTCTCTCTCACATCCATGTTTCTTTCTCTGCGTCGTTCCCCCTCCCTTGCACTCTCTCTGAAAATCAATGGAAAATATCCTTGGGTGGGGATTAAAAAAAAACAAAACAAAAGGAGAGGGCAGTGTGGAGTTGCTGAGGTGTGACCTCCCAAAGTCAGCACAATGAAAACAAACGCAATGCATAAGGGTGCTGGAATGCCAATGACCAGGTGTTTTAAAGGGATGGGGGTGAGTTTTCTATTCCATTTTGAACACCACGTTACAAAAGAATGATTTTTAACAACAAAAAGGGCGAAAATAAAATAAAACAAATACCTGCATCGTTGAATGAGCCCCTGTTTGCCCCCGATGGACTTCAACCCCATCGTCCCCGCCACTGCTCGTCCTTCTGGGGCCTGATTACCAGCCGTCCCGGACCTGCAGGGGGAAACCTGAGCGAGTCCCTGGACTCCCACAGGGGGCGGTGTGGGGCCCTGAGCTTCCTGGGTGTGTGGTCCTTTTCACTCTGAAGTGACCCTCACTGCTCTCCTGTCCAAGGACTCCGAGTTGAATGTCTTCTCCTTCCTGCTCATCCCCAAGTCCTCAGGTGATTGTCTTGCCACCTCCCCCTCCTCTCGTCAGACATGGTGGACCATATTTTTCGCTCCACCGGGGTCTCCCACAGGGGGGGTCTTTTATAGGGGGTCTCCCACATCAGGAGTCTCCTACAGGGGATCTCCCACTGCAGCGGCCTCCCCGCCCGTGGGCAGAACCCAGCCGATGCCTCCACCTTTGATCCAAGTCCTGCTGACTGGCATCCTGGGACTCTTAGGCGCAAACTTCCTTTTTATGTCGTGTTTTCTCTACTTAGTCCCGCCCTTGGACTCCTCCCTCCCCACCCAGGGAGGGAAACTGGGTGACCCAAGCCACTCCTGTTAACTGGAAGGAACTGGGCGTTGCTGGGCATGAGGCCAGGCGCTTGAACTCTGCTGCGCCTGGGCCCCGGGCAGCTGCTGGCCCTCCTGGCAGGGCTGGCCGTGTCCCCAGGCGGCGGGCTACCTGGGGGGCGCTATTCTGCTCGTGACAACAGGCAGTTTGTCCAGCTTCTGGCCCTGGTTCCTCTCCTGCTGCTTCTCATGCCTCCCGCCGCGCTGGTAACCTGACCTCACGCACACTGGGCGGCAGCCCTCACTCTCCCTCTCCTTCAGGACTGCCTTCCTGAGCGCTGACTGCCTGCAGGGGACCCCATTCCCTTAACCCCTTTCTTTCGGGTCCTGGAGCTGAACTCCCGGGACCTCTCCACCAGGAAAGCTCTCTTTTGTCCGCTCCCTGTTGCAAAGGCCCCCGCACCCCGATGTTAGGGCGATCGCAGGCCTGGCAGCTGACAAAGGAGGCACACACTCACTGTTTTCAGAAAGCCTCCCCGACCCACTGGCTGAAGCCTGCATCCGGGCCGCCTGGGGCTCAGTCTCACAACCGACTCTTGTTGTTTCTTACCTTTCTTCCCTCTCCTTCGCCCGCTGCTTTTCTCTCCTCTTTTGCTTCTCTTGTTCTGCACTTTTGTACTCTTCCTCTCTCAGTAGAGTTTTCTCTTTCCTTCCCCATGTTTTAGCGTTTCCAGGCGGCTGCCCCTGCCTCCGCCTCCTGGCTTGTCTCCGTCGGGGATTTCACTCGCAGGGTTTGCAGAATCACTAACGCGCTTGCAAGGGCAATTGGTCTGCGCTGGGGAGAGACCCCTGGGCAAGCGGAGCCCACGCCTTCGCTGCAGGGAACCCTTGCTCTGCCTCCCTCTCCGCTGCTGCCAGGGCTGCTCACGACCTCCTCGGCCTTTTTCTGGGGAGGGAGGCCTTGGCGCATCGGAATCTCTACCTGATCTTTCTCCCACCGCAGCTGCCCTAAAAGCGGCCAGGAACTGTGAGGCCCGAGGCAGTGACCCTTGTGCCGGCCTTTCCTGGAGAGTCCTCTGTTGGTTGCTCACACAGACTGTGATTTGGTAAAAAGAGCACCAGGTTTAAGACTCCCAACAGTTCCAGGTTTGCTACCTATTGGCTGTGCAATTTGGGCAAAACATTTACCTCCTGTGGGCTCTTGGCCGGTGAACGGGAACCCCGCGGGAGGACGGCGGAGATGCGATAGACAACAGGCGAAGAGCGCTTTGCCGGCTGCGGAGCCGAGCAGGCAGGCCACCCAGATTGTGTTTAAATGCTGCAAAGCAAACATGAAGGTTGGTTGGGCCAGTTTATGTCAGGTGCGTCTCAGGGAAAGCTAGGGGCAGCAAAGGTTCAGAGCTCTCAGGGACACCTTGGCCTCAGGCTGCGGGGTGCACGTAGGACTTGGCCCACAGGGCGCTGAGCAGGGAGGTGCTTTGGGAAGGCCAACCCCTGCGAGTCAGTTTGGACACTCACTTCCCAGGCGAGCCCGCAGCTGCTTGTGAAAAGCGTGTGCAGGGGCCACGCCAGGCAGCCTGGGACATGGCAGCCGGGCACCACCTCCTGCCGCTTCCGAGGGCACCGGGAGGCCAGCGCCCAGAGGAGCCGAGCTGGAGAGCGAGGCTGCCACGGTGGGGCTCTGTGCAGACTCGCTCCGGGGAGAGGGCGGAGGGAGGAGGGCGGGGGGGGGGGAGAGGAGGGTGGGGAGGAGGCGCTGGGAGCGGAGGCCCCACCTTTCATTCCAGCAAAGTGCACCCGCGGAGCAGGGATGAGTCACAGGCGCGGGCGCTTGGGTTCCCACAGGTGAGGGGCTGCCTCGCTCCGGACAACGCAGGGCCCGCTCCGGGGTGGCCCTGGCAGGGGGCTGCCGCCCTCCCTCTGCCCGTCTGGCCTGGGGGCCAGGGCCGGTCTTCCTCATGTACGGCCGGAGCCTCCCGCGCGCTGCGCTGCTCCTCCTGGGCATACAGCTCACAGGTAAGGGCCGGGGAGAGTGTGTGTGTGTGCGTGTGTGCGTGTGTGTGTGTGTGTGTGTGTGTGTGTGTGTGTGTGTGTGTGTGTTGGGGGCCTCAGCACCCCCTCACCGCCCACCCCGGGAAGTGAGCGAATTGTCTAGGAAGGAGCAGAGTTTTCTCAGGAGCTGAGCCGCAGTGGCAGTAGTTGGGGGTGGACTTGACTGAAACCCAAGTCGGTGGGCACTTGGGAGGAACTGCTTTTGGACAAACAGGTTTAGGTGTGTTTCGGCTGCCAGCGCTCGGGCACAGAGAGGGTTTTCAAATCTCGGGTTACCAACCATTTTCCTGCGCTGCTTCACCTCCAGGCAGGCGGGGCTGGGGCGGATCTCGGAGGGGTCGGGCCTGGGCCGCCGCAGCCCTGGGGCAGCCGCCCGGCTCCGGAGAGGCCACCCCGCGCCCTAAGCGTGGGTACCATGCTGGGGAAGGCCGCGGGTGTGAAGCGTCAGGGGTCCAGGCGAGCATGAACCGGCTGGCCTTGAACCTGATTTCTGCAGAAGACATAGCAAGGGCCCCTCTGGACAACTCCCGGCTCAAGGACCGTCACACACAGCGCATGCCGCTGCACTCGAACCCTCGGCCAATGCATGCTCGGATCTGTTCCGACTTCTAGGTTTCTGCTTTCCTTCCGACTCGGGATGGTTGTAGTTTCTCCCAGCAGCTTGAAGTGGGTGTCAGGCCGGGGGAGAGTGAGGGCGCCAGGAGGCTCAGGCGGGGCGCCTAGTTGTTCGCAGGGCGAGGGGAGGGGAGGGGAGGGGAGGGGAGGGGAGGGGATGGGAGGGCCCGCCCGCCCGGCAGGCGGCGCTGATCCGGGCGGAGGGGCTGGGGCGGCCTCTCAGCTCTGCCGCCCGCCCGCTCACGGTGACTTTGGTGCAGGCAGCGCTCTCTGCTCGGGCCCTGTTAACCCTCCTTTTCCTGTCGCAGCTCTCGGGCCTGCAGCCGCCGTGGAGATTTACACGTCCCGGGTGCTGGAGGCTGTGAACGGCACAGACGTGCGGCTCAAGTGCACTTTCTCCAGCTTCGCCCCCGTGGGCGACGCTCTGACCGTGACCTGGAATTTCCGCCCCCAGGATGGGGGCTCGGAGCAGTTTGTAAGCAGATGAGCGTCATTTTCTCAGGGACCCTGCGTTAGGAAAACACGCCGGTCTGTTTCTCCTGGCCCGTCCTGTGTCTGTGTATTCTTTTATTTTTAAATATATTTTTATTGATTTCAGAGAGGGAGAGGGAGAGAGAGGTAGAAGCATCAATAATGAGAGAAAATCAGTGGTCGGCTGCCTCCTGCACACCCCCACTGGGGATGGAGCCCGCAACCAGGGCATGTGCTCTGACGGGGAATCAAACCCGGGACCCTTCGGTCTGCAGGCCGATGCTTTACCCATTGAGCAAAACTGGCTAGGGCTGGTTATGTATTTATTTGTTTTTTAGCAACGAGCACAGGGTAGGGATGGGAAGCAGTTCTTGGGACAGAGGCCGCTGGCAGGGAGAGCCAGGAGCTCCTGCAGCGGGGCCGCAGGCTGGAGGGGTCTCTTCTGCTCCCCACAGCCCCTGGCCCTGAGGAAGACCTTTGCCATTTCTCCTTCCCAGGTTTTCTACTACCACATGGACCCCTTCAAACCCATGAGCGGACGGTTCAAGGACCGGGTGGTCTGGGACGGGAACCCGGAGCGGTACGACGCCTCCATCATGCTCTGGAAGCTGCGGTTCGACGACAACGGGACGTACACCTGCCAGGTGAAGAACCCGCCCGACGTGGACGGGCTCGTCGGGGAGATCCGGCTCAGCGTGGTGCAGACCGGTAGGTGCCGCGGGGAAGGGCCTGGGGAAGCCTGGGAGCTTGTAGAAAAGAGAGGGCAACCCTACCCGGTGTGGCTCTGTGGATAGAGCGTTGGCCGGTGGACTGAAGGGTCCCAAGTTGGATTCCGGTCAAGGGTACATGCCCGGGTTGCTGGCTCAATCCCCAGTGTGGGGCATATAGGAGGCAGCTGATCAATGATTCTCTCTCATCATTGATATTTCTATCTCTCCCTCTCCCTTCCTCTCTCTGAAATCAATAAAAATAAAGAAAATAAAAATAATTAAAAAAAATAAAAGAAAAGAGAGGGGCCATCTTTTGTGATGGCTGAAAGTGTAGAGAGAAGGATGAGCCCTTTTAATCTGGACGCTATGGAGGGAGGTGAAGAATCCTGGGGTGAAACACAAAGGCTTTGCTTGTGGGAGAAACAGAAAGGAAAGCAAGGGGATCCAAGGAATGTGTTAGGAAATGGCATGAGACTGGGAGGGAGAGGGAGCAACTCTGGTAAAAGGGTCACCATGGTCTGTTCCTCCAGCCCCTCCTTCCAGGAGGCGCAGCGAGTGCCTGCTGGGCCCCTGCGGGCCGCGGGCTGGGCCGCCGTTGCTGTCTCCTGGTCCTCACGGCCCCCCTCGCCGCAGACGCCAATCAGGAGCTCTCCTATACGGAGCCGTGTCAGGGGCTTTGTGTATCTTATTTAATCTTCACATATCACATCAGTTCGTTGTGTTCTTAGAGTACCCCCGCCCCCGCATTTTCCTAACGGGACCCTGAGCTCACAGAGGTGAAGGCACCTGTTCAAAGTCACGTAGCTGATGGGCAGGGCATCTTTGGCTCCAAAATGATGCTCCCAACAAGGGCGCTGGCTACATCGTCTGTGTCCCATGAAGCCAGCCACCAGCGGTGCAGGGCGACAGCAAAGACCACGGCACTGCAGCTGTCGACGCATCTTTTCCCTCCGGGAAAGTGAGAGCAATATAGCGAGGGTTATGGCGAGGATAAACGAGATAACAAATGTAAAAACCCCCACACTCTGATTGTGCTGAAAATTATAGTAGTTACCGTAGACTGTTTATTAGGTGGAGGCACAGCCTGGAACCATTTAAATGAACAATTTTATTTTTAGTAAGAACTCAAGAAATGGATATTGTTATCTCTGTTTTATACATCGTGGAAACGGACACTCAGGAAGTTAATCACCCCAATCGCACAGCCAGTGAGTGGGGAGCTGGTATTTTAACGGAGCTTTCCCTGCTGTGCGCTCCGAACGGACACACAGCACCGCTGCCCTGTAAAGTGGTGCGATCTCCTCCTCCCCTCCCCAGCACCGGCCCCAGGCTCTGAGAGGAGAGAGCAGGGGGCTGGAGAAGCAGTCTGAGTGCTGAAAGAAGTAATACCCTATCTTTGGACCTCAGCTTCTTCATCTGCAAACCGAACAGATTAGGCAAGACACACGGTTCTTACATACGGGTCACTGCTCTGAGATCTAACGAAAGCCATGGCCCTGCGTCCCACAGAGAATGTACACGCACAGTATGCCGTGGACTCCAGGCTGGGAACCCCCGAGCTAGACATCTCTACTGTCCTTTCTGGTTCTGAGGGTTTATTGAGTTTTAAATCAGAAATCAAGCCCTAGACGGTGTGGCTCAGTGGATGCAGCATCGGGCTGTGGACCAAATGGTCCCAGGTTCGATTCCGGTCAAAGGCACGTACCTCGGCTGCAGGCTCCTCCCTGGCCTGGGATCGATGTGTTTCCCTCACACTGATATTTCCTTCTGTCTTTCCCTCTCTCTAAAAATCAATGGGAAAATATCCTCAGGTGAGGATTGAAAAGAACGACCGAGACCCAGACGTCACAAACGCAAGCCTGGTTTGGGCCCTGACCTGTGGGCTCCCTCGTGCATCCTTCACCCACTAGACTGTCAGTCCTGGGCCACATGATGATGCTTCCGTCACAATGGACCACATGTGCAGTGGCGGTCACACAATGACAACAGAGCGGAAAAATTCCCATCCCCCGGTGATGCTGTAGCCATTTCACATCACAGCACAGAGGTTGCAAAGAGCAAGGATGTAGTGCGATGGGGAACGACTTGAGCCTCAGTGTGAGGCCGACCCAAGGAGCTCCTGGCTGTGGCTCCCGAGGGAGGGACGGACGGGGAGTGGCTGGGTTGGCACAGCGGGCACGGCTGCAGAGGAGGCAAAGGACGGAAACTGCAGGGCAAGAGTAAGACCCTCAGGAAAAGCCACAGGAGAGCTGTAGCAGGCGCTTTGCCGACCCCTTTTCCTTAAAAAGGTAGAAAACACGGGCCTGGTGGGTGTGGCTGGGTGCCTGGGCGTGGTCCCATGCATCAAAGGGTCACCGGTGTGATTCCCAAATACCCGGGTTTCAGGCTTGACCCCTGGCGGTGGGCGTGCAGGAGGCAGCCGCTTGATGCTGTACTCTCCAATCGATGTTTTTCCCTCTCCCTCCTCTCTCTCTAAAAATCAATAAACTATTCTTTTAAAACATTTTTTATTTAAAAAAATATTTTTATTGATTTCAGAGAGGAAGGGAGAGGGAGAGAGAGATAGAGACATCAATGATGAGAGTGAATCATTGATCAGCTGCCTCCTACTGGGGATCAGAGCCTGCAACCCAGACAAAATCAAGCCGTGACCTCCTGGTTCATAGGTTGATGTTCAACCACGGAGCCAAGCTGGCTGGGCTTTTATACCATACTAGAGGCCCGGTGCACAAAATTCGTGCATGGGGGTGGGGTGTCCCTCAGCCCGGCCTGCACCCTCTCTAATCTGGGACCCCTTGGGGGATGTCTGACTGCTGGTTTAGGCCTGATCCCACAGAGATAAGGCCTAAACAGGCAGTTGGACATCCCTTTCACAGTCCGGGACCGCTGGCTCCTAACCACTCACCTGCCTGCCTGCCTGATTGCCCCTAACCACTATGCCTGCCGGCCTGCTTGCCCCCCCCCCCCCCCCCCCCCCCCCCCGCCGGCCTGCTCTCCCCTAACTGCCTCTGCCTCAGCCCCGCCACCATGGCTTTGTCTGGAAGGACATCCAGAAGATCTCCTGGTCTAATTAGCATATTACCCTTTTATTAGTATAGATTTTTATTGTACCTTTTCCTATGTGTAGATATGTTTATATGCACAAATACCACCGTGTTACAACTGCCTATGGATTTCAGACAGTAACGTGCCAGCCAGGGCCGTAGCCTGGGAGCAGTGGGCTGCACCAGACAGCCAAGGTGTGCAGCAGGCTCTGCCACCCGGTGTGTAAGGCTCTCTAGGATGTCTGCACAGTGACAGCGAGGCCATTCTCAGAAGGCGTCCCTGTTGTTAAAGATGCACGACTGTAGTCACTGATTTACTCACCTGTCTTCCCAGGGGCGTGAGTTCCTTGAAGGTGATGTCTGTTTTTGGCTTGGTGTTTCCATCAGTGCCTGGAACATGGTAGGCCCTTCATACATCTGAATAAATGACTGACTGAATGGCAGAAGGACTGAGGGAGAAGGTTTGGGACTAGGTCAGCAATAATCTTACTCAACTGGCCCAGTGGCGTTCCCAAGGCTAGCGTGCATCGGTCACCTGCAGGATCTGCTAGAACAAACGCCGGGCCCCACCTGCAATTCAGTAGGTCTGGGGCGGGGCCTGGTCCTTTGTGTTTCAAAGTTCTGTTGCTGCTCCTCCAGGGACGCGTCTGAGAACCACCAAAGGGGTATGTCTGGCTTTCCTGTACTACTAGAGTTGACAAGGTAACATGGTGGGTGAACGAGTCCATCTAATGATAAAAGCACCTCCCGCCTGTGGCGTGGCTCAGTGGGTGAGTGTTGACCTCTGAACCAGGAGGTCATGGTTTGATTCTGGTCAAGGGCACATGCCCAGGTTGTGGGCTTGATCCCCAGTAGGGGTCATGCAGGAGGCAGCCAGTCAACGAGTCTCTCATCATTGATGTTTCTATCTCTCTCTCCCTCTCCCTTCCTCTCGGAAATCAATAAAAAAAATATTTAAAAAAGTGCATCCCTATTGTATCTATAGCTGACATCACAATCCTCCTCTGCTAGAGAACCCTCACTGGACCGTTTTTCTCTCCCCAGTGCGCTTCTCCGAGATCTACTTCCTGGCCCTGGCCATTGGCTCCGCCTGCGCCCTGATGGTCATCATAGTGATCGGGGTGGTCCTGTTCCAGCATTTCCGCAAACGGCGGTGGGCCGAGAGGGCCCACAAAGTGGTGGAGATCACACCGTAAGGCTGGGCAGCCGGGGCCCTCTTCTCGCTCTCGTTTAGGGTAGCACCTGGCACTTACAGGGAGGCTGGTCACTGTGGAGCAGGTGCTCTGCCCTTTGAGGAAATCTTAGAGGAGAGGGTTCAGAGTCACAGGATGAGCACATTGGGGTGTGGACTAGTGACTTTACAAAAGGACTCTTAGTTTTACAGACTTCATGATGGCCTTTCTTTATGATGGAGGATTTGATATTGAAATCTGTTTAATCAGATGGGTATGAAGTTTATCGGGGAGATCACTTAATAAGTTATGTAATGTCTTATCACCGGGGTGTGCACCTGAAACTAATATAATAACATATAAGAAACTAAAATCTGTTAGATAAAGCTTTTTTAGAACACTCCTGTCATGGCCAGTGTGCTCAGTGGTTACAGTATACCCTGTGCACCTAAGGGTCCAGGGTCCAATTCCCGGTCAAGAGCATGTACCTGGGTTGCAGGTTCAATCCCTGGCCCTGGTCGGGGCACTTGCGGGAGGCAACTAGTTGATGTGTCTCTCTTAGATCCATGTTGTTGTTGTTTTTTTTCTCTCTCTTCCCCTCCCTCCCTCCCTCCCTCCCTCCCTCCCTCTCTCCCTCCCTCCCTTCCACTCTCTCTAAAAAATCAATGAAAAAAATATCCTCGGGTGAGGGTTAATTAAAACAGAAAAAAAGAGAAAGAAAAAAAGACTAGTTCTTACCTTCGACGTACAGCACACATTTCTAAGAACCACTGGGCAGTCAGCAGGGTCACTACGGATCCGTACTTGGGCAGTCAGCCATGCTGCTATTAGGTAGGTGCTCAATAAATACTTTTTACTGAGACAAACTTACACATTATCAAACTCACCCTCTTAATATTCCATAGTAACCACTAATCTAGAACATACTCCTCATCCCCAAAGAAACTCCATACCCTCTTGCTATCACTCCCTACGTCCCCCTCTCACCGGCCCCTGCCTACTCTGCTCTCTGTCTCTGTGGATTGGCCTGTTCTGGACATTTCCTATAAATAGAATCATACAACATGTGGCCTTTGTGTCTGCATTCTTTCACTTATTATAGTGTTTTCAAAGTTCATCCATGTTATAGCATGTAGTAGCACTTCATTCCACTGTATGTATATATCACATTTTGTTTATCCATTTAATTGATGGACATTTAGGTTTTCTCTACTTTTTGGCTACTATGACTAATGCTACTATGAGCATATGTCTATAAATTTGTGTGTAGACATACGTTTTCTTTTTAAAAAAATTTAAATTCTTTATTGTTGAAAGTACTACATATGTCTCCTGTTTCCCCCAGTGACCTTTCCCAGCCACTCCCGCCTAGACATATGTTTCCATTCTTCTGGGTCTATACCTAGGAGTGAAACTGCTCACGTACTTGGTAACTCTATGTTTACCTTTTCCAGGTATTCCCAGACCATTTTCCAAAACAGCTGCACCAGGTTCCGTCCCCACCAGCAATGTGTGAGGATCCCAGTTTGTTCGCATCATTGACAACACTTACTATTGTCTGTCCTTTTGATTATAGCCATAGTGGATGTCACGTGGCTTCTCATTGAGGTGGTTTTTAAAATTTTTTACTTATTGATTTGACTGAGAGAGGAAGAAGAAGAAGAGAGAAAGATTTGTTGTTCCACTTATTTATGCATTCATTGGTTGCTTCTTGTATGTGTCCTGACTGGGGATTGAACTACCAACCTTGGTGTATAGGGAAGATGCTCTAACTAACTGAGCTACCTGGTCAGGACTTATTGAGGTTTTGATTTGTATTTTCCTAAGGACTAGTGATGCTGAACATCTTTCCATGTATTTATTGGGCGAGTTGTATATCTTTTTGGAGATATATCTATTCAAATGTTTTGCCTATTTAAAAATTGGGTTGTCTTTTTATTGTTGAGCTGTAAGAGCTCCTTATATATTTTGGAATATCTAAAAGTGCTTTATTAGATGTATGATTTGCAATGATTTTCTCCCATTCTGTGGGTTGTCTTTTCACTTTCTTCATAGTGTCTTTTGAAGCACAAAAGTTTAAAATTTTGATGAAGTCCAATTTATCTATTTTTTTTCTGTTGTTGCTTATGTTATTGGTGTTGTATCTAAGATACCATTGCTTACCCCAACATGATGAAGATTTGTGCTTATGTTTTCGTCTCAGTTTTAGTTCTTACATTTAGGCCTTTGATTAATTTTGAGTTAATTTTTGTAGATGGCGTGAAGTTGGAGTCCAAATTCATTCCTTTGCACAGGTTGCAGTTTTTTGGTACTCCCAGCACCATTTGTTTCTTTTCCTCGAGAAATATTTACTGAAATAAATAGAATTGATTTTAAGGAGCCTAATGAACTCACCTCTTAGGTTCTGGTTTAAATGGAATATAATGAATAAAGATGACTTCTAGGTCAACACAAAACTTTTTCTGTCTTCTTAAAATTTTTCAGTTACAATTTACTTTCAATATTATTTTGTATTGGTTTCAGGTGTACAATGTAGTGGCTAGACAAGCATATACTTTACCTCCCCTCAGACTTTTTCTATTTTGAATAAGGAGTAGAATTAGAGGTAAGACACTAATAGTAAACTAAGGTGTCTGCTTTAAATCCCTGGAGTTCCCTAATTATATGATTTCCTTCTACACATATTCCGGAAAGTGTCTGAGTTCAGATGCCCAGGGTCATGGGAAGGCACTGAGTGTGAGAGGTTAGACGGCCCTGGTGCCCTGGCTCTCTGGAAGCTGGGCTCTATATCCAGGAGCATTTAATTCTCCCCAAAATGTGGGGAAGAGTGCCTTGCCTGAAGCTATGTAGGATTCGCCTCCCTTGCTCTGGTCTTGTTGGTTGACATTGGTTTCTGCTTCTTTCTTACAGAAAAGAAGAAGAAAGACTCAACCAAGAGAAGAAGGTCGCTGTTTACCTGGAAGACACAGACTAAGTTCCTCAGCCTGAGCGGTGAGCTCACGGACGGGTCCTTTCTTTTCTCAGCTCTCTGGTCCACTCATCTCGAACGTGGATCTCCCAGATGATATGATTGTTAAGTGTTTCCTATATGAAAGGAGAGGAGCTGGGTCAGGGAGGTAAAAGTCTGTTATGGATGGCTTCTCCTTTGAATGTGATTTGTGCAAAGTCTTAGGAAGCTAGGCTGTTAAAGCTGAGAGAATTCTAAGATTTGAGAATTCTTTATTTAAGAATAATAAATTAACTTTCAACATGTAAATAAAAATATTTTTATTGATTGGTTTGAGAGAGAGAGAGAGAGAGAGAGACAGAGAGAGAGACAGACAGACAGACATCGGTGTGTGTCCTACTTATTTATGCCTCATTGGTTGACCCTTGAATGTGTTCTGACTGGGGATGAACCTGAAACCTTGGGGTCGGGATGACGCTCTAACCAACTGAGCTGCCAGCCAGGGCCTAATAAATATTGTTTTAAAAAAGTTAGGCCCGACGTTTCGACACAACTATTCAATTCCTCTCATGTAGTTATTGGGACCATGAGTCCAGTTTTAATAGTGTGTGATTTTGTTTTTCTAGTTTTCAGGTTTATCAGGCTTAAGACATAGGATGATTTATTTTTTTATATGATCAGAATTTCTTCTATTCTCTGAAGTAGGTCCACTATTATTATTTGTAAAAAGAGTCACATTTTTATAGCCTGAGACTCCAGTGAAAGTACCTTCAGGATCTATAAAACAGACTACGGAGAGAAACGATTCTATCATAAACCCAGAAAGACAAATTTGGTATCAGAGAGATTTTGTCAAAGGCTATTTTCTTTTTTAAAATCAAGCAGCTTCTCCAACATGTGGGTCATGGAAAAAAGATGGGGCTCTTTCATATTCAAAGAAATGTAACGAGCTAACACAGTCAAGTACGATGTGTGACTGGATGGCGCTAGTTTGAACAGACTAGTTGTAAAAAGATTTGGGGGACAATTGGAGTCTTGAATATGAAAAATTTGAATAGGGATATTAGGAAATTATTAATTTTTATTAGGTATAATAAGGGTGTTGTGGTTATATAGGAAAATGTTCCTATTCTAAAAATCGGAATATTTGTCAGGGAAAAAATGTCAGCCAAAATAAAATTTAGGTAAGGCATAATGCTTTAAGATTAGGTGTTGGGTGAATGCCTGTATTACCTACTTTTCTGTTTGTTTGATTTTGCTCACAATTAAAGGAAGAGAGGGAGGGAGGGAGGGAGGGAGGAGAAATGTGTGTGAGTGAGTAGAGATCACCAAGTGTCCACAGGAGGCAGCAGCCATGAATTAAAGACACTGACTCCGAGAATAAGGATCAGGAAACGTCTTTTAAAAGTTAAATTAGGGGAGAATAAATACATTTAAGAATATTTTCATTCACAATGGGCAACAGGTCTATCAATATGTATGTACAGCAAACCCTCGATGTAACAGACTAATTTGGGCGAGGGGGTGTCCACTAAAGTCCAAAGTCCCTTCCATAAGAACGCAGTTTTTCCGAATGCGTATGCTAAGAAATGGACAAATTAGATGGTTTTCCTGTTTTTACTTATGTAGACACATTTGTGTAATTGGAATTATGTAGAAAAAGTTTAACTTCGCAGGTTTCTATTGGTAGTACTGTAACTTTAAGTGTGTGCCGGTGGGCCTAGTGAATGCGTGCGTTCCCTGTCCCGCGTGAGCAATGCACCGCGGGCGGGCGGGGCCGTGGCAGCTGCTCCGGGGCCGTGGCAGCTGCTCCGGGGCGCGTGGCAGCTGCTCCGGGGCCGTGGCAGCTGCTCCGGGGCCGTGGCAGCTGCTCCGGGGCGCGGTGCCCGCGCCGCCTGTGAACGGGCTGTTCACCAGCAGCGACTCTTGGGTTTAAAGATGGCTGCGGCTGCAGATATGTAATACTTATTTATGTCGGCGAAATCACAGTGTTGTTTCCAACCTGTGGCCTACTCACGAGAATTTGTTAAAAATAACAGTGAATTGATAACAACAACAACAACAACAAAATAACCTGTTAACTGGGCTTGCTGCAGGCCACGAGCGGGGCTCCCCGCGCCCCCTTCCCAGGGCATCGCCCACCGACACGTTTGTGTTTCAGGAGGCGGAGGAGCCCAAGAGCAAGACCCGGGGGAGCTGCAGTGGACGGAAGCTTTCGCGGCTCCTGTCGTGGTGACCTGTTGCCGCCCAGCTCTGCACCTGACCCCCAGACAGCCACCCGAGCCCCCGCCCTCCCGGCGGACCCCGCCCGAGCACCCCGCACTGAGGACTTCCTCTGTCGGAGCCAGTGCTGCTCCGGGTGAGAGCCCAGTCCTGTCGGGTGGCGCCTGTGCACCGCGGAGCAGCCCGGGCGGAGCAGCCCTGCGCATGATGCTGCCTGGGCACCCCGGGCAGCGAATGGCAGAACAGCCGGCTCGTCTAGCGTCTAGCGTGGCCTTTCCTCAACACCCGCTCCTGAGAGCAGCGCTCCTGCTGCTGGAGCTGTCTTCACCTTCTCCTTCTCACTCTCAGTGGCGGGGAGCGAATCCACCCCGCCCCCGGCTGCTGTGAACAGAGAACCCCGTGTTTAAACCGTGGCTCCCCTGGAATCTGGGACACGTCTTACTCTATGACCTTTCTTTCAATGTCCCTGGATGGTGGTTTTCCCCTTATTTTTGTCAATTGATCAAAAGTTTACCAGAGAGCAAGTCTAAATCACACAGTCGCTAAGGAAAGGTCTCCTTAGTGCCAACAGGTTGACAAATGCCACCCTCTGGGTGAACTGCTCGCCGCCTTTTTCCTGTTTTGTGAAAAATATTCAGCAGCGCGGGCCCTTCGTGAGCAGTGAATGGCCGAGTCTCCGCCCCTCCCGCCTCTGTGATCTGTAACCACAGAGCAAAGTCTATGCTCCTTCATTTGTAGCTCGGGATCGTCAAGCAGTTAAACAGAAGAATTCTGAAATGGTATTTTATGACTTAAAAATTTAGGGCTGGTGAAAAACCAACCCTAAATGATGGTAATTTTGTTCAGTGGTACACAAAGCTCTGAGAACTGGAAGAGATTACCTGCTTCTTTCTTTCTTTTTTTTAAAATTCACTTGTTTTGGGGGAGAATTTGGTGTGGGGCAAAGAAATGCCAAAACTGACAGAATGAAATCAACTTTACTTTTTTTTCTCTTATACTAGCAGATAAAAGAAACGTTATAAGTGAGCTACGAAAAGAAGAGAGCTTTTTAAAAAGTGTCTAGTTTTCTGGTTTATTTCCAAACTTAAGCTATAGCAGCATTTATTCAAAAGACAGAAAACATCTAAAAGTTTAGGCCTCCCCCAAATCTTTACAAAATGATATGTTCAGTTTTCACTGATGGGGCTAAAGATGTTATTTCTTTTAATAAACTGGAATTTTCAAACAGATGATCTGTGTTTAAAGATACTGAATGAAAGGTTAAATGCAGTGGTGGGCAGGTAGGCTAAACAGCCATCTCAGACGGTGAATAAAGAAAAATGGAATTTCTTTAAGGAAAGGGGCTGGAGGTTTGGATTAACAGACTGTCAACCCAAAGGGAAGGGCTGCACAGCACTGAGCCAAAGAGTACGGGGCCCATGACGGCAGAGAAAATGGACTCAGGACAGTGAAGCAAGGACGGCAGAGAAGAAGCAACGGGAGAGCCAGGCTGGGCTGCTCTGGCTCACGGGGAAGTCAGAGCAAAGGGGCCTGGAGACGGGTTCAGGTGGTGACCCGGGACGAGCTGGCACTGCCCATTGCTCCCCTGGTGGCAAGTCTCATGAGGTGGGGGACACGTGCCTGTGAGGGAATGGCGGGGTGTATTCCTTGGAGGGAGAGGGCACATGGGGTCCTTCATCTTGAGCATGTTTCTCTCTCCTGCAGGTGGGAATCTGAGGGGCGGCCTCAGGGGAGGGTCTTAATAGAATATTCATCAGCTTTCCAGGTGAGTCCTTTCAGGGTTGTGGTCTCCGCTGATTTGTTGTTGCCAGGGCTGGGCGGGCGGGGCAGGGGTGGGGGAGTGGGGTTCATTAGTCAATGTGGCTGGACCTGAGGCAGCCACGGTGTCACTTGTCTGGTTTTGCTGCTTTTCTGGGCCTGGAGCTGAAATGCAACTGAGGCCTCGATGCTATCTCTAGGGAGGAAAGGTCAGGGGGTCTAAACCGCCTCACCAGGCTATGAAAGATCTGGGGTCAAACCACAGGACCAGTGCTGTGCTAGGGGCGGAGAGGTGACCCTGGGGTGAGGTTCTTGTTCCCCAGCTTTGCCCCTGGCTGGGCACCTGGAGCTTTCTGTACCTGGCCCTTCGCCTTCGCTCTGCTCATGCCTAACACTGAACTTTGATATCTTTTTCCCCAAGAGTTCTTAAAAAAACGGGTGTAATTTACATACAAACCTTGATTCACAAATACATTCCATACCTGTCTTGTTTTGCTCATTACACAAAGTAAAGTTTCAATACCCAGTTTGAAACTAAAAATTAGATTGAGTCTATATTATTTTTAATTCACATTTTCTATTTTTCTCCATAATTCACCCTTTTAAAATATAAACACTGGATGTTTCTTCAAACAGATGGCCCAGATGATGTCCCACAGTATAATGAAAGAGTAATTACAAACTCAGGGAATGTGTTTCCAGCAAAACTTGTAGCTGTGTGTTGGCCAAATACCCAGTTATTCATTGTATTCTTCCTAAACAGAACTTCTGTGATTTATAATTTTTTTCTGCCTTGAACATTTACGTAAATAACCTTTAGCAATAAAGATTTATCAGTTGTACAATTGGCTTTATATACACATCTAAATTTAAATAGCAGGTAACAGAAAACAGATGGATATGTACGGTATTTCACTGAAAATTTTCTTACTGGCAGCCTGGAAGATAATAATGGGTAGAATTAATGTCTACTGGAGAAATAAACTGATAAGGAGTTTCACAGAATTTTCACATTGCCATGGAAAACTCAGAATCTGGCACAACAAGCTACTTAGTTGGGGATTCTTTTGTGAGAAACGCTCACCTGTCTGAATTCAAATAACAGACTTGGAGACAGAGTATGGTAAAAAATGAGACTTTTAATGCGGTCTTGCAAGATCGGGTGTCTGGTTGAGCAGGCACACCGGGAGCGTGGATCCCAGGCAGTTTATCCCTAGTCCGGGAGAGTCCCTCCCCTGGCTGCTCATTGGCTGAGTACTATGGGGTTAACAGTTTCCCCAACCTTGCCTAGGTCTTATTGTCTCCTACTGGATTATTTTAAAAATGGGCTGAGGCCTTTTCTAGTTGCCTCCACCTCCCCTTGTCTAGTTGTGGAGGGCGGATCTTCCTGGAAATGTGCTGCTGGTCATGCACACAGTTCTTCTTCTTCTTTTTTAGTATATCTTTATTGATTTCAGAGAGGAAGGGAGAGGGATAGAGAGTTAGAAACATCGATGTGCCCGCAACCAAAGTACATGCCCTTGACTGGAATTGAACCTGGGACCCTTCAGTCCACAGGCTGACGCTCTATCCACTGAGCCAAACCGGCCGGGGTGTGTGCACAGTTCTTTGTGCTTATACCCTTTCCCCTCCTCCCTACATCCTTTGCCCCACCCCCCCCTCCCGGAAAATTCTGTAACCAACTGGCAACATGCTGTTAGTTTTCTGCACTGAAAGTTGACTATGCTGGAGATGGGTCACAGAGGCCTGTTTCCTATACTTTCAAGGGCAGAGCATCATCTATTCCATTTGGGACCCTTTCATTACCTTCTTAAAGGTGAAACACCAGTTTCACATCTAGTAGACTCTAAGTAGAGGAATGAGAGTTGAAAAATGGAAAGTTATGAAAATTCCCCAAATGCTGAACAGAGTTTGGCTCCCCTCTTGCTTTCATTCAATACCCTGAGATTCCAGGTTGGCTGGTGATGAAAGCAGGTACCCGTCCGTTTCTTCTTCATTGGAACGTGAGGCCATCTCTTCCTTTCATGGCCAGCTCCTGAAAACATCACTTTTCCCCTGGCCCAAGTAAAAGGGACCGTATCCGTTTCCGTTCCCCTCTGCTCTATGCTGTAACGGTTTAGTCATTGCCACTGTCAACAGCACTTGAACAAGCACAGTTCCAGCAGGTGCTGACCTGGGTGACCTAACCGCTCCGCTAAAGGAACGCGAGGCACACGCTCACCTCCAAGGCCCAACAGCAGGTCTTTACTGGCCGGTCCTGTGTTACCCGCAGGTCCCTTTGAACTAAGTTTACAGAAACCCGTTCTGGGGCGCTCAGGTAAGATAACCGGCAGGGGGGAAAAGATCCCAGAAACAGGCGGCGAGTAAGACTGGTTTGACCGCAGGATTCCAAACACCAAAGAGCAGATTTCTCCAGTCCGCAGCCCGCCCATTTCAGGCAAAGAAGCCACAGCAGCCTGGGGGTCACGCACACGTGCAGGTGCGGTGCTGGGGAGAGCCCTTCGCGAGGCTCTCGGAATCGCCGTCTTAAGCGTTTCCGCCGCCACCTGCGGCGACGCCACTTCCGGTGTCACCTGCGCTGTCACGGGAGGTAAACAAGGTGCGCTGCGCGGCCGGAACCGCAGGGATGCAGCCGCCGGGAGCCGCTGGAGGCCGCGCCCCGCTCGCGCTGCTGGGCGTCCTGCTCCTCCGGGGTGAGCGGGGGGCGGGCGGGGGGCGTCCTGCTCCTCCGGGGTGAGCGGGGGGGGGGGCGTCCTGCTCCTCCGGGGTGAGCGGGGGGCGGGGGGGGGCGTCCTGCTCCTCCGGGGTGAGCGGGGGGGGGGGGGGGGGGCGTCCTGCTCCTCCGGGGGTGAGGGGGGGGGGGGCGTCCTGCTCCTCCGGGGTGAGCGGGGGGCGGGGGGGGGCGTCCTGCTCCTCCGGGGTGAGAGCGGGGGGGGGGGCGTCCTGCTCCTCCGGGGGGTGAGCGGGGGGGGGGGGCGTCCTGCTCCTCCTCCGGGGTGAGCGGGGGGGGGGGGCGTCCTGCTCCTCCTCCGGGTGTGAGCGGGGGGGGGGGCCTGCTCCTCCGGAGTGAGGGGGGGGGGGGGGGGCCTGCTCCTCCGGGGTGAGCGGGGGGGGGGGGCGTCCTGCTCCTCCGGGGTGAGCGGGGGGGGGGGGGGGGGGCGTCGTCCTGCTCCTCCGGGGGTGAGCGGGGGGGGGGGGGGGGCTCCTCCGGGGTGAGCGGGGGGGGGGGGGGGCGTCGTCCTGCTCCTCCGGGGGGCGTCGTCCTGCTCCTCCGGGGTGAGAGGGGGGGGGGGGGGGGGGGGCGTCCTGCTCCTCCGGGGTGAGCGGGGGGGGGGGGGGGGGGGGGGGCTCCCTCGGGGGGGTGAGGGGGGGGGGGGGGGCGTCCTGCTCCTCCGGGGGTGGGGGGGGGGGGGGCGTCCTGCTCCTCCGGGGTGGCGGCGGAGCTGGGGGCGTCCGCGTCCTGCTCCTCCGGGGTGGGGGGGGGGGGGGGGCGTCCTGCTCCTCCGGGGTGTGCGGGGGGGGGGGGGGCGTCCTGCTCCTCCGGGGTGAGCGCGCGCGGAGCTGGGGGCGTCCTGCTCCTCCGGGGTGAGGGGGGGGGGGGGGGGGCGTCCTGCTCCTCCGGGGGTGCGGGCGGGGGGGGGGGCGTCCTGCTCCTCCGGGGTGGAGCGGGGGGGGGGGGGGGGGGCGTCCTGCTCCTCGGGGGGGGGTGAGCGGGGGGGGGGGGGCGTCCTGCTCCTCCGGGGTGAGCAGCGCGCTGCTCCTCCGGGGTGAGCGCGCGGAGCTGGGGGCGGGCGCGGGCCCGGTTCCGCGGGGGTCCCGGGGCAGGAAGGAAGCGGGGACGTGGGGAGGATGCTCGCTCCCTGCGATCACCACCTCCTCGGCTGGTCCGCACTTTGGGGTCCCGGGACTGACCGCTGGCGGGGCCGCGAGGGTTCAGGGAGGCGCGAGGGGACCGCGGGCCCCGGTTAGGGCACCCCGCCGTCTGGTGCGGGGCTGGGGGGCTCGGCGGCTCGGCGAGGCTGCGGGATGCGGGCTGTGTTAGGGTTAGGCAGGGGCAGTCCTAGCGTTCAGGAGTTTGTCCCAGGATGTTGGGGAAGAAAAACATGACTTGGTAATTTATTTTTTGGGAGGTGATTATCAGAGCCTAGGACACAAAACGTGTATTAGCTACAGGAAAGATGTGCTGTGATTTGGTTCTGTAACAGAGGCGCATTTTGTTGAGGAAAAAACTTTAGCATTTTAATAGCACAGTTTTTAAATACAAGAAAGGGCACATGGATTCTGTTAGAAGCTTAATGTATAGTATTAACTGATATTAGAAGTACAGAATCCACACTGTGACATATTCTTAAATTTGGGTAAGTTTTGCTTTCACGCAATTCCCAAATTGCAGAAGTTTCAACCCAGCTTAATTAACTAATTTTCAGTTGCAGTTATTGGTTGGATTTTTGAAAACATGTATGTGTGTATCTTTCTGGGAAATCCTGTTAGGAGAGCTGGCAGGACTGTTCCCATGGTGACATTCCCGGTGGGTAGGGGGACCTCCTGAAGGGGACCTTAGCAAGAAGACTTAAGGCTGCTACATCTCCGCAGGAAGGCCTGCGGGGAGTTTTCATTCGCTTGGTGAGTAATATTCCTGCTGCCAGCACACCCGGTCCCTCCCGCTGCCGCTGTCATTACAAGTGACCAGTTTTTCAGCTAAATTATTTTGCAATAGAATACTTAGCTGCTAGTTATACCTCATGTCACTCCTCATATCCCAGACCCCTCCCCACAGAAACGATCACATATTGTCACACTGAGATAAAAAAAGTAGAAGTGGTGGGTGGTTTCTTAAACTTGATGTCATTTCACATCTAGCCTGCATCAAATCTGGCAGGCCAAATAATTCAAACATTAGAAGTTGATTTTATGATCTGTGTACTTTATGAATTGATTTATCTTTTGCTTTTAAATATAAGTTGTTTTTTAAAAATAAATATTTCTGTTGATTTTAGAGAGGAAGGGAGAGGGAGAGAGAGAGAGAGAAACACCAATGATGAGAGAGAATCACTGACCACCTGCACACCCCACACTGGGGATCGAGCCCACAACCTGGGCATGTGCCCTGACCGGGAATCAAACCGTGACCTCCCGGTCCATAGGTCGATGCTCAACCACTGAGCCATGCCAGCTGGGTTATAAATAAATTCTTTTTGAGATACAATTCACATGCCATACAATTTGTCCATTTAAAGTGTACAATTTGGTGGCTTTTGGTATATTCACAGAGTTGTACAATCATTTTGGCATCATTTTCATCACCCCGAAGAGAAATCCCATATCCGTGAACAGCCACTCCCCTTCCCTCCCTTCCCCATGGTCCTGGCATACGTCTGCTTTCTATTGCGGTGGATTTCCCTTTCTGGACATTTCAGAGCCACGAAATCCTATAATATGTGGATTTGTGAGAGTGTGTGTGTGTGTGTGTGTGTGTGTGTGTGTGTGTGTGTGACTGGCTTCTTTCAATGAGCGTGTTTTCAAGGTTCAGCCTTTAAAAACAATCCTTTGAATCTGCTATGTGATACCATGTTTCATACCATGTTTATTTGTCTTTACTCTTCGAAGATAGGACCCATTATTTATTAGCGTGTTTGAATTCTCCCTAAGTTATAACGCAGTCCCGCTGTATCAGTTGTCTGAGTGCTATAAACCGTAGGCACCTAAGGTTCTTACACTTCTCTCTTTTTCATTTAAGCGGGCAGTTTTATGAATCAAAGGCCGACAATGTATATTTTGGAAAACTGGGTGTACAAAATTGGGAGTTTGGGCATTTAAAAAATTTCTTCCATGTCTAAAATTACTTAGGTTTAACTGTGATTTCCCTGCTTTCTTCCCAGATTAAAATTCTTAAAAAAAATTTATTGATTTTAGAGAGAGAGGAAGGGAGGGGAGAGAGAGAGAGAGAGAGGGTAGGGGGGAGAGAGAGAGAGAGAAAGGGAGTCATCAGTTTGTTGTTCCATATATTTATGCATTCATTGGTGGATTTTTGTACGTTCCCTGACTGGGGATTGAACCTGCAACCTCGATGTATGGGGACAATGCTCTAACCAACTGAGGTACCTGGCCAGGACAAAATTAAATCTTATAAAAGCATGGAAGTTACTTAGAGATAGGGAGTGAGGAAAACTCCAGACCTACAGAGGAACATAAACAAGACATGGAAGCATTAAATAACTCTCCAAGCAAATTTTCTGAAACCAGCCTTTACTGGGTTAGCTCAAAGCACACAGGCTGGCCAGACATCTCTGTGGTCAGCAGGGCGGTGCAGTGGGTCAGCTCCCACGGGCTCGCGGAGCCGGGGATGCACATTTCATCCTAACAGCCTTCGGAGACTTCACCTTTGTAGCTTGGAATTAGCCGTGGTGGGAATATTTTCTCACAGAAATTGTCAAACCCTACATATTTATTTTTTTTTCTTTTTAAACTATTTTTTATGAATTTCAGAAAGGAAGGGAAAGGGAGAGAGATAGAAACATCAATGATGAGAGAGTATCATTAATTGGCTGCCTCCTGCACGCCCCCCACTGGGGATCTAGCCTGCAACCCGGGCATGTGTCTGGGAATCGAACCGGGACTTCCTGGTTCATAAGTCAACACTCAACCACTGAGCAATGCTGGCCGGGCTTGAATTTTTTTTTCTTTTAGCTGTTTACCAGCACACCTCTGGATGTAGTGATGGTTTTAATCGATCTGGGTCCTGCCCCCACCTCCCAGGCTGGGGGTAGGGTCAGCTGCTAGTTATACCTCATTTGCTCCTCTCTCACCTGATCCATTCACTTCTCCGTTCTGCTCTCTCCTCCCCGGAAGGCTGACCCTTTAGAGCCGTGGTCGGTAAACTGCGGCTCGCGAGCCACATGCAGCTCTTTGGCCCCTTGAGTGTGGCTCTTCCACAAAATACCACGGCCTGGGTGAGTCTATTTTGAAGAAGTGGCGTTAGAAGAAGTTTAAGTTTAAAAAATTTGGCTCTCAAAAGGAATTTCAATTGTCGTACTGTTGATATTTGGCTCTGTTGACTAATGAGTTTGCCGACCACTGGGTTAGAGCATCAGGCAGGCTCTCTTCCGTTGGCTTCCACGCAGGTCTGGTCACTGGGTGGCACTGGCAGGAGGTTGGAGGGCAGGAGGTGAAAGTCATCTGCCCTGCTCCCTCCTTGCCGGGGTGCCCTGGCCCGTGTGGCCGAGGCCCTCCGAGGCGACAGCCCCTAGTAGGCGGCATAGTGCCATCTCCACCCGACTCTGGTAACACCGCGTTCCCCCTTTCTTCCTTCAGGCTTGGGTGGCCAAGGGCTTGTGCCTTTGTCGGCTTCCTTGACCCTTTGAAAAGTGGCCCGTACGCGTTTCAAAGTCTCCGCTGATTCTGCCTCTGTGTCCTGCCCGGGCCCTGTCTGTCTGATGGAGGCATTTCCCCCAGGGGCTGCGTGGGGGAAGGGTGGGCATCCGAAGCAAATCTGGGCATCCGTGGGGAAGGGTGGGCATCCGAAGGGGATGAGGGGGATGGATCCACCTTGCAACACAGTTCATTCCACTCCATTTGAGACCCTGCGGTGGCGTATTCAGGGCTGTACCCAGTCACGCGGGCACTCGGAGGCCAGTGTGGCCAGCGATACAGGTTGGGTATCATTAGCCGATTGGCAGTTGTTGCATCTATAAAAGTGGGTAGGGTTATCCAGGAACGGTGTTGTATGAAGAATGTGGGCTCAGGGTGGAACTCTAAGGAACACCAGTATTTAAGGGGTGGGCAGGAAAGGAAGAGCCTTAGAAAGAGATTTTATAAAAACGGTCAGAGACACGGAAGTGTGTGTGTGTGTGTGTGTGTGTGTGTGTGTGTGTGTAACAATCAGTGTGGAGAGTTGGTTGGAGGAGACTAATGAGATTCTGGGTTGTAACTCTAACCCATATTCTTTGCACCCTTCTGGAAGGACCGGAGAATGCGTGGCTTAGGCTCTGTGGTCTCCTGCGGTAAGCGCTCCGCTCTGCTGCAGCAGCGCTGAAGCCCCGGCGGCAGTGCGGCGATGAGCGGTGCGGTGTGTTTCTGTGGATGTTGTGGGCTGACGTGGCCCAGGAGCCATAGTCTGCTGACCCTGCCCTCAGCCAGCTACCCGCTTGACATTATCCCTTACATACATCCAAGGCACCTTGAACTTCTCCAAAATGAAACTTGTATTCTTTCCTTCCAAGCATGGCACTGTTCTAGTCTTCCCTGAGCGTGTCTGTGAATGGCAATCCCGAGTCAGTAACCTGAGCGTCCTGACACCTCTCTCTCTAGCATTCACGTCGGATCTGTCACCAGTTCTGGCTGATTTTACCTCGGAAGTGCCGTCTGCCCTGCCCCCTCCATGCCCACTGCCACCAGCGGCGTTCCAGCTCTCTGATTCCTCGTGGACGATTGCGGTGGCCTCCTGAGTCATCTTCTCTTTCCTTGTGACTCCTCCTCACTGTCTGCCCTGGAGCAGTCTCACACATGCGGACCTTGTCATGTCTCCCATCGCTCAGTCCACATTCAACCATTTCCCATGGCTTCCCATTACTCTAAGAATAAGGACTCACTTTCTAAGGTCCTACATGATCTGCTTCCTGCCTACCTCCTAGTCTCATCTCACCTCTCTCTCTCCCTCCCTTTCTCTCTCTCTCTCTCTCCCTCCTCCCCCTTTGTTTTAAGCCATACTGCCTGTATTTCAGTTCCCTGACGGACCGTGCTCCTTGGCACAGGACCTTTGCATATGCTGTGCCTTCTGCCTGGAACGCTCTCCCTCTCTTGCTTTATTACCCTTCAGAACTCATCTCAAAAGTAGCCTTTTCAGGGATGCCTGCATATCAGGGATGCCTGCATTAGCCCCTCCCTGCTCCCTACCACACAGGGGGGTTCCCACAGCTACGCTCTTGTCTTTTCTTCATAGTACTCACCAAAGTTTGTCGTTACGATTTGATTAATGTGTTGAACTTCTGTATTTTAAGTTCCAAAACTGGGTGTGTATTTATTTTGCTCACATTTAATTTCTTGCTGAGAAAGTGGCACAAAACAGATGCTCAATAAATACATGTTAAAGGTTGAGCGAATGAATGAGAGAATTTGTCCTGGGAGCCTTGGGTAGAGAAGGTCAAGTAGTCCCTGCTGCCGAGAGCCGGTAAAATCGGGAGTGAAAAGTGCCTGTTAGAGTTTTCAGTTCCTGTGTTTGGCCGTTGTCAGATGTGATGCCCTTTGCCAGAAGCGGTAGGGGAGTGCAGCGTGGGCTTCCGGGGTCCAGAAGTGGATGGGATGGGGGAAAGGGAGATGGCAGGCGGAGAACCTGGCGTAGGAAGGAGAGAGCAGTAGTTGATAACGAATAGTGTTACAGGGGCAAGGAGAGATTATTATTGTTTTTGTTGTTATTTATTGGTTCGCTTGTTTTTCAAGATGAGAGAGACTCTGTGCTTAGAGGCTGAGGGAGAGAGAGCCTCTGCTGAAAGGGAGGCTGAAGGCGCTAGAGAGCGTCTTTCTGCCGGAGCAGGGCTTGTAGGGGAGACCAGGGCTGGCAGAGGAGCTGACGTTGCCGAGGAAAAGGGGAGTGGAAGCGAGGATGCATGCAGATGTGGGGAGGTGGTGGCTGGGCCGTTTGCATGACCTTAAGTTTCTTGAAGAAGAGGAGACATTGTCTTCTGAGAGGGAGGGATTTGTGGGCACACAGAGGGTGAGAGAGAAGGGCAGTTTGAAGAGTCAGACAGAGGAGCTGGCCAAGGCCGGTTAAAGGGCCCGTCCTTCATTCAGGGCTCCGCTGGGGGTGGATTCATGAGTTTCTGCGGTAACTGTGTGGTGGTGTGAGTTTCGCCCTCTGCACACCAGCCACAGGCGGAGTGGCCTCGGAGTGCAGGGGTTGAGAATGTTGGAAACACTGTAAAATGGCCTTTCTCCCCAGAAGAAACTGTCGTTTGAAACAGTATAACCAGCGGCATATGCACTCGAGTAGCCTTGTGTACTCAATGCAATGAGAACATTCAGAAATGCGGTGAGCTGCATCCGGGAATTCGGGCGGCCGTCAAAGGGGGCTGCTGCTGGCCTGGGTTTTGAAGGTGTGTGACCTTGGGTGATGGGGGACAGCCCAGGCAGCACTCGTAGGGTGGGGAGATCCTTCCAGACAAAGACAAGGCACGAGGAGAATGGTACATTAGGAAATGGCAGGACATTCAGGGCCCGGGAAAGGGGATGGGTGGGTGGGTGGAGAAGCAAAGGTTTGGGTCAGAGTGTCACTATTTGGATTTTATTCTATGGCCCGATAGAGGATTCTTGAAGGGTTTTGAATGTTCGTGACATTTATTTTAATGATAATAACTTTCATGGAAAGCTTCTGTTCCAGGTGCTGTGTTAGCGTTTTGTGGTTATTTTACTTAATCTCATTGCACCCTCACCGCGATCCGTGAAGTAGGTCTTGTTATGATCCCCATCTGCCAGCTGAGGAAACGGGGTGGAGCAGGGCAGGTGACTGTGATCCAGGCTTACAGCTAGAAAGTGGCTGGACTGGAAATGAAGCCCAGACCTGTCTGATTCTGAATCCACACGTTAAAATGCTGTGTTTATGTTTAGAATAAAGGACTGGGGTCTGGAGGGCGTAGTTTACCCATTCACTCCCACCTTTCATTTCCTCCACTGCATCTTGAGTGATGAAAGGTGGCTCAGGAGTGAGGTCCCAGGAGAGAGCTGGGCGGAGGGATGGAGGCCTCCCAGGCAGCAGTGCATCCCAGAGGCATCGGCAAGGGCAGCCTGGCCGGCAGAGCGGATGCTGCGGACGCCCATCGGCACTGTCGTCGGCACAGTCATCGGCACAGTCATCGGCACTGTCATCGTTGGGCGGGTCAGAGTCTTAGCAGCGTTGTGAGCGCAGCCTGGCCTCCTCCTTCCAGAGGAATGTGCACGGGCTGGGTTGTCTGGAGAGGAGCAGGAAGAAGGGCAGGCCCTGGCTGGCTGCTCCCCTCGGCCTCCGCCTCCGTCAGCCTGGGAGCTTGGGCAGGACAGAGGTGGCAGTGATGAGGAGCTCTGATCGTTGAGTACTCGCTCTGGGTGGGTTGGGCTTCTCAGGCCGTACGTGTCTTAACTCATGAATTCCTCACCGGAGACAGAGCGAGGAACTGAAGCAGGAAAGTAACTTGCTAAGGGCACAGGGCCAGCGAGTGACGCCGCTACCCGGGGCGCTTGGCTTCGGGGTCATGCGTGGGCTGTGGCGTCTGCCTCCTGCTCTGTGAGCCCACAGCCTGGGCCTTCGCCTAGAGAAGGAGGCAGGAAACAGCCCCAGCGGCTCGCTGTCCTCAGAACCGGTGCCCACGTGGGAGACCGAGTTCCACTCACTGTTCTCCGAATGCAGAGGGGATTGGTCAAAAGAAAGTGCCAACTCTTGTGGGGGATGGAGCTTCAGAACTGGATATGTGAGGTGGTTTTGGAAAGAGTAAGTCTCTAGAGAATTTAAAAATGATATCTTATTTTTACTTTAAAAATATATATTTTTATTGATGTCAGAGAGGAAGAGGGAGGGAGAGGGAGAGAAACATCAATGATGAGAGAGAACAATCCATCCGCTGCCTCCTGCACGCCCCCTACTGGGGATCGAGCCCACAACCCAGCATGTGCCCTGACGGAGAATCGAAATGTGACTCCTGGTTTATTGACTTGAGAGAGACACATCAGTTAGTTGCCTCTCCCTCTGGCCCCAACGGGGCCTGGGGAACCTGCAACCGAGGCACCTGAGGAATTGAACCCACCACCCTTTGATCCGCAGGCTGACAACACTAACCATTGGGCAACTGGCCAGGGCTTTTATTTTTACATTAGAGGCCCGATGCATGAAAATTTGTGCAAGAATGGGCCTTCCTTCCCCTGGCTGCCAGCACTGCCTTCGCTCTGGCTGGAGCCACCTTTCCGCTCCGGCCTGGAGCTGCCTTTTCGCCTTCCCACGCTGCCCAGAGGCCCGGAGTGGCTGGGGTGGTGTGGAATGCCTGTGTTGTCACCATGGCACCTGTATATGCAAATTAACCCACCATCTTTGTTGGGTTAATTTGCATACTCACTCCTGATTGGCTGGTAGGTGTTGCGAAGGTATGGTCAATTAGCATGTTACTCTTTTATGAGTGTAGACTAGGGGCCAAGTGCACGAATTTGTGCACCTTGAAAGGAACTGTGGGTCGCAGTGGGCACAGGGGTGGGTCTCGGCCCATCCTCTGCACCCCTGCTCGGCCCCTCCTGCCACGGCCCCCGGTCCCCTGCCTGCTGGCAGCCCCGCTCCCACCGCCGCTGCTCCCATGTGCTGACGGTGCTGGCCCTGCTCATACCTGCTGACAATATGTAGCAATTGGGGCCGGTACCAGCAGCAGGTGCGAGCGGGGCTGGCGCTGTCAGTGGGTGCGAGTGGTGGCTGCTGTCCCGATCACCCCTCAGGAGCAGGGGGAGGTGGAGAAGACCTCAGGGGCAATCTGGGCCGGCAGATGCTGCTCGCACTCGCTGATGGCACCAAATGATCGGGACCAGCGCCAGGCGCCAGCAGTGGGTGTGAGCAGGGCTGGCACCGGCAGTAGGTGTGAGTGTCAGGTGGGACTGTGGCTCATGGGAGCAGAGAATTTTCAGTAACCACCAGAGACTCGCCCCAATGATACTGACTGGCACCCCGCCTTGGTCTGGCACCCCCACTCACCTGCTCCACCATCCTGCCGCAGCTGACGCCTGCCATGTTCTGTGCTCTGCTGCCTGCTGCCAATGCCCGCCATGTTCTGCACGTGCCCCCTCGTGGTCAGCGCATGTCATAGTGACCGGTTGTTCGGTTGTTCTGCTGTTCAGTCTATTTGCATATTAGGGTTTTAGATTTTAGAATGATTAGGTTGTTTTGTTTTCCTCCCCCTGGTTTACTTTAAAATTTTTCTTTTCTTTAATATATTTTATTGATTTCAGAGAGGAAGGGAAAGGGAGAGATAGAAACATCAATGATGAGAGAGAATCATTGATTGGCTGCCTCCTACAGGCCCTCACACTGGGGATCCAGCCCGCAACCCAAGCATGTAGCCTTGACTAGAATCGAACCCGGGACCCTTCAGCCTGCAGGCTGACGCTCTATACACTAAGCCAAACCGGCTAGGGCTCCCTGGTTTACTTTTAATGGATGTGTGAGTCATTAACCCGCTTTAAGACCAGAAACACCAAAACAAAGCTAGATGGAACTTTAGGGCAGTTTTATATGATTTTTTGAAACGCACGCGCGCGCGCGCGCACACACACACACACACACACACACACCAAAACACAGTCCTGTTCTTTCCCATCCGCGTCGTGCCGGTGGTTGAGGTAGTGGTAGCTGCAGGTGGCAGCCACGCTTCCGTGGGGCAGTCCCTCAGACCACAGTGGTGACATATTCCTGGAGGAGTGTGAGGCGTGTGTGAGGGGCGTGGGTGGTGGTGCCACTCAGCCTGCTGTGGGCGGACCCACTGCTCGCACCAGTCCAGCCACACATCTGTGGTTGGGAAAACCAGCTTTTACATTTCACCCAGCATTCCTCCTACGATTTCATATTGTAAAACGACAAAAATACTACCTGTGATGGACGCAGATGTCCACACCTGTTCTCCCCCCCCCCCCCGTCGGGGCTGGTACGGGGAGGTGTTCATTGCGATGGTGTTTATGAGAGGCTGAAAAGTGATAAATAGCACGTTTATATTGTTTGGTCATCTGTATATTCCAAATGAACACATTTCCAGTGTCTGGGCTTGCTTTGACCAGGTGTTCACATGGTCCTTAACTTGGAGATCAAAGTGGATGCGCATGTCCGGGGTTACGTTGGAGAGAAGATCAAGTTGAAATGCATTTTCAAGTCGACGTCGTCTGTCACTGACAAGCTCACCATAGACTGGACCTACCGGCCCCCCAGCAGCAGCCGCACCGAGTCAGTAAGTGTGTGGCAAACAGATGTCCTCGCGTCTCCTGTGCTCCGCAGCTGGGGACCCTTTCATCCCAGTCCAGGCGCCCCTCTGCCGTCCATCTCGGACTAGAGGATGTGTGTCAGCCGCCTGACCTTCACGGAGTCACGTGAGGCCGTTCACTCTTCCTGCGAGAGCTCTGCAAATAAGTGATAGAAAAAGCTTGTCAGGAGTTGAGAGGAAATGTACTCAGTGGTCCCGCCAGGGCCGGTGGGTAGAAAGGTTCTCTGGGTCCCAGCCGCAGGCATCCTTCTCTGACAGCTGCTCACTTCCGCCGCCCAGGTGGCCAGTGGGCGTGTGTGTTCTGGATCTGTGCTCTGTGGATTCAGCGGGCCGCGCCCGTCGTGTAAACCTCAGCACTGATTTAGGTGGTTCCTTTGATGACTGACTGGTGCTGTCGGTGACAGATGGTCTGTCCATAGTAGAAGCAATATCCTTGTGTCACACATATAAACTGCATTTATGGTTCAGATAATGTGGATGTCTAATTGAAGGTGGCAGTGCTTAAAAAGCCCTTTCTCTTGCCCTGGCCGGTTTGGCTCAGTGGATAGAGCATCGGCCCTTGGACTGAAGGGTCCCAGGTTCGATTCCGGTCAAGGGCACGCACCTCGGATAAAGACTCCTCCAGGCCTGGGCCCTGGTCAGGGCATGTGCAGGAAGCAACCAATCGATGTGTCTCTCTCACAACAATGTTTCCCTCTGTCTTTTCCTCTCTCTCCCACTCTCTCTAAAAGATCAAAGGAAAAAATCCTCCGGTGAGGATTACCAACAACAAACAAACAAACAAACAAAACCCCCTTTCTTTTATGTTTCCAGCAGCATCCTCAGCTCAGGATAGCTGCTGTCACGAGTGTGGATGTCATAGCTGTGTTCAAGACCGTGTTTTTGGAAGTCCCTTTAATCTGCTTTCCTGTTTCCTTCATTGGGAAAACTTTCCGTTTGATTTTAACGTGTAGCTTTGCATTTTGTGTTAGGAGTCCTTGTTGAATGCCAGGAAGCTTGGGGTTAGGCAGGTGAAGGAAATCAGGTTGTGTTCATGGTCCTTTTTTTCTTTAGACTTAAAATAGTTCACTTTATTTGAGTGGTTGGAAACTGTGGCTGGCCTTGTTTCTCTCTGCCCCCAGGGCCGAAAGTAGGACAGAAGAAGCAAGGGGGATTTTCTTGGGTCAGAAACCTCAGATGCTAACAGCAAGCAGTTCTCGCGTGGCACTTCCTGTGAGTGGGTCAGGAAGCCTGTTCACCAGCTCGGAGTTCCTGGCCTTTAAAGGCACACGAAGTGATGCTGCAGTTATGTGGTCGATCAGGGGCCTGGCAGACTAACCAGGACTTGCACCTCAACTGAACTTGGAATCGAGGTCACATCCATCTCCAAGTGCACAGCAGGCCTTGTTTGGTCAGTAAGGAGTTTCAGACCCTTTCTTTTATGTTGATGCTGATCATCATCAGCAAGCATTCTTTTTTTTAAATCCTCACCCAAGGATATTTTTCTAGAAAGTGTAAGAGAGGGAAGGACAGAGAGAAATATCGAAACACCTTGATTGGTTGCCTCCTGCATGCGCCCTGACCAGGGCCTGGGCTGGGGAGGAGCCTGCAACCGAGATTCGTGACCTTGCCTGGAATAGAACCTGGGAGCCTTTGATCTGCAGGCTGACACTCTATCCACTGAGCCACACCAGCCAGGGAAGCATTAAGCATTCTCTGCGTCCCTTTGTGGAACACAGAGCACACATGTTCTTATTCATTAATGTCTGTATTTCCCACCAGACTGCAGACTCCATGAGAGGAGGGCCTGTGCTTCTGAGGCTCCCATTATCTCCTTTGGCGTAGCACACAGTAGGTGTGCAGTACGAAGTTGTTGGATGAATGCATGAACAAATGAACCCATAAGTGATTCAGCGTTGTCTTCGGGAAGTTGCTCTTCACAATTGGGCAGTGGTTCCAAAGTGGGGAGGTGCCAAGTAAGCAGAGAAAGGGGACAGCCAGACCCCGCATGAGACGATAGTGTGGTGTCGCAGGACCTGCCGGGCCACCAGCAGGTGTACGTAGGTGCTTCTTCTGGGAAGTGTCTGGTCACGCCCGCAGCGGCGCTGTGATTCAGCACACGTCTTATCCCTCTGCCCCTTGGCCAAGCGTAGGACGGAGTGCTGATCATGCATCGACCGGATTTTTGTTAATTGCCAAGATAGGTAACCTGAGAGAGGCTTGGTTATAGTATACCCTCCTGGTGATTTTGAAAATATACGAAAACCCCCCTTTTTCACTTAGTAGCCATGTGCCTTTGAGAACTCACTTAGTTTTTCTGTTCCTGGCCTGTTTCCTTCCGGTAAATCTGGGAGGATTACTAGTATACTTGCCTCAAATGTAGTTGTTATGAGGCGCAAATGCATAGGAGTCACTTGTAACCCTACAGTGTTATAGGAATACTAGAGGCCCGGTGCATGAATTTGTGCATGGGTGGGGTCTGGCCTGCCCACCCCAATCGGGCAGATGCCGAGCCGAGCGGGGGTGGGTCACGGGCGGCTGGCCGGCCCCACCCACTGGTCAAACTCCCGGTCGAGGGGACAATTCGCATGATAGCTTTTTATTACATAGGATTAGATGCTACTTTAGAACAGGGTTTCTCAACTTTGGCACTGCTGCCATTCTGAGCTAGAGGATTTTTTGTGGTGAGGGCTGTTCTACGCATCATAGGATTTTATTTTATTTTTGTTTATCAGTATATTTTTTATTGATTTCAGAGAGGAAGGGAGAGGGAGAAAGAGAGAGGAACATCAATGATAAGAAAGAATCATTGATCAGCTGCCTCCTGCACGCCCCACACTGGGGATTGAGCCTGCAGTCCAGACATGTGCCCTGACCGGGAATCGAACTGTGACCTCCTGGTTCATAGGTCGATGCTCAATCATTGAGCCACGCTGGACGGGCCATTGCAGGATTTTAGTAAGATCCTGGCCTCCATCCACTGGATGCCAGCAGCACTCCCCCGTTGTGACAAGCAGAACTGTCTCCAGACATTGCCCGGTGTCCTCTGGGGCACGATCGCCCCGTGGAGAGCTCCTGCCTCAGGCCTTGAGGGAGACATAGAAGAGGCTGCAGAGTGAGGGTGGAGTCTTCGTCAGGCCTTCCTCGGTGCTCCTTGGCCCGTCTTGGAACCTGCAGGATGGAGGCAAACCAAGTATAAAACAGTGCTCAACGGAGAAGACCCCTGACACACGGGTGTTTTACTTTAGACCTACTAAGCTTTCCATTGTCGTGCGTTTTCCGAATTAACTGTTTCTCTCCTGTGCTGCTTTCTTAGATTTTCCACTACCAGTCCTTCCAGTACCCCAGCACCGCAGGCACGTTTCGCGATCGGATCTCCTGGGTCGGAGACGTGTACAAAGGGGACGCGTCCATAAGCATAAGCAACCCCACCACCAGGGACAACGGGACCTTCAGCTGCGCCGTGAAGAACCCCCCAGACGTGCACCATAACATTCCCGTGACAGAGCTCACAGTCACAGAGAGAGGTGAGCCTCCAGCCCCTGAGGGCTCACAGTCAGAGAGGGGTGATCCTCCTCCAGCCCCTGAGGGCTCACAGTCAGAGAGGGGTGAGCCTCCTCCAGCCCCTGAGGGCTCACAGTCAGGGAGGGGTGATCCTCCTCCAGCCCCTGAGGGCTCACAGTCAGGGAGGGGTGAGCCTCCTCCAGCCCCTGAGGGCTCACAGTCAGAGAGGGGTGAGCCTCCTCCAGCCCCTGAGGGCTCACAGTCAGAGAGGGGTGATCCTCCTCCAGCCCCTGAGGGCTCACAGTCAGAGAGGGGTGATCCTCCTCCAGCCCCTGAGGGCTCACAGTCAGAGAGGGGTGAGCCTCCTCCAGCCCCTGAGGGCTCACAGTCAGGGAGGGGTGATCCTCCTCCAGCCCCTGAGGGCTCACAGTCAGGGAGGGGTGAGCCTCCTCCAGCCCCTGAGGGCTCACAGTCAGAGAGGGGTGAGCCTCCTCCAGCCCCTGAGGGCTCACAGTCAGAGAGGGGTGATCCTCCTCCAGCCCCTGAGGGCTCACAGTCAGAGAGGGGTGATCCTCCTCCAGCCCCTGAGGGCTCACAGTCAGGGAGGGGTGAGCCTCCTCCAGCCCCTGAGGGCTCACAGTCAGAGAGGGGTGATCCTCCTCCAGCCCCTGAGGGCTCACAGTCAGAGAGGGGTGATCCTCCTCCAGCCCCTGAGGGCTCACAGTCAGAGAGGGGTGATCCTCCTCCAGCCCCTGAGGGGGTGGGGCTGCCACTCTCGCTCTTGGGAGAGACCTGTGACAGCAAAGCTGCCTGTCTGTAAGCCAATTGAATTGTCAATTAGGATGTACTTTTTAATCTTTATTCTGCAAGCTGACGTTTTTCTTTTTCTTTTTTTTGTTAATCCTCACCCAAGGGTATTTTCCCATTGATTTTTAGAGAGAGTGGAAGGGAGGGAGGGAGAGAGACAGAGAGAGAGAAACATTGATGTGAGAGAGACACATGGATTGGTTGAATCCAGCCTGCAGCTGAGGCATGTGCCCTTGACTGGAATTGAACCCGGGACCCTTCAGTCCGAGGGCCGATGCTGTATCCACTGAGCCAAACCGGCCAGGGCCAAACTGAAGTTTTTCTTCAAATGTCATAGTTTCTTCATTTTCCTTTATTGTTTTTAGACTCAGGTGACCAGGGGTCTTGTGGACAATGTGGGACAAATCCTTGGCTAAACGGAGGGTTGTTATCTCTGTGAAATGGAAGCCATCTGTTTTCCCTAATGTGCTCACGCCCTTAGTGATGAGACAGTGTGCTTGCCTGGGTCTTGAAGAGGTCCCCCCACCCCAGTGATGGAGGGCGCCCTCCCTGTGATGGAGGGTCCCCCCGCCCTGTGATGGAGGGCCCCCCGCCCCGTGATAGAGGGTCCCCTGCCCTGTGATGGAGGGTTCCCCCACCCCGTGATGGAGGGTTCCCCCGCCCTGTGATGGAGGGTCCCCCGCCCTGAGGTGGAGGGTTCCCCCGCCCTGTGATGGAGGGTCCCCCGCCCTGTGATGGAGGGTCCCCCGCCCCGTGATGGAGGGTCCCCCCGCCCTGTGATGGAGGGTCCCCCGCCCCATGGTGGAGGGTCCCCCGCCCCGTGATGGAGGGTCCCCCCGCCCTGTGATGGAGGGTCCCCCGCCCTGTGATGGAGGGCCCCCTGCCCTGTGATGGAGGGCCCCCCGCCCTGTGGTGGAGGGTCCCCCTGCCCTGTGATGGAGGGTCCCCCGCCCCGTGGTGGAGGCCCCCCGCCCTGTGGTGGAGGGCAGCACATGTCTGTGCTGTGAAGACCAGCAGTTGCCCTTTGGTGGCCAGCAGAGCAGGCGAAGGACTCGCCTTTTCATCCACCTTCCTCCTGGCACTAGTGAGGGGTCGTTCCAGCCCGTGGTTGGATTTGAACCAAAGACTTAGAGAGACAGGACTGCATCATTTTTTTTAAAGACAATCACCCACAAATTTCCAAGACATGAGCACATTCCACTGGTGGAGGAGGAACTGGTACGGTGTTTCTGGCAGACAGTCGGCAGTGTAGTCGGGTCTTGAAGGTGTGTACTCTCTCATCTAGAATTCCAGTTTAAAAAGTTGTCCTAAAGAAAGGGAGCTCAGCATGAAGGTGTATGGCCAAGGACGATCATGAGGTAATTCATAGCTTCAGGGAATTGGGGGGACCTGAATGCTCAGCACTCGAGGACTGAGTCCTTAAACTACGCAGGGTGATAGACTGCTACGCAGCCGTTAAAAAGGTCTCGCCCGGCCGGTGTGGCTCAGCAGTTGAACGTCGACCTGGAAACCAAGAGGTCACCAGTTCACATGCCGGGTTGCAGGCTCAGTCCCCAATGCAGGAGGCAGCCCATCGATGTTTCTCTCTCTCTCCCTTCCTCTATCTCTAAAGATCAATAAAAAATATTTTAAAAAAGGGTCAGATCTGGAAGGAACCTTTAATGACGTGGAAAGTACTTATGTAGTAAGTGAATAGGGGTTAGGAGTGATATGTAAAATACGACTCACACTTTTAAAAGCACGCACCGTCCTCCCTGTTGCAGACCCTAGTCACGTGCTTAGAAAGAAGATGGAGTGGGTGGGTGACAAAGTGTTACTCTAGGTAGTAGGATTCTGGGTCAGTTTTTATCCTTTCTGCATGTTTAGTTCTTACCTTTTTGTATGTTGAATCTATGCCTTTTGTAACGAGAAGAGATGTGAGTGCAAAAGTGAGACCCATCTCTTGTCAAAGAAACATCCCTGCAGGCTCCTCTCCCCCCCAGGCTTCGGCACCATGCTGTCCTCCGTGGCCCTTCTTTCCATCCTCGTCTTTGTCCCCTCGGCGGTGGTGGTGGCGCTGCTGCTGGTGAGGATGGCGAGGAAGTCTGCGGGGCTGAGGAAGAGGGGCAGGTCTGGCTACAAGAAGTCCTCCATCGAGGTTTCAGATGAGTAAGTGCAGCCGGAGCCCCAAGCGGTGAATCCTACCCCTCTCAGACCCCTGCCCGCCCTGCCCTGTGGGTGGTGCCCGCCCCAGCCTTGTGGGTGGTGACCCCTGCCTTGTGGGTGGTGACCCCTGCCTTGTGGGTGGTGCCCCATGCCTTGTGGGTGGTGACCCCTGCCTTGTGGGTGGTGACCCCTGCCTTGTGGGTGGTGACCCCCTGCCTTGTGGGTGGTGCCCACCCTGCCTTGTGGGTGGTGCCCCCCTGCCTTGTGGGTGGTGCCCGCCCCTGCCTTGTGAGTGGTGCCCCCCTGCCTTGTGGGTGGTGCCCCATGCCTTGTGGGTGGTGCCCCCCTGCCTTGTGGGTGGTGCCCGCCCCTGCCTTGTGAGTGGTGCCCCCCTGCCTTGTGGGTGGTGCCCCATGCCTTGTGGGTGGTGCCCCCCTGCCTTGTGAGTGGTGCCCCCCTGCCTTTTGGGTGGTGCCCCATGCCTTGTGGGTGGTGCCCGCCCCTGCTTTGTGAGTGGTGCCCCCCTGCCTTGTGGGTGGTGCCCCATGCCTTGTGGGTGGTGCCCCCCTGCCTTGTGAGTGGTGCCCGCCCCTGCCTTGTGGGTGGTGCCCCCTGCCTTGTGGGTGGTGCCCGGTCCCTGCATCCGTGCTTTTCTTACTTCCAGGCTGAGCTTAGTTCTTCTGGTGAAATTTCCTTTTTGTTCTTTTAAATATATTTTTAATTGTTGATGGTATTACGGATAGCTCCTATTTCCCCCCCCTTCCCCCCTCCTCCCTCCCCGCCCCTGGGTCTTTACCACCCTCTGGCCCGTGTCCATGGGCTACATGGGCTGTGCATTAAATATATAAGTTCTTTGTTTATCTCTCTCGCCCCGCCCACATGGAGGTGTGGCAGCCTGTCCATGCCCCTGCTTCGGTCTCATTTGGTTGGTCAGTGCCTTTGTTCATTAGGTTCCGCAAGTAAGTGAGACCACGTGATGTTTGTCTTCGCGGTTTGGCTTATGAAATCTCCTCTTTTTTTTCTTTTTTTTTTTTTATTGTTTACAGTATTACAAATAGTAGTACATATGTCTCCCTTTTTTCCCCCTCATTTACCTTCCCCCAGCCTCCCCTACCCCCGGCACATGCCCTCACCCCTCCGCCCCCCAGTGTCTTGCGTCCATTGGTTATGCTTATATGCATGCATACAAGTCCTTCAGTTGATCTCTTACCCCCCAACCCCAACAACTCCCCAGCCTTCCCGCTGTAATTTGACAGTCTGTTCGATGTTTCTCTGCCTCTGTATCTATCTTTTTGTTCACTAGGTTATAATGTTCTTTATTATCCATAAATGAGTGAGATCATGTGGTATTTTTCGTTCACTGACTGGCTTATTTCACTTAGCATAATGCTCTCCAGTTCCATCCATGCTGCTGCAAATGGTAAGAATTCCTTCTTTTTTATAGCGGCATAGTATTCCATTGTGTAGATGTACCATAGTTTTCTAACCCACTCATCTGCTGACGGGCACCTAGGCTGTTTCCAAATCTTAGCTATTGTAAATTGTGCTGCTTTTTAACATAGGGGTGCATATATCCTTTCTGATCGGTGTTTCTGGTTTCTTGGGATATATTCCTAGAAGTGGGATTAAATGGGAGTTCCATTTTTAGTTTTTTGAGGAAACTCCATACTGTTCTCCACAGTGGCTGCACCAGTCTGCATTCCCACCAGCAGTGCACGAGGGTTCCTTTTTCTCCGCATCCTCACCAGCACTTGTCCGTTTGTTGATTTGTTGATGATAGCCATTCTGACAGGTGTGAGATGGTACCTCATGGTTGTTTTGATTTGCATCTCTCGGATAATTAGTGACTTTGAGCATGTTTTCATGTGTCTCTTGGCTATCTGAATGTCCTCTTTCGAAAAGTGTCTACTTAGGTCCTTTGCCCATTTTTTGATTGGGTTGTTTATCTTCCTTTTGTTAAGTTGTATGAGTTCCCTGTAAATGTTGGAGATTAAACCCTTATAGAAGATAACATTGGCAAATATGTTCTCCCATGCAGTGGGCTTTCTTGTTGTTTTGTTTATGATTTCTCTTGCTTTGCAGAAGCTTTTTATTTTGATGTAGTACCATTTGTTTATTTTCTCCTTAGTCTCTCTTGCCCTAGGATCTGTGTCTGTAAAGATATTGCAATGACATATGTCTGCAATTTTGCTGCCTATGGAGTCTTGTAGGATTTTTATGGTTTCCCATCTTATGTTCAAGTCCTTTAGCCATTTTGAGTTTGTTTTTGTGTATGGTGTAAATTGGTGATATAGTTTCATTTTTTTGCATGTATCTGACTAGATTTCCCAGCACCATTTATTAAATAGGCTGTTTTGACTCCATTGTATGCTCTTGCCTCCTTTGTAAAATATTAATTGAGTATAATGGCTTGGGTCCATTTCTGGGTCCTCTATTCTGTTCCATTGGTCTATATGTCTATTCTTGTGCCAGTACCAGCCAGTTTTGAGAACCGTGGCTTGGTAATATAGTTTGATGTCTGGTATTGTGATCCCTCCAACTTTGTTCTTCTTTCTCAGGATATCTGTGGCTATTTGGGGTCTTTTTTTGTTCCAGATGAATTTTTGGAGAGTTTGTTCTAGATCTTTGAAGTATGCCATTGGTGTTTTAATAGGTATTGCATTGATTCTATAGATTGCTTTAGGTAGTATGGACATTTTAATGATGTTGATTCTACCAATCCATGAACATGGTAAGTTCTTCCATTCCTCTATCTCTTTTTTCAATGTCCTGTAGTTTTCTGAATACAGGTCTTTTACGTCCTTGGTTAAGTTTATTCCTAAGTATCCTAATTTTTTTTGGTGCAATGGTAAATGGGATTGTTTTTTTCATTTCTCCTTCTGTGTGTACATTATTGGTGTATAAAAAGGCCATAGATTTCTGGGTGTTAATTTTGTATCCTGCTACATTGCCAAATTCATTTATTAGGTGTAGTAGTTTTTTGATGGAGTCTTTGGGGTTTTCTATGTATAGTATCATGTCATATGCAAATAAGGACAGTTTTGCTTCTTCTTTTCCAATTTGGATGCCTTTTATTTCTTCTTGTCTGATGCCTCTAATACTATGTTGAACAGGAGTGGTGAGAGTGGGCATCCTTGTCTTGTTCCTGTTCTTAGGGGAAATGAGTTTAGTTTTTGCCCATTGAGTATGATGTTGGCTGTAGGTTTGTCATATAGGGCTTTTATTATGTTGAGGTATGATCCCTCTATTCCCACTTTGCTGAGAGTTTTTATCAAGAAAGGGTGTTGGATTTTGTCAAATGCTTTTACTGCATCAATTGATATGATTATGTGATTTTTTGTCTCTCAGTTTGTTTATGTGATGTATCACATTTATTGATTTGTGGATATTGTACCATCCTTGCATCCCCGGTATAAATCCCACTTGGTCATGGTGTATGATCTTTCTAATGTATTGCTGAATCCGATTTGCTAGGATTTTAGCATCTATGTTCATCAAGGATATTGGCCTGTAGTTCTCTTTTTTTGTGGTGTCTTTATCTGGTTTTGGGATTAGGGTAATGCTGGCTTCATAGAAAGAGCTTGGAAGTGTGCCTTTCTCCTGAATTTTTTTGGAATATTCTGAGGAGGATAGGTTTTAGTTCTTCTTTGAATGCTTGGTAGAACTCCCCTGTAAAGCCGTCCAGACCAGAGCTTTTGTTTGCTGGAAGATTTTTGATCACTGTTTCAATTTCTTCGGTAGTTATCCGCCTATTCAGGTTTTTTGATTCTTCTTGGTTGAGTTTTGGGAGCTTGTATTTTTCTAGGAATATGTCCATTTCATCTAGGTTGTCCATTTTGTTGGAATAGAGTTGTTCATAGTATTTTTTCATAATAGTTTGTATTTCTGTGGGATCAGTTGTTATTTCACCTCTTTCATTTCTGATTTTGTTTATTTGGGTCCTCCCTCTTTGCTTCTTGGTGAGCCTGGCTGGAGGTTCATTAATCTTGTTTATCCTTTCAAAGAACCAGCTCTTGGTTTTGTTGATCTTATTTTTTTTTGTCTCTATTTCATTTATCTCCGCTCTGATCTTTGTTATTTCCTTCCTTCTGCTTACGCTGAGCTTTTCTTGTTGCTCTCTTTCTAACTCTTTGTGTTGTAGGGTTAGGTAATTTATTACCATTGTTTCTTGTTTTTTTGCCATAGGCCTGTAGAGCTATGAACTTCCCTCTCAAGACCGCTTTCATTGTGTCCCATAGATTTTGGATCGTTGTGTTTTCATTGTCGTTTGTTGCCATGATGCTTTTTATTTCTTCTTTGATCTCTCTGGTAACCCAGTCATTGTTTAATAGCATGTTATTTATTCTCCAGGTGTTTGATTTTTAAAATTGTTTTTATTGTAGTTGATTTCTAGTTTTATGCCATTGTGATCTGAGAAGATGCTTGATATGATTTCTATCTTCTTGAATTTGAAGAGACTTTGCCTGTGACCCAATATATGGTCTATCTTTGAAAATGACCCATGTGCACTTGAGAAGAATGTATATTCTGTGGCCTTGGGGTGAAATGTTCTGAAGATGTCAATGAATTCCATCTGATCTAGTGAGTCATTTAGGATTGATGTTTCTTTGCTGATTTTTTGTTTAGAGGATTTGTCCAATGGTGATAGTGGGGTATTAAAATCCCCTACTATGACTGTATTGCTGTCAATCTCTCTTTTGATATCCTCCAGAAGTTTTTTGATGTATTTGGGTGCTCCTGTATTGGGTGCATATATGTTTACCAGTATTATTTCTTCTTGTTGGATTTCTCCCTTTAGTATTATGAAGTGACCTTCCTTATCTCTTGTTATGTCCTTCACTTTGAGATCTAATTTGTCAGATATAAGTATTGCTACCCCAGCTTTTTTTTTCATTTCCATTCGCCTGAAAAACCTTTTTCCATCCCTTCACCATCAGTCTGTGTGAGTCCTTTTTTCTGAGGTGGGTTTCCTGTAGATAGCAGATATATGGTTCATGTTTTCTTATCCACTCAGCTACCCTATGTCTTTTAATTGGGACATTTAATCCATTTACATTTAAAGTTATTATTGATAGGTACTTGTTTGTCGCCATTTTTATTCTTTACGCCTGTGTTCCTTCTTTGCTTCCTATTTCTTCTTTTTACAGCAGACCCTTTAGCATTTCTTGCATTGATGGTTTGGTGGTAATAAACTCCCTTAGTCCTTTTTTGTCTGTGAAGTTCCTGATTTCCCCCTCAATTTTGATTGATAGCCTTGCTGGGTATAGTATTCTTGGATTCAGACCCTTCCTTTGCATGACTTTGTATATATCATTCCATTTGCTTCTGGCTTGATGTGTTTCTGTTGAGAAATCAGTCCCTAGTCTGATGGGGGATCCTTTGTAGGTAACTTTCTGTCTCTCTCTGGCCGCTTTTAAGATTCTTACTTTGTCATTGGTGTTTGCCAATTTAATTATAATATGCCTTGGTGTCGATCTTTTGGGGTTCATTTTGTTTGGGACTCTGTGAGCTTCTTGGATTTGTGTGAGTTTTTTCTTCCCTATATCAGGGAAGTTTTCTGTCATTATTTCTTCAAACAGGTTTTCTATTCCTTGCTCAGTTTCCTCTCCTTCTGGCACCCCTATTATGCAGATCTTGTTTCGTTCGTGTTGTCCCAAAGTTCCCTTAGGCCAGTGGTTCTCAACCTTTCTAATGCCGCGACCCTTTAATACAGTTCCTCATGTTGTGGTGACCCCCAACCATAAAATTATTTTCGTTGCTACTTCATAACTGTAATTTTACTACTGTTAATGAATCGTAATATAAATATCTGTGTTTTCCGATGGTCTTAGGTGACCCTGCTAGCGGTTCTACAACCTGCTGTAGAGCCTAAGACCATCGGAAAACACAGATATTTACATTACGATTCATTAACAGTAGCAAAATTACAGTTATGAAGTAACAATGAAAATGATTTTATGGTTGGGGGTCACCACAACATGAGGAACTGTATTAAAGGGTCGCGGCATTAGAAAGGTTGAGAATCACTGCCTTAGGCTCTCCTCCTGTTTTTTAAGTCTTTTTACTAGATGCTGCTCGGCTTGGGTATTTTTTTCTACCTTGCCTTCTAGTTCACTGATGCGGTCCTCTGCTTCTTCTAGTCTACTGTTGATGCTTTCTATTGAGTTCTTTATAGCAGCGATGTCATTTTTCACTTCTTCTTGGTTCTTCTTCATTTCCTCTTGGTTCTTACACATATTGTTGAATTTATCTTCCATTCTTTTCAGCCACCTTATGACCATTTCTCTGAATTCTTTCTCTGACATATTACTTGCCTCCATTTCATTTACTTCATTTTCTGGTAATGCCTCCTTTTCTTTCATATGCGGGCTGTTTCTTTGTCTCCCTATGATCTCTCTTCTCTGGTTATCTGGTTATGTAGTTCTCTCTCTCCTTTTCCTCGGCGAAATCTGACCTTTCTGTGAGAGGGTGCAGAGCTCATCTGAGTCTGCGTATTCATGCTGCTTGAGGTCTGGTGTTCCTGGGTTCACAGCTGTTCCCTGGGTGTTGATAACAGCCACTCTCTCTGAAATCTCCTCTTGAAGAGGCTGGTTCTGCGGAGCAGTACTGGACAGGAGGTTGAAAGTGAAACCTGGGGTGTGGATTTGGGGAGAGATTGGGGGTTGATAGCAGGTACTAGCTTCCTGCTCTGGAAATCAGATGATACGAACCTTTGGTTCTGAACATAAATTCTGAAGTAGAGGCCTCATTCCTTCAAAATCAGCAGAATTCCCACAGCCACTTTGTTTCCTGCCACTCGTCATTCGCTCTGCGTTCCAGCCACAGTGAGCTTCTTCTCTTCTCTCAACAAGCTGTACTCAGGCACACCCTGTCTCCCCACCACACACTTCTCTCTCCCCTGGGGTCCCCTCCTTCTTTCTCTCTTTTGCTGGGAATACTCTTCCTTATTCTCTGAGACCCAGTGGAGATGTCCCTTCTCTTGAGTTTCCTGAGTCTCACAGGGAGAAGTGGCCATTCCCCCCTCTGCTGCTGCAGCAGTGACCTTAGCCTCGTTCACACCTCGATCGCCTTGTATGAGAGCATGCTTGCTATGGTTCAGCAGGCCTCTCCCCCCAGGAGACGGGACACTCCCAGGAGCTGTGCTTTATCATGTCCTCATCCCCCACCAGCACGAGGCCTCAGGCATGCCTGGTGCTCAGTACATTTCTAAAGAAGTGGCTGCGACCAGCTCCCATTTATTGAGCACTTACTTGTTCCAGGCACTGTGGTATGTGTTTGATATGTGTTTATTTTTTTATTTACTCCTAACCACTATGCTTGAAGCATAGATGTAATATCTGCATTTTATTTATTTATTTTTATTTTTTAGAGCCAATATTTTTTTGAATTACATCTTTTTTATTGCTTTCAGAGAGGAAGGGAGAGGGAGAGAGCGAGCAAAGCATCAATGATGAGAGAGAATCATGGATCAGCTGCCTCCTGCACACCCCACACTGGGACAGAGCCCACAACACAGGCATGTGCCCTGACGGGGAATTGAACCATGACCTTCTGGTTCATAGGTCGATGCTCAACACCTGAGCCACGCCGGCTGGGCTGATATCTGCATTTTTATAGATGAGGAAACAGTCCTGGAGCTGAAGTAACCTGCCCAGTCACCCTGCCTATAGGTGGCAGAGTTGGCTCTTACAGCCGAGCTGTCCCTTCAGTGCCTGTGCTGTGCCTGCTGTGCCGAACAGAGTCAGTGATGGTTTTGGATGGGGTGTCCTGTTTTGCAGCACTGACCAAGAGGAGGATGACTGCATGGCGAGGCTCTGCGTCCGCTGTGCCGAGTGCTTGGTAAGCCACGCCCTTTTTCTGTGCCCTGTTCCTGGGTCACTTCTTGGCTCATTTATGGGGAACCTTTGCCTTCGGTGGCTGCAGAGGGTCATGCGGGAGGTCCAGAGCATGGTGGTAACTGAGGCCTGTTAGGGTTCAGGGGGCTCCCTCAGCTCTAACCGTTGTTTTTTGTTTTCTGTCTCCTGGGCACAGAGTGGTGGCTTTGGACTGGGGTAGGGACTCCGTGGAGCAGTCTCCACTGGGTGACAGGGGACCTGCTGACGGGGGGTGTCCTCTGCCCTGTGGTCACTCTAGGAGACTTCGACCGGCTGCATCCAGAGCCCTTAATCGAACTTTTCTGCAGACCCTTGGGTTTTTTCCTTCAATACATGGCTTTCATTGCATCTTTTTTTAAAAAAATGTATTTTTATTGATTTCAGAGAGGAAGGGAGAGGGAGAGAGAGAGAGAAACATCAGTGATGAGAGACAATCATTGATCGGCTGCCTCATGCATGCCCCACACTGGGGATCGAGCCCGCAATCCAGGCATGTTCCCTGACTGGGAATCGAACCGTGATGCTTAGCCACTGAACCACGCCGGCAATATTTATTTTAAAATATTGCAAATAAGTCTGAGGAATCATCTGGCATCTTGCTGTTTCTATAGCTGGACAACTTAGATATTATTTATCAGCCTGCGGAACTGGTCCTTTTTAAAGAAACATAGATACCACCCAAACATTTTCTGATCTCCTTGCTTTAACTGTGGCTCACTGAATCAAAGCAGCTGAATTTGATACAAGTTCAATGTCATTTCCTTCAAGAATCGACTAATCTTTCTGGGCTTGAGATACTGAACAAGCAACGCCTGACCCCATTTGAACCCTGTGGGTGTATTTCTCCCCCGCCCCCGCCAAGAAACTTCTGATTTCAACAAAAGAACCATCTTCCTGAATAACGACATTGATGGGGCAGTGCATGTGCACAGCCCTCATCTTGTCAGGGAAGCCCGTGTGACACCTCCATCACATCTGTATGTGACTGTGGACGGTGCAAACGCTGGCTTCTCTCTGCTTCCCACCACATGTCAAACCGGAGCCTCTTTTCCTTCCCAAGGAGACCGAGCTCTGCACTGAGGAGGTTGAAGTCCCTCCTCAGGGACCTCTGAGGCCTCCCAGTAACTGTGTCCCCATCAGAGTGAGAGCAACATTTCCTGGGGTGCCAACAGTCTGATTGGTTATAGGTTCTTACTTCTCATCACTTTGAATATTTCTTGCCTTGACCTTCTGCCTGCAAAGTTTCTGTTGAGAAATCAGCTGACAGTCATACGGGCTCCCTTGTAGTAACTAACTGCTTTTCTCTTGCTGCTTTTAATATTCTCTCTTTGTCTTTAGCCCTTGGCATTTTAATTGTGATGTGTCTTGGTGTGGGTCTCTTTGGGTTCCTCTTGTTTGGGCCTCTCTGTGCTTCCTGGACTTGTATGTCAGTTTCCTTCACCAGGTTAAGCAACTTTTCTGTCATTATTTTTCAAATAGGTTTTCAATTTCTTGCTCTCTCTCTTCTCTTTCTGGCACCCCCCAGGATGTTTAAGTTTCCACTTTTGTTGGTCATTGTTGAAATTACCAGCCATCATTACCTAACAGATAAATCATAAGTAAGAATACAAAAATAATAATACTATCATACTTAATAAATAACAATACAAGAATAAACTGTTTTATGTGCTCACAACAGTAAACCTCCTTTGCCCACCCCTGTTTTTCTTCAGAGACATGATGTCATATCTTATAGAACGTTGTAGGGATTATAAGGACTTGGATGTTTGTTTTTAATGACATAGAATCCATTGGAGGTTTTTGACAGACTGTGAACTGATGTATGTTTTAAAAGGCTCGTTCTGGCGTCTGGGTTGAGAATAGGTGGTAAGGGACCACAAAGGAGCCAGTGAGCCCGGTTAGGGGACTTTAGCAATAATGCCAGTTAGAGGAGAGGGTCTTGGTTCAGATCAGGGTGGTGGTAGAAGTGGTCAGAAGTGACTGTGCTCTGATTATAGCTTGAAGGTAAAGCCAGTGGCGTTACTGGTGGGTCATATATATGTGTGTGTGTGTGTGTGTGTGTGTGTGTGTGTGTGTGTGTGTGTGAAAGAATGAGGGGAGTCAAGGAGTATTCCAAGGTTACGGACTTGAACAAGTAGTGGAATAGAGTTGCTGTTTTCTAATATGTACAAGTCTGAGAGTGCAACAGGCTTTAGGAGGAAGAGCCAGAGCTGAGTTTGGATAGATTAAGTTTGAAATGCTTGTTAGACACGTAAGGTGAGATGTGGAGTAGGCAATTGGTTATCTAGGTGTGGAGTTCTGAAGAGAGATCTAGACTGGCGATATAGATGTAGGCGTCAATAGCAGATAGTGGCTGGGAGAGCTATTTCCACAGGGAAATGAGTATAGATAGAGAGGCCTGAGGCCTGAGGTTCTCCAAGGCGGATAGAGTGGGAGAGAGGAAGGGGCATCCGCAAAGGAGACTGGGAAGGACTGTGCCTTGAGGTACGGGAGGACCAGGAGAGTGGAATCCTGGGAGCCAGTGAAGAGAGTGTTTGAAAAGGGAAAAGAGAACGATGGTGCCAGTTGCTCCCGAGTTGGTTGAGTAACATGAGCGTTGATTCTTGGATGACCTGGGGTTGTGGAGGTTACGGGTGACTTTGGCCAAAGCAGCTTTAGGGAAAAGTCGGGTGAAAGTTGGACCAGGGATATTTGCTGGTTATACTGGGTGTACAGTGTTTCATGGGTTTTTTCCATGGAGGGAGGCCTCGAAATAGGGCACTAGGTGAGGGAGGTGTGTGTCGAGAGTTGCTTTCCTTTTAAGATGGGAGAAATGATAGCACATTTGTACGCGAAAGGAGAGGAAGTGGCAGAGAAGGAAAAATAGGCTCTGCCCTTGAGAGGTAAGGACCCTGGAGGACTCCAGGCTCTGGTGCGCCAGTGAAGATGTTGGCTTAGATAAGAGCAGGGCGAGTATATCCTTCAGCAGAGCTGGGAAGGGCAAGTAGGTGGGTCTAGATGCAGGTGGTCGGTAACTATGGTGATGGGAGCTTGCGGAAGTTCACTACCAACTGCTTCTCTGTTCCCATGAATGGGGGAAGCAAGATCACCAGCTGCAAAGGGAGTTGAGGAGGCGATTTTGGAGGTCTGGGAGCGGGTAAGGTGTAGGGCAGTCATCTAGGAGAACAGGAGAATGAATGGACTGCAGAAGCGTGGTGCCAGGGAGCGCTAATCAGCCCACTTGAAGCCCAAAGCAGTGAGTACAAGTTGGAATACGGGTGCTTAGCGTACCAACAGCCAGGCCAGTGTTTAGTGATTTACAGACATCGTCTCATTCAGTTCTCAGAGCTGTTCTATGTGCTGTCGGTATTTTTATTATCCCCATTTTACAGATGAGGAAACAGGCTTAGAGAAGTTAAAGAGTGTGACTCAAGGTCACAGCCAGCAAGGGATTGAAACTCAGAGGGAGACTGACTCCTGGCCTAAGCGCCAAGCCACAGCCCTGCGTGTTCTGCAGCCTTCGGGCACCTTTCGATGAGTGTTGAGGTTGTAGAAAGTATTCACCGAGGAAGAGGAAACGCTTAGGGTTTCAAAGCAGAAATTCGCCAGGAGACCATGGGAATGTAGGTGTGCTGAGCCAGTGCCACCTCATGTTGATGTTGCTCCAAACTGGGTTCCTTTGGGGGGGTCCTAATGTGTGGCCAATGGCTAAATTCTGACTCTTATTATGCTTCCCATACTCACCACAGCTGCTGTTCCTTCCTCTCCAGGATTCAGACTATGAAGACACGTATTGAGGGAAGTTTGCATAACGTAAGAAGAATCGGCGGATCACAGAGAAGTATTGCCGCCGGCACGGAAGCCTCTCGGAGGAGTGGAGCCGACCGGACAGTCGGGATGGAGGGTTCTGGAACTCATCAGTAAAGACTTTAGGAACCATTTACTGATTGACGAGATTTCTTGTTGTATTTATAAACTGTTCAGGAACTTTCAGAAGAGACTCCTAACGACCCCCTTTAATGACGTATCCTCTAATTGAATGAAGGAATCCTTTTCCTGAGGAGAAAGAGACTTTATTTCACCTTGCTCTTGAATGTATTACATGTTCTCTTCCCGTTATTTGAGGGAGAACCTGAATGTTAGCCACACGGCTGATGCCAGAGTCTTTTATTTTGAAGGAAATGGAGCTCGGTCCCGACGTGCTTGTGGGTGGGGCATATTGGGGATCAGTAGTCTCCGGGAACATTCCAGCTGTGAGTTAGCACACGGTGTGCACTCGCGCTCAGCAACTTGGTGGCAGTGATGTGGGCGGCGTGGTGGCCGCATCTGTGTCCCTGCTGCTCGGACCAGGAGCCATGCTCTGCCCCGGCCTCCCGGCGCCATCAGTTTACAGCCAAGTAAAGGCGGCGAGGCAGAGGGAGGCCTGCCTTCTGTCTTGCCACACGGTTTGTCATTTCACTCTTACCACTGGCTTCCTGCTTGACTTTTAAGATCCGAGGCAGGAAAACCCTTCAACAGAGTCTGGGGACTTGTAGAGTGCTTTCACCAGTTACTCACAATGAAATGCTCTTTCAACCCGAGCTCTTCTTCAGAGCGTCTTTGTTTCTAAAATGCCCCACGTCTGCGCGCGTTGAGGCACTGACAGACGGTGTGTGTGTAACACGTGAGATAAGGCCGTGGTGGTGTGCGTAAGCTACACTCTCCCTTCTGGTCTCCCGAAACCTTTCAGAGCGCCCCGTTTCCTACCGACGCCCATTGGGGTTCTCTAAGCCCTTAGGGAGCGTGCTGGCCATCAGGAAGGACCACAGGGCAGCCCCTGCGCCGCCGGAGCGATGGGTTCAGGTCTGGGTTCTGTCGGCGAAACGATGCCTCCTCCCTTCTTCGTTTCACAGGCGCTCCCTCCACGCGCCGCGCAGGGGGCGGGGTGTCCCTGGGACGGGCAGTGTCGCGCACTGCGGGTGCATGAAAAGCCACGGGGACGTTTTTGCCCAGGTCTGGTTGTAAAATTGTGGGTGTTAGCGCTGCCTCTTGGACCTGCCCACCCTCTTTTGTTCCCTGGTCCACAGGTGAGCGTCTGGCTGGGTCATAGGCATCACGATGGACCCTGGTCAGGCGAGGAGGTCCAAGAGGCGAGGCAGGGTTTGCCGTTTACATTTCCAGCGGTGACACCTCCGTCCGGGGCTGCTTGGGGAGGTGGTGGTCAGAGGCCCAGCTGGTGGGCCGGTTGGCCGCTCAGCAGGGAGGAGAGCAGGCTGAGTGGTAAGGACAAGTCCCGGGGCCACTGGGAGCTTGGAAGGTAGAGCTCCCACGGCGAGGCGGACTTCCTGTGGGGCCTCATTTCTCCGATAACGAGTTGCGGTGACGGGACCCCGCCGGATCCACATCCCATTGAAGGAGGAACCCGTTTTCACTGTGTTTGCTTGTCATTTCATCCGGGCCTGTGGGGAGCATGTTCCCGTGTGCTGTGTCTGTCACGTCAGACAAGGGCGCTGGGGTTCCTCAGTCGTGTTGTTTTGTGGCCTTGATCGTGGTTTGAACCAGTTCCTCCCTTCAGAAATGACCAGCAACAGCGCCCTTCACGGGGGAGAGCAGGCTGGAGGTGCAGGCTGTGGCCGGGGCCTGTGTCCCCTCACAGCAGGCCGCCCGCTTCCTCCTCCCGGGCAGGAGCGGAGCCGCTGGACAGCGCTTCCTCAGGGCGGGAGGCAGGCAGGGCTGGTTTCAACCCGCGGCTCTGACCTGGCCTGGGTGCTGGTCTCCGTCTTCTTTTCTTCCCGATGCCCGCGGGTTTTTGTCACACTGGGAGCCAGGCTGGCCCAGAAAAGGAGTTAATCCTGCAATCTGCAGGGGGCTTACGGCCTTCAGCAGTTTTCTCTGGCCGATGAAGTCTTGCTGTGCGGTTACGAGACCTGATGAGTTTTGTGCATTGAGCTCTTAATGCCGTCAGTGTGAGCTTACTCAGCCTGGGGCCAGAGGCTTCTTGGGCAGCAGCACGGGGGCTCCGAGGGGCACGTTCCTGCCTTGAAAACTGGAGGCCACATCCTGAGGTGGCAGGTTCTGGGTGTCACTCCGTTAGGGTCCCAGGGGGCGGTGGAGAGGGCCACAGGGCGGTCCGGGCTGCCATCTCCGCGCACTGCGCACACCTCGTGGCCAGAAGAGGCAGCTCCACCCGTGGCCCGCGCTGCGCTGTTGGACTGGAATTGCCATCTCAGTGCGGTTTTTGTTTCTGTGTTTTTGTAGGAGGATGTGCCGTGTGCGCAGACACCGTAGCCCTTGATCTCTTTGCCACATCAGAGTTAATGACCGTCTCGGCACTTGCTGGCTCACAGTGACAAGTGAGATGAGAGCTGCCATGTGAAAGGGGCAGGTTTGTGGTTTTCAGCATCAGCAGTGGCTCCTCTGAGCTGCTCTCCGGCGAGGTCTGCACGGACGCGGAGCAGCGAGGCCCGCTCCGGGGGCTGGAGTGGCTGCTAAAGTTCAGGGGTTTAAATCCTCAGTCAGTGTCTCAGTGTCGGCAGCTTGCAGTGGGCCATGCGGGCGATTAGGAAAACGCTGGCTTCCCAGCACCGCGTCTCAGGACCCGCGGAGCAGAGTCCTTGAGGAGAGCAAGCACTCGATGACTTTTAAGCGGCGCAGGACGCGTGGCAAAGAACAAGTGTGCCGAGTGCGGCCCCGCGGGTCCGGCCGGGAGAAGGCCTGTGCCCTGAGAACCCTGATGGGGAAGTGGTGATTTAAAAGCAAAAGATTCCTTGAAGCAAAGAAGCCTTGAGTTCTTACCTGGGTGTGCCAGGCACCCCGGGCCTCTGGGGGACACGTGCTGTCCCACGTGCGGGCAGAGGAAGCGGGCAGGTGGGTGGTGAGCGGGCACTGGGTGTCGAGGGGGAAGTCAGAGAGGTTGGCATGTTTTAAACACGTTTTGTGTTCGTCTTAAATGTATTGAAAGTTGTTTGCATGAGGCTGGTTGTTTTCTCAGAGTTGCTTGCCTGACGCTGTTCAGGACCCCCTCGGGGAGCTGGTGACTGGCGGAGGGGCCCCTGCAGGGCCTGGGCACGAGCTGCTGCTCTCTCAGTGGGATCTGCCCTGAGAGCATTCATGAAAACGGGGTAACGGGCCAGAGGACGGAAAGCAGAACCTGCACGCAGAGGTTCCTGTTTTGCCCCGCGGCCACCTCGGGACGCACGCATCTGCCTGCTCTGACCGCACCTCCCCGGCGCCGGCAGCATCAGACCCGAGCGGCTGCGGCGAGCGGCTGGCTGTCAGACACTCGGGCGGCCTCGTCTCAGGTAAGTGGCTGCTTTGTGTTTCCTGAGCAGCAATTGCACTTTCTTCCCCGGAGGAGCTGAAACCTTAGCGGCAGCCCTTTGGGATGGCGGGGCCTGGATCACAGACCTCAGGCTCCGGGGGCCCATCAGAGGTTGTCTGGGGGGGATGCAGTTGCCTGTCTGCAGTGGAGAGTAACTTCTGTGAAGATCTCAGCGAAAAGGGGAGTGAGGTTTGCTCTTAATAAAAGAGTACATGGTAACGATAAGCTTTTAAGTTCAACTCGATGCAGAAAACCACACACCTGCGGCTGCAGGCAGACTCTCCTTCCCTGTTGCTCCCTCTCAGCCCGAGACAGACGAACATTTAACCCTAAGAAGCCAGGGACTCAGACCTCGCAAGAGAGCCAGGCTGTTGTCCGTGCTGGTCCCCCTGTGTATCCCTGGCCTCGGGAACGACTGATGTGGCAGGGATGGGTCACCGGGTAGGGCGGGTGAGCAGGAGTATGACTTCCAGGTCCCCTTCTGCCACCGGACGGGGACCGGGCAGAGCGGGTCTGCTGAGGCTGGCCTGGAGGGTGTGGGTTCGGGGAAGACTTCACAGCGCGAGTCCAGGGGATTGTGAGAGTGTGTTCATTAAAGCGGGGTCAGTGAGACAGGAAGGCTCGGGGTGGGTAGAAGCAGCAACGGGAGAGCCGGGCGGGGCTGTGCTTAGCTCCCAGGAGAGCAGGGAAGAAGCGAGCCACGCCGGGCTGCGCGAATTCGCCGGGAAATACCAGTCACAGGGACAACAGTGAGCCACGCCAGGCTGCTGCCGCTCACGGGGAGTCAGGAAAGGGGGGCCGCGGAGACAGGTTCAGCTTGGGTAAGCTTGGGATGAACTGCTGCTGCCTGCTACACCCCAGGGAGCCAGTCTTGTGGGGACCCTTAGAGTTTAGGAGAAAGAAAGTAAAAAGTTCACGCCCGAGAAAAGGCAGGGCAGGCTCCAAAGTCCGTGTTGGGCTTTGTTTTGAGGGTGTTTTATCTTTCTTCTGCTGGCGGAGTCCTAGGGCGGTCTCAGGGGAGAGTCTTACAGAACAGTCATGTTTCCCAGGAGTGACCTTTGAAATGTGGATACTTCACAACAGCCTAGAGGGGAGTGTGGGATTATTCTCTGGTCGGTTTCACTGCCTTACTCCTATTTTGGGTCTGTCTGGCTCTAATTGTTGTTGTTTTGGTTATTTGTCCCCCTGACTTCATCTGTCCTTGGGTTTGGCCGGCACAAATGGCATAAATTGGGTCTCTGTTATCTGTCTGCCTGACCAGCGTGATTTAAGCTCTGTGTTCTCTGGTTAGGGAGGGGAGGGATAAACATTTGCTCTCAAGTGGCCTTGGTTAGGGAACTGTAAAGTGTTAATTGTTTGGCATTGTTTAACGATCTTGCCTCAGTTTCCCTGTCCCACTTGCCAGGAGTTTTCCTAGCTGCTTATGCTCCTGCCTCACTTATAGTAGGGAGTTGACGGGTGTAACCAGACTGTGTTGCAAGAAGCCTTGTAACCCATCAGTCTGCATTAAAAGGTCTGAATAGGGAAAATGAGGACATGTTTTAAGAGGTTCATGCCTCATGGTTGTTGTGTGGACTCATGTATCTAACACCATCGGAGCCCCCGAAGGCGCAGCCACGGGTCGCTGAGGGCACGCGGAGCTGCAGGCGGACGGCTGGGCAAGGGCAGGCTCAGCAGCTGCTTTTGCTCGGTGGTTGGTTGTCCTTATGCGGGACAAGCACTTTGAGACAGCACCTCTCCCGGTTCTGTCTGGTAATGAAATATGTGGGGGTCCTCTCCACATCCTGAGTGGGATCTTATTGTTCTGAGTCTCTTTTCTGAAGATTTTTTTCTGTCATAATTGGGTCAAAGATATTAATCCCCTACACGATTAATAATAGGAAAGTGCATCGATCCCGAGTTACAGCTCCCCAGGAGTGACAGATATTTGCCAGGTGTTATAAGTGCAAGAGCCATGAGCTCAGGTCGGAACATTTAGCCAAGAAAGGAGATAACTTACTCTGTAGAATTATCTCAAGAACATCTGCTGAGGAGCTAAATCCGTCTGTGGAGAAGGAAGCAGGGTAGAAGGTGAGAATTCAAAGGGAGTCTGTTATTATTAAGGTGCGTCTGAATGCTTTGCTGGATTTTTAAAGACTGAGATTTATTTTATATACCGTATATCCTTATTTCCTGTCATCAATAAGTTCTTGGAAACTGTGACTTTAAAGGAAATGATGTATACTGAGACTGATCTTCTGTAGATTGATATAACCAAGAGTTACATTCTTACAGCATATCCCTACTCACAAAAGCATCACCAAACTTCTAACTAAAGACCTGAACACTTCGGATACTAAACATTGAAGTAAAAGTGAGCTGTACATACGTTTAGGAAAGATGAACAAAAACTGGTAAGATAATTACTTCCCAGTCCATGTTCCCCAGTTGCGGTCGCAGGTGGCTGGTGTCTCTCTCTGTAGCTCACGGGCAAGGAAGGAACCCACCCGGGACAGGACAGCCTCCCATCACAGGACCACTCACACTCACACCCACCCATGCAGCGTGGGACAATGGAGATGTGGGAGGAAACCAGACTCCCTAGAGAAAACCTGCACAGATATGGGGAGAAGTACAAACTTCACAGACAGTGGCCCTGGCTGGGAATCATTTTTAAAAAATATACGTATTTTTATTGATTTCAGAGAGGAAGGGAGAGGGAGAGAGAGAGAAACATCAATGATGAGAGAGAATCATTGATTGGCTGCCTCCTGCATGCCCCACACTGGGGATCGAGCCCATAACCCAAGCATGTGCCCGGACTGGAAATTGAACCGTGGCCTCCTGGTTCATAGGTTGATGCTCAACCACTGAGCCACACTGGACAGGTGGGAATCATTTTTAAAAAAAATCAACATTATAAATGAAATGATGTTGAAAAAATGAGGTTATTTGAGGGCTGATGTATATAAATAGTTAACCCCTGAACAACATGAACTTGGACTGTGGGTCCACTTATATGTAGTCTTTAAAATAAATATGTATAAAGCTGTAAATATATTTTCTTTCTTATTTTTACTAGCACTTTTTAATAACATAAACAGTTGATTAATACATACTTTGTATGTTATAAAAATGCTATTAATAGTTAAGTTTTGGGGGAGTCAAAAGTTATACTTGGATTTTTGAGGGTCTGCACCCTCAACCCGCGCGTAAAATTCAGAATTTTATTAGTCAGATATATAATCCTGAATTTATATATACACACATGTGTATTCAGAAATTCCTGAGGCAGACTAAGATGGTGGCAGATTAGGTGGAAGCTACACTCACCTCCTCCCAGCACCAAACTGGAATTACACCTAAATTATAATCACCCGGAATAATCAACTGAAGACTAGCCGGAGAGAAGCCATATAACCACGCACTTACAGAAGGAGCCACGTTGAGACTGGAAGAAGTGCAGGGGTGTAAGAGGGCTGGCCGGGCTGCATGGGCAGCAGCTGAAGTTCTGGAGGGGTATCTCAGCTGTGGGGGCGGGGGTCTAAACTCCAAGCCAGGCTCCCCAGTCTAGAGCACCAGAACTGGGAAAGGAGCCCACGTAGCATCCAGCTGTGAAAAGCAGTGGGATCTCTGTCCACTAGGGAGAGATGGTTAGTGACGCAGACACCCTCTTAAAGGGCCAATGCCCCAAATTTTGTTTTTAGTCACTTACCCTGGGCTCTGGCAGAGGGAGGGCATAAGGAGAGCCTGAGGTTGTGGCTCTGGGGAGAGAGCTAAGTGGTCAGCCACCAGGATCCCTGTGCTGAGTCATTCCTCTGTACTGTAGAAGCCATCTTTCTTGGGCAGGGCCATCTGGTCCATGCACATAGCCTGCGGGCCAGCAATAGCCCCACCTACTGGAATGCCTCTCGCCCCACCCTATGGAGCTTAGGCCTTGCCGAGGAGTACAGCAGAGGCTCTAAGTCCAACTGGAGCCTGCGGGTGGAGGCAGAGCTCTGTGAGCTTTGAAACACTTGCTGACCTGCCCCCAGGCCTGGTGCTGGTGAAAGCCAGGCTTGGTACGCAGCTTAGTGCTTTCCACACGCAACCAGGCCTAGCAGAGGGAGCCACAAGCTGTGCATCACTGGTAGCTCCAAACAGGCTGCCCAGGGCCAGTCACAGGCAGTGTCTGAAATTGGCGTGCAATGGAGTCTCTCTAAAAAGGCCCAGAACCAATACACCTGGTGGTTCAGACAACAACAGAACAGGGATCCAGTAAGCTTCACAAGCAGCATATCTGCAGGGAAATCTTGGCAGACACCAAACCCCTCTGAGGGAACTCCGCTTTGTGTGATCAGCACCTGCACAGCAGCTTGCACACCATGGTCAGGGTTGAGCATCACAGTTAGCCAGCCAGAGGGGTGATCCCATGCATAAATGGGCCAGTAGCAATCAAGACTCAGTTATAAGAGGAGGGCCCACATTATATACACAAGGGGCATTCCAGAGCTCAGGTGATCAGAGAAACTGTGCCACTGGGTCTCACAAGACACCTACTATATAAGGCCACTCTAACAAGACTGGGAGTAATAGCAGATCTATCTAATACACAGAAACAAACACAAAGAAGCAGCCAAAATGGTGAGACAAAGGAACAGACCCCAAATGAAAGAACAAGAAGATTCTTTAGGAGAAGAGCTAAATGAAATGGACCCAAGCAATTTATCTGCTAAAGAGTTCAAAGTAATGATTATCAGGATGATCAACAGCATGAAAAAGGACATAGATACCACAAAAAAGGACCAGTCAGAAATGAAGAATGCAATATCCAAAATCAAGAATACGCTGGAAGGAATAAACAGTAGGTTGGATGAAGTGGAGGATCAAATCAGCGATTTGGAAGACAAGGTAGGGAAAAACACCCAATCAGAGGAGTAAAAAGAAAAGAGAATTAAAAAAAAAAAATGAGCATAGTTTAAGGGACCTTTGGGATGTGATGTGTAACAACATTCGCAATATAGGGATACCAGAAGGAGAAGAGAGAGAACAAGGGATTAACAACTATTTAAAGAAATAATGACTGAAAACTTCCCTAAGCTGGTGAAGGAAAAGACACACAAGTCCAAGAAGCTCAGAGAGTTCCAAACAAGATGGACTCAAAGAGGTTCATACCAGGACATAGCATAATTAAAATGCCAAAGGTTAAAGACAAAGAGAAATCTTAAACCACAAGAGAAAGGCAGTTAATTACCTACAAGGGAATTCCCATAAGACTGTCAGCTGATTTTTCAACAGAAACATTTCATGCCAAAAGGGATTGGCATTACATATTCAACATGATGAAAAACAAGGACCTACAACCAAGGCTACTTTACCCAGCAAGGCTATCATTTAAAATTAAGAGAGAAATGTTTTGTTTTTAGTCTAAAACAAAAGCTAAAGGTGTTGTTACCACCACACCAGTAGTACAGGAAATGTTAAAGGCTTGCTTTAAGAAGAAGGAGAAGGGATAGGAGGAAGGAAGAGTAAAGAGGAAGGAGGAGAAAGGAGAATAAGAAGAGGAAAAAGAAAAAAAAACAGGAACACAGTTAAAAAGTAAAATAATAGTAAATATGTACCTAGCAATAATCACTTTAAATGTAAATGGCTTAAATGTTTCAATCAAAAGACATAGGGTAGCTGAATGGATAAGAAAACAAGACCCATATATATGCTGGCTTCAAGAGACCCACCTGAGAACGAAAGATAGACACAGACTAAAAATAAAGGATGGAAAAAGATATTTCATGCAAATGGAAAGGAAAAAAAATCTGGGGTAGCAATACTTATATCTGACAAAATAGACTTTAAAAGCAAGCTTATAGTAAGAGACAAAGAAGGCCACTACATAACGATAAAGGGAGCGACGCAACAGGAGGTTATAACCCTTGTAAACACTATGCACCCAACATAGAGCACCTAAGTATGTAAACCAAATCTTGATGGACATAAAGGGACAGATTGACAGTAATACAGTTATAGTAGCGATTTTAACACCCCATTAACATCAATGGATAGATTTTCCAGACATAAAATCAGCAAGGAGATGGCAGCTTTAAATGATGCACTAGATCAAATGGATTTAATTGATATCTTCAAAGCATTTCACCCCAAAGCAGCAGGATATACATTTTTTTTTCAAGTGCACATGTAACATTTTCTAGGATAGACCACATGTTAGGAACATAAAAGTCTCAAAATATTTAAGAAAATTGAAATATCAAGCATCTTCTCTGACTATAATGTTATGAAGCTAGAAATCAATCACAAGAAGAAAACTGAAAAAAACACAGAGACATGGAGGCTAAATAACATTTTACTAAACAATGAATGGGCTAACAATGAGATCAAGGAAAAAATCAAAAGATACCTTGAAACAAAGGAAAATAAGAATACAACTACCCCAAATCTGTGGGACACAGGAAGAGCAATCTTAAGAGGGAAATTCATAGCATTACAGGCCTATCTCAAAAAACAAGAAAAAGCCCAAATAAACAATCTAACTTGACAATTACAGGAACTTGAAAAATAACAATGAACAATTTCCAAAGTGAGCAAGGAAGGAAAAGATCAGAGCAGAGTAAACAAAACAGAGTCTAAAAAAAAAAACAATATAAAAGATCAGTGAGACCAAGAGCAGGTTTTTTGAAGGGATAAACAAGATTGACAAATCTTTAACCAGACTCAACAAGAAAAAAGAGAGAGGACCCCAAAAAAAAAATAAAATGAGAAATGAAAGAGGAGAAGTAACAACTGACACCAAAGAAATACAAACGATGGTAAGAAAATATTATGAGCAGCTAAATGCCAACAAATTGGACAATCTGGACAAAATGGATAAAATCCTAGAAACATAGTCTTTCAAAATGAATCAGGAAGAATCAGATGATCTGAATAGACAGATACAACTACTGAAATTAAACAGTAATAAAAATCTCCCAACAAACAAAAGTCCTGGACCACTGGCTTTCATAGGCGAATTTTACCAAACATTCAAAGAATAACACCTATCCTTCTCAAGCTATTCAAAATAATTCAAGAGAAGGGAAGACTCCCAAGCTCATTTATGAGGCCAGCATGATACTAATTCTAAAACCAGATAAAGACACTACAAAAAATTAAAATCATAGGCCAATAGCTGATGAACATAGATGCTAAAATCCTTAACAAATTATTCGCAAACCGAGTCCAGCAATACATTAAAAAGATCATACACCATGATCAAGTGGGATTTATTCTGGGGATGCAAGTTTGGTACAATATCTGCAAATCAATAAATGTGATATACCACATAAACAAAATGCAGGATAAAAACCACATGATCATATCAATAGATGCAGAAAAAGTATTTGATAAAATCCAGCACCCATTTATGATAAAAACTCTCAGAAGAGTGGGAATAGGGGGAACATACCTCAATGTAATAAAGGCCATATATGACAAACCCACCGCCAACATCATTCTCAATGGGCAAAAACAACAGGTGTTCCCCTTAAGATCAGGAACAAGACAGGGATGCCCACTTTGACCACTTTTACTCAACATGGTACTGGAAGTCCTAGCCACAGCAATCAGACAAGAAGATGAAATAAAAGGCATCCACATTGGAAAGGAAGAATAATAAAACTGTCATTATTTGCAGATGACATGATACTGTATATAGAGAACCCTAGAGATGCCACCAAAAAATACTAGAACTGATTAATGAATTCTGTAAAGTAGCAGGATACAAAAGAAATATCCAGAAATAATTTTTATACACCAATAATGAACTATTAGAAAGGGAAACTAAGAAAACAATTCCATTTTCAGTGCTTAAAAAAGAATAAAATACCTAGGAATGAAATTTAACCAAGGATGTATAAGACCTGCACTTGGGAAATACTAAGACACTGAAAAAAGAAACCGAAAAAGATACAAATAAGTGGAAACATACCTGTTCATGGATAGGAAGAATTACACCTTAAAATGTCCATACTACCCAAGGCAATCTATAGATTCAATGCAATTCCTGTCAAGACACCAGGGTGTATATCACAAATATTCCACAAATTTATATCACAAATATTCCACAAATTTATATCACAAATATTCCACAAATTTATATCACAAATATTCCACAAATTTGTATCACAAATATTCCACAAATTTATATCACAAATATTCCACAAATTTATATCACAAATATTCCACAAATTTGTATCACAAATATTCCACAAATTTATATCACAAATATTCCACAAATTTGTATCACAAATATTCCACAAATTTATATCACAAATATTCCACAAATTTATATCACAAATATTCCACAAATTTATATCACAAATATTCCACAAATTTATATCACAAATATTCCACAAATTTATATCACAAATATTCCACAAATTTATATCACAAATATTCCACAAATTTATACAGAACCACAAAAGACCCCGAATAGCAACAGCGATCTTGAGAAAGAAGAACAAACTTGAAGGAATCATGCTACCTGATATCAAACTGTACTGCAATACCATCCTATATGATGAAAGCCTAATATGCAAATCAACTGAACGGCAGAACGACAGGTGGAACAACTGGTCGCTATGACGTACACTGACCACCAGGGGGCAGATGCTCAATGCAGGAGCTGCCCCCAGCCCACAGATCCCAGTCCAGCCAAGGCAGATGCCAGTGGGGGGCTTCCCCCGAGTGCCCTGCTGGTCGCTCCCTCTGTGAGAGGCAACCGGCGGTGGTGGCAGGGGGTGGGGCTGGTGAGTGGGTGGCGCCAGGCCAGCCAAGGCGGGTGCCAGTGGGCCCCCCAATTGCCCCACAGATGGGCCCTGATTGCCAGGCAGGCCTAGGGACCCTACCAGTGCACAAATTTCGTGCACTGGGCCTCTAGTAGTAAATAAAACAGCTTGGCACTGGCATAAAAACAGACACATAGATCAATGGAACAGAATACAGAGCCCAGAAATAAGCCCACACCTTTACAGTTAATTAATATTTCATAATGGAGGCAAAAACATAAATGGGAAAGGACAGTCTATTCAATAAATAGCGTTGGGGAATTTGGACAAATGTGTGCAAAAGAGTGAAACTAGACCACCTTTTTACACCACACACGACAAGACTAAACTCAAAATGAAATAAAGACTTAAATGTTCGACTCGAAACCATAAGACTCCTAGAAGGAAACATAGCAGTAAAATCTTGGACATTTCTATAGCAATATTTTTTTCTGATATATCTCCTCAGGCAAGGGAAACAAAAGAAGAAATAAACAAATGGAACTACATCAAACTAAGTTTTTGCACAGCAAAGCAAACCATCAACAAAATGAAAAGATAGCCCACCAAAAGGGAGAACATATTCACCAATAATACATCTGATAAGACTTAATATCCAAAATTTATGAAGAACTTATAAAACAACACCAAGAAACAATCCAATTTAAAAATGGGCAAAGGATCTAAATAGACACTTCTCCAAAGAGGACATACAGATGGCCAATAGAGATGAAAAGATGCTCAAGGCCACTGATCATCTGAGAGATGCAAACTAAAATTACAATGAGGTACCATCTCACACCTGTCAGAATGGCTATCATCAGTAAATCACAAATGACAAATGTTGGTGAGGATGTGGAGAAAAAGGAACCCTTGTGCACTGTTAGTGGGGATGCAGAGTGGTGCAGCCACTGTGGGGAACTGTGGAGGTTCCTCAAAAAATTAAAAATGGAACTGCCTTATGGTCTAGTGATTCCACTTCTGGGAATTTATCCGAAGAAACGCGCAACACTAATTTGAAAGAATATGTGCACCCTTATGTCCATAGCAGCATTGTTTACAATAGCCAAGATTCGGAAGCAGCCCAAGTGCCCCTGAGCAGATGAGTGGATAAAACAGCTGTGGTACATTTGCACAATGGAACACTACTCAGCCATAAAAATGGAAGAAAATGTTACCCACTGCGACAGCTTGGATGGATCTGGAGAGCATTATGCTAAGTGAAATATCCAGTCAGAGAAAGACAAATACCATATGGTCTCACTAATATGTGGAATCTAATGAACAAACTGAATAACAAGCAAAATACAGACTCATAGACAGAGAGCAGGCAGACAGCTCTCGGGAGGTGGGGGAAGGCAGGGGGAATGAGGGATTGAGCAAAAAAGGAAAAACAGAAGGAACTCATGGACACGGACAACTGTGTGGTGATTATGGGGGTGGGTGGAGGTGGAGGGGGTGTATGGGAAAAAATAAGCTAAAAGAGAAAAAAAATAAATTCCTATCATATACATATGTGATATATATTTACTGAATAATTATAAAGGCAGCGTTTATTAAAATACATTTCATTTTCAAAATGTAATAGAAATCAGTGTGTATACATTGTTGGGACACCTGTATATGTGATAGGAATTTCTGAGTAATTGCCAACTAACTAGGACATTGAAACTTGACTAGCGCGTCCCTGGCCCTGTGCCATTGCCTCCTGGGACAGTGGCCACCGGCCCCTCCTGGGCCTTACCCATGCGGGCACTGGGGGGGGGGGCGGCACACAGCACAGCGCTGGCCTCCTGGAGCTTATAGTCTTGGATGGGTGAGGCTGGAGAGCAAGGCTTTAATCAAACAAGCATACACAGCAATAGATCATTAGAATGGTGACAAATGCCCTAGAGCCGTGGTTGGCAAACTGCGGCTCGCGAGCCACATGCGGCTCTTTGGCCCCTTGAGTGTGGCTCTTCCACAACATACCACGGCCTGGGCGAGTCTATTTTGAAGAAGTGGCGTTAGAAGAAGTTGAAGTTTAAAAAATTTGGCTCTCGAAAGAAATTTCAACCGTTGTACTGTTGATATTTGGCTCTGTTGACTAATGAGTTTGCCGACCACAGCCCTAGAGGAATGAGCAATAGCGCTATTAAAAACTGAGCCTATTGAGACAGCATGGAGGGGCCTGGAGAGTCTCATGCTAAGTGAAGTAAGTCAGTCAGAGAAAGACACGTATCACATGATCTCACTCATATGAGGAATCTAAGTAACAAAATAAACTGATGAACCAAGTGGACCCAGAGACATGGAAGCATGGAGCAGAGTGCAGAATCTTGGAGGGGAGATGGGGGAGAGTGAGTGGGTGGGAGGTAATCAACCAAAGACCCCGTATGCATCTATGCATAACCCATGGACACAGACAGTGGGGTGGTGAGGGCCTGGGGCGGGGGGCGGGACGGGCTGGAAGGGGTCAATGGGGGAAAAAGGGGACATATGTAATACTTTCAACAGTAAAGAATTATTAAAAACAACAACAGAATAGAAACAGAAAAAACAAAAACAAAAAAACCTGGGCCCAGGCCTCTGACCTAGGAAGGGTGGTCGGAGAGGGTTCCCTGAGGAAGTGACATTTAACTCGAGGTCTGAACGAGGAGCCAGTTAACGAGGCGGAGGGGGTGGAACAGCGTTGAAGCCGGGAGCAGGTTGCGCGCAGAGGAGTGTTGCCCGGAACGTTGGTTCCTCTCCCAAACATGAAGGTGCAGTGAGGGGCGGGCGCTGGGCCAGAGGCCCGTGTTTGAATCCTGGTTCTGCCACTTGGTATGTGTTAGCAGGCAAGTCACCCACCAGTCTGCGCCTTAGTTTCCTTCTCTGTCAAACCTCATGGGGCTGCTGTGAGTGTTAAATACCTGGCGTGGAACGCGCTCTGGTTTATTGCATATTGACTACCGATGTCTAGTGGGTGCTACACTAATGAGGGGGGCAAAAGAGGCCGAGGCTTTGCCCTAGCTGTGGTGGCTCAGTAGTTGGAGTGTCGGCCCTTGCACCAAAGGGTCACGGGTTCAATCCCTGGTCAAGAGCACATACCTGGGTTGCAGGTTTGATCCCTGACCCCGATTGCCCCGGTTGGGGCACCTGCAGGAGGCAACCGATCAATGTGTCTCTCTTACATCGATGTTTCTCTCTCTCTTTCTTTCTCCCTCCCCCCCCCACCTCCCGCTCCACTCTCTTTAAAAATCAATGGAAAAAATATCCTCGAGTGAGGATTAACAACAACGAAAAAAGTCCGAGCCTTTACTGTGAAGGAAGAGACATACATAGATTGATTTCCCAAAGATCAAAGAATTAGCTAATGGAAGATCTGACCTGGGACAATAATTTTTAAAAAATTCATTTTGTGCTTTTTTTCTTCATTAAATCATGCTTCTTTGTTCACTTATACAGCGAGTGATGCATTTGAGTATTTAGAACTGAAATGGCTCTGTTATTCATCAGATGGTTTTCACAGGTCCTAAGGTTTGTTTGAAAATGGTTTGGGTGTGGCTCTGAGTGACTTGAGTTTGGTGATCAGATCCGGGGTCCTTTGGGGGTTTCTGGTTTCCTCTGACAATGGCGGGGTGCAGTTGCAGGGGAATCTAAGGTGATTTCCATCTGATTGTCTTTGTGGCAGCTGTCGCCCTTTCCCCGGTGGTCCTGCCCTCAAGCGTGTAGACGGAATGTGGTTGGTGTTAGTCATGGACAGCGAGCACCACCTCTCCGTGCAGATGGTGCCGTGTGTGGGGAGCTTCTGAGAGCTGCTTGCTGGGACTCCGTGGAGGTCCCAGGGGTGATGTGCTACAGGTATGGCACGCTGTGAAGGCCCCCCTTTATCATGCTCACCATGTGTGTGGGGGTGAGGTGGGGGTCACGGAGCAGGAATAGGGCTGTGGCAACCTTGAGGGGTCTGTGTTTGCATTAGATGTACTGTGTTGGGGGAAACTTACCGTCACTTTTGGTGTCAGTGTAGTCATTATCGACATTGCTGGGATGGGATTCAGAAATGGAAACTTACAAGTTTCCAGTTCATTTAAATCGATTATTTGCTATTCTTCTAAAAGTAGATGCTCTAAATGCATCCTCTCCCCTGAAAGCTACAGACTATTTCCTTTCAGGTTATAAAAAATAGGATCTTATGTGGTTACTAGGGGCCCAGTACACGAATTCGTGCACCTTGAAAGGAACTGTGGGCTACGAGGCTGTGGTGGGCACAGGAGCAGATCTCAGCCCATCCTCCACACCCCGGCCCAGCCCCCAGTCCCCTGCCTGCCGGCAGTGCCCACCACCACCGCAGCTCCCACGCACAGACGGCGCTGGCCCTGCTCGCACCCACTGACGTCGTGGAGTGATTGGGGCCAGCGCCATCAGCGGGTGCGAGCAACGGCTGCAGCCCCGATAGCCCCTCAGGAGCAGGGGGAGGTGGAGAAGCCCTGAGGGGCTATCGGGGCTGCAGCCGCTGCTCGCACCCGCTGATAGTGCCGAGTGATCGGGGCCGGCACTGGCAGCAGGTGCGAGTGCCCGGTGGGACTGTGGCGTGGGAGCAAAGAATTTTCAGTAACCACCAGAGGCTCGCCCCAATAACAGTGACTGGTGCCCTGCCTTGGTCTGGCGCCCCTGCTCACCTGCTCCACCATCTCACCGCGGCTGATGCCCACCATGTTCCACGTGCGCCTCCTGGCGGTCAGTGCACATCATGTCAGTGCACATCATACCAACTGGTTGTTCGGTTGTTTGGTTGTTCCGCCATTTGGTCTATTTGCACATTAGGGCTTTATATATATAGATGCTTTATATTTTTCAAAGCACGATTACTTTATCAGCGGTGGTCCTTGCATTAGTAGCTGATGTTATAGATGAGAAACAGAGGTTCAGGATTTCACCTGACTTCTCCTCCAAGTTGAGACCCAGGTTGGACCTTCTTGGACAGTTGAACCCTGGTTCTCCTTGTGGAGGCTGTGGTTGATTAGAATACAGGTAAGGGTTCTTTTAGGAGATCTTTTTTTAAAATCCTCACCTGAGGATATTTTTCCATTGGTTTTTAGAGAGAGTGGAAGAGAGAGGGAAAGACAGAGAGAACATCCATGTGAGAGAAACACATCGATTGGTTGCCTCCTGAAGGAGCCCCATCCAGGGTCCGGGCTGGGGAGAAACCTGTAACTGAGGTATGTGCCCTTGACCAGAATCGAACCCGGGACCCTTGCCGATGCTCTATCCACTGAGCCAAACCAGCAAGGGCTGTTTATGGATATTTAAAAAAATACATTTTATTGATTTTTTTACAGAGAGGAAGGGAGAGAGATTAGAGAGCTAGAAACATCAATGAGAGAGAAACATCGATCAGCTGCCTCCTGCACACCCCCCACTGGGGATGTGCCCACAACCACAGTACATGCCCTTGACTGGAATCGAACTCGGGACCCTCCAGTCCGCAGGCCGACGCTCTATCCACTGAGCCAAACCGGTTTCGGCTGTTTATGGATTTTAGAGAGAGAAACATCGATGTGAGAGAGAAACATCTACGGGATGATGCTCCAATCGAGCCACACCGGCCAGGGCTGCCCAGCTCTCATTCTGCGCAGGCGGCCCCGTCTCAGGAAGCGTCACGAGAGAAAGCGGAAGGCTTTCCTGTGGCTTCTGTGCCATAGAGCTGAGTGGCCTGGACCAGGTGCAGGCCCCCTTCTCTGCCCACGGCCTGGGCATTCTTCATCTGTTTACAGGCAGTTTCAGGCCGAGTGTCCCGTCACCGCTTGTTCAGGTGAAACTCCGGCTGTCGAATGCCCAGGGCTGTCCTTGCCAGGGTATTTAGCACCATGTGCTTTTTTCTCTCTTGAAAAGCAACTTTCATCCCATCTCCCCTTCCAGCTCAACTCCCGCAGCCCCAGTGACTCTCCGTGGCATTGCAGCAGCCCCCACCTGCTGCTCTGTGGTTCGCTCCTTTGCTTCTTTCCGCCTCTGGCCCCCCCACAGAGCCGCTGCCTGTCTCCCCGCCGCCACTGCGCCCTAGAGCCTGGCGGCGGCCCGGGGGTCTCGCTGTTGGTGTGGGACATGAGTGAACTTCTCTTGAAACTGTGCTCTGATGTTTTCCCTTTTATCTTCAGGCTGAAGATGGAGAGCAGCGTGCTCTGCCTCCTGAGCCTCGCCCTGAGGCCAGTGTTGCTGGGTAAGTGGAGCCAGTGGGGGCGGGCGGGGGGGTGATTCTCAGAAGTCTCGTGAGCAATGGAAAAGCCATCTGGGGTGTTTTCATTTCCCCTCGGTTTGCTGGAAATGGAAACCCTAAGCTGGAACTGCAGTCTGTGGAGACCGTGGTTTCAGAAGCCGCTGTCAGTCCCGGAAGGCCCAGGCTCCTGTGTGATACAGAGAAACCTCCCTCTGCCTTCCTGCCCTTCAAATCACCGTCTTTTCATTTGTTTTTTATTTTTTATCCTCACCCGAGGATGTTTTCCATTGATTTTTAGGGAGAGTGGCAGAGAGAGGGAGAGACCGAGAGAAATATCGATGTGAGAGAGACACATCGATTGGTTGCCCCCTGCTTGTCCCCTGACCAGGGCCCGGACAGGGGAGGAGCCTGCAACCAAGGTACGTGCCCTTGACCGGAATTGAACCCGGGACCCTTTGGTCCACAGGCCGATGCTCTGTCCACTGAGCCACACCGGCCAGGGCTCATATTGTCTTTAAATTCACCGCTGGTGTCAGATCAGGAAATGAAATCACCAAAGAAAGTCCCAGAATCCCTGTCGTTGCTTCATGCTTCAGCCAGGGTAGCCTTCTGTGGTTCCTCTTCCTGATTTGGGTGGTTTCTGTGCCGGAGCCTCTCTCCCCGCCTGCCCAAGGCGCCTGCCCGAGGCACCCTTGTCCTCCAGGTCCCCACGCCTGCTGGCTGCCTCCGCCACCAGGCGGCCTCCCTGTTGCAGGTGCTGAGAGCTCAGGTGCTCTTGCCCGTCTCATGTCCAACCTTCCCATCGCTCCCGTCTTTCTTACCGTCCCAGGCGTCTCTGCGGAGAACAAATGACCAGCTGCTCTGCTCGCATGGCCTTTCCTTTTTCTCTTTATCAGTGTTTTTACCTGGGATGGTGACCTCAACAGACTCAGCAGGCACACGAAAGAACTGCTCGGCTCTAGTTCCAGGCAACAGGGTGCACGTGTACACACATGGACACACGTGCACGCACACACATGCGCACACGCTGGACACATGTGCACACACACGCACATGCACACACATGTACACATGCCTGGACACACATATGCACACACACATGCGCGCACATAAAGCGCACAAGCACGCACGTGCACACATGGAAGTGTATATGTCAGAGAGCTTTTCTCATGGTATTAAACACTTGCAGAGGTCCTGCGTCATTTCCCGGGGTGTGCCCGCAGCCCGAGGAGGCCGCCCGCCCGCTGTGTTACTTGCTGGCGGGTTCGTGCCTGGATGGAGAGCTTCCCCTTAGACAGTCTCCTTTTCCTCGGCCACTTCTCTACAGAGGTTACCCAATGCTCTAAGCTGCCTTTTGCTTAGGCTGCTGCTCTTGCCTTCCTACAAACACATTTACCCGCACACAGCATGCTTAATGCTAATTACAGTCCCTCCTTACAGCATCACCCACACGCAAACTTGCTCAGTTCTTCCTGACAGGAAAATTCCAAACTGTTTTTGGAGCTCATTTTGATTTCTTTCCAAATAATTCTCTGCAGAGGGTCTGGAGTCCCCATTTCCTTTTCCGTCTCCCCACTGTGTGCCCGCTGTCTCTGTCTCCCCACTGTGTGCCCGCTGTCTCCGTCTCCCCGCTGTGTGCCCACTGTCTCTGTCTCCCACTGTGTGCCCGCTGTCTCCGTCTCCCCCACTGTGTGCCCGCTGTCTCCGTCTCCCCACTGTGTGCCTGCTGTCTCCGTCTCCCCACTGTGTGCCCGCTGTCCGTCTCCCCACTCTGTGCCCACTTTCTCCATCTCCCCACTGTGTGCCCGCTGTCTCCGTCTCCCCACTGTGTGCCCGCTGTCTTCGTCTCCCCACTGTGTGCCCGCTGTCTCCCTCTCCCCACTGTGTGCCCCCTGTCTGCTGGCAGCCCCACTCTCTGTCTCCCCACTGTGTGCCCGCTGTCTCCATCTCCCCACTGTGTGCCTGCTGTTTCTGTCTCCCTACTGTGTGCCCGCTGTCTCCATCTCCCCACTGTGTGCCCGCTATCTCTGTCTCCCCACTGTGTACCCACTGTTGGCAGGGCAGCAGCACTCGCCCTCGGCCACAGTGTGGATGAAAAGCCCACACAGTCTTCATTCCCCGTGTGTGCACTTGGGTCTTCTCTGATAGAAACTGGCCAGTATCTAAGCTTGTCTTTCTTTTTCTTTTCTCTTTAATTTAAATTTCATCTTTCCGTTGTAATTTACAGCATCATGCTCAGACAATCATATATTTTAGAAAGTGTGCCCCCAGATCTTTCCAATGCCCACCTGGCACCATACACAGTTATTAAATTCCAGGGGCCCAGTGCACAAATTCATGCACCTTGGAAGGAACGGTGGGCCGCGAGGCTGTGGTGGGCACAGGGGCGGGTCTCGGCCCATCCTCTGCGCTCTGTCCAGCCCCTCCTTCTGCAGCCCTGGTCCCCTGTCTGCCAATAGCCCCACTCCCGCTACTGCCACTCTCATGTGCTGACGGCGCCAACCCCTCTCGCACCCGCTGACGGCGTGGAGCAATTAGGGCTGGTGCCAGCAGCAGGTGCGAGCAAGGCCAGCGCCGACAGCAGGTGCGAGCGCCGGGTGGGACTGGCATGTGGGAGCAAAGAATTTTCAGTAACTACCAGAGGCTCACCCCGATGACAGCGACCGGTGCCCCGCCTTGGTCTGGCGCCCCCACTCACCTGCTCCACCATCCTGCCATGGCCGATGGCCGCCATGTTCTGTGCTCTGCCACCTGCTGCCGATGCCCACCATGTTCCACGTGCACCCCCTGATGGTCAGCGCACATCACAGCAACCGATTGTTTGGTTGTTCCTTTATTCAGTCTATTTGCATATTGGGGTTTTATATAGATAGACTAGAGGCCTGGTGCACGAAATTCATGCACAGCGGGTGTCCCTCAGCCCAACCTGCACCCTCTCCAATCTTGGACCCCTGGGGGATGTCCGACTGCTGGTTTAGGCCCGATCCCACCAGCGGTTGGACATCCCTCTCACAATCCGGGACCACTGGCTCTTAATCACTTGCCTCTCTGCCTGCCTGATCACCCCTAACCGCCTCTGCCTGCCTGCCTGATTGTCCCTAACTGCCTTTGCCTGCCTGCCTGATCGCCCCCTAACCACTCCCCTGCTGGCCTGAATGCCCCCAACTGCCCTCCCCTGCTGACCTGATCACCCCCAACTGCTCTCCCCTGCTGGCCTGATTGTCCTCTAACTGTTTGCTCCCCTGCTGGCCTCATCGCCCCTAACAGCCTTTGCCTCAGCCCCCGCCACCGTGGCTTTGTCTGGAAGGAGGTTGGATGTCTGGAAGATGTCCGGTTGACCTAATTAGCATATTACCCTTTTATTAGTATAGATCACTGTGTTTCCTGTGCTGTACCTCCCATCCCCGGGGCTGTTCTGTAACAGCCAATCAGTGGTCCTCAGTCCCTTCCCCTCTCCCCAGCCTCCCCCTCCCCTCTGTCAGCATCATCTCTAAAGGTGTCTTTCTTGGCGATGTTGTCTCTTTCTTGTGAAAACAGAGCATATCTTCTGAAAACAGGAGTGTCCATCTAACGGTTCTCCCTGTTAGTGAAAAGAGGAATGACTGGAGCAGGTGCAGGGATAGTGGGCTAGTACCGTTGCGTGCCATGCCCCGGAGGCTGGGCGCCAGGGCTGCTGGCAGGGCTGGGGTGGGGGGGTGGGAGGAGGCAGACGCAAAGGCCGCACAGGGGAGAGCTGTGCCTGTGCTGGCCTGATTCCGAGGACCCGCACGCACGGCAGCCAGAAGCAGCGGCGAATGCAGAGATGAGATTTTGTGAAGGAACCAAAGAACAGAGCAGACAGGAAGGAAGGGAAATACCGGGGAGTTGCTTTCTCCATGGGGAACGGTTGGTTAACCAAGAGCAAGGGACCCCCGTTCCTGTGCGGGGCGTTTAATACCCGCCAAAAGCAGGGACCTCAGGGTTTCTCCTCTTTCTTTGGAAAGGAGGTGGGGGGCGGGGTTCTGGGAAGGGGAAGGGCCGATGGGAGAAGGCCAGATAGTGTGTGTCGCAGAGCCCTTATCTGATCCCTGTGGTGACCAGAGGGTGTTCCCCTCCTCTCGGGAAGGCCATGCTGCTTCGAGCGAGGGCCTCTGCACACGTGTCCACGTTGGGTCAGCTGGGAGGGCAGGTGTGTGGCCTGTGGTGATGGATACCGGTCTGTGCGTCCAGGGCACTTTCCTGACGGTGCCTCCTCTGGCCCTTGGCTCCTTGCAGGCTATTTCTTGGGCTTGAATGACCTGCTCGTGTCCTCCCTGGAGCTGACAGTGCATGCGGGTGAGCCCGCCCTGCTGGGCTGCGTGTTCCAGAGCGTGGAAGGGAAACGCGTGACCAAGGTCGACTGGACATTCTCACCCAGGGAGCACGCCAAGGTAACGAGGACACAGGACCGAGGTCGGGACACGAGGGTGGGGGGTCAGGTCTCCAGGGCCCGGAGGTGAGTGTTAGGAGCTCGGGCTCTGGAGTGCGTCAGGACCCTGCTCTGCTGGACGTTCAGCCTCGCAGCGTGTCCGCCTCCGTCTGCAAGGGCGAAGCGATGTCCTCCTGAGGAGCTGAGGGGAGGCGTGCGCGTCAAGTTTCAGTTCCCCTTCTCAGTGTTGCCCTCTTAGAGCAGCGCAGGTGCCTGGGGAGGGGAGTGAGCTGGTGAGAGACCTTGGTCTGCACAGTCGGTTGTGGCCTCAGCATGTATGTGCGGGAGAATCTTCTCGGCCTCCTTCCCAGCTGCGGGCCACGTGGGGGTGGCAGGTCAGCTCAGCTGTGGGGGGTGGCAGGTCAGCACAGCTGCGGGCCACGTGGGGGTGGCAGGTCAGCACAGCTGCGGGCCACGTGGGGGGTGGCAGGTCAGCACGGCTGTGGGGGGTGGCAGGTGCAGCACAGCTGTAGGCCCCGTGGGGGGTGGCAGGTCAGCACAGCTGCGGGCCACTTGGGGGTGGCAGGTCAGGGCTGCGGGCCACGTGGGGGGTGGCAGGTCAGCACAGCTGTGGGCCACATGGGGGGGGTGGCAGGTCAGCACCTGTGGGGGGGTGGCAGGTGCAGCACAGCTGTGGGCCCCGTGGGGGTGGCAGGTCAGCACACTGCGGGCCACTTGGGGGTGGCAGGTCAGCACAGCTGCGGGCCACGTGGGGGGTGGCAGGTCAGCACAGCTGTGGGCCACATGGGGGGTGGCAGGTCAGCACGGCTGTGGGGGGTGGCAGGTGCAGCACAGCTGTGGGCCCCGTGGGGGGTGGCAGGTCAGCACAGCTGCGGGCCACTTGGGGGTGGCAGGTCAGCACAGCTGCGGGCCACGTGGGGGGTGGCAGGTCAGCACAGCTGTGGGCCACATGGGGGGGGTGGCAGGTCAGCACGGCTGTGGGGGGTGGCAGGTGCAGCACAGCTGTGGGCCCCGGGGGGGTGGCAGGTCAGCACAGCTGCGGGCCACTTGGGGGTGGCAGGTCAGCACAGCTGCGGGCCACGTGGGGGGTGGCAGGTCAGCACAGCTGCGGGCCACTTGGGGGTGGCAGGTCAGCACAGCTGCGGGCCACGTGGGGGGTGGCAGGTCAGCACAGCTGTGGGCCCCGTGGGGGGTGGCAGGTCAGCACGGCTGTGGGGGGTGGCAGGTGCAGCACAGCTGTGGGCCCCGTGGGGGGTGGCAGGTCAGCACAGCTGTGGGCCACGTGGGGGTGGCAGGTCAGCACAGCTGTGGGCCACGTGGGGGGTGGCAGGTCAGCACAGCTGTGGGCCACGTGGGGGGTGGCAGGTCAGCACAGCTGTGGGCCACGTGGGGGTGGCAGGTCAGCACAGCTGCAGAGGATGTTTCGTGGGCTCTTCAGAGGAGGAAGTGGAGCTTCTGTGGAGATGTTCTATGTCAGGATCATTTGGGGAAAATGTCTTCGTAGCATGTTATTAACAACAAGCTCACAATGTTTGCAAATGAAATGTTATTTCTGAAGCTCAGGACATGCTATTCCCAGAATGCTACGCTCACTCCAATGCTCATGACTGTTTAGTATTGTAAGAGGGAGCCCCGTGGTGTAAGTACAAGCAAGGACTCTCCAGGCCCGCCCCTCCGGCCTGAGCGGCACTTCCTGTTGATGCCTCCTCGTGCCTCACTGGCAGCTGCCGAGAGGCGGGTAGACGGGGGAGGGACAGCCACAGGCTGGGACCCTCACGGCAGCCAGCGGGGCTTCCCATCGTGCCTCCGATTGCCAGCTACTCCCGGGGCTGTGGCAGAGGATGGGGTGAAGATGGGAGGTGGTTTCCACGAGCTGTGAGTCTGAACCCCCAGAGCTATCTTCAGAGTGGGTACTGCATTGCACCCCAAGGTCAGGGCCCAAAGCTGTGGCCCCTCTTTCTCCATCGGGCTCTGTCTGCGTGAGCCATGGAACCGTGTGCAAGAGATGCTTTCTGGCACGTGATGATTTTTTAAAATCCTATTCAAAATGTTTCACTTTCGCCCTGGCCGGTTCGGCTCAGTGGATAGAGCATCGGCCTGAGGACTGGAGAGTCCTGGGTTCGATTCCAGTCAAGGGCACATGCCCAGGTTTCAGGCTTGATCCCCAGTGGAGGGAGGCAGGAGGCAGCTGATAAATGATTCTCTCTCATCGTTGATGTTTCTATCTCTCCCTCTCCCTTCCTCTCTGAAATCCATAAAAAAATAAGTGGAAAAAAATAATAGCAAAATATTTCCCTTTGAATGAGCACCTTCTGATGATTCACATGTGTTTTCTGGTCACGGGACGGTGGCCGTGCCGCCCCGCAGGGCAGGGCTCTGAGTCCGGCCGGGGTCTGGAGCGCTGACTCAGGCCTGACGCCGTGCCCTCCAGGTGGACTACGTGCTGTACTATTACGCCAACCTCAGCGTGCCCGTGGGGCGCTTCCAGCACCGGGCGCGCCTGGCGGGGGGCCTCTCGCACAACGACGGCTCCCTCCTGCTCCAAGACGTGGAGGAGGCCGACCAGGGAACCTACACCTGCGAGATCCGCCTGGAACTGGAGAGCCGCGTGTTCAAAACCCAAGTGGCGCTACACGTGCTGCCGGCGGAGGCCCGAGGTGCGTGGCCGCCGCTCAGAGGGGAGGGGGGGCTGGAGACCGAGGGCGAACAGGGCAGGGGACGGATTTTGCGTAAATGCCAGCCCCGGGCTCCATGCTCACCACAGCGCGAGCCTGCAGTCAGTAGTGCTCTCCAGTTAAAGTGAGGAGTTCCCTAGCCAGTGTGGCTCAGTGGATAGAGCGTGGGCCTGCGGACTGTAGGGTCCCGAGTTCGATTCCAGTCAGGGCGATTCCAGCCTGGGCTGGGGGCTCGATCCCTAGGAGGGGGCCTGCAGGAGGCAGCCAATCCATGATTCTCTCTCATCATTGATGTTTCTCTCTCTCTCTCCCTCCCTCTCCCTTCCTCTCTGAAATCAATAAGAATATATTTAAAAAACAAATAAAATGCGGATGACTGATATTATTACTTGAGACATCTTTCATGCTCTTGAGAGTGCTGCCAAAGAAGTGCAGCTCTCTACTCGCAGAGGCCGTCACCGAGGCTCAGAGAGGGCAGTGACTGCGTCAGGCCCCATATTTATTAAATGTCAGGTCCAGTGCTTGATCCTCGTGGCCTCTGACAACATGTCCTTGTCACTGTGCCCGACCCTTCGGCGTTGCCCACGCTGCTGCCACACGGTGTGTTGTAGGGCCTGTAGTCAGCACTCTGGGGACGTGAAGGACACGAGCAGATGTCCCTGACTTCTTTGGTTTTCAGTTTCCCATTTGTAAACGGAGGGAGTGGCTTCGGCAGATGGTGGTGTGAGAACTGCCCTGTGGGGTCCCCAGGTCCAGGGAACCTGGGGGCGCTCGAAGGATGAGAGCAGGGAGGGTGGATGGAGGGCCTGGCCAGGTAGGACCTCAGGCTCCCACCTCCCCTGCAAACTCAGCCCTTATTTTGTTCCTTATTTATTGTGGGGCCGCCAGGTAAGATTTTGTTTGAAGAAAGAATTCTGCTGCTTTAAAAGGTTTGGAAACCCCAGATTTCTACATGTTTTTTGAAAGTGGGAGACAGAAGGAACAGTCTGTGGCCTCAGGAACGCTCACGGTCTAATTGGGGCACTGGAGTGTGCTCCCCCTCCCCCAATCCAGCTGGTTTGGGCCCCTCCTTTAGAGAGCTCCTCCCCGGCACCCCGCCTCCTGCTGGTGATGCTCATCCCTGCTCAGCTGTCTCTGCCCAGGTCACCTGGGCCTGTGTTCTTTGTCGTCTGCCCGGCACAGAGGGAGCGATCAACAAACACTTATGAATGAATGAGATTCTTGAATGTGCCCCTCACGAGTTTGTCGTCTGAAAACTGGAGTTGTAGACGGTAGCTTCTGGCCTCTCTCCTAATTTACTTATTTATTTTCTTTACTTTTCTTTAATTGTCATTTTTCCCTTGATGCCCAAGCTGTGGCCCTCTGGGAAGAGGGCAGCAATCAGCCGCCCGTGCTCCCGCCCGTGCTCCCTGGGGTGCCATCCCTCCCGCCCGGGTGGGAGGAGACCCAGCTCCTGGGGGCGGCGTCCTCTCCACAGTGACAGCGCCTCTGGGCGGGACTCTGATCTCTGCGCCAAGTTACCCTTCAGCTGATAATTTTCCCGATTCTAGTTCTTTAGTTCTTTTCTTCACAGTTCTCATTTAAACACCACAGACAATATTCTTACAAATAAAACAATACCAATTCCTGTTTGGCTGCTCTGGGGTGGCCGTCCGTCCACTCTGAGGTGTGGAGTGAGGGAGTGGGGAGCTGGGCGTGGGCCCACTCAGGAGGCTCTGGGCTGCCTGGTCTTCCTGGTGGCTCTGGTCTCCCACGTTCATCCTCTGCACATGGGGAGGGTCAGAGGGTTCATTATTATATTGCCTTTAAAAAACAGAGTTTAGTTTTAAAAAATATACACATTTTTATTATTGATTTCAGAGAGGAAGGGAGAGGGAGAGAGAGAGAGAGAGAAACATTAATGATCAGAGAGAATCATGGAGCGGCTGCCTCCTGCACGCCCCACACTGGGGATCGAGCCCACACCCCTGGCGTGTGCCCTGACTGGGAATCGAGCTGCGACCTCCTGGTTCATAGGTCGACTGAACTGTGGATCCATACCAGCCGGGCTAGAGTTCACTTTGTAATGCATTGCTGGAATTCGAGGGCGTTCCCTCCTCTCCTGGTATTTTTTGGAGTGAATTTTGATGACTTTCAAAACAATTCCCTCTGTAGAGTTTCGAGTTCATAATATTTTCTTTTGCTTCCCTCCCGTTCTGCGTTTGTCCTGCTGGGCAGGAAGCTCGTTCTCGGGGGAAACGTGGGGGTGAAAGGTCGGCCTGTGTGCTGTTTGCTCCTTCCTGAACTTCGCCTAGTGATCTTCGGAAAGGGGCTTTGTCCAGTGAAGACCTAGGCTCGTGCCTCCCTGAACACCACCCTCCCGTCCCTCTCTGCATTGGCTTTGCGCTGCATTTGTGCAGAGCAGCATCGAAAAATCAGACACCTCTTCCTCGTTTTCTCTTCCAAGGCCTCTCGCTATGACTCACGCAGTACACGCATGATGGGGTCAGCTGCTCACAGAAGGAGCAGAAGAGGAGCCCAGGACTTGCAAAGCCAGAAGCAGGGGAAGGGGGAGCAGGTTGGGGTTTGGGGCAGGGAGTGAAACAGAAACAACATCCAGAGGAAAATGACCTAATTAGTAAGGAGTCCTGTGACCTGCTCTGTAGCCAGAACTGTCCTAAGCAGGTCCTAAGGCAACTCGTAGAAAGAAAGGAAGTTGAGGAGAGCCACCTGTGACTCAGTTCTTCAGCAGGGTCCGGGGGTTGTCCTATATAATAAAAGGCTAATATGCAAATTGTCCCCTCGACCGGGACTTCAACCAGGAGTTTGACCAGGGGGCGGGGCCGCCGGCCAACTGGCCCAATCTGCCCTGATCGGGGCGGGCCGGCCGGACCCTGCCCATGCATGGATTTGTGCACCAGGCCTCTAGTGTATGTATAAGGATGAGAGTGCTGTACCTTCCCACTTCCTGTTTATGCGAAGCAGAGGTGGGGCCCTCAGGAGGGGGACAGCGGGGTGGGCTTCAGGGTTCTCGTACTGTCTTCATTATGAACTGGGTGGAGTGGGAGGGAGAAGGGAACTGAAGACCAGGAGGTGTTTGTCGTACGAAGACAACAGGACTCGCGCCTGGATGTGCACGGGCGGCTGGAGGCCTCTCTTCCTCGGGAGCGCCGTGTGGTGAGCGCGAGCTTCTGAATTCGTGTCTGTACGGGGCCATCGGGCGTCCGTGGAGAGGATGTGTGTCATGTTGGTTGGCAACGTTGATCTTACTGTGAGGATCTGCAGCTAATATTATCTCTTCTCGAAGTTCTTTGGCCTCTATTGAGTATATCTTGGGTTTGACCTGATTTATCCTCTTATCCCAGAGCTTGTGGTCCATGTGGGTGATTCAGCTTCAATGGGCTGTGCTTTCCAGAGCACGGAAGAGAAGCTCATGACCAAGGTCGACTGGACGTTCTCACCAGGGAAGCACGCCAAGGTAACGAGGAGGGACTGCCTCTGTGTGGTAGGAGCCACTGGTGACAGTAGCAGGAGAGTGGGGCAATCCAGGCATCCGGTGTCATGTGGTGGCACACTGGGCCACTTGGCTGGGCCACTTCAGCTTTTTGGTGGGAAAAATAACTCTAATGAATATGATAAGATAAGGAAGGAGCCCTGGCTGGTGTGGCTCAGTGGATAGAGCATCAGCCTGCAGGTTTGATTCCAGTCAAGGGCAGTACCTCGGTTGCAGGCTCCTCCCTAGCCTGGGCCCTGGTCAGGGTGCGTGCAAGAGGCAACCATTCAATGTGTCTCTCTCACATCGATGTTTCTGTCTGTTTTTCCCTCTCCCTTCCACTCTCTCTAAAAATCAATGGGAAAATATCCTCGGGTGAGGATTTAAAAAAAAAAAAAAAAAGATGAGGAGGAAAAAGAAGGAGGGCGAGGAGGAGGAGGAGGAGGCGCCTGACTGTGTGGCAGCGGAGACGTGTATGAGGTGGTGCGTGTGTGGCATCTGCATGGCTCGGCCACTGCATACAGCCCCCCGTCCCTGCTTCTCTTCGTAGAGTTCCTGGGAGAACAAGGCGGGGTCCTGGGGCCCAGGCAGGAACGCTCTGGGCCAGAGAGAGCACAATGACAACTGTGCTCTTATGTGGGTTACTTTTGTGAGTTTTCTCTGCGCCCCTCGCCCACTCATGTGGTGGAGACAGCCCCCTGTCGCGAGGGGGCTTCAGAGGCTGGGATTGCAGCTCCCAGGGGCCGGGGTGAGCAGCGGGTCCTGCGAACTCGGGAGCTGTAAAACAGCATGTTCGTTCACGAGACCAGGATGTCACTGTGGCGGGCGAGGTACTCCCGGGCCACGCTGTGTGGCTGGGGCCCCCCCAAAGGCCTTACTGTTAATATAGGTGAAGCTGGAAGCTTTATGCGAGTTTTAGCTTTTATAAACTAAGACAGAGGTCATCCCTATGAAAAGCCACTGAAATCACTGTCCCTCTCTGCCCTGAGGGGTCAGGAAGGGCGGCATCGAGTGGACACTACAGGAGTCCCTGTAGTCTCAGGCCACCGCTGGGAGCTTGTCACGCATTTACATGTCAGCCACCAGTGAGGCCCCACAGCACACAGGGTGAGAACGGGCATTCCCAGCTGTGAGTCTGCGTCACAGAGAGCAGAGTCAGGGGCGAGGCCTTTTTATTCATCTTTGTGTCTGTACGGCCATCCCCGTTTCTTTTCTTAAAAGCTTTTAAAAATGCGAATGTTTATGTTCCTTACTTTAAAAATGCCAACACGTCCTCATTTAATGAGTATTTTTGGGGCATCTGCTGCGCAGTGAAAGCCCCGCCCTGACGGGGACCCACATGTGGGGGAGGAGCCACAGTCAGCTAGTGCAGGAGCAGCCGCAGCACATCCGTGAGGACGGCCCTGGAGGAGCCGCAGGGTCCTGCTGCTACTTAGACAGGCCTCGGGAGGCCTCCTGAGCAGGTGACATTGGAGCAGGGGGTCCGAGGAAGGAAGGGCCTGAGCCATGTGCATGTCTGGGGAGAGGAGGGTCCAGGCACACAGAGCAACACATGCAAAGGCCCTGAGGCCATGACTCAAGGGCAGCAAGGAGGTCAGTGAGGCTGGAGCTCAGTGACCCAAGTAGGCGAGAGAGCAGGTGGGAGACGGGCTCAGAGGAGAGGGCCCGCACCCAGTAGAAGTGCGGGAGCACTGCAGGGTGTGAGAAAGGAGGAACATGCTTTAACTCATATTTCTAACGACTCGTCTCCTGGGAGGGCACTGCTTGGGAGGAAGTGGGGAGACGAGTGAGGAAGCTCCTGGCAGGAGTCTGGGTGAGCAGTGGTCCTTGTCCCAGTGGCGAGTGGAGGAGGTGGGAAGGGGCTGGAGTTGAGGTGCTGGGGGAGGGCTCAGTGATGGGATTTGCTGCTATGTGAGTGGTGCGAGGAGGAGGGGGCGAGGGTGCCTGCTAGAGGTGCAGCCTGAGCCCTGAGGAAGGCACCGTTCACAGGCTGGATGGGGGAGGGTGGGGGAGGGTGGGGAAGGAAGGAGGAGGGTGGGGGAGGATAGGGGAAGGCGGGGGAGGGTGGGGGAGGAAGGGGGAGGAGGGGGAGGGTGGGGGAGGATGGGGAGGATGGGGGAGAATGGGGGAGGATGGGGAGGATGGGGAGGAAGGGGGAGGATGGGGGAGAAAGAGGGAGGATGGGGGAGGATGGGGGAGGATGGGGGAGGAAGGGGGAGGAAGGGGGAGGAAGGGGGAGGATGGGAGAGGGTGGGGGGGTGGGGAGGATGGGGGAGGGTGGGGGAGGATGGGGGAGCATAGGGGAGGATGGGGGAGCATAGGGGAGGATGGGGAAGGCCTGGGCGGGCGCCCGGAGCGCAGTGCTAGTCCTGCTCCCAGTTCCCGGGAAACCCACCTGGACAGTTGGGAGAGTGAGGCTGGCTTTCCTTCTCTGTCCTGGAGAAGAGTGAAAAGCGAAAGCCCCATCCTCACTTCCTCATCCCTCTCTCCTGATGGAACGTTGTTGGTGATGTGGGAGCGACCTTCCCAACGCACATGCCCGCACACGCCTGTGTGTTCGCACCGTCCTTGCTGACAACACCTGTGCTGCTTACACATTTGGGGGCCTCCACCTCCCCCACCCACCCACCTTGCAGGCTCACGCATTTTGCCTTTCCCCTCTAGGAGGAGGTGGTGTTGCACTATTACGCCAAACGCAGAGGACCTGCGGGGTACTCCCATAGCGGGGGCCGCCTCCGGAACCGCATCACGCTGGCGGGGGACACCGCGCGCAACGACGCCTCCGTCCTGCTCCACGGAGTGAGGGAATCCGACACAGGAAGCTACACCTGCAGCATCCAGCTGGGGGACCTGACTTTCAGGAAAACCTTTGTGCTGCACGTGATTCAGAGAGAGCCCCCAAGTGTGTAATACGTGGCTGGGGGCGGGAGGGACCCCGTGGCTGGTTAGCGTGGCCAGGACTAGCAAGGCCCGGGAGGCCTGCGGGTGCGAAAGGTCAGGAGGCATCACTGACCCCGTGCTGGCACGGCCCTGAGGCTGGTGCCTCTCAATGTGTGGCCCTGGGCAGCGTGGTGGCCTCACCGTGGTTCTGGCCTTGCCGGCGGGTCAGTGAAAAGGAGCCAGTCCCTTCAGGGAGCCCGGCCCCCTGCCAGACCTCCCCGTGGCCAGCGCAGTCTGCCAGCTTGAAGGTCCGGGACGCAGATGGCCTGGAGTTGAAGTTCAGACCGTTTGACTGTGCGCTCTGGGGTGGAGGGTGGAGGGACCCTGAGCCGGTGGGAGCAGCGAAGATCAGAGACAGGAAGGCACCAGACCAGAAGCAGGTGGGGGTTTCCGATCAAAGGCGCTGTGTTCTGGGAAACAGCAGGGAGGCCGGCGTGGAGGAGGACGAAGGCCGGCCGTGTTGACTGAGAGGTTGCTAAGTGAGGGTTAGAGTTAAACCTTAACCCAGTTAGCAGCCAGGATGTGGCTGTGGAGTCTGCATTGCACCAGGGCCTCAGGGCTTGGCTGTGGTTGGCTGGAGGGGGGCTGGGGGCAGGATGGAGCTACCTTGATGCCCTGACCTGGGACTTCAGTCTGTGGAGGCACCTTGTCTGCAGCAGAGTCCCAGCTGCAGAGGGAAGCAGGACAGAGGCTTTCTCACCCTCTGGAGTCTGATCCCAGCCTCACGGACAAAGGACTGGCCAGCGGGAGCTCGGTCACCTTGCAGCCCTCCCCCACAGCAGCTCGGTCGCCCCGCTGCCCCTGGCCCTGCCCTCCACCCAGCCCTGCGCGCAGGTGCCGCCCCCGCTCCTCCCCCACACTGTCAGTGACTCCTGACGTTCAGTAAATAAACATGCTCACCTCTCCTCTTACCTCACCTTCTTGTCTGCTTAGCTCTCATCCTATGGCTTTCTTCTTTCTTTTGTTAATCTCACCCGAGGATATTTTTCCATTGATTTTTAGAGAGAGAGGAAGAGAGAAATATTGATGTGAAAGAAACACATTGATTGGTTGCCTCCTGCAAGCCCCCAACCAGGGCCCGGGCCGGGGAGGAGCCTGCAACCGAGTTACATGCCCTTGACCGAAATTGAACCCGGGACCCTTGGGTCCGCAGGATGCCGCTCTATCCACTGAGCCACACCGGCAGGGCACTTTCTTTTTCCTAAAACAGCTTTATTGAGATAGGAAAACAGCGCACCCACTTAGGTGACAGCTCAGGGTGCTGGGCGTGTGCAGAGCTGTGCAGCCTGACTGCACCAGGTGTGTGGTTTGACGTGGCCAGATGCTGGCTGCAGGGCCGTGTGCGGCGTCTCTCATCTCACTTCCCATCGTCTCGTTCCTCCATGCACCGCATTCTGGCGGCCGCTGCTGCCTCGCTCGGTTCCCGACGGCACTCGCACATCCCGCCTCCTTTCCTCAGCGGGATGGGACACCACACACTCTGTGTGGGACACTGTCTGTCCATCTCTGTAGAGCTGTATGCGGTCCACCCCAATGCCCCCCAAGTCCTTCAAATACAAGACATCCAGCCGCGGACACCTCTTCCCAGCCCACCTCCTCCACCCCGCCCATCGCCTCACTCGCGCCCATCGCCTCCACTCGCACCCCCCCACCCCAGCGAACGGTGCCCCCTACCTGTTGTGCTCACTGCTGCCTGCACCACCCCCCAGCGAATGGCACCCCCTACCCATTGTACTAGCTGCTGCCCGTTCCCAGGACCCCGTCTGACTGATGTCCGGTCCTGTCGTTTCTGTGCCTGACTCTGGACCTGCCTTCTTCCCCGTCCATCCCCACCGCCTTCGTGCTGGTGTCTTTATCTCTGTCTTGAACTCAGGCCTCTGACTGGTCTCTGCTCTCATGCTTGGCTGGGGCTCCCTCTTCCTGCAGCAGCCGGTCCGTCTTCCTCAGCCACAGGTCCCAGCACTCAGTCCCATTGTGATGACCTCTCAGTGCTTCTCCTGCCTCCAGGACAAAAGCCAGATCCGTATTTGTGTGTGATTAGAATGAATCGAGGAAACGAGCTGGGTACCGCCCAGGACCTCGGGTACCCTGTGCGGGAAAGTGCCTCTGAAGGCCTTACCTGGCGTCCTGCCCGTGGGCTGAGCTTTGTAGCATAGAGCCTTTTGAAAAGAATCACTTTTGCTTGGCCGCCGCGGCTCAGTGGTTGAGCACTGACCTATGAACCAGGAGGTCACAGTGTGATTCCTGGTCAGGGCACATGCTCAGGTTCTGGGCTTGATCCCCAGTGTGGGGCGTGCAGGAGGCAGCCGATCCATGGTTCTCTCATCATTGATGTTTCTCTCTCTCTCCCCCTCTGAAATCAATAAAATATATTTAAAAAAACAATCACTTTCCCGTAGAAAGATCAGTAGCCTCTAGGAGTCTGTTATGTCAACGTCATTTGTGATCCAAGTTTTAAGATAGAATTGTTAATGCAAAAGGGGACTCTAGGTGAGGTCGCCTCTTCTCCTGCCACCTACGCAGGGGCATCAGGCTTCGGTTCTCAATCTGTGGGGACAGCAGGCGTCCTAGTGCTTCAACATGGAGGGAGTCGGCCTTCTCCCCCACTTGCTGCCTGGCTGTGGCTGCTGTGCCTGTAACTGGGGGTCTCAGCCCTTTCCTGTGACTCTGAGGCCCCATTGCTTCCTCCCCCAGCGCTGGTGACCACCGTGGCCCGCAGACCCGAGGTCCTGGGCGGTACCCAGCTGGTGATCATCGTGGGCATCGTCTGCGCCACTGTCCTGCTGCTTCCGGTGCTCATCCTGACTGCGAGGAGGATCCAGGGGAGTAAGAGGTACAGGTCGCTCTCGCCTGAGACGGAGGCTGGTGGTGCCAGGCTGCTTCTACCCGAGGGGAGGGGAAGACCGGCCCGAGCGGTGCCCTCTTCCCAGAAGGGCTGTTTCAGAAGGGAACGTCCTCTGTGCCCGATGTGGTGTCAGATGCCACCGGCATAGTGACCTGCCCCTTGCTCCCCGGGGCCGTGTGCATTCCCACACCCGCCTCCTTTGTGTCGGTGTTTTACAAAGACTAGCAGCTCCTTTACAAAAGGTGGTCTAGGTGCAGCAGAATTAAGAGTCTAAATCTTGCCCGGCCAGTGAGGCTCAGTGGTTGAGCATTGACCTATGAACCAGGAGGTCATAGTTCGATTCCCAGTCAGGGCACATGCCAGGGTTGTGGGCTCAATGCCTAGTAGGGGGCATGCTGGAGGCAGCCAATCAATGATTCTCTCTCATTGATGTTTCTATTTCTCTCTCCCTCTCCCTTCCTCTCTGAAATCAATAAAAACATACTTTAAAAACTTTGTAAAGAGTATAAATCTTAAGCACAAACTATAATGGTGCCGTTCAATGCCTGAGATAAACTATTAAAAAAAAATTTTATTGATTTTTAGAGAGAAAGAGGTAGAGGGAGAGAGTGAAAATAGAAAATAGGCCAAAATAGAAAATAAGTGCCTTCAATGGCAAATGCAGAAGGCAAATGGCCAAGACATCAAAGGCCAAGGAGTGGGAAGGGGCCAGAGCATACAGTGGGGTGCTTGTGGGGTGATTCGACTGGGCCTTTGACCTGCTATCTCGCTGGCCCTGCCTCCCCTGCCGGCCCAGCAGCACTGCCTGGTCCTGGGAGATGAGCAAGTAACCCGTGGCCCAGCTCTGTGCATCCACTGACCTGCCACAGACAGAAAGCCAGGGTGATGGGGGACGTGGGAGCTGCTGCCCAGCCCTCAGTCTCCGGGATGCTCTCTGCTAGCCAGGAGGCGCCACGGGCTTCGGGGTGAGCTGGGAGGAGTACAGGGAGAACAGCCCGGCTCTGGTGCCTCTTCCCCAAGCGCCGAGGGCACCTGGACTGGCCAGTCCTGGCCGCTAACCGCCTGCATCTCCTGCCTTGTAGTCCCGGGACGTCCAGGGCCCTGGTGAAGAGCCTGCAGGACAGGGACAGGGCTCGCCCCGAGGTAAGAGGAGGCTCTGCCGCTTGGCTGTGCCCGGCTAGGCCAGGTGAGCCCTGTGCCTCTCAGGGCGGCGGCGTCCTCACTCACCCTGTGTCTCAGCACGTGGGCCAGCGGCTGGCGCAGAGCCCGGCTTGGGCCTCTCACCGCTGAACTGACGCCCCCCGGGGGGTGGGGGGGTGGGAGGGGTGCGTGTGTGGGCAGCTGGGCCGCCCAGTGTGTGAACATGTCTCGGGAGTGCTGAGCAGGGAGCACTGGACTCGGGGCCCCACAGTCCCGGTACGGACCCAGCCCTGCGCCCTCCCTGAGCCTGTTTGCTCATCAGTAAAAGCAGGACCAGGGCCCCTGGACCCGCCCTGCGTGGGCTCAGGTCTCGGGGTGACACGCAGGCGCTTCCTAACGCACGAGGCTCTGTGCACAGGAGGCGGAATCAGGGCTCCTTGGCAGTGTGTGGGGAGCCCCAGCTAAGGGGAAAACGCAGGCCCGGTAAACAGCGAGGACCCTCAGCCCTTTTCCTCCGTGTTCGCTGTAACAGCTGTGATGGCTACGGCCAGGGGCTGAGAAATGGACTCTTTCCTTTGAGCTCCTTTTTCTCTCTTGCTTTTTTTAACTTTTAAACCCCCTTTGGGATGTGGGCCTTCCCACCTCTGGTCTGTCTGGGCCCGGAGTGGGGTTCCCTCACAGTGCAGGGGCCTCCAGAGCCCCAGAGTCTCCCATGGGATGACGCTGCTTCCCCAAGTAAAGACGGAGGTGGGCATCGCCAGGTGCACCCAGCCTCCCGGCGAGAGGCTCCGAGAGGCCGTCCCACCACGAAGCCTGAGAGGCTGACGGCAGGTCAGGGGCTGGCTGGTGCCGGCCTCCCCCAGGACTGAGGAGGTAACCACGGAGCAGATCCGATTTGGTGAGAGAAGGATGCGGGCTGCTCCCTAATGCCATCAAACTAAGACTGCTTGGCAAAGAATCTGGTTCCTAAGATAGGGCTCTTTGCTGAGGAGTTAATTTTCTGGAACATTGATGATGGAATTGTCGTTATTGATGATAATTCTCTAGCTTTCAGTAACCTCTGCGCCTGCCCGTGTGGGTGGCTGATGCCCTGTGAAGGTGGCCTTTTCTCTGTCATAGAACCACTGAGCCCAGTGGGGGTGGCTCAGCAATTGAGTATCAACCCAGGAACCAAGAGGTCAGGGTTCAATTCCAGTCAGGGCACATGCCCCGATGGCAGGCTCGATCCCCAGTGTGGGTGTGCCTGAGGCAGCCGATCAATGATTCTTTCTCATCATTGATGTTTCTGTCTCTCTCCCTCTCCCTTCCTCTCTGAAATCAATACAAATATATGTTAAAAAAGCAGAACCGCTGATTTTCAGGAATGTTTTACCATTTCCCCATAGAAGCATGTTTACTCCTCAATCACCACGCGGGAGGTGACCAAGGAAGAAGAGTCCACCTACATGACCATGGTGAGGAGGGGCCAGGTGTCTGGAGGTGGAGGACCTGGGGGGAGGTACAGCTGGGACCTGGGGGAGGAGATGGCCCAGGACCCGGGGGGGAGGTACAGCTGGGACCTGGGGGAGGAGATGGCCCAGGACCCGGGGGGGAGGTACAGCTGGGACCTGGGGGAGGAGATGGCCCAGGACCTGGGGGGGGAGGTACAGCTGGGACCTGGGGGGAGGAGATGGCCCAAGACCTGGGGGGGAGGTACAGCTGGGACCTGGGGGGAGGAGATGGCCCAGGACCCGGCGGGGAGGAAATGGGGGAGGAGATGGCCCAGGACCCGGGGGGAGGTACAGCTGGGACCTGGGGGGAGGAGATGGCCCAAGACCTGGGGGGGAGGTACAGCTGGGACCTGGGGGGAGGAGATGGCCCAGGACCCGGCGGGGAGGAAATGGGGGAGGAGATGGCCCAGGACCCGGGGGGAGGTACAGCTGGGACCTGGGGGGAGGAGATGGCCCAAGACCTGGGGGGGAGGTACAGCTGGGACCTGGGGGGAGGAGATGGCCCAGGACCCGGCGGGGAGGAAATGGGGGAGGAGATGGCCAGGACTTGGAGGGGTGGGATACAGCCAGGGCCTGGGGGGGAGCTGCTGAGGGCAGAGTCTTCTAAGCGGCAGGGAAGTCAGATGCTGAAGCTCTGCCGGGTAGAAGACTCATTCCAAGGTGCCTTCACGCCCAGCCTCGAGTACTAGGGGCATGAAGGCCAGAGGTGATGGATTTTAGGGGTGAAGAGGGGCCTTCAATGTGGGATGACAGGGTGCCTCTGCCCCATCAGTAGGGCCTGATAAAGAGGGCGCCATGGGTCCTTGCTTAGGCCCTATGTGAGGTTAAATACCTAATAAGGGGGCGCCGTTGATCCTTGGACAGTGCTGTTGCAAGGGCAGACTCGCAGACAGCGGGCAGGCACACAGCGCTGTTGGCTGGGGAGGCGGAGGTTCTGGGGGCGGGGTGAGATTGAGGGAAAAGAAGAGAACTCATGGCCATGGACTGCAGTGTGGCGATGCCGGGGAGGGTGGTGGAGATGGAGGAGGGCAGAGGGGATGAATTGTGATGGAAGACAGATGCTTTCCAAAAGGTCCCTCCCAACTCCTAGATTCCTTTATTCTAAGAGCAACTTCTCATGCGCTGGCCTAACCTAAGTGCCGGGAAGGCTGGTTCCTTCTCGCTCTTGGCTCAGTTCCCCAGGGGAGCATAGCAGCTGGAGGAGGCACCTGCGGTGCCGGGGCGAGGCAGGACAGAAGGGTGAGCGGCAGGACAGGTGGCTGCTTGTGGACTAATCATAGGCCCAGGCCCGGGAGCGCAGGTTCCGCTGTGCGGCGGGTGATGGCTTGTGTGCTTCCTGCTGACCCGGGGCTGAGGACACATGACTCCCCGAGGACACAGCCTGGGAGGCTCTCCAGGGACACGAGGTCAGGGCCTGGCCTGGTGCCGCCGGCTGGAACAGGAGCTCCTCTCTGGAGCTGTAGTCGGATATAGTCACCCCCTCGCCCTCACTGCCGTGTGATCTGCCGTGTGGTCTGCCGTGTGGTCTGCAGGGACCTCCGGCCCAGCCGCCCTGAGCCCTGCTGACGCAGCCGCCCGGCTCCTGCCCCGCGGCCGGCTCGCGGGGCCATGAGGCAGACAGGAGGGGGTGCGAGTTGTCTTCGGAGCTTCTTGCCCGGGTTCAGTAGTAGGTGCTTCTAATTTATTCTCATTTTTAATTCTTTTTACTTTTTTATTTCTACTTTTATCACCTGAGGATATTTCCCTGCTGATTTTTAGAAGGAGTGGATGGAAGAGAGAAAGAGAGACAGAGAGAAACATCAAAGGATTGGTCGCCTCCCCATGCCCCTGAGCAGGGCCGGGAGCCTGCGACCAAGGTGTGTGCCTTGACTGGAATCAAACCCGGGACCCTTCAGTCCACAGGCTGATGCTCTATCCACTGAGCCAAACCGGCTAGAGTGGTGGCTCATAATTTACACTCTGCAGGAAATAGCACCTCTGTCCTCTTAAAATGGGCCGCCAGCTCCCAGGCCTCAGGGCTACAGGGTATGGTGCAGCATCTGCACCCAACGCAACAAGCTCGTGATGCACCCCGCCTGCGGCCACTTGTGTGGACCTGGGGTGGGAGCAGGGGTAGCACGGACCTTTGGTTTTGGTGTTGAGTTGGTTTAGACGAAGGGGCCGCATGCTGTGCCCCTTTCTCAGCTTGTACAGCAAAGTGGCTAAGTCACAGCTTTGGAGCTGGGCTGACCCACAGGTCCAAATCCTGACTCTGACTTAGAAGCGAGGTGACCTTGGGCAGGTAACTCAGCATCTCTGAGCCTCAGTTTTCTCATCCTTAAAATGGGAATACTATTACCGACTTCCCGGGTGGTGAGGATCAAAAGAGACAGTACACGTGACATTCAGAATGGGGCCGGATGGGCAGAAAGAGCTCAGTGCATGGTGACTGTTCAGATGGAAATATGTTTCACAAACGTGCTTTGTGCTGCTTTCTTCCCTTCCCGGCAGCGCCCAGTGTGGCCTTCAGCGCCGAGTAACCCACCTGAGAAAAAGTGGGCCGAGGGAGGGCCCCACACAGGGCAAGCCTTTTAAGAAGAGAGTCCCCTCACCTCAGGAGGCAGGGAAGCCCCTGTGTGGCCGGTCCCGGTGCCAGCCGTGCAGACCCCCCTCCCAGCTGCCCTGCCTCCCTGGCTGGTCAGAGGCTGAAGATGGGGGGTTCGGAGCCTGGCAGGAGGATGGGGCACCTCTGGACCCAGGCCCCGATGGGGGAAGCACGGACATGGGCCCTCTGGAGCAGACCCTGGCCCTGGGACCCTGGCTGAGCTGCCCAGCTGCACCAAGCACCCCATCCGGGCAATCCCTCAGGTTGGATGGCGTCTTTGTGGATGTGATCCTGGGAAGAATCGCAGTGAAAACCAACTCGAATGTTTCCTTTGGCACATCGTCCCTAAATAAATGTGATCTGTGGATGTTATCCTGTCGTCATACTCTGGCTGGGGGCGAGAGGAGTGGAACTCTTGAATTAGCTGAGGGGACTGAGAAAGTTTTGGAGGGTTGGAAGTGGGGTATGAATACACCTCTAGGATTTAAGCCAGCGCTTCTTTAAAAAAAATTATACACACACACACACACACACACACACACACACTCACTGAGTGGCCAGATTATGATCTCTGAACGCATAATAATCTGGCCACTCAGTGTATATCCTATATAATAAAAGGCTAATATGCAAATTGTCCCCTTGACCAGGAGTTCAATCAGCAGGCAGGCCAGCCAACCGCCCATGTCCCCTCCTGCTGGCCAGGCTGGCCGGACCCCACCCACGCACAAATTCATGCACCGGGCCTCTAATACACACACACACACACACACATACACACACATATACACACACACACATACACACACACACACATACACACACACATACATACTAGAGGCCCGGTACACGAAATTCGTGCACCGGGGCCGGGGGGAGGGTGTCCCTCACTCAGCCCAGCCTGCACCCTCTCCAATCTGGGACATCCCTCTCACAATCCAGGACTGCTGGCTCCCAACTGCTCGCCTGCCTGCCTTCCTGATTGCCCCTAACCGCTTCTGCCTGCCAGTCTGATCACCCCCTAGCCACACCCCTGCCAGCCTGATTGATGCCTAACTGCTCCCCTGCCAGCCTGATTGCCCCTAACTGCCCCCCCTGCAGGCCTGGTTCCCCACAACTGCTCTCCCCTGCAGGCCTGGGTCCCCCCCAACTGCCCTTCCCTGCAGGCCTGGTTGCCCCCAACTTCCCTCCTCTGCCGGCCTGGTCACCCCTAACTGCCATCCCCTGCTGGCCTAATTGCCCACAACTGCTCTCCCTTGCAGACCTTGTCCCTCCCAACTGCCCTCCCCTGCTGACCTGATTGCCCACAACTGCCCTCCTTTGCAGGCCTGGTCCCTCCCAACTGCCCTCCCCTGCTGGCCATCTTGTGGTGGCCATCTTGTGTCCACATGGGGGCAGCCATCTTTGTCCACATAGGGGCAGCCATCTTGTGTGTTGGAGTGACAGTCAATTTGCATATTACTCTTTTATTAGATAGGATAGAGGCCTGGTGCACGGGTGGGGGCCAGCTGGTTTGCCCTGAAGGGTGTCCCGGATCAGGGTGGGGGTTCCCTTGGGGTGTGGGGTGGCCTGGGCGAGGGGCCTGTGGTGGTTTGCAGGCCGGCCATGCCCCCTGGTGACCCAAGCGGAGGCCCTGATATCTGGGATTTATTTACCTTCTATAATTAAAACTTTGTAGCCTTAAGCAGAGGCCAGGGCAGGCCAGGAAGCTTGGCTTCCTCCATCACTGGGGAATTCCAAGCCTCCTGCTTGCTCCATGGCCGCAGCCATCTTTGTTGGGTTAATTTGCATACTTGCTCCTGATTGGCTGGTGGGTGTGGCTTGTGGGCATAGTGGAGGTATGGTCATTTTGCATATTACTATTTTATTAGATAGGATATATATATATATATATATATATATATGTGTGTGTGTGTGTGTGTGTGTGTGTGTGTGTGTGTGTGTGTGTGTGTATGAAAGGAAGTGAAAGGGAGAGAGAGAATCATTGATGGGCTGTCTCCTGTAGGCCCACACTGGGGATCAAGCCCACAGCCGGGCATGTGCCCTGACTGGAAATTGAACCCTGACCTCCTGGTTCATAAGTCAATGCTCAACCACTGAGCCACGCCAGCTGGGCGGACCAGTGCTTCCTAACTCTGGCTGGGTTCAGAGTGGCTGGTGGCTGCGGAGCCTCACAGAGGCTCCCGTAAGTCCCAGGTGGAGCGTGGGCATTTCTTTGTCTTTTTCAGAAGCGACACTCACAGGTTGCTAAGGTAAGCAGCCATCGACTTAACTCTTGGTCTGAAATGCGAGGTTCCTATACCTTTTGGTTACCTTTAGAAGGTTCACTACGGTTAGTTTTTAAAATCTCTGGTTCTGGGCTCCGATTTCTAGCCTGGGCTCAGCTCACGTCCCCTCGAGATCCCTGTGGGCCCCTCCTCGTCTTCTGTATTCCATCCTCCCCTTGGGCTATCAGGTTAGGTAGAGGCGTGTATGCTTCTCTACTGCTGGTACAAGTTCGAGTGGAGCTGCATTTTTCAGAGCTTCCTCTAAATCACCATCAGGACCCTCTCGTCACCACCCACTAGTAACGCCTCTCTTTCCCGGCTGTTCTGGGGCCTCCCCTTGGAGGCCTGTGGCCTCTTGTTGCTCTTGCTCAGCCATGGCTAAGGGTCATTAAATATTGTCTTCTTGCCCCGGCCAGTTTGGCTCTGCCTAGAGCGTTGGCCTGCCGACCGCAGGGTCCCAGGTTGGATTCTGACTGGTCAAGGGTGCGTACCTCGGTTGCAGGTTCCTGGTCAGGGCTCCTGTAGGAGGCAACCAATCAATCGATGTGTTACCCTCACATCGATGTTTCTCTCTGTCTTTCCCTCTCTCTAAAAATCAATGGAAAAATATCTTCGGGTGAGGATTACAAAAAATAAAAAATATTGTCTTCTTACCTTTAACTCTAAATGAGGACAGTGTCAATAATTTCACTATGTGTATTGAAGGCAATACCCTGAGGGGACGCATGGTGACATGAGGAAGTGGCTTCCTTTCTGGGCTATTAAGCAATGTGTTGTCCTGGCTAGGTGGCCCTTTTCTACTTCCTCAAACCCTGGCTGCATAAGGTTAGTTGAGGGGACGGTGGTTTCACAACTGCTGCTCTGGGTCAAAGAGAATAACTGGGATGAGAGCTGGCGGGGACAGGGGGGGGGGGGCGGGGGGGCGAGGCCGAGCAGCTGCCCACAGGCTCCGCCCTGTGAGCACGCCCTCTAGGGTCTGACTTGCCCAGATTTGAATTTGATTCACTCAAAGTTTGGCTTTTATTCTGGGTTCAGCAGCTGTAACTGAGGAGGAGGAGAAGGAGCAAGCACACTCCCCCCATCCTACCTCCCTACAAACCTCCCTCTTGTCCCAGGACGGAGTCAAGGTTGAGAGGAAGCCCACAGCTCTCAGCAATGAACCCTGCCTAAAACCAAAACTCCCTCAGGGGCCACGGGAAAGACCTGCCACCCCTGCGCCTTCTCCAGGGATTGCCTAGCACCTGCAGGAGCCTGGAGGCCGAGGCGCAGGGAATGGGCTTTGTGGTCAAATGAGCCTAGTTGGAGTCCTGCTCTCTCTGCAGCACTGCAACGTTGACGTCAACTCTTGGAGGCTGTTCCCCTACACAGGCAGTGGGGGCTCGGGCATTTTGGGGAGACTACACGAGGTTCCTTAGGGACAGTGCTGGTCTGAGCCTCCACCGCTCCAGTGTAGTTCCCCCAGGGGGTGTTTCTTCTGCTGATTCAGTCCCCATCTCTCATTCATCTTTTTACTTTTTATTAAAAAATATTGTTTTATTGATTTCAAAGAGGAAGGGAAAGGGAGAGAGAGATAGAAGGATCAATGAGGAGAGAGTCATCAATCAGCTGCCTCCTGCACGCACCACACTGGGCATCGAGCCACATCACAGGCATGTGCCCTTGACCTGAATCAAACTGAGACCTCCTGGTTCACAAGTTGATGCTCAATCACTGCGCCACACTGGCTGGGCTATCACTCATTTTTTATTCTTTGTGCAGGAAGTTCTTTAGCCAAAAATACCCAAGTCCCTCTTCCCATCCGGAGAGAGAGAATTAGGAGCTGAGTTCAGGGAGAGCTTTGCACACTCAGCGTGACCTTCCGAAGGGCAGGAGGCCACTGGAGGTGGAGCAGCTAGACCTCCTGTAGTAGGATCTTCCGCAGCAGTTTTCTACATCAATTTGCTGTATTTTAAGTTCCTAGAAGCCCACAGATCTTTGCCAATAGAAAGCAGCCTAAAGGTGGAGATGGTGGGGCCACCCATAAATAATGAAGAATCCAGCCCTCGCCAGTGTGGCTCAGTGGCTGGAGGGTCGACCTGTGGACTGAAGGGTTGTGGCTTCGATTCTGGTCAAGGGCACGTGCCCGGGTTGCAGGTTTGATCCCCAGCACCGGTCGGGGCCTGTGCAGGAGGCAACCAGTCGATGCATCTCTCTCACCTCTATGTTTCTCTCTGTCTCTCCCCCTGTCTTCTACTCTCTCTAAAAATCAATGGGAAATATCCTCGGACGAGGATTACAGAAAAATAACGAAGAATCTAGTAGCACCAGAGTTTGGCCTGCTGCGCCGCCAGCCCTTCAGGCATTCGTTGCTCGCTGCCACCCCATTCTTCTTTCCCGTTGCCTGCTCAGTGTGCTGACATGTCTACATTAGCCTTTTTATAAAAATCGTTTTTTATTTTATTTTATTTTTTCAATCTTTAATTTCTTTATTGATTAAGGTATTACATATGTGTTCTTATCCCCTCTCCATTGCCCCCCTCACCCCCCCCTGCACTCATGCCCTCACCCCCCTGGTGTCTGTGTCCATTGGTTAGGCTCATATGCATGCATACAAGTCCTCTGGTTGATCTCTGCCCCTCACCCCCACCCTCCCCTACCTTCCCTCTGAGGTTTGACAGTCTGGAAGATGCTTCTCTGTCTCTGGATCTGTTTTTGTTCATTATATTCCATAAATGAATGAGATCAAGTGATATTTATCTTTCTCTGATTGGCTTATTTCACTTAGCATAATGCTCTCCAGTTCCATCCATGCTTTTTTTGGTTAATTCTCACCGAGGATATTTTTTGTTGATTTCTAGAGAGAGTGGAAGGGAGAGGGAGAGACAGGGAGAGAGACACCGATTTGAGAGAGACTCCATATCAATTGGTTGCCTCCTGGGCCAGGGAACCTGCAACCAAGGTACGTGCCCTTGACCAGAATCGAACCTGGGACCCCTCAGTCCGAGGGCCGATGCTCTATCCACTGAACCAAGCCAGCTAGGGCTACATTAGCCTTTAAACACACACACACACACCACTGTGTGAGTGTGTGTGTGTGTGTGTGTTCGGCAGGGGTCAGGCAGCTGTTGAATCAGCTCAGTGACTTAGACCCAAAGCACCTTGGGTTGCAAGTTCTCTCCCCACACAGACCAGCGACTCTCTCACTAAGATAAACCCAGTTTCCCAAGACGACCGACCCATCCCGGCCAGGGGGTTTGCAAATGTGGTCTGGTCTTCTGCAAGGGGGGTCAGGCAATTGTTACCACTTCTGTAAAACCAGCTCTCAAGACGTCTCTTCTCTCTTAAAAAATGAGGGAACTCTGCATTTTCTCAGAAAGCAAGGACCTTCGTGTGAGAGCAACAGCGGCGTGCCCGTCCGGGAACCTTCGCAGCGCCTGCCTGAGCGCCACCTCGGCTGCGCCTCCTGGAGGCAGGCGCCGTCTGTCAGCCCAGCCATCCCTTCCTCGGTTTTCGTGGCAGGAATCTTCTTTTTTAAAAAAATATATTTTTTTATTGATTTCAGAGAGGAAGGGGGAGGGAAGGGAGAGAGAGACATCGATGATGAGAGAGAATCATTGATGGGCTGCCTCCTGCATGCCCCCCATTGGGGATCAAGCCTGCAACCCGGGCATGTGCCCTTGATGGGAATCAAACCCAGGACCCTTCAGTCCACAGGCCGACGCTCTATCCACTGAGCTACACCGGCCAGGGCCATGGCAGGACCTTCTGGTACAAACACCTTTGTCTTTCCTGCCCTTGCGCCTGAGCTCCTGGAGCCCTGCCTGGATTCCCTTGCCCCCCTGCCGGCCGTCAGCATGCCTTCAGGTGCGGGGTCCTGCCTGCCGGGCCCAGCTCCTGCTTCTCGCGTCTTTGGGATGTTTCTGCTTCCCAGATGGTATCTTCTGAGGCTCTGTAGTTATTGTTACGGGTGTGAGGCTTTACTTTCTCACAGAGCTCCTAAGCTCTTCGAGACCCTATGTCGGATCTGCAGGGACCCGTGGGGGACAATCTGTCCTTGAACAGTTCCCAGGACCGAAGAGGCCCCACGTGCCCAGGAGCCACACCTGCTCCCACCTGGCCCACCTGTGCGAGGCTGTGTGAGGCCAGGCTGGCGGGGTCTCCCTGTCTCTGGATGCCAAACTGACGTTCGTTCATGCACATCTGCTGGAGGACCAGGCCAGGCCCAGCACGGACTCAGAACAATAAGACACATCCCTGTGCTCACAGAGCTGCAGTCTGCCTGGGAGGTGGGGAGTGTCAACAAGAGGACAGTGCTCTCCGCTGGTCGGCACGGGCTCAAGAAATGCCGGGGCGCCTGTGCTCCGTCCCTTGGCGATGGGACTGTGCTCCTCACGCTCTGTGGAGCGCTTAGGCCTTTGTCTCCCGATCTGGACTGGGAGCTCTCGGGTGAGCTGTGGCTCATTCATTGCTGGGTCTCCAGTTTCTAGCTGGGTGCCTGGCACATACAGGGCATTAAATAGATACTTGAGTTTATGAATGAGGGACTTGATAAGCAAGTGAGTGAGAGTACCCAGTGTCTCAGGAGCGAAGAGAGAAGAGGGAAGTGGAAGATAGCACGTTGGTGACTCTGTAGCAGATACTTAAAGAAAGACTAGGAGTTGGCTGAGCAGGCAAGAGCTTGTTACCGGGAAACCCCCGGGTGGGCTCCGGCTGCCTGTGGCTGTGTCCAATCACGAAGGCAGGGTTGCACATATGAGGCGTTTATTGAGGCCAGCCAACCAAGAAGACAGGGCGCTTACAAGCATCAAATCCTGCCTTCCAGCAGGTGCAGGGAACAGGGTTATATAGGGGAAGGGGCTGGGGTGAGGAGTACAGCTATGTGCAGGCCTGGGGGCCCGCAGAAGTCAGCTATTGTAATTAGTCATCAGGCGACGAGATGATGTTGATGAGATGATGGCTTGTCTCCTAATCCTGACCCTGCTTATCGGTTCTGCTTGCTGGATTCACAGCTGAGTCACCTCCCCAATCGCTTCCCAAAGGTCTTGAAAAGGAAACTCTAAGGAAAACTTAACCCCCTATCCTATATGATAAAGAGCTAACATGCTAATTAGACTGGAAGGTGGAACGACCTTCCGGAATGACCAGTGGGCGGGGCTGCAGCCGAAGCGGCCGGGGCTGCGAAGGCCTACCCTGGCACGAATTTCGTGCATCTGGCCTCTAGTTCATATATAAGAAACGTAAGCCCCTAGTCACATAGTGTATGTGTTCTAAGATCTAAATGATAGGATTATGTTTCAGATTAATTCAGGTTATAGGTCCCCCTATCGAGAGGAGGGTGCTCCTGGAGCGGGGAGCTGCCAAGACACAGACACCAGAGGCGAAGCCCCACATGGGCGAGAGAACTCCCCTGGAATGGGGTGGCTTAGGATGGGCGTGGGACAGAGAGGAGAGGGGAGCGAGCCGGATCCCCACCAAGCCGCCACGAGCCAACGCGGTGTCACGAGCCAGCGCGGTGTCTGCACGTCCCCGAGGCCAGCATTTCACCCTCAGCTTGCTCCTGCTCACCAGTCCCGTCTCTCCATCCCCCACACCGGGCCCCTTGCTCCGGGATGCCAACCTTTTCATAGTCGCTGAAGGCAATACTTCTCAGACTTGACTGTGCTCAAGCGTCACCTGGAGCTCTTGTTAGAAATGAAGATCCTGATTGGCTGGGTCTGAGCGGGCGCCATGACTCGCTCTTTCTAAGGAGCTTCCAGGTGATGCTGGCAGTGCCGGTCTGGGGACCGCGCTCTGAGAGTGAGGCTGGAGGCCAGTGCAACGAGGGAGGCTCTCTGTGGCCTCAGGCAGGCATTCCGAAGGCCACAGTAGCCATCTTCCTCTGGGTTATGGGTAAGACTGCTTCTCCCCGCAGAGCAGGTACTGAGTGCCATCTGGTAAAAGCTGCAGGATGTGTGGTACTTGGTAGAAATGCCAAAAATAAGGCTTCACTACCCAAATAGCCCATTTTGGTATTGGTGTTTCATTCTGCAAAGTAACTCTGACTTCCTGCCTCCCCGGGTTTCACTGGCTCCTGGGAAGACCTACTCTTCCAGGGCAAATGGGCATCCGGAGGCTCAAGTGAGGGGGGGGGGGAAAGGGGGGACTGGGGAGCCCTCCGCCTGTGCCACACTGCGAGGGACCTCACCCCGACTCAGCACCTTCTGACCCTTCTGTTTACATCACATACCTGGTTTCTCTTGGTCCAACACTGGATGGAAGCAGAGGGAACTTCTGGATCCACTTCTTCTTTTTTCTTTTTTAAATTAAAAAAATGTTTTTATTGATTTTAGAGAGAGAAACATCAATTGGCTGCCTCCTGCATGCTCCCTACTGGGCATCAAGCCTGCAACCTGGGCATGTGGCCTGACCAGGAATGGAACCGGCAACTTTTTGGTGCACAGGATGATGCTCAACCAAAAAGCCACACCCTGACCTGGGTTGGATCCACTTCTTATCGCAAATGTCCCCAAATGGAAGCTCCTGGACCCAGTGTGAGACCAAGTGAGCTGGAGAAGCGGCTTCCCTGGGCCGCCAGGCACCCTCAGCTGCATTTCGAAGGAGGAGGCCGGCCACGTCAAACCAAAACTCTCTGGCTGACATGTGCCTGCGGCAGCTAGGGTGGCTGGGTGCAGCCTGAGACCTGAAGGAGGCTGAGCCTTAGCAAGGCCCTGGTTGTGCCAGGCTCCCACCTGGTTGTGCCAGGCTCCCACCCCCCACCTGCAGCCCAGCTCCTGCTGCCTGTGCAGGAGGCTGGGTGGCGGGGAAGCGGGGACAACCGGGAGGAGCCTGCTGTGGCCACGGAGTGGGGGTGGGGGGCATTTCTCCCTGGGTTGCCCCCTTTCTCCTTCCCTGATTTTCATTCCCATGGACTGTGCGTCCTGGGATGAGCCAGTGGGGGCCGTACGCTAGCATATCGATGAGGTACCTTGAGGACAGAGTGTATATAAGGTCCAGGCACGGACACCCCTCGGAGGGGAGAGAGCCCCAGTGGTTTCCTCGTCAGCCCTCTGGCTCCAGCACCTGCCACCCACACCTGGTCTCCTTCCCTCCTCCCCGCCCAGCGCAGCTCCAGAGGCCGAGGCTGGGCCCCACCCCTTCACCATGATGGCTGCTTCCCCTCACTCCCTCTCCAGATCCATTCATTCACTCACTTGGGGGCCCATGCAGCCTGAGCCGAGCCCTGAGCCGAGCCCTGTACCTGTAGGCCCTGCCCTGGCACCCTCCTCTTCAGCACAGGCCTCTCTGTGGCCCCAGACAACCCGGGGCAAGCCCCCCCTAGTGATGGGCAGTGTGGCATGCTGGGAATGGCCAGTGCTCCGCATAGATGCCTGTGCACCCCAGCTCTGACCCTGCCCTGACTACTGTACACATGTCAAACTGGTGGCTAGGACCGGCTGGCATGGCTCAGTGGTTAAGCATCGACCTATGAACCAGGAGGTCACTGGTTCAATTCCAGGTCAGGGCACATGCCCTGGTTGTGGGCTCGATCCCCAGTGTGGGGTGTGCAGGAGACAGGTGATCAATGATCCTCTCTCATCATTGATGTTACCATCTCTCTCTCCCTTCCTCTCTGAAAAAAAAAAAAAATAAAAAACACACACACACACACACACACACACACACACACACACACACACCCGGTGGCTAAGACCTGCCAACCGCTGTTTCCTCATTGGCAATAAAAACAAAAAACAAACAAAAAAAAATGAAGAAGAAGCCACCTTTCCCGGGGCTACAAGCTGAGGAACCGAATGGAAGGAGCGTGGTGCAGCGTTAATGCTCAGAATAGCAGCTGCTCCCGCGTGGGGCGCTGGCAGCCCGTCAGGCTGCATGTGGCTGCCGCCTGAGAACCTACTTCAAGGTCTCCCAGAAAGTGGGGTGACCTCCTCTGCTTAGGGGCCCTTGGGACTCGACCCCAAGTTCTCCTATTCTTGGTATTAGCCTGTTTTCCTTCCTTTTTAAAGAAAAACTTCCAGCATACGCAACAGAAGAGAGAACTGTGTCATGAACCCCTCGCACCCACCACCGGTTCCAACAATTGACACCACCTCCCTCCCTTGCCTTGTTCCCCTGGAATATTTTCAAGCAAATTCCAGTCATCATCTCATTTTACTGTAAACACTCTGGCGTGTGGCAGATACAGCTCTTAGAGCACATCGCCACAACTTTTTTTCACACCTAACAAAATTAATAAGCTTACATTAATATAACATATTACACAGTCCATATGCATTTTCCCCAGTTGTCTCAGAAATGTCTTCTTACTGCCCACGTAAGACACATTCAAACCTGTGGAGAACTTTAGAGTTTATTGGAGCCAAACTGTCGACAGGGAAGCAAAATCTCACCTCATGGAGATAGTGCCCCAGGGAATGGCAGTTCCCACCTTATTTTATACATTACAATCAAAAGAGGAGACATAGTGGGTTATAGGAGATCTATTGGTGATAGGTTAGGGAGGCAGGAGGAAGAAAAGTGGGAGGAGAGGGGATTTCTGGGATTGGATCAAAAGTAAAATGATAGACGGACACATACTTCTCTTACACAGGGGGTGAAAGGTTAAAGTCGGTGGTGCGCGGGCAGGCTAAACAGCCATCTCAGACGGTGACTAAAGAAAATTGAATTTATTTAAGGAAAAGGGGATAGGAAATGGGGATATCCAAAGGGAAGGGCTGGAGACAGGTTCAGGGGTTTAGCCCGGGACTAGTGACCACTGCCCACTGCTCCCCTGGTTGCAGTCTCATGGGGTCCCTTAGAGGTTGGGGGATACGTGCCTGTCGGGGAAGGAGAGGGGGAGGGAAGGGCACAGGTGTGTTCCTTGGAGGGAGAGTGCCCACTGGGCCCTTTGCTTTGAGCATGTTTCTCTCTCCTGCAGGTGGGAATCTGAGGGGCGGCCTCAGGGGAGGGCCTTAATAGAATATTCATCAGCTTTCCAGGTGAGCTCTTCAAGGTCGTGGTCTCCACTGATTGGTCGGCACCAGGGCCAGGGGTCATTGGTCAGTATAGCTGGACCTGAGGCAGCCACAGTGTCGCTTGTCTGGTTTCGCTGCTTTTCTGGGCCTGGAGCTGAAATGCAACTGAGGCCTCGATGCTATCTCTAGGGAGGAAAGGTCAGGGGGTCTAAACCGCCTCACCAGGCTATGAAAGATCTGGGGTCAAACCGCAGGACCAGTGCTGTGCTAGGGGCGGAGAGGTGACCCTGGGGCGAGGTTCTTGTTCCCCAGCTTTGCCCCTGGCTGGGCACCTGGAGCTTTCTGCCCTGGTGACCTGTCCCTGCCCCTTCGCCCTCGCTCGGGGGTCTAACAGTGGGTACAGGATAGTAGTTAGCAGTTAGCAACATAAAATAACAGCAAGGGGATTTGCAGTCTCCGCTCTGGTGCAGTGGCTGTGCCCTGAGGGGTCTGAGAAAGGGCAGTTACCTGACATTCCAAAGGTATGTTGTCTTAGATGCAAAAGACAATAGACAGGCTCAGTTAAGGTAAAGGTGACCTTTTTTTGAACATGGAAACCACTGGAGAGTGTTTTTTTTTTTTTTTTTTTAATTGATTTCAGAGAGAGGAAGGGAGAGGGAGAGATAGTAACATCAGTGATGGGAGAGGATAATTGATCCATTGCCTCCCGCACGCCCCGTATTGGGGATTGAGCTCAAAACCCAGGCATGTGCCCTGACCAGGAATGGAACCATGACCTCCAGGTTCATGGGTTGATGCTCAACTACTGAGCCATGCTGGCTGGGCTGTTTGTTTTTTACAACAAATGTATTATCTTGCTGTTCTGTGGGCCAGGAGGCTGGCACTGGCCTCACAGCGCTGAAATCAAGGCAGAGGCAGAGCTGCATTCCTTTCCGGAGGTTGTAGGGGAGAATCCCTTGCCTTTTCCATTCCAAACACGGCCATATTCCTTGGCTTATTACCCCTTTCCCCTATCTTTAAAAAAATGTTGCTGATACAGCTTCTAAGGCAAGAGAAACAAAGGGAAAAATAAACCAATGGGACGACATCAAGCTTTAAGCTTCTGCACAGCAAAAAACAAAAACTCACCGTCCACAGAGTGAACAGGAAACCCACTGCAGGGGAGAACATATTTGCCACTGACACATCTGATAGGGTCAATTTCCAAAATATATAAAGGACTGATACAGCTCAACAAAAGGAAAACAAATAACCCAACTAAAAAAAATGGGCAAAAGACCTGAATAGACACTTCTCCAAAGAGAATGTACAGAACATGAAAAAATGCTCAAAGCCACTGATCACCAGAGAGATGCAAATCAAAACGACAATGAGGTACCACCTCACACCTGTCAGAATGGCTACCATCAACAAATCTACAAATGACAAGTGCTGGTGAGGATGCGGAGAAAAAGGAACCCTCGTGCACTGCTGGTGGGAATGCAGACTGGTGCAGCCACTGTGGAGAACAGCATGGAGTTTCCTTAAAAAATTAAATATGGAACTCCCATTTGACCCAGTAATCCCACTTCTAGGAATATACCCCAAGAGACCTGAAATACCAATCAGAAAGGATATATGCACCCCTATGTTCATAGCAGCACAACTTACAATAGCTAAGATTTGGAAACAGCCTAAGTGCCCATCAGCAGATGACTGGATAAAAAAGCTGTGGTACATCTACACTGTGGAATACTATTCAGCAGTAAAAATGAAGGATCTCTGGCCTAGAGAGCATTATGCTAAGTGAAGTAAGTCAGTCAGAGAAAGAGAAGTATCACATGTGGAATCTAATGAATAAAAGACACTGACAAATAGCTCCAGAGGCACAGAAGCCTGGAGCAGACTGACAGCTCAGAGGGAGGGGTGGGTGTGGAGAGATTAACCAAGGTCGTCCATGCATACATAGCCACAGACACAGACCTTAGTGTGGTGAAGGCCTGGGGTGGGGCGGGAGCTGGCAGAGGGGGCAAAGGGGAGGAAAATGGGGAACATGTGTGTTCTATCAACAATAAAAAGATCGACCTTTACCAGGGAAGATTCTAGCCTAGGACATGACCACCTGCCATAAACGGCTTTTACTTAAGGGTTTTCATTTCAGACCATCTTTTGGTTCTGGGTCTCCAGGTAGCAAGGATGCCAGCAGGCCTCCCCGAGCGAGCGCATCAGGGTAGCAAGGCCCCTTCACGCACCACCCCCCCCCCCGGGGGGGATTTGCACTCATTCCGCTGGGAGCCCGCTTCGGTGCGTTTTGATAGATTCTGATTTCAGTGAAAATGCCCGAATAATGAGGAAGTCCCTACTTCCCCAAAGTCTCCTGACTCACTTCCCCGAACGCTTTCCAAATAACAGGAACCAGTATCTCCTTTTTTGGGGTGATTTTAAATGATAAAAGGAGTCCCCTCACCCTTGCAGCAGCTTTGAAATAAAGGGGTTCCTCTAACAGCTTTCAAAACCCAACAATTACCCAAGTTAAGAAAAAAGGCAGGGTCTGCTTTAGTTCTTGTTTTCGAGGGTAAACATTTCCAGGGAACTTGCTTCTTTTCAGAAAGACTTTTTTATGCCCTCCCACCTGCTTTTTGAAATCCAACAACCACAAGATTTACTCCATCCCCCTTTTTTCTCTCTCCCTCACACACTCCCTCGTTCTTTTTAGCAGCAACATACAGGCCAGCCATATTAGAGAGATGGAAATAAAGCTTCCTTAATGCTGTATGTGTCATTGAAGTACACCCGTGTGTTCTATTGTTCTATTTTATTTTTTTGGCACCTAACAGTTCCTCCCGTGTAGCCCTCAGCCACCCTCTCCCACATCCCGAGTGATCCCAGGCTCTGGAAATGCTCAGAGATGCCTGGCTCCCTCGCCCTGCCTTCGGCCTCACGGGGCTCAGTCTCTTTTTCTCTCTGGGTAAGTCAGATTGCACATCGCGCATCGCATGCTTGGAGGGACCCCAGTGCAGCCCCGGAGGAGGCCGGGCCGGGCAGACCTGCCTCCCCTCCGTGTCCTTGGGAATGGGGTGTGGGAAGAGGAGAGGCTGCTGGGGACTGCGCAGCGCTGGCACTCAGAAGTGCTGAGTGTTGCTCTGGGATGACAGTCATCAGGGGAGGCAGTTTGTGTTTGGATAGTTTTGCAGTGGACCTGTGTGTGTGTGTGTGGGGGGGGGGGGCGCTCCAGGTGCAGAGTCTGTGGGTTTCTGGAAGCTGCTGCACAGGTGGGGTGCTGAGACTTAATGCTCCCTTCAGGGCCTCCTCCTGGGGCCCCTGGCCCTTGGAATCTGGTGGGTCACGACATTGGGGGTAGGGGGGCAGCAAGTTGAATCTGTCTGGCTTCCTAAAACCTGAACCACTGATGTTTTGAAATATGTGTGTGTGTGTGTGTGTGTGTGTGTGTGTGTGTGTGTGTGTGAGAGAGAGAGAGAGAGAGAGAGAGAGAGAGAGAGAGAGAGAGAGAGGGAGGGGGGAGTCGGGAGCTGGCCGAGGCACGGTCTCTGGGTGGGAGGAGGCTTGCTGCTCGGCACTGGCCGGAGGGAGCAGAGGAGGGGTCATGTGAAGGAATCAGGGGGAAAAAATAAAAAAAAATTTAAAAAAAGAAGAAAGCCACGGGCCAGTGAATTTGTGGCCCTTTCAGAATGGCCCAGCCGGGCATGCAGAGCACCCTGTTCAGGGATCCAAATGCTCATTTCCCATCAGACCGTTCATGGGCCTTCTGGTGGGAGGGGGCTGGAGAGTTACGCGCGAGATTGCTTTAGGGGTTTCATGCTTGCTCCTAAAGGGCGCCATTGCTGATGCAGCAGCTGGCCGTGCGTCCAAGGCTGTATGCTGGTCTCCCGCGCAGTCCCTCTGGGTGCTGGGCCGGCTTATTTGGCAGGAGTGCGGGACAGAGGTGTGGGCCCGGGAGCCGGCGCCGTGAGACCCGGCAGCTCTGCTGAGTTACTGGACATCTTAACAACAGAGCAAGAGCGTGTGACCGTGCCAAGAGCATGAACTGAGGAAGCTGATCTGGGTTCCAGGCTGCCTTGGTCATTTACTTCATCTCCATAGACAGGTTACTGGGTCGCCCTGGGCTCAGTTCCTTCCTGGGGAGCCTGGAGAGCACCTGCCGCCTGGGTTTCTGTGAGTCTGAGGATAGCGAGCAGGCGCTCAGTACCAGGGAACCTTGATGCAAGCATGGCCTGTGCCCGGGCCTGTCCATCATGGTGGTCGGTGATCGGAGGAGTAGAAACCGTTGTCACCCTTGTGTTACAGTGAGGAAACAGGTACAGAGAAGTTAAGCCACGTGCCCACTGAGGTCACAGGACAAGGGTAAGGCCCGCTGAGATTTGAACACCTGCTTGTCTGACTTCAGCCAGTTCTGAACTGTTGACCTCTGCTGCCCCCGGTGTTCAAGAAGCGTTACTGCTACATTAGCCTAATGGGTCAAAGCATCTCAACAGCAGGGAAGAGCTGGGTGTGGAGCTGGGGGTGGAGGAAGCCGGCCTCCACATGGAGTGGGGGGCTCCCTGCGGGGAGGCAGCCTGGAGAGCCCGTCTACGAGGAAAGGAGGGCTCATGACCCAGACTAGGTGGCTCAGGGGAAGATGGATTCTGGGGTGAAGAGGTCAGGCCCGGGCTGCGGCAGGTGGTGGGAGGAGGCCGAAGCCTCTGCAAACCTGGGTGGAAGAGGAGGAGGAAGGAGACGCTGGCCGGCCTGATGCGCTGTGAGGAGGCCGCCCGGCTCCCGCGCTGAGGGCCAAGGTGGACAGCGGGCTCTGGAGGCTGTGGCAGCATCGCCCTCAGCTGGAAGGGACGAGAGAGGAGCCAGGGGCTGTGCGTGGGGAGGGCAGAGCTGGCAGAGCGGATCGCTGGGCAGCCGCTGTACCACGGCAGAAGCACACGAGACTAGCTTCCCACTAGAAATGCTCCACGTGGCTGGGCGTCCCGGGAGCTGCCTCCAGCCTTGGCTCTGCCGTCACTGGTGTGCTTACCGAAGTCTGGGCGGTGCTAGGCGAGGCCCAAAGTGGAGTCTGGTCCCGCTCAAGCCCCTTGCATGTGTCTGCTGCTGGGCGGGGACCCCGACACGGCGGGAGCGGACAGTGCCTTCCTTCCTCCTGCAGATGTCCGTCAGTGCCCACCGGGTGCCACCTGGTGAACAGGGATGCCAAGGTGAATAGGAATCGGTCCAGCTGGCGTGGCTCAGTGGTTGAGCATCAACCTATGAACCTGGAGGTCCCGGTTCGATTCTTGGTCAGGGCACATGCCCAGGTTGCAGGCTCGATCCCCAGTGGGGGGCGTGCAGGAGGCAGCTGAGCTATGATTCTCTCTCACCATTGACGTTTCTCTCCCTTTCCCCCTCCCTCCCCTCTCCCCCTCCTCTCCCTCTCCCCCGCCCTCTTTCCCTTTCTTCTTCCTTCCCCTCTCCTTCTCCCCCCCTCCCCTCTCCCCCTCCCTCCCCTTTCCCCCTCCCCTCCCTTTCCCCCTCCCTTTCCCCCTTCCTTTTCCTCTCCCCCTTCCTCTCCCTCCCCTCTCTTCTCTCCCTCTCCCTTTCCCTCTCTCTCTCTTCCCCTTCCTCTCTGAAATCATTAAAAACATACATTTTTTAAAAAGATGCAGTTCCTCAGAGCCTCTGGAGGGACCCAGGCACAGAGACAAATAGCATCCCAGCATTGAAATGCTGTGACAAGAGCAATAATAATGATAAGAATAGCAGCTAACCCCTGGCCAGTTTGGCTCAGTGGACAGATTGCCGGCCTGTGAACCAAAGGATCCTAGGTTCTATTCCGGTCAAGGGCACGTACCTTGGTTGCAGGCTCCTCCCTGGCCTGGGCCCTGGTCGGGGCTCATGCAGGAGGCAACCAATCAGTGTGTTTCTCTCACGTGGATGTTTCTCTCTACTAAAAATCAATAGAAAAAATATCCTTGGGTGAGGATTAAAAATAACAATAAAAGAAAAAAAAGAATAGCAGCTAACGTGGAGAACTGACATACCAGCGCTGCAGCGAGCTTCCTGCTAGTGAGTGAGTGAACCTCCCAGCAGCCAGGGGCCGCTCTGCTACTGTCCCCACTGACAGGCGAGGACACGGGTGCTGGGGGTTAGAACGCTGCCGGAGGCCAGCTCGGGGCACTAGAGCCCGGTCTGCCCTGTGCCATGCGGACTCCGTCCCGTGAGGCGGGGCGGGCTGAGTGTGGGCACAGGCAGTGGCGAGGCCGTCACCGAGGCGATGCCTTATTAGCTGGCATCTGCAGGGTGCGTGGGAGGCCCCAGGCGCGGGAGGTGAGCTCGCTTCCCAGCTGGAAGCAGTCACGGGTGAAGGTGTGAAGCGAAGGGTGAAGGAAGGCGGTGTTTCCAGAAAAGCCAGAGCCGGCCCTGGCCTGGAGGAAGCAGGGGCACGCCGTGCGCAGCACCTGGACGTGGTCCAGGCACGGGAGCCGGGGGAGGTCTGGGGTGAATTGTCTCCTGGCTGAGGGGGCGGATGGGCGGAGGGAGAGTCTGAATGGAGGGGCTGGGCCCCACTCACCTGAGAGGCAGGGACTGCCCCAGGAGACTGTGGGTCCAGAAGGTCGGGGAGGCAAGGTCTCTGCTTAGACCCTTCCTTCCTTCCTTCCTTCCTTCCTTCCTTCCTTCCTTCCTTCCTTCCTTCCTTCCTTCCTTCCTTCCCCCCCCCCCTCCCTCCCTCCCTCCCTCCCTCCCTCTCTCCCTTCCTTCCTCCCTCCCTCCCTTCCTTCCTTCCTTCCTCCCTTCCTTCCTTCCTTCCTTCCTTCCTTCCTTCCTCCCTCCCTCCCTCCCTTCCTTCCTCCCTTCCTTCCTTCCTCCCTTCCTTCCTTCCCTTCCTTCCTTCCTTCCTTCCTTCCTTCCTTCCTTCCTTCCTTCCTCCCTCCCTTCCTTCCCTCCCTCCTCCCTTCCTCCCTTCCTTCCTTCCTTCCTTCCTTCCTCCCTTCCTTCCCTTCCTTCCTTCCTCCCTCCCTCCCTCCCTCCCTCCCTTCCTTCCTCCTTCCCTCCCTTCCTTCCTCCTCCCTCCCTCCCTCCTTCCTCCCTCCTCCCTTCCTTCCTTCCTTCCTTCCTTCCTTCCTTCCTCCCTTCCTCCCTCCCTCCCTCCCTCCCTCCCTCCCCTCCCTCCCTCCTTCCTTCCTTCCTTCCTTCCTTCCTTCCTTCCTTCCTTAAATATACTAGAGGCTCAGGGCACAGATTCGTGCACCAGTGGGGTCCCTCAGTCTGGCCTGCACCCTCTTGCAATCCAGTACCCCTCTGGGAATGTCGGGCTGCCGGTTTCGGCCTGATCCCTGGGTATCAGGCCTAAACTGGCAGTCCGACATCCCCTGAGGAATGTAGCAGTGTGCAAGGCAGCAGGCGACCAGGGAGGAGCCCGAGCTGGGACCAGACACCATGCTGCTCCAGCTCATCCTGGCCCAGCCCTGCTGTGCCTGCCGCCACTGTGGTAGCGCTGCCGTGGAGGCGGGAGAGTCTCATGCTGTCCATCCCGGCTTCTGGCTGAGCGGCACTCCTGCTGTGGGAGTGTACTGACCACCAAGGGGGAGCTCCTGTGTTAAGATTCTGCCCCCTGGTGGTCAGTGCGCATCATAGCTACCTATTGACTGGTCATCTGGTCATAACGGTCACTTAGGTTTTTATATATATAGATGTTTATTGATTTCTGAGAGAACGGGAGAGGGATAGAAACATCAATGATGAGAGAAAATCATTGATTGGCTACCCCCTGCATGCCCCACACTGGGTATTGAACCCACAACCCGGACATGTGTCCTGACTGGGAACTAATCATGACCTCCTGGTTCATAGGTTGATGCTCAACCACAAGCATGTGGCTGGGCCTCTCTATTTAACCAAAAAGAAAATAAACCCACCTCATCGTTTGCTGTGGGTTGGAAAGAGGAGTGGAGAGAAGTAACGTCTAGCCTCTGCAGGGGGCTGTGAGCCAGGAGATGAGCACAGCGGTGTGTTTTGTGTGCTTTCTGGACGGGCCGGTGAGAACAGGGGGGACAGGGGCCTGGGGGGCCGATGCGCCTTGGAGGAAATGGGGAGCCCAGCACCAGGGATGTTTTGGAACTAAGATCAGAAGCTGTATGCTCACTGCACCCTGTTAAGCATCATTTCCTTTCTGAGACTTGGAACTCAGGAGACCCAGGCCCCGAACCTGGTCTCAATCAGACCACCGGCAAGACTGCGGGTGGCCCCAGTAGGGAGGTTCCTGAAATAGAACCGCTCCCTCTGGCAGCCTGCCCGGACGGGGCACGCCTGCTGTGTAGACAGCGGGAGGTCTGGTCCCTGGGACACCTCGAGAAACAGTCACCCGCACCAGCCTCAGCCCCTCAGCTCTCTGTCGGGGGCCTGGCGGCCTGGGTTCAACTCGAACTTTGCCACTTCCTAACTCGGCTGTTCGTGGACCTGCTCCTGCGTAGTTTTCTCCTCTAGAAGATGGAGGTGGCAGTGCTGTGAGGACTACGGGGCTGGGCAGGCCTGGGACACAGTGTCGGGTCACTGCCTCCTTGCCTGGCCCTTGGCGGGACTCGCTCTCCCTGACGTGCCGGCTTCAGCAGCCCAGGGTTTCCTACGGCTCCCACCAGGTTGGGGCGGCTCCTGAGTTTCACGAGGGCCTGGCCTGGTGACAGGCCCGCGGCCCCTCCCTGTGAGGCCTGGCTGGCGCGGGTCCTGGACTAGAAGCCGGAACCGTGGCTCTGGCCCCAGCTCGCCCCATCCTCCGTGTCTCTCTCAGGGCCTCCCTTTCCCTGTTGGCAGGACAACAGGCTGGATCCCCCATTCCTGAGGGTCCCTCTGGTGTCCTCTGAGTTGGGACTTGGTGTTGTCCTCTCTGGCCATTGCTTTCTGCTGTACCCGCTGTCAGGATTTGGGGGAGGGACCCCACATTGTGCCTCTCTGTCTGCCCCTCCTGACAGCCCCTCACCTCGCACTCTGCCTTCCTACGTGGCAAGGTCCCAGCTCTTTGGGCATCTAGGGGCTGCCTAGGGGCTCCCGTTCTAACTGAGACAATGTCCTTGGCTGCTGTCGGGGGCTGGGACAGGATTGGGGGCCTGGCGGGTGGGGGCCGGTAGCCAGACTGTCAGCACCTGCTTCTGGTGTCGCTTGGAGGCTCCTTTGATGGGGTGGGGGTGGGGGGGCGGTACTGGGACATGGCAGCCTTTCCATTCCAGGGAAGGTGCCAGCGCGGGAGCTCCTGGGAAGGAGGTTAGCTCAGGATGAGGCCGCCAGGCTCCTCTGTGCTCCCTCCCTCCGCAGGGGTGGGAGGCGTGGTGGGCGCCCTCCTCCCTGCCTGGAGCAAGCCAGCTCTTCCCTCCGGGCTGTGAAGTGGGGAGAGGGGATGGGCTTTGTTCTTGGTGGGTCCACTCAGCCGCCCCAGCTCGTGCTCCCTAGGGGCGTGCCTGGCAGGAGGTCTGCGTGACCCCTCCCCTCCGTCTGGGCCAGCAGCGCGGAGCACCGCCTGGTCTCAGGTCCTGCCTTGGGTCCTCTTCCTGAGGGCGGGCTGAGCCAGGGCTGCAGTGCTGCTGGGGGCGGGGGGCACCTTTGCACAACAGAGCAGCTTGGAAACAGTCCCGAGGGGTCGTGCCCAAGGCGCCCTAGCAGGGGACTGTCCCGAAGCCCTTCCCGTCTAGGGGAGCAGGGTTGAGCACCCTTAGCTACGCACTTGCTGGCCGGCAGACCGCGCGCCCCGCTCGGTACACTTCATCTTTAATTCTCCCAACAACCCGAGCTGCGTTCCTCAGGGGCGGGGAGGGGCCTGCCCAGAAGGCGGGCTGGGATTGAACCCACATCTGGTCAGGTCTCCACGTCTGTGCCCTGTGCCGTTCCTACAGAGACCCCTGCTCCCAGGGCCCTGCCCCCAGTCCCCGTGGCTTCCTGTCTCACTCCCAGAATTTGACCCTAAGTCCTGTCTGGCCCACGGACCCTGTGCCTCGGTCCCTGCCTGACCCTGGGCCTCAGTCTCCCCATCTGCCCTTTGGTCGCTCTGCTCCTGGTGCCTCAGAGACAGGAAGCTCACTCCAGCCACTTGGACCGCCCATGGACGTCCGCAGCCTTGGGACTGATCCTTTCAGCATGTCAAGCGGTTCCCTCGGCTCCCTCGCTCCCTTCAGACAGGGGCACCCCCACGCCCTTCAGGCAGCCTTCCCTGACCACAGACATACCCCTCCCCTCGCTTTATTTCTTCACCTGTCGCCATGCACAGCCTCATTCCCTTTCCTCCCTAGAGGACAAGCTCTGGGCAGCCACTGGGCCGGCCTTGTCCACAGAGTCTCCCCAGGCCTGGCCTCAGGGCACAGTAGGTGGTTGATCAACTTCGGCAAAGGAGTGAGAGGGACTGATGCCGAAGGTCATGTTTTCCTCTAGGGTACATTAAGCTTTGGGGGTGAGGTTTTGACAATATTGGCAAAGAATCTTATAATTAAGGCCAGGATTAGGCCCGACTGCATGGCTTGGTGGTTGAGCGTCGGCCTATGAACCAGGAGGACATGGTTCGATTCCCGGTGGGGCACATGCCCAGGTAGGGAGCAAATAGGAGGCAGCGGATCAATGACTCTCTCATCCTTGATGTTTCTCTCTCTCTCCACCTCCCTTCTTCTCTGAAATCAATAAAAAAATATTTTTTTAAAAAAGGCCAGGATTAGAGTGAGGCAAGTGAGGTGCCTGGGGTGCAAAATGTAAGGAGGTGTTGCCTGACCCGAAGGGGACACTGGGCTCTAGCCCAAGGGCTCCGTGGAGATGGTTGAAAGTGGTGGAGAAGAGGGGAAACTGAGGCCAGCACAAGCAAACTTTTCTCCAGGGTCTGCAGCTAGCAGAGCAGGCAGCACAGAGGGACAGGAGGTGGTGGGCAGAGGGCTGCTGCCCGGTCCTGGAAAAGGCGTGGGGCCCTTGTCTGTCCTGGCTTGACAGGGGATCAGGTCTCTCTACCCCAGCCTTGTGCTGCCCCCACTTTACCCCCAGGCCACATCGAATACCCCTTTTGAGTATTGCCTCCCCCACCCTCCCCTGAACCCCTGACTACTTCAGCCATAAGGGACGCCTCTGCATAGCTCTGCACCTCCCACCAGGTGCAGGAGGCATGTCCCTCCAGGCCCCACTCCCACCAGGTGCAGGAGGCATGTCCCCTCCCGGCCCCACTCTCACCAGGTGCAGCATGTCCCCTCCCGGCCCCACTCCCACCACGTGCAGCATGTCCCTTCCCGGCCCCACTCCCACCAGGTGCAGGAGGCATGTCCCCTCCTGGCCCCACTCCCACCAGGTGCAGGAGGCACGTCCCCTCCTGGCCCCACTCCCACCAGGTGCAGGAGGCATGTCCCCTCCCGGCCCCACTCCCACCAGGTGCAGGAGGCATGTCCCCTCCCAGCCCCACTCCCACCAGGTACAGTGGACATTCCCCCTCCTGGCCCCACTCCCACCAGGTGCAGCGGGCGTGCCCCCTCCCGGCCCCACTCCCACCAGGTGCAGCGGGCGTGCCCCCTCCCGGCCCCCCCAGCCAGAGCCCTCACCAGCGTGCTCTGCCTGCAGTGCGGCCAGGGCTCAGCATGGAAGTCACAGTGCCCACCACCCTCAACGTGCTCAATGGCTCCGACGCGCGCCTGGCCTGCACCTTCAACTCCTACACCGTGAACCACAAGCACTTCTCCCTGAACTGGACCTACCAGGAGTGCGGCAACTGCTCTGAGGAGATGGTGAGTCCCGGTGGGCGTGGAGCCCGGCCCTGCCTGGACCTGGACCTGGGGGCCGTCTGCTCGGGCAGAAGGTGTGCTGTCCTGCGGGGCCTGGGGAGGGATGGAGATCTGGAGGTAACAGCCTGTCTCCAGGTAAGAATGCTGGAGGAGGCCCCCGCTCCCCTGGGCTTGCCACCCTCTCAGCCTGCCCCTCGCCACCCCCAGTTCCTCCAGTTCCGCATGAAGATCATCAACCTGAAACTGGAGCGGTTCCGGGACCGCGTGGAGTTCTCGGGGAACCCCAGCAAGTACGACGTGTCTGTGACGCTGCGGAACGTGCAGCCCGAGGATGAGGGCCTCTACAGCTGCTACATCCTGAACCCGCCCGACCGCCACCGTGGCCACGGCAGGATCCAGCTGCGGGTCCTCATGGAGGGTGAGCTGTGGGCGCGGGGCTGCAGGGCCCTGGCTGGTCCTGGCAGTTACTCTCCGCCTGTGCCCAGGGAGGCACCTCGGGGAGGCTGTCCTGCGGGGGGCACTGGGGAGCCGCAGCTGAGGGTGGGCCCAGCACCAGCTCTCTTCCCTCCAGTCCTTAGGGACCTGGGAGCGTGACTCCGAGAGTCCTTCTGATACTGTCAACCAGGGTCAGGATGTTCAGAATCATTCTAGCACCTTCCATTGATCGGGCACTCGATGTGTCTCAGGTCCAGGACCAAACTCTAGCTGCAGCCTCTCACTCATCCCCAGGAGGCATTAGGAGGGAGGAGCTGCGATTTCATAAGTGAGGAGGCGGAGGCTTGGAGAGGATAAGTATCTGAGATCAACCAGCTCATAAATAATACAGTCAGGCCGCGAATTGGGTCTGTTTGACCTCAAAGTCCATGCCCTCCCCTGCTGCATCCTCCTGCTTCCCCTGGCTGTCAGGGGCCCTGGGATTTGGGGTGGGGGTCTCAGAGGCCAATGGCCGTGGCTGATTTTGGCTTTGACTAAAGTTCTTCCCACGAGGAGAGGAGAGTTGGGACCACCCGCACCCTGGGAGCGGGGACAGGGGACGGCCCTTGATGCCCTGGCCCTCAGTGTCTGTCTCCTTTTCTTCCCCAGAGCCCCCCGAGCGGGACTCCACGGTGGCCGTGGTCGTGGGCGCCTCGGTCGGAGGCTTCCTGGCCGTGGTCATCTTGGTGCTGATGGTTGTGAAGTGTGTGAGGAGGAAAAAGGAGCAGAAGCTGAGTACCGATGACCTGAAGACGGAGGAGGAGGGCAAGACGGACGGCGAGGGCCACGCTGAGGACGGTGCCAAGTAGCGGCCGGCCTGCGGGCCCCCCCGTGCCCCCCCCTCACCTGCACAGTGCCCCCTGCCTCTCGGTGTGTGTGCTTCTCTTGACCAGGTCCCAGGGCTGGCCTGCGCCTCCTGACCCCTCACTCTGTCCCCCTTCTGCACCAGTCACCCACCTCTTTCATGGGAGAAACCCGCTGTGGAGTATGGGATGTGAGGGCCCTGGAGGAGGGAGGAGGGGGTCCCGCTGCCCCTGAGAGGAGGGGGAGGCCGTGTGAGCGCCCCAGGGGGCGGAGGGGTGAGTGGTGGAGGGGTCCAGCGGTCTGCCTGCTCGCACGGGGATTCATCTGGGGGCAGCTTCAGAGGCACCTGTGGGTGGGCGGGGCTCCCCTGAGCCCCCAGCTCCTGCTGGCCGCCCTGCAGGCTGGGTGCTGATGGGCTCCTGGAAATCGGGGTGGGCATGAGCAAGGGCCTCGAAGGGAAGCCGAGATGGAGGCGAGTGGAGACGGCGGTCCCGGTGCCCAGCTCTGCCCGCTCCTCCATGGAGGAGCTCTGCCTCCTGTGGTCTCTGTTGGCTGGTGATGCCTGGGGTTTGGGCGAAAACAGCACTGAAGGGCCAGGCGCTGGCCACGGTCATGGTCACGGGCGGCGTGTGATCCAGGTAGTGGTCATTTCCTGCCCCAGAGTGCCCACCAGCAGGAGGCACATGCCAGTGCGGGGAGAGACCGGAGGGGGCGCCACTGTGAGCCGGGCCTGGGGCGCAGGGGGTGGGGGGGACCGCCTCGCAGCCCCTCCCAGGCCCCCAGCAGTTTTCCTCCGGCTCCACTGGAGCGCGAAGGGAAGGCCGGGGGAGGCGTGAGGGGAGCCTGTGGCCATGGCCGGGTCGGGTCTAGAGCTCCCCCCATGGCTCCCTGGGGAGAAGGGGGCGTTGGTGGGAGCAGTTTCCCTCCATGTTCCTCACATTGGGGGGTTCTCAGGAGAGGGAGCCGAGGTGAGAGGCCTTGGAAGACCCCAGAGGCCAACGAGCCACATCACTCCTGCTGCTCACGGGAAACTGAGGCTCCAGGGACAGAATGGAGCGCCCTGCACCTCCTCGGGCTGTCAGCCTCCAGTTTGAATGAACAGCCATAGCTGTCTGTCCTGGCGGGAGAGGAGGGGAGGGGGTGCCCTGCTCCTCCCCTAAGAGGGGATGCCTGCGGCAGGGGTGGGGTGATGCCTGAGGCAGGGGTGGGGTGATGCCTGAGGCAGGGTTGGGGTGTAGGAATGGGGACAGAGACACTGGCCCCAGGTGGACCTCCTCCCGGGGTCCTGGGAGCCCAGGTCCTGCACAGACTCAGGGAGGCGGAGCTCAGGGCGGGAAGGAGCCTGGGGAGGGTGGGGACAGGACAGTGACCGTCTCAGGGACCACTCTCTGCCTCTGCCCGTCAGATGGCCAATCAGGGGAGTGAGCATCTGGGAGATTCAGTAATTCACTTCCATTTACCATCCGTGTACTGAGCATCTGCCATGTGCCCGGCCTGTGAGGTGCTGGTGTTGTACGCAAAGCCATATGGAGTTGGGGGCGGCCAGGCCAGCACGTGGGACCATGATGAACTGGTGCATCTAATTCCATTTGTGCAGCCGCTGCTCCCAGGGCTGGAGGGAGGGAGGGAGGAAGAGTCCGGGAAGGGGCTGGAGACCAGGCACTGGGGGGTGGGCAGCCAGCCCGATGCATCCTGGGGTGGGTGGGTCCCGCCCACCAGGAAGTTCTAACTCTGCTGCTCAGTACCCGACTGCCAACCCACACACTGCCAACGGGGTGGGCGAAGCCACCAGCATGCCCGGGGCAGGCAGGCACTGCCCATCTTTCAAGCCAACCAGCCGAGAGGGGAGAGGGGGTGGTGGGCGCCTCGCGCCGCGGGAACCAGGGTGGTGTGATAACTTCTTCAGCCGCAGGCGCCGCTTTTTGGCCCCCTTCGAGGCCCCCTCTCCTGGAATGAGTGAGGATCTGTGCTGAGCTGGGACTCCCCTTTTCCAGGGCTCACACATTCCGGAGAATGATTGGTCAGATTCCCTGGGTTTATTCTAGGAAACCTAACTCCCCATAAAGTAGCCCCAGGTGCCGGGGGCCCAGGGTGGCACTCCTCTCCATGTCCTTGGGGCACTGAGGCTGGGGACACCCAGCTCCTGGGAGGAGGGGGGAAGCCGGTCCCACAGCCGCCAGCTCTCCCCTCGCTCTCTCAGACAGCGGGAGGCTGCTCTCTCTGCTCTGTGGGCCCAGGCCCAGTGGCTGCACGTCCCCTCCCTGCGCTCTGCTGGCCTTCGGCTGCTGTTTCCTCCACTGCCCCCTTTTCTGCTCTCAGACCCCCTGCCTCTTCTTTCCAATGAAGGGCCATCGTAAGGAGAGATGGGCTGGCTGACCCGTGGGACTTAGCTTATAAGAACGAAGCACAGTTATTCAGATTCAGGACTGAAATGCCTCGAGGTGCCTTGGAACTGGTTTGGAAGCATCTGCTGCCCTAGGCAGGGACTAATCCCACCTGTTCTCAGTCAGTGACAGGGGACGGTGGTGGGGTCCCCTCTTCTCCCCGTGCCTTTGTGGGGAGGCCGGGCTGGCAGTGTTCCCAAGGCCAGGGTAAGCAGGTGGACAATTGCAAATGCTGGCCGGCCCACAGGACAGCCCTGGCCACAGGAGTGGCCGGGCGGCTGGAACGGGTGACAAATCAAGAAATTCTCTTTCCTGCTTCTGCTCTGAGGACAGACAGCCGCGTCTCGCTGTGCCTCTCGCAGAAGTCTCCTTTATTAAGCCTGCTGATGCATTTGTACGCCGTCGCTGTAGGTATAGTATTTGACAAATACGCAGATCAGACCTCTCGCTATGCCCACCCCAAAGCAACACGGGGGGAGGGGGGGACGACAGCATTTCTCAGTGCTTTGAGCTGATGCACGGAAGTCAAGTGAGGGAATGCTTTTCTTGCTCTTGGCGCACTTGCGGGGGAAACTCAACTACGGACGCACTTCAAGGTTCAACGTGCCACAGGCGGTGCGCGAGGTGGCGGCGAGCAGCTCCCACTGTGCCCTGTGGCCCGGCTGCGGGACTGTCTGTTCTTTGGAGCGGCCTGCGTCTGGCAGCTCATCCTCTTGGCTGGATCGATTGCGACAATAAACAGATTTTCTTCCCTGAACTTCCCGTGTGTGTGGCCTCTTTTTGGGAGAGGGGAGCCGGCTAAGTGGAGGCTTTGCCAGGATCCCTACCGAGACCCTCGCCGCTGCTTCCTGGTTACACCACTGACAGCGCCCCTCCCACCCAGGACGCAGCTCCTGGCTCCTGCTACCTGACGGGGCTGCTCTCCTGCCCTGTGCCTCCCCTCCGCCACCCCTTCTTGGGGGGCTCTCGGTTACTTCTGGGACGACGCCCATCTTTTATGCCCCCCACAACTGACTGGTGCACCGATGTGTCTATCCTTCCTCTGAACAGAGGGGTCACCCTCCTGCCCCCGTGTCTAAGCCGGGCCTTCCTAGGCAGACGCTCCTTTGCTTGCTCTGGACTCAGCGAAGTAGATGACAGCGGCCTGTGTCTGCTGAGCAGCTCCACAGCCCCGTCCCCGGCCCCTGCCTGCCGCGTGCCTGTTGATGTGCTGCTGGGTCAGCCCCACGTTCAGGGCAGAGTCAGCCCCCGGCCTCGGGGCGCCACTATTGCAGGCACACTCAGTCTGTTTCTCTCTTGGTGCCTGTTCTTATGTCTCTGCATTTTCTTTTACACACACACACACACACACACACACACACACACACACACACACACACACACACATACACATACACACACACACATACACACATATACACACACATACACAGGTCTGACCTGCGTATTTGTCAAATACTATACCTACAGCGACGGCGTACATACACACACATACACACACATACACACACATACACACATACACACACATATACACACACACATACACACACACACACACACTTGCCAGATGAGAACAATCGCAACTCTGCAGGGTAGGTGTGCTGACGTGGTGGTGCCTGCATGTCTCCTGTTTGCTGGTCATCTCTGTTTGCATCCTGGTGACTGGGAGACCTTGGCCAGTGGCTAGTGGCCAGATGCATTTTAGAATATTCCAGGAGGACCCTGACATGGGGAGTCCTGATGCTCCTCCGGCAGAGAGGCCAGGGAGGGCGTGGCAGGTTCCCAGCGGTGGCTGGTCTCTGATGGAGCCATGGTTACCTTGGTGTGAAAAGGCGTCTGGCCCGGCCGGCGTGGCTCAGTGGGTGAGCATCGACCTATGAACCAGGAGGTGATGTTTTGATTCCCGGTCAGGGCACAAGCCTGGGTTGCGGGCTCAGTCCTCAGTGTGGGGCGTGCAGGAGGCAGCCGATCCATGATTCTCTCTCATCATTGATGTTTCTAGCTCTCTCTCCCTCTCCCTTCCTCTCTGAAATCAATAAAAATATATTTTTAAAAAAATAAAAAGGCGTCTGCCCTCTGGAGCCCGCTACAGGGTGCTTTTCTGCTGGCAGATGGGGAACTGAGACTGGGGACGCGGACTGAGCAGCAGAGGCACCAAGCTTCTTGCTGGTCCTTTGGGGGTACAGGCAGCATCTTTCTCATCCTAGGGCTTTGCTCCCAGGACACTTGGGAGGACACTTTGGAGCTGGGCGCGTTGGCTTCCGGGAGGGTTGGCTCCGGCCCAGGCATTGCCCCTAAATCAATGTTCTTGGGTCCAGCCTGCTTGGGGCCTGGAGGAGGAGTTCTGGCTGCAGAACGAGCTGCCTGGTGGGGGAAGGGCTAGCTCTACTCTAAGGCTCAGCATTCACTGGTCACCGTGGTCTGTGTCCCCCAGCTGAGGCGGGGTGCCTGTACAAGTGCCTCCGCATGGACCTGGAGTCTGCACTCCTGGGCTCTTTGGGTCCCTGGGCTCTTGGGGTCCCTGGGCTCTAGGGCATGAGGCCCAACGCCGGGGGTGGGAAAGGAGATCTTCATAACATCAGAGACGAGGGGAGCCCCAGGGACGACCTGGCCGAGCCTCCTGATCTTCCTGGAGGGAAAACAGGGCTAGAACAGGAAGTGACTTGCTCACAGCCACGTGGTAAGTCAAGGACAAAGACAGGCTCTCTCATCAGGCTCCGGATTGGCTCTTCCTCCACAGCCCACACTCATCTGGGCCTAGCACACGGCTCAGAGCACACCAGCCCGGCACCTGCCCCGCCTCCAACACCCCCCCCCCGCCTCCGCAGGAGGGCCTGAGTTTAACTAGAAGAGCCCCCTGCGCCGCCTGCAAGGGCTGTTTTTAAAGGTGAGGCGCAGAGAGAGAGTGGTCCTCCCAAGCTCACACAGCCGGCCAACAGCGGAGCCTGGACAGACCCGTCGCTGCCCCAGGCAGGGGCCTTCGCCAGGCTGACCTGATGGCCACGGGCGGGGAGACACCGTCTGTGAGCTCCCGCTCCCGGTCCCATTCCCACATCCGACAGGGGCTGGTCCGTACCGGGTCCCTCTTAGGGCATCGTTTTCCTCCCATCTTGGGAGATGGGGTGACTAAAAGTCTTCAGGTGGCCTGGCCAGCATGGCTCAGTGGTTGAGAGTCAACCTATGAACCAGGAGACCACAGTTCGATTCCTGGTCAGGGCACATGCCCAGGTTATGGGCTCGATCCCCAGTGTGGGGTGTGCAGGAGGCAGCCGATCCATGATTCTCTCTCATCATTGATGTTTCTCTCTCCCTCCCTCTCCCTTCCTCTCTGAAGTCAATAAAAATATATTAAAAAACAACAACCTTCAGGTGAGAGGAGGCAGGGCAGCGCCTGCTGGGATGTGAGCTGGGCCACTGGATGCACAGAAGCAGGAGCCCCGCCATGTCCCCGCCTTCCTCTGTTGGCATTTGGGGGGCACAGAAGGTCCCTGCTGGCAGGGCTCTGTGGGAATCTTCTCAGGTGGCCCGTGGCCTTGCCCCCACAGACCACTCACCACCCCCGAAGCCACGGGCTCCGGCCAGGCCTGGCTGTCTGAGGCGTGCTGAGGCCAGGGCGCTGCCACCTTGGGACGGGCTCGGCTGCCCAGGGGCTAAAGCCCAGAAGGCTGTGGGGAAGGCAGCCCAGCTGGGCACCACATCCTGGCACCTGGACATGGCATGTGGATTTGGTCCTAACAGGTTCGCCTCGCCTGGAGCCACCCTGCAGAGCTCAGAGGATTGGCTAGGAAGGGGAGAAAGACGTGAGGGTGATGGACGTGGGGGAAGAGATGAGGTGGGCGTGGGGGGTGGGGAGCTTGGGAAAGCAGCTTTTCCTTTTCTCTGCAACAATGACCTTGAGAGCCCAGGAGGTGCCAGGGGAGAGCGGGCCGTGGGCACTGGACGCTCATCTTGGCTCCTGGGATTCCGTGGGATGGGCGTTGCCTCGTCACCTTTATCCCAACCACAGCTGCCTCTGCTGCTCCCCTGCACCAGGTTCCCCGTGACCAGTGGCACAGGGACGGGACTGTTTGCTCAACAGCCGAGTTGCTGCTGTGGGCAGATCCGGAGGCTGTGTCCCACCCGGAGGGGAAGCGGGCACCAGAGCTGCAGGCCAGTGCGGGGCTGGGGCTGCAGCGCGCCGCAGAGGGCTGAGCCTCGCCCACTGCCCCCAGGGGAGACCTGAGGGCTGCAGGCAGACACATACTGATCGATGGAAGTCAGAGCGGAGCAGAGCTGCTCCTCGGCAGTAATGAGACCCTGTCCCGGAAGGCATGCAGGCGCTGCTTGGGGTGCTGGTGGAAGGTTCCTCGGCCAGGGCACACTTTTAATAATGCCTTCTCCTCTCCGTTTACAGAGAATGGCCCCTGCAGCTCTCGTTTTAGGGTTCAAATGGCAGCCGTGGGATTAACTCCCGTTTGCCCAAAGGTGACTCTGACCCATGCCAAGGCCAGCTCCTGTCCCTCTGCCTTCCTGCTCAGTCCTCTTCTCCCCAGCGGCCTCCTACTCTCAGGCCCCTTTACCCTCTCCGTCTTTACCCGATGGCCCAATGGTGGGTGAGGAGAAGTGGTGAGCCTCACTCACAGTGAGAAACAGGTGGGGAGAGGGTGACAATGAGAAGCTAGGCCCCCTGGGAACTTCTTTCCAAAATCAGGAAAGAGCTTTCGTCCTTGGCCCTCCAGCCAGGGCCGTTTGCCCGGGGCCTTCAGGCAAGACTGCCGAGAAAGGGGGGCAGGCTCGGCCTTCTCCCTTGCCCTCCCAGCTTTGCCAAAGGCTCTACCCCCACCCCTGCCCTGTAGCAAGGCTGATGGTGTGGGGAAGGGCTGTGGGGTGGGCTTATGTCTGCCTGAAAGGGCCTGGAGGGTGTGGGATGAGAGAGAGTGGGCGAATAATAATAATGAGTGCCTGGGGCCCAGCGAGTATTCTGTGTGTGTCAGCGCAGCTTCCCATGCCTCTTCTTTCCTCACCGCACCCACCAGGCGCCAAGGTCCTGCGTGCTGAGTGTGTGCGTGCAGCGGGGCTCGGCCGGGTGCTGTGCGTGCAGGGGGACAAGGCTAGACGGCAGCAGAGGACTCCTCTCAGGTGTTGGGGGGGGCAACCTCAGAATGACTGTGGGCAACACAGCAAGGGTGACAGTGTTGGGAAGCAGAGGCACAGCCTCTCAGGAGGCCCCTGAGGTCCCACCCCGGCCCTTGGCCCCACAGCTCCATGCAAACAGGTCTGATGGCTGCTGGCCCCCTGCTCCTCACTCAGCGCCTGAGGCCTGTCAAAGCCTCCTGGCCTGCTGGCTGGTTGTCTCTCTGTCCCTCCCCCCCTCCTCAGCTGCAGGCCGTGCCACCTCGAACTCCTTTTTTAAAAAAAATGTATTTATTTTTGTTAATCCTCACCCGAGGATATTTTTCCATTGATTTTTAGGGAGAGTGGAAGAGAGAGGGGAAGACAGAGAGAAACATCGATGTGAGAGAAACACATCCATTGGTTGCCTCCTGTACGAACCCTGACCCGGGCCCGGGCCCGGGGAAAAGCCTGCAACCAAGATACATGCCCTTGACTGGAATCAGACCCAGGAACTTTTGGTCCTCAGGCCGATGCTCTATCCACTGAGCCACACTGGCTAGGGCCATGCTCCAACTTCTCCAAGTCACCCTGCCCTCCAGGGAGGCTCTCCCTGGCCCCTGCTTCAGTTCTCTCAGCCTCTCCATCCCTCCCCCTTCTTCTCGCCCCACCACATCTTCTCTTCCACTCTACCCCTCCCTCTCCCCTCACTCTGCAAGACACAGCTCTGCACCAGCATGCCCGGGAGTCTGCCTGGCCCTGTGCACCAACTTACTCTCTGGCGGGGACCCGGTCTTGGTTCCAGGAGGACATCTGGCCGCTCAGCTAACCAGGCGGTTGGGTGGGCAGCCAGCTGACCACAGCCTCCCCGAGGCCCCCAGCCCTCAGCCTCCTGGGCCCCTCCTCCCTTGCAGGGAGGGTGGGGGGGCATGGAACATCTGAGGCAGAGAGGTGAACGCGCTCCGGGTGCTGAGTAAGCCCCTGCCCTGGGACTTCCCGTCCCACCAGACGTGGCCACAGTAAAGAGCCAGACTCACCCTCAGCTGCAGGGAGGGAGCAGCGCCTGCTCCTGGATGGCACACGCCCCTCTCGGGCTCGGGCTCCGCTCAGGCTCGGACTGTCCAGTGAGCAGCTCCCTGGCCAGGACATTCCTGCTCCCTCCTCCCTCTGCCCGCTGCCTCCCAATGAGCTCATCGGCCCCGGGCTCCCCACCCCCTGGCCTGAAAGGATGTTGGGCAGAAAACAGAAGAGGAGAGAGGGGTGGAGGAGGGAATTGCCCACCTGCCGGTGCCCAGCGCCCTTAGAAGGTGGGGAGAGGTGGGGCGGGCTGAGGAGGAGGAATTCGCTTTAATCCCACTCGCTTCTGGGAGGGGGCCAGGCGCAGTGGGCAGGGTGGCCAGGTGCTGGCGGGTGCTGCAGGCTGGCCTGTCCACGCCCGCCCTGCGCTGCCAAACTTCAGGCTGCAGAGCCTGTGGCGGGGGCGGCGGGCGCTCTGAGCTGGAGGGAAACAGTGGTGAGTGGGGATGGGCAGGGAATAGACCTCAGGGCACTAGAAGGAGACCCCCAAATTAGTCCAGGCGGCACACACCAGTATCCACCTGCACGGCAGAAGGACTGGGGGGCATGGAACTAAGCAAATGCACGCAGAGAACCTCATCCCCGCGTCCTGAGTGGGGGACCTGCTTCCAGCCGGAGGGTGCAGAGGGAGAGCGCCCGCATATCCCCGAGGCTAAGGCTGAGGGGGTGGGGGAGGGGGCCGTGTTCTCTGCCTCTAAGCGCTGACTCAGCGCTGTTACCTGCAATGCCCATGGGGGATGGGAGCCGTGAGGGCTGTGGGGGAGGAGGGGCGAGGCAGGCAAGGGCAAGGGCACTAGGGGAGCCAGAGGGGAAGAGGCTCCCAGCCAGGCTCTCCGCACTCAGGAGGGACTCCTCTTAAAATAGCTCTGGAAACTCCCCAGAGCTCCCTTCCCTCCTCCCTGCGGGGGGCTTGGCTGTCTTTCTGGGAACTGCCAGGGGATGGACCTTCCACCCCCACCGCCGCCCCCACCCAGGGAGAAGGTGGGACTGGTCCCAGGGTGAGAGCCTTCCGGGGAGCACCCCCGAGGCTAGGCACTGAGCTCGGCCCCATTTTGCTGGTCCCACTTCCCACCACAGGGACCCCTCTTCCCTGCTCTCCCCTCTTCCAGCCCAGCTCCCGGAGGGCAGAAGCCCGGTCACCTGGTCTCTGACAGGACTGCTGGACTAATTGCTGCAAAGAACCCACATGACCCCCGACCCCCAAGAAAACAACCCCCTTCCCCTGAATCCAGGCCCTCTCTCCTCCAGCCTGAGCCCTGACAGCTCCTTGAAAACTTGCTTCTCAGGCATTTCTGAGCCAGTCCCCGAAGACCTGGGGCGCACTATCCCATCACCAAGAACCAAGCTTGTCCGGTGCAGCTGGGGCTGTGTCCAAGTCACCATTCCCACCCACAAGGGACTTCCAGTAGGAGGGAAAGGGGCAAGGGGCCCCACATTCCTCCCGCCCCGACTCTGGGAGGGCTCCTCAAGGAGAGTTTTCTAAAGCAGGAGAGAAGGAGCTCCGACCTTTTGTTGCTCTCTCCCCTGGCACCCCTCCCCTGGCACCCTCTCCTCTGGCACCCTCTCCTCTGGCACCCTCTCCCCTGGCACCCCTCCCCTGGCACCCCTCCCCTGGCACCCCTCCTCTGGCACCCTCTCCCCTGGCACCCCTCCCCTGGCACCCCCTCCCCTGGCACTCCCTCCCCTGGCACCCCCTCCCCTGGTACCCCCTCCCCTGGAACCTCCTCCCTTGGCACCCCCTTCCCTGGTACCCCTCCACTGGCACCCTCAGGAGGAGCCTCCAAGCTTGCCCACTGGACAGGTGTTTTGAGAAATTTTGAGGAAAGTGCTCTATAAATGTAAAAATTCTTTAGCTGCTAGCTAAGATTTGGAAATAGCCCAAGTGCCCATCAGCAGATGAGTGGATTAAAAGGCTGTGGTACATCTACACAATGGAATACTATGCAGCTGTGAAAAAGGAAGGACTCTTACCATTTGCAACAGCATGGATGGACCTGGAGAGCATTATGTTGAGTGTAATAAGCCAGTCGGAGAAAGACAAGTACCACATGATCTCACTCACATGTGGGATATAATGATCAACATAAACTGATGACCAAGAATAGACCCAGAGACATAGACGCATGAACAGACTGTGGGACCTCGGAGGGAAGGCAGGGGAGGGTGGGAGGGTGGGAAGAGATCAACCAATGAACCTGTGTGCATAGACGCATCGCCCGTGGACACAGACAATGGGGTGGGGAGGGCCTGGGGGGGATGGGAGTGGCTGGAAGAGGCTAATGGGGGGAAAGGAGGACCTGTGTGATACTTTCAACAGAAAAGATTAAAAAAACAAACAAGTAAATAAAAGTTCTCCAGCTGCTAATGCATTTCCCAAGCGTCTCCTGGTGCCCCTGATGCTCCAGAGGCGAGCCTGAGGCTGGGGAGCAAAGCAGACAGCGGGGGAGTCTAGGCTCTGAGAGCCGCCCGCTGCGGCCTGCTTCTTCCTCTGTGAGGCGTATGGGCTTCCCAAGAAGTGGCTTTGAGAACTGGTGAGCAGCGTGGCAGCAGGGCGGTGGGGGCAGACGGAACGGGCACCTTCTCCTGTCCCAGGATCTAAAGGAGGCCCTGGCCAGTTTGCTCAGCGGTTAGAGCGCCGGACCGCTGCCCAAAGGGTCTGGTCTGTTTTGATTGCTAGTCAAGGGCACATACCTGGGTTGTAGGGCCAGACAGGGGCAAGTGCAGGAGGCAGCCAGTTGATATGAGAAATACAATGGAAAAAGTGTCTTCTGGTGAGGGTTAACAAGAAAACAAACCAAAGAAACAAAACAAAGACATCCAGGGAGCTCTGTCTCCTCTCCCTCCCTCGCAGGGCAGGCCACTGTCCTTCCCCTTTGGCTCAGCTCCTGTCTCACCTCACCGTCTGCTCTGAGAAACATGACCCTGTGTAAAAATAAGTGGCAGCATGGATGCCTGGCCTGTGGATCCCGCGTCCGAGGCTGCCCCGGGGAAGGAGAGGGTGAGTGTGCAACCTGGGGAGGGAGAGGCTGAGCCTTTTGGGGCCACAGACTCTGAGAATCTAGGAGCTGCAGTGGACTGTAGACCCACCCTGTACCTAGCACGCCGCCAGCACCTTTCATGCAATAGTGTCTCAGCCAGGCTCCAGAGCCAGGATGTGTGCGTGACCTGGGCAAGTGTACAAAAGGAAATGACATATATGTCTAAATATAAATTAAAATATCAAAGTGTTAAAATTTAGCCCTAGCTAGTTTGCTCAGTGGATAGAGCATTGGCCAGCAGAAAGAGCGGACAGAGCATCGTCCCGTGGACTAAAGGGTCCTGAGTTTGATTATGGTCAAGGGCAGGTACCTTGGTTGCAGGCTCCATCCCTGGCCCTGGTTGGGGTGCATGCAGGAGTCCACCGATTGATAATGTCTCTCTTTGTCCCTCCCCCTTGCTTCCACTCTCTCTAAAAATCAATGGAAAAATATCCCTGAGTGAGGATTAACAACAACAAAAAAGTGTTAACATTCACCTCCCCCCCTCCCCCCTTTGATTAAGGTTCCTTGGCCTTAATTTTAAGACCAGGTCCCAAATCCATGGCCCACTCTTCTCTGGTCCCGAGGGCAAGGCTCTCGAGCATCCTGGGAACACTGCCCCTGCATGTGGAGTTCCATCAGCTCCCAGTGCCTGCAGACAGCTGCACTCGCCTGCGGGTGCACACCTGTGGGTCAGCCCCTGAGAGGATACTGCATGGTCTAGAAAGGAGGTGCATGGACCACCCCCCTCCTGTCCCATGAATCCCTTTTCCAGTGGGGAAGAGTATGGCCCCCTTACCCAGGAGCCCTGGGTGGAGGCCCCTGTTGCCCAGATCTAAGGGTGCCATTGCTCTTAACAATCCAGGAGGTAAACATCTTTCTTTTCGCCATTTACAGACGAGGCTTCTGCAGAAGTTGCATAACGTGCTCAAGGTCACAGCTCAATGCCGGAGCTGGGATTTGAGTCCCGGTGCCTGGCTCCAGAGCCACTATGTGGGGGGCAGCCCCACCAGAGACAGCGCATCTCAAAAACAAATACACACTCAGGCCTGGCTGGCGCGGCTCCGGGGTTGAGCATCGACCTCTGAACCGGGAGGTCACAGTTGATTCCTGGTCAGGGCACATGCCTGGGGTTGCTGGCTGGATCTCCAGTGTGGGGTGTGCAGGAGGCAACCGATCCATGATTCTCTCTCATCATTGATGTTTCTATCTCCCTCTCCCTCTCTGTTCCTCTCTGAAATCAATAAAAATATTAAAAACAGGGGGGTGGGGGCATCCGTGCGGAGGGGTGTGGGATAGGAATGAAGGGATGAGGACAAATATGTGACACCTTAATCAATAAAGAAATTTAAAAAATATTAAAAACAAAAATACACACACACAAATACACACCCAGCATTTCCCATACAGCCCCAGGGTCCCCTGAAGCGCCCGGGGACGTTAAGATGGTGGCGGTGGTGCTGTAGCGGGGATCAGACCATGAAGTGGGAGCTGGTCCCCAAGTCTGAACCAGTTTCCAGACCTGAGAAGAAGGGAGAGTGGGAGGCAGCCAGGCTCTGCCTGGAGGGAGGAGGCTTAGTGGTTGTGGGGGAGGCTCTCAGACATTAGCTACAAACTCCCTCTGAACTCACACCGCCTGGAGAAAGGCCTGCTGGTGGGCAGTCTCACCCCGCCCTCTGACCTGGCGCACCCCCAAACCGGGAGTCCAAAGGAGAGGCCAGGAGCCTTCCTGGTTCTGAAGGAGGGGGAAGCCTTGGAGGGGTGAGAGGGCGGAGCCTGAGGGAGGCCTCCCACGAGGGAAAAGGACGTAGGGGTGCCCGGGGCTGGGGGAGGGAGGCAGGGGGTGGTGGTGGAACCGTGCGGGGATCAGCACGGCGGGCTTGAGTCCCTGACCAGGAGCCCCATCATTTCCGCGGACTCTGGGAAGAATGGGAGTGGGGGTGGGGGGCAGTCAGTGCGCAATGGAAGCTCCGCTCCTGGAGCCAGGCACGCGGTTGCCCTGGCGCCCAGGGCAAGCCCGCACACGCCCACCCTGCGGGATGCCAGCTGCGGTCACCCAGCGGCCCCTCGCAGCCCGGGAGGGGAGCCGCTGCCCCACCCGCGTTCCCCACGGCGCCACACACACACAGCCGCCCAACTCCGCAAAGCTCCATGCTACTCCCCAAAACTCTCCTCCTAACGGGCAGCTCAGCTTAAGGAAGATGCGGTGAGTGCCCGCGACTCCGCAATGCCCGCCGCAGCCGCCAGGCCCGAGCTGGAGGGGGCCCGCCTGCTCCCCGCGCTCCGGGACCGCGAGGGGCGCCGGGCAGGTGCGCAGCGGGCGGGCGGCCTGGGCTCCGCGGCGCCTCCTCCTGCGGCTGGAGCGCTTCCAGGGCCGGGCACAGCGACGCGGCCTCCGCGCTCGCCCCGCGGTCCTCCCGCTCCTCCTCCCCGCTCCGCGCACCCCTCCTCCCCGCTCGCCCGCGGCCGCCTCTCCCGCAGCCGGCTCCTCCTCCGCGCTGTCCTCGCTAACTTTCCCAGTCCTGCGGGCGCACCGCGCTCCCGGCAGGCGGGGCCACTGCAGACCGCGGGCCGCCGGCTCGCTGCGCCCTGGGTCCCATCCCCGCGCCCCTGGCGCGCTCCGCGGAGACCAGCGCCATGCCCGGGGCCGGGGGCCGCGGCGCAGCCCCGGGGAGATGGCTGGGCGCTGGGATTTTGGGTAAGGCAGCCCCAGCTAGTTCTCCAGCCTCCCCCGCCCCCTTTCCCACAGGCGGGGACACTGGGAAAAGCAGAGCCTGGGATGGGGTGTGTGCGGCGCAGAGCGAGCCCGCGGCTTCCGGCGTCCTGCGGAGCGCCCTGGGGCTGCCCCCGCCCCCCTCGCCCCACCCAGGCCGCCTCGCAGTGAGTTAGTTCTTTGCTGTCTTTGGCGTCTTCTTTGGAGCTGAATCTTGGGGCTGCAGTGCGGTCTCCCGGCTCCGAGGTCTCGGTGTGCAGGGGGGCGATCGGGTGTAGGAATGCCGGGTGGTTTGCACGTGCTGTGGTTGGGATGGCGGTTTCTACCCTTGCTGGGGCTGTGTGCAACTTGAAAGCTTGTTACTCAGGCTTCAGACTTACACCATGGGGGGCTTCCCCCTCCTCCTGGCCCTTTTTCCATTTGGCTCCCCTGCCCTCTACCTCCCCCAGTGCCCCCCCCCCCCCCCCTGCAGCTTCACACTTGGTCTGGACGGGGTTGCAGGGACTTGGAGGGTCCACCAAGCCCCCTTTGGGAGGGGGCTCCACAGGGAGGCCTGAGTAACTGTCCTGCTCTGCATCCCTGGGAGGACTGTGAGGACGGAGGGGACCGAGCAGAGGACACAGCGGAGCAGAGTGTTGAGATCTATGACATGCACATGAGTGTTGAGTGTCAAACGAGGAGAGATGAGGGAAGGGTCTTTATTAGTCCAGAATGTAAGTTCATGAACCAGATGGGTTTCAATGTAAGCCGACTCCGGCTCTGGCACTGCACCCCTTCTTGTTTATATTGGTCAGAGCTGGCAGCTGCCCCGCTGGCTTGGGCACATGATGGAGGCAGTTGTGCTGAGGACAGAAGGTGGAAGCCTTGGGGGCAGTGCGGCGCCGCTTCCGCAGATGTAGATGCTGGCGCTGCCCGTGGGCTCCGTGGTGGAGGGGGCAGAGTGTTTACTCAGGAGCCACTGATTTAGTGACACCCCCAGCGCCGGATGGGTCAACACCGGCGTTTCCCCTGGCCCCTTCGGCGCCGCTGTATGCTGGGCTCACGGCGACCCCGATGAAACGGACCTCGGTGAGGCCGAGGTCTCCTGGGCTCCCCCAGGGGCTGGCACAGCGCCACTCCACACCAGCTCCCCTCCTCTCCTCTCTGATCAGCCCAGGCTCCCACCGTGACCACGGCAGAGGGTCAGGGATTCCTGGGGAATTCTAACCCATGGCCACGAAACCCTTGTCCACACCTCCTGCTGCTGGGTCCTGGGCTGCTCCAGTGTTCACAGACCCCGTTTTCTGTGGGAACCCACCACACACTGAGTGTGTGTCCGTGTGTGCGCGCACGTGTGCGCACGTGTGCACACGTGTGTGCATTTGTGTGTGTGCGTGTGTGTGTGTGTGTGTGTGTGTGTGAGAGAGATTGTGGGCACGGCACTCTTCTCCAGATGGCAGCCTGCCTCCTCTGAGGACTGTGCACGAGGGCAGGGCAGGGCAGGGCAGGGCCCACAGGAGCGGTTTGGAGGAAGCCCTGAGCTACCCTCCAGGGTCCAGGAGGAAGCAGAGTGATGTGAAGGTGGGCGGCCAGCAGGCCACAGAACTGGCCCCAGCTCGGCCCCAGCCATCGTGCTGAGCTTGGGGCACAGATGCCATCCTTGCTCTCAGCCCCGGGGAAGATGTGGAGACAGGGACGCAGGCACAGAGCTCCCCTAAGGACGAGGGAACCACAGGGGGCAGGGGACCTCCCACCTCACATGGCCCAGGTCAAGGGGCCCGGAGCAGGTCTCTCCGCTCCGTCATAGTCGCTTGCCCCCCCCAGCTAATCAAAGCCTGTGAGGGAAGGTCAGCAGGGGTGTGCTGATGAGTTAAGGAATGAGAAGCTCAGGCCCTGGCCGGTGTGGCTCAGTGGATAGAGCATCCGCCTGCGGACCAAAGGGTCGTGGGTTCGATTCTGGTCAAGGGCATGTGCCTCGATTGCAGGCTCCTCCCTGGACTGGGTCATGGTCAGGGCGAGTGCAGGAGGCAACCAGTCAATGTGTCTCTCTCACTTTGATGTTTCTCTTTCTCTCTCTCTTCCACTCTTTCTAAAAATCAATGGAAAAATATCCTTGGGTGAGGATTAAAAAAAAAAAAGAAGAAGAAGCTCTGGGGCCTGGGGATGGGGGGATAGAGTCTGGGGGTGGGGGTGCAGACTGTGGGGCCTGGGGATGGAGCAGGACGCTGCCCCTCCAGCCCCTCTCCCCATATCAAACTCACTTTCCCAGAGGGAGACTCGAGTGACTAGGGTTGTCTGACCACACTCCCTTGTCCTAACCGAGAGGTCGTTTCTGAGGCTGCAGTATGGCAATCGAGGCTATGGGGGGCCAGCCCTGTCTTAGGCACGTAGCTGGTAATATCTGGCCTGCACCTCCCTTGTTTCCTGAGCTGCTTGATTGCTGTGCTCTGTGTTTAATGATCACCGTTAGGGTGAGGTGCTGTATCGTACAGCCCCCTCCCTCGCTGCGTATTTATTAGGGCTTGTTTCATGAGAGAACAGTTAACCGGAGGGTGCTCAACCCCCTCAGCGGCGGGCAGAGGAGATGGTAAGGAAGAAGTTTGTGGGAGGAGAAGAAGGGGGCATGGAGGGAGCCCCAGGCTTGAATGTGGAATCAGGTTAGTTCTTTTTCTGGAGATGCAGGCCTGTGGGGCATCCCAAACCCTTATGGCTGCCCCACTCCTGGTGGGGTCAGACTGACATGCAGAGCCGGCACAGATTCACCCACGGTGCCCTGTGGCTGCGGGTAGAGGGAGTGCTGTGAGCCCTGAGCTGGCCCTGCCAACACACCTTCTGGGGCTGCAGGGGGGGAGGGGGGGGGCAGGCGCACTGCTGGGACTCGTTTGCAAAGCTGGTTTGTTGAGCACCGGGATGTCTCAGGGGCCACTCCTACTGCAAAGCTCCAGCGGGCGGGCCGGAAGCAGGCCTGTTGCCTAGGGAGAGAGAGCTGAACTCTTTCCTTGTCCCAGGGCCCAGGGGCCTTGCCTGGCCCAGCTCTGCCTCCCACAGCCCCCGGGGCCTGCACCCCAGGAGGAGTCTCATCCTGCTTCCTGCCTCCCAGCTCTGGCTTCAAGCTTCCCCGACTCCCCGGGCCAGATTGGGTCCGCGTCCCTAGGAAAGCCAGCTTCTGCTGCCACGCCGGGCCAGCCCGTGGAGCGGACTCAGAGCGGGTGCACTGCCCCCCTTTCTCCCCTCCGCACCGGGTAGGGGTGGCGGGGCTTGTGTGGGGCACTGGCCTTGGCGAGATTCCTGCTCCGGTGAATGCTTGGTACCAGCATTTGCATGTCCGGACACTTTTCACTTTAAGAAAACCTGGGAGTCCTGAGTCAGTCCTCAGACAGAAGTGCGGCGCCTGGAGGAAGAGGGGATGGGGCCGCAGACCTCAGGGCAGGCCACCGACAACGGGTCCTCCGAGGGCCGTCCAGGCGAGGGCCGCTCAGTGAGCAAAGGCACAGCCCGGGCTCAGGGCCGGATCCCACGCGTGCAAGAGGAGACTGCTCATCTGTCCCCTGGCCCAGAAACAGGCCCCCAGCCCACACACACCTGCTCCCCGCGAAGTCCTAGAGCGAGGGCTGGGACAAGCCAAGAAAGCCTTTACCTCTTCACGTGGGGAAACAGCCGGACGCGTGGAAATAGCTGCCGCCAAGAGGGGTGCAGGGGAGGATGAAACCGTGTGCGATGCCTGGACACGTCTCGGCCACATGGGTCGTTAGGTGGGGGCGCCTGGTCCACCCAGGCCTGCCCCACCCTCCTTCCAGCCACCACCCTCCTCCCTGCAGGGCGCCGCGTGGAGGGACTGAGGCGGAGCCCTTGTGTCCTGTGACCTGTGTTGGCTTTAGCCCCTGGGGGGGGGGGGGCGGCAGGAAAGACAGCCCCCCTGGCTGGGGATGTGCACCTGCTGTGGCGCCCCATGTGCTCAAGCTCAGCAGGCAGCCTGGGCCTGCCCCCGTCCTCTCCCGGCTGGGTCACCCCGCTGAGCACTGGGGGGTGGGGGGGGTCTCTAGTGGCTCCACATCTGCCTCTGCTCCCTGCACCCCCAGCACGGCCTCCCAGGGGACCGCAGACGGGGCTGGGAGTCCCTGTGCCCAGGCCCCAGGTGGACCCCACTGGCAGAACTTCCCAGGCTGAGAGGGGTGTGGGGCGGGGGGGGGGGGGGGGCGGTTGGGGAGATGAAGGCCAGGCTGGTTGTCTCTGGACTTGGGGAACACCGTCTCTGGCTGTCCTGTGTCCCCTCCAGGTCCCGGGGAGTGGCACGCCTCACGTTGGGCGTCGGGGAGCTCAGTGTGAGCTGAGCCATCCACACAGGCGCCCGCTGAGCAGGAGGAAACGTGCACCGCGGGGCCAGGCCCCAAGGGAACAGTTTTCTCCACGTCCGGACTCTTCTTCTCTGCCTCCGTCGTGTAAGGCAGCCGGACACAGCTCACCTTCCACGTGCTCCTGGCGGGGCCAGGGAGGGGTCTGGCCCCGAGGTGGGTTCCCCCTTGTCCCCAGGAGCACAGTCCCCAGGCAGGGGTGCCAGTGAGCTCGGCAGCTGGTGCTGCTACCCCTGGGAACGTGGCCTTGGCTCCTTCGGGAAGCAGGTGCTGGGTGCGAGGTGGGTGCGGGGTGGGGTGTGGGGTGTCGGGTGGGTGTGGGGTATGGGGTGGGGGCTGGGTGTGGGGTGGGTGTGGGGTGGGTGCGGGTGTGGGGTTGGGGCTGGGTGCGGGCTGGGTGTGGGATGGGTGCAGGGTGTGGGTGGGTGCTGGGTGCGGGCTGGGTGTGGGGTGGGTGCGGGGTGTGGGGTGGGGTGCTGGGTGTGGGGTGTGAGGTGGGGTGCTGGGTGTGGGGTGGGTGTGGGATGGGTGCGGGGTGCGGGCTGGGTGTGGGGTGGGGTGTGGGGTGCGGGGTGGGTGTGGGATGGGTGCAGGGTGCGGGGTGGGTGTGGGATGGGTGCAGGGTGTGGATGGGTGCGGGGTGTGGGGTGGGGTGCTGGGTGTGGGGTGTGAGGTGGGGTGCGGGTTGTGGGGTGGGTGTGGGATGGGTGCGGGGTGGGTGTGGGGTGTGAGGTGGGGTGCGGGGTGTGGGGTGGGTGTGGGGTGTGAGGTGGGGTGCGGGGTGTAGGGTGGGGTGCTGGGTGTGGGGTGGGTGCGGGGTGGGTGCGGGATGGGTGCGGGGTGCGGGGGCAGAGGTTGAAAGAAACCAGGAGCGCTAGCTGGACAGCATCTTGCTCCTGGGGAGGCGCCCGCTGCGAGGGGGAACAGACCTGCGCCTGCACCCCGCTCCCTCTCGGGGCGGCGGCCTTGCGCCCCTCGGACGGGTCCTGGTTTCGTACACGGGGTACTGACTGGGGTCAGGGAGGGTAAGTGAGACGTTGCGTGTAGAATACCCGCTCTGTCCTGCCGTACGCTCAGGCTCCCGTTTCTGGTGTGGCCGCAGCTGGCCCTCGGAGCCGCGCTTGCATCGCCTGCAGGAGGAGAGCAGCGATGCCTCGGTTGGGGCGTTGTGATGAGAGCGGGGCTCTATGCACCCCCCCGCCCCCCCCGCCGCGGCTTTCGGAGCCCTGGGCCCGGCCACCCCGGGCGGAGCAGCGCAGCTCTCCAGGCTCGTCTCCACCCCCGAACCAGGACCCGCAGACGCCAGCCACGCCTGTCACTGTCCTCTGGGGATTCGGGCGAGGGGTCATTGAATAACCTCTCGGGCCCTGGCCGCTGTGGCTCAGCGGGTAGAGTGTTGTCCCAGGGACCAAAGGGTCCCGGGTTCGATTCCAGTCAAGGGCACTCCCCGGCCTGGGCCCTGGTCAGGGCTCGTGCAGGAGGCAACCAGTCCGTGTGTCTCTCTCACATCGACGTTTCTCTCTGCCTCTCCTTCTCCCTTCCGCTCTGCCTGAAACCAATGGGAGCATGTCCTCGGGTGAGGAGTAACCAAGAGGAAACCTCAGCACTAACGAGCCCTGGCGCAGGCTCGGTGAGGCAGGCTCGGTGAGGCAGGCTCGGTGAGGCAGGCTCGGTGCTGGGGGCGACGGACGTGTCTCTTGTGGACCGCAAGCAGACACCTGACCGCCCTGTGGGGCGACTGCAGGCCGGCGCGCGGCACACGGCGTGAGGGCCAGAGTGCCCGGCACCGAGTACGTGCTCAGCACATACGTGACACACGTGCAGCGGGTCCTCGCATCGTGTCAGGCAGTCAGTGCTGTTTGGAGAGGCTGTGGGAGCGGACTCCGGTGTCCATCCGATGACCGTGTGCACGGGTTTGCTCTGCTCGGCTCACTGGAGTCTCCGGGCCGGCGCGAAGCCAGGACTCGCTGAGGCGGCGGCCCGGGCCTCCGGTGCTGCCCTGCGCTGGAGGGAGGGCCCTCTGTCTTCGGAAGCCCAGGGCCGGGAAGCCAGGGAGCCTGGAGCGGCCGCAGGGCTGCAGCTCTCCTGGGAGGACTCCCTTGTCACTTCCTGTCCCTGTTGCTCAGGTGCGCGAGGTGTCGTGCTCGCTGTGGGCACCTCAGGAGGAAACTGGTCTGCGCTGCGCCCCGCCGGGCCGCGGGGAAGGAAGCCAGATTGAAAAGGCCCTTCCTTGCGAGGATTGGGAGAAAGAGCAAGGCCAGCGACATACGTTTATTTACTTATTTATTGATGCATGGCACGAATTTTAAGTTTTATTGTACTTTAAAAAATTTTTTTTTTGGTTAGTCCTCGCCTGAGGATATTTTCCCATTAATTTTTAGGGAGAGCGGGAGAGGGAAAGACAGAGAGAAACATCGATATGAGAGAAACACATCCATCGGTTGCCTCCTGCACAAGCCCTGACCAGGGCCCAGGGGAGGAGCCTGCACCCGAGGTGCGTGTCCTTGACCAGAATGGATCCCGGGAGCCTTCAGTCCACAGGTCAGCGCTCTATCCAAACTGGCCAGGGCTATTGTACTTTTTCCATGACCATTAAATGCTGCTGGGCTCGATGGCCAGAGTTTGGGTGGCAGGACCGGGAAGGGTGAGGTTATACAGTACATTTAAGGAAAGCGGAGAATGCTGGCCTAGTTGCAATGGTTGGAAAAGCCGTTCAGGACAGAACCGAGGTCCTTGGTTGCCCAGCAGTGGGTCCTGGACCAGCCTTACCAGGAGAAATAGCAACCAGGCCGGTTAGCTCTCTGGCTCATGACGACCGATGGTGGAGCCCAGGCAGGAGACATGGCGGGCGGCCGCAGCTCACGTCCACAATCCGGGCGAAACAGGGAACAGAGCCCAGCAGATGGTCATTTCACGTCTAAACCCCTTCTCCAAACCACCTCTGTGCTTTCCTCAAACCGCGGGGACAAAGCAAGGCCAGCAACCTTTAAAACGCAGACCGACCCGCCGTCTGGGGGACAAGCCTGCCTCTGGGGTGCGCCTGCAGGGCTGGGAGGCTGCCTGGGCTGAGAGGCCTCCATCGGCCCAGCCACTGAACCGGGTCGGCTCAGCCAAGTCTCCTCCCGTCTGGGCCTTGGCGGTTCTGTCTCTGCAGTGAAGCAGTGGGATTAACGCATCCGTCCTGGTCCTTCAGCTTTGACATTCGTGGGGACCCAGGCTGGAGGTCCGAGCGGCTGAGGGGAGCAGCATCTGGGAGGACGTGCTGGGGAGACTGGGACAGGCGGCTGTGCTCAGCTGCCCACGAGACCTGAGTCTGACCCCTGGAGGTCGCGAGGCTCTGGGCGAGGCACGTGGCTCCTCTGAGTCTCCGTTTCCCACCTGTGAGCTGTGATTCTAGCACCCAGCTCGCAGGGGTGAGGCGAGAATGCCATGAGATTGCTCACGCGCACACTGAGCGAGGATTGGGGTCCAGGACAGAGAGTGCTCTTGGGGTCACTGGGAGCCTGAGGAGGCCCCTCTGAGTCCTCACCCTCCTGACTACAAGGACCATCTGAGCTGGGGGCCCGGATGGGTGGCATCCAATGCCAACCCCTCCTCCCCACCTCGATGCACAATGGGCTTTCCTCAATGACTTTGCACGGTAGCAGGAGGGCCAGGGTGGGATGGATGCGCTGGTAAGTGGGTGTGGAGGTGGAGGGGACAGAGTGGGGCTGGGGGGTTGGGGGTGGGACGGGCTACTCAGGAGAGGACAGAGGCCAGCGCCTCTGCACACCATCCCTCTTGCATGATCCCGATGGTCTGATGGTCCAGATTCTGCCCACCCAGCGCTCAGCCCCCACTCTCCCAGATCTGCTCGCTGTGGCCGCTCTGCCGGCCCTGGGGGGCTCCGGGCTCCGGTGGGCAGGGTCCGGGACTGGACTGCATTTTCCATTCTTTGCCGCAGGGATGGAAACAGGGGCGGCTGTTCTGGGGGGAAATCCCTGTGGCACGTGGGGCGGGCGGGGGCAGGAGGGCGTTTTCAGGGATGGTGCCCAGGGCACAGCAGGTTCAGGCTCAGCACTTGGCAGGGGCCGCATTTTCTTGGGTTGGGGTGACCCCTAGTGGTCACTCAGAATGCCACCAGGGCTGTAAGTGGTCCCGCCTTCAATCCGGCCCAGGCAAGGGAGTGGAATGCAGAATGAAGGCTGGTGGCCCAGGTAGTGTCCACGGAAGTCAAGAGAACCATCTTCCTGAAGTTCACGCCGAGGGTGACTGCACCCTGCCTGGCCAAGCCACCCCCTTCCCGGGCCCTTCCTGAGCTCCCGCCTGGAGGGCTTTGATTTGTTTATTTTTTAATATATTTTTATTGATTGCAGAGGGAAAGGGAGAGGGAGAGAGCGAGAGAGACATCAGTGATGAGAGAGAATCATGGATTGGCTGACTCCTGCATGCCCACACTGGGGATTGAGCCCTGACCTCCTGGTTCATAGGTCAATGCTCATCCACTGAGCCACGAGGGCTTTGATTAAGGGATTGGTGCCCCACACAGGTCTCTTCCTGCTGCCCTTGACCCTGGCGCTGGAGGTGTCCGTGGGGAAGGCCGCCACCATCTACGCCGTCAACGGCACGGAGGTCCTGCTGCCCTGCACCTTCTCCAGCTGCTTCGGCTTCCACAACCTGGCCTTCTCCTGGTCCTACAACAGCAGTGACGCCTTCCGGGTCGTAAGTAGCAGGGGTGGGGGGAGCAGAGGGGACGGGCCAGGGCAGACCGCCTCCCGCCTGTCGCTCAGCCCGGCCCCCATCCCAGATTCCGGGCCTTGGAGACTGGCCCTGTGAGGGCCCCATCCTTGGCTTCTCCTGTGCTCTTTGCAGAGTCCACCTAGAAGCGCCCACCACGGGGGAGGGATGCTTACATGGTGCCTCCGGGGTGGGGGCTGTTGGGATTCTTGCTGGAGTCTCCTGTGTGGTCTGAAGGGACACTGACACGGGACTTGCTTGTGCAGAGAGGAATAGTTAATTTCTAAAGCAGGAGGAGCAGGGCCTTTGGGAGGCGTGGAGAGAGGGAAGGAGGAGCCTCCAAACAGGAGAAAGGGCTTGGAAAGCAGGGAGAGGAGCCGAGAAGACAGGGAAACCTGTAGGAGCGCCCCAGGGCTGGGGGGGGGGGGGTCAGCAACAGGGTTTACTGAGGACTCCCCTGCAATCTCGCGGGGGACCAGAAAGATGAACCAGGGGACCATGGGTGGCCGACTCCACATAATTAAATGCTGAACATGGACTGGTGGCAGGGCTGTGGGATTGACCCGGGTCTCCATGGAGGGCCACCGTTCAGAGGGACAGAGGGCGCGTGCCAGCAAACCTGGGGGCGGCAGAGGGGCCGGCGTTGTGCTGCATCCCAGGAAGCCCAGGGCTTTAGGCTGAAGTCAGGCCGGAGGGCAGAGCGATGGCTGCTGGAGGGAGAGCGATAGCTGCTGGAGGGAGAGCGATGGCTGCTGGAGGGAGAGCGATAGCTGCTGGAGGGAGAGCGGGCGGCTGCTGGAGGGAGAGCGATGGCTGCTGGAGGGAGAGCGATGGCTGCTGGAGGGAGAGCGATGGCTGCTGGAGGGAGAGCGGGCGGCAGGGAGCACTCGGGCCACAGGCTGCTCCGGCGAGAGGCGGCGGGACTCAGGGAGGCGGGGTGATGTCCTGACACGCGAGGGCCCCGGCTCTCCTCACCTCCTCTCCCACCCGCCTCGCAGCTCATCAGCGGGACCGTGAAGAACGAGAAGGCGGACCCCAGGCTGCACCTGAAGAGCGACGACCGCATCACGCTGGAGGGCTCCACCAAGGAGAAGAAGAACAACCTGTCCATCCTGCTGCGCGACCTGGACTTCGGCGACACCGGCCGGTACACCTGCCACGTGCGGAACCCCAAGGAGAAGGACCTGCAGCACCAGGCCACCGTCTTCCTCCAAGTGGTCGATAAGCGTGCGCCGCGGGCGGGCGCGGGCGGGCGGGCGGGCGGGGGGGCGGCACCCCACGCAGCGTTCCAGTGACTGGGACCCGGGCCACATGCTCTTCTGAGCCTGGACTCAGTCCTGGGGGCAGGTCTGTCTGTGGCGTCCCCTCTTCCTCTCTGGAGGCCACCCCTCTGTGCCCAGCCTGTCCCGAGGGCGGGGGAGGGCACCCCCCCCCCCCGTGGGCACTGCTGAGGGCCAGGCCCTGAGCGAGGTGCTCGCAGTGCTCCGCTCCTCACGCTTCTTCAAGTTGATGGGATCTTCGTCCGGACAGACCCATGCGTCCACCTGCCCACACAGACCCCTCGAGCCCCTGCTATGTGGCAGGCGCTGCTCTGGGCGTGAGGAGGGAGCATGCACCAGACAGACACATTCTCTTTTATTTGTGTACTTATGCATTCTTTTCTTAAAATATATTTTTATTGATTTTAGAGAGGAAGGGAGAGGGAGAGAGAGATAGAAACATCGATGATGAGAGAGAATCATTGATCGGCTGCCTGCTGCACACCCCACACTGGGGATCGAGCCTGCAACCTGGGCATGTGCCCTGACCGGGAACCAAACCCGGGACCCTTCAGACCACAGGTTGACGCTCTATCCACTGAGCCACACCGGTCAGGGCAAGGCAGACAAATCCTTACCCATAGGGAGAATTGGGGGAGACAAAATAAAGAAGGAAATCCTATCGTATCAGAGAGCAGGGTTAGTGTATGGCGAGGAAGGAGCATGGGCGGGAAGCAGGTGGCGCCTGCAGGGTCGCTAGGGGAGGCCTCGCTGGTGCTGGCGGAGGGCCCGGGCATCAGGAGGAAGAGGAGGAGGCTGTGAGGAGGGCTTTGGGAGGAGGGTCCTGGCATTGGCAGCTGCGCGTGCAAAGCCCTGAGCTGGAGTGAGGATGAGTCAGATTAGGCCAGACTCTGGGGGGCTGTGTAAGGGTGGGGAGCGGGGCTTGAGGAGCGGAGGGGTCAAACGGAGCAGCTGGGGAGATGGGTGAGGCTGTGGGTGGGCAGGAGTTCACTCTCCAGAGGAGAAACAGGTGAGGGGGTTACGTGGCCTGCTCCGGGCCACCAGCCCCGGAGTGAGCTGCGACCTGCGGTTAGCAGCCGGGAGACTCCCCAGGCTCCCCCACAGGAGACACCGGGACCCTAACTTTCTCTGCTCAGGGAAAAGCCCTAGAGAGCCCGTGGCTCGGGGGCCCTGACTCTCAGTTCTTTAGAACCCGGGCCTGTGGGAGACGTGTGTGGGGAGGGGCGAGCACGTGGGGCTCCTTTGAGTGGCCCCCACATTCCAGCTTCTCTGCTCCAGCCCTAAGGCTTGGCCCTGGGGGCGGGGGTAGGGGCCCAGGTGGACAGCCCAGGTACAGGGGTCGGAGGCTGAGTCAGCCTTGACCGGCCACCATGCTCAGCTCCGTGCTCGGCTAGAGGTGACCCCCGCCCCCTGTGCCCCCCCCAGTGGAGGAAGTGGACAACACGCTGACGCTCATCATCGTGTCGGTAGTGGGCGGCGTCGTTGGGCTCCTAGTCCTCATCCTGCTGATCAAGAAGCTCGTCACCTTTGTCCTCAAGAAGACGCGGGAGAAGAAGTAAGTGGCTCCATTGCCACGCCTCTCCCTCCTCCCACTCTCTTGGGGGTCTCCCCACCACCCTCCGGGCCACTGTTATCAGCCTAGCTGCCTTCCTCCTTCCGTCCGCTCACCCCATGCTGCCTTCCTAGCCCTGCCAGGCACTCCCCTCCCCACTAACCACTCCCCCTCCCCACCAACCGCTCCCCCTCCCCACTAACCGCTCCCCCAACCGCCCCCCCCTCCCCACTAACCGCTCCCCTCCCCACTAACCGCTCCCCCTCCCCACTAACCGCTCCTCCTCCCCACTAACCGCTCCCCCTCCCCACTAACCGCTCCCCCTCCCCACTAACCGCTCCCCTCCCCACTAACCGCTCCCCCTCCCCACTAACCGCTCCCCCTCCCCACTAACCGCTCCCCCTCCCCACTAACCGCTCCCCCTCCCCACCAACCGCTCCCCCCCCCCCCTCCCCCTCCCCCACTAACCGCTCCCTCCCCACTAACCGCCCCCCCCTCCCCCCTCCCCGCTAACCGCCCCCCAGCTCCCCCTCCCCCACTAAACGCTCCCCCCCCCCCCCCCCCCCCCCCCCCCCCCCCCCCCCCCCCCCCCCCCCCCCCCCCCCCCCCCCCCCCCCCCCCCCCCCCCCCCCCCCCCCCCCCCCCCCCCCCCCCCCCCCCCCCCCCCCCCCCCCCCCCCCCCCCCCCCCCCCCCCCCCCCCCCCCCCCCCCCCCCCCCCCCCCCCCCCCCCCCACACCCCCCCCCCCCCCCCCCCCCCCCCCCCCCCCCCCCCCCCCCCCCCCCCCCCCCCCCCCCCCCCCCCCCCCCCCCCCCCCCCCCCCCCCCCCCCCCCCCCCCCCCCCCCCCCCCCCCCCCCCCCCCCCCCCCCCCCCCCCCCCCCCCCCCCCCCCCCCCCCCCCCCCCCCCCCCCCCCCCCCCCCCCCCCCCCCCCCCCCCCCCCCCCCCCCCCCCCCCCCCCCCCCCCCCCCCCCCCCCCCCCCCCCCCCCCCCCCCCCCCCCCCCCCCCCCCCCCCCCCCCCCCCCCCCCCCCCCCCCCCCCCCCCCCCCCCCCCCCCCCCCCCCCCCCCCCCCCCCCCCCCCCCCCCCCCCCCCCCCCCCCCCCCCCCCCCCCCCCCCCCCCCCCCCCCCCCCCCCCCCCCCCCCCCCCCCCCCCCCCCCCCCCCCCCCCCCCCCCCCCCCCCCCCCCCCCCCCCCCCCCCCCCCCCCCCCCCCCCCCCCCCCCCCCCCCCCCCCCCCCCCCCCCCCCCCCCCCCCCCCCCCCCCCCCCCCCCCCCCCCCCCCCCCCCCCCCCCCCCCCCCCCCCCCCCCCCCCCCCCACCCCCCCCCCCCCCCCCCCCCCCCCCCCCCCCCCCCCCCCCCCCCCCCCCCCCCCCCCCCCCCCCCCCCCCCCCCCCCCCCCCCCCCCTCCCCCCCCCCCCCCCCCCCCCCCCCCCCCCCCCCCCCCCCCCCCCCCCCCCCCCCCCCCCCCCCCCCCCCCCCCCACCCACCTAACCGCTCCCCCTTCCCACTAACCCCCCCTCTCCCCTCCCGACTAACTAAACCGCTCCCCCTCCCCACTAACCGCTCCCCCTCCCCACTAACCGCTCCCCCTCCCCACTAACCGCTCCTCCTCCCCACTAACCGCTCCCCCTCCCCACTAACCGGGAGGCTTCTGTGGCGGCTCCTGAGTGCACTGAGGGCAGGAGCACAGCCTGTGGGCTCTTCCCCACCCCGCTGTCTTCTGCCCCTCCTGTTAGCCCCCCTCTTCCTACTTGTGTCACCCCAACCTAAGGCTCAGTCAGGGGTTCAGGAAGCCCTTCCCTTTTTAAGTCAGAGAAAAGAGAAGGTTCCATGCCCAGAAGCTGCCAGGGGAGGACCTCTAGGAGATGGGAGTCTTCCTGTGAAATGTGAAATTCCCTGGGAGGTAAAGAAAGCCATCGGCAGGTGCTGCCCCCTGGAGGCCACAGGGGGAGGGGCGTTGTCTGCCCACCGGTCCTGCCCCAGGGCTCCTGCCCCAGACCCTGCCACCCCAGGCCAGAGCCTCAGCCGGCCCTTCCTGCTCCTCCCGCTGCTGGGCCCTGGGGGGGCCCTTGTCCCCTCGGCACACACGGCCCGCCCTGGGGGCATGGCCTGGGAAGGACTGGGAGTGATTCCCCTCAGCACTGACACCTGGGGACGGGCCTGACCCGCTGCCTCTTGCCATGTGGAGGCGCCAGGTGATGGCCTTCCCGGCCAGGCGCTTCCCATCTTCCTGCAGCCCCCAGAGAAGGCTCGCTGGGCCATCCACAGACCACAGACGGGGCACAGGGAGCGCGGAGTGGGCTTGGCCTCTGGCTTCTTTAGGTCCCTGAAAGGCCAGGAGAGGGCTGGGCATAGGGCCCACGGACTCCTATCACTGCCCCACCCCCTGCTCCCCTCACAGCACCCTCCCCTCCCCCATCACTGCTCCCCTCACAGTGCCCTCCCCTCCCCCATCACTGCTCCCCTCTTTGGCGCCCTCCCCCCTCGCAGGAAGGAGTGCCTTGTCAGCTCCTCGGGGAATGACAACACTGAGAACGGGCTGCCGGGCTCCAAGGCCGAAGAGAAGGCGCCCAGCAAGGTGTGAGCCCAGCGCCCCTGGGCCAGGGCCCGACGCTGCTGCTTGCCTCAAGCTCTAGTCCTCCGGGGGAGCTCCGTCTTCTCCCCCCGCCCCCCCGCCAGCCCCCAGCCCGGGATCCCCAGGAGAAGGGGGGTTGGGGTTCGGTGGGAGGGTCAGGCGGGTGGGGCCAGTCCTCACACCTGTGCAGGTGGCTCTCCTCTGCCTGGGCCCCCAGCTTCTCCTGGAGAGCCTGGCCTGTGTGCGGAGCTCTAATCCTTCTGGGGCCGAGTGGCCTCAGGGACCCTGGCAGGATCTGGGAGGGGAGGCTGGAGGGGTGCAGGGAGAGGCTTTGATGGGTTCCTGACCCCCCTAACCCCAACCCCACCCCCTGCACCCAGGGCTGGCTGTCCTGCAGGGGTGGGGGTGCCCTGGCCCACCTGGCCGGCCCTCTCCGCTGCTGAGGGCTCCTGCAGGGCCCGGCCTGCCCACCTCCCGCTGGCTGGCCTGTCAGGGCGGCGGGCGAGGCAGTGTCCCCAAGGGAGTGCCCACCAGGCCCTGGCCACTCCGCCGGCCTCCCCTGACGCACGGGGGCCCTCTGGCCTAGGCGCGCCCCCCTCCCGCTGGCTGGCGCCTGGTGCCCTCACACCTGCCCCTGACCCAGGGCTGCGTATTGACCCCCCTCCCGCCAGGGCTGGCCTCCGCCTCAGGTCCCCTTCCTCTGATGCTGTGCCCTGGGGCTTCTGGCTGCTTGCTGTTCAGCTGGGCGCCCCCTCGCCATTCCCGGTGGGGAGGAGCGTGCGTCCATTTTCCTTTGCTTTTCCAAGAACCGGCTGCACCCCGGTGTGGGGCTAGACTGTGCCTTACCAGGTCCAGCTCCCCCCCTCACACCACCCATCTCACGTGGCACTGCTGACGGCTCCCCGTGACCCCCCCCAGGGCAGGTGCCGGGGCTGGGGCGTGTCACTGTGTCCCGTGGACACTGGCTGAGTCACGGAGACCGCGCCCAATGCGCCCAGGGGTTCCTGGCGAGGATGTGGAGGTGCGGGAGTGGCCCCATGTGCGGTCCCTGCGGGTGGGGGTTGGGGGGGGAGTCAGAGGTGGCAGAAGGTGGCATTCGGAGGTCACGGCTGCACCCACTCCCTGGCGCTCTCAGGATCCCCGAGACTGCTCTCTGGGCCCCGGGAGGGAGGGCGGCGGGAGCCCCTTCTCCAGAGCACGGGGGCTGCTCCCCTCTCGGCGCCCTAAGGGGGCTCCCCGTCCAGAAAGCGGCAGCAGCTTCCCCAGGGCGGAAACAGGCCAGGACAGGGGGCGGGGGAGGAAACTGGGGGGCTGCGCTGGGCCATGCCCACCCCAATGAGCTCAGGGTCCCCACTCCCCCCCAAGCTGCCCCTGTCCCTCTGTCCTTCTGCTCCCAGAACTCCTCTGGGCGCTGGTCAGTTTCCTGGCATTGGCAGCAACAGAGCGAGTAGCAGGCATTTGGGAAACTTAAAGCTGCTTCCTGCAAAGCCACGCCCTCCCAGCGCCCACTAGGCTGGCAGGCAGGCGCATCCTGCTGGGAGGGGTGGGCGGGGAGGGAGGGGGGCGGGGGGGAGGGGGGGAGGGGGAAGGAGGGAAGGCAAGGAGAGGCCCAGGCACTGGCATAGGAGGCATCTTCTCTGAGCTCAGCTTGGCCATCTATCTGTGGGTGTCCTAATACCTACTACCTCACAGGAAGGATGTGAGGGGGGCGAGTTGTGCTTAAAAAGTCTTTTGGGCTTGGAAAGTGACCTAGGAGGCCAGCGGGATGTTCAGTGGGATGTTCAACTTTGTCCTGTCCCCCTCTCTGTGTCCCTTCCCTATAACACACATCCTCCCTCCTCCCACTCCCTCCTCCCATATCACACACATCCTCCCTCCTCCCATAACACACACCTCCTCCCTCCTCCCACTCCCTCCTCCCGTAACACACACATCCTCCCTCCTCCCACTTCTTCCTCCCATAACACACACATCCTCCCTCCTCCCACTCCCTCCTTCCATAGCACACACATCCTCCCTCCTCCCATAACACACACATCCTCCCTCCTCCCATAACACACACCTCCTCCCTCCTCTCACTCCCTCTTACCATAGCACACACATCCTCCCTCCTCCCACTCCCTCCTCCCATAACACACACCTCCTCCCTCCTCCCCCCCCACTCCCTCCTCCCATAGCACACACATCCTCCCTCCTCCCATAATACACACACATCCTCCCTCCTCCCATACCACACACAACCTCCTCCCTCCTCTCACTCCCTCTTACCATAGCACACACATCCTCCCTCCTAACCACTCCCTCCTCCCATATCCACACACATCCTCCTCCTCCTCCTCCCATAACACACACACCTCCTCCCTCCCCCCACTCCCTCCTCCCGTAACACACACATCCTCCCTCCTCCCACTCCCTCTTCCATAGCACATAACACCTCCCAACACACACATCCTCCCTCCTCCTCCTCCCACTCCTCTCCTCCCCTTACCATAGCACACACATCCTCCCTCCTCCCACTCCCTCCTCCCATAACACACACCTCCTCCCTCCTCCCACTCCCTCCTCCCATAGCACACACATCCTCCCTCCTCCCATAATACACACATCCTCCCTCCTCCCATAACACACACATCCTCCCTCCTCCCACAATACACAAATCCTCCCTCCTCCCATAACACACACATCCTCCCTCCTCCCATAACACACACATCCTTTCTCCTCCCATAACACACACATCCTCCCTCCTCCCACAATACACAAATCCTCCCTCCTCCCATAACACACACATCCTCCCTCCTCCCATAACACACACATCCTTTCTCCTCCCATAATACACAAATCCTCCCTCCTCCCATAACACACACGTCCTCCCTCCTCCCATAACACACACATCCTCCCTCCCCCCATAACACACACATCCTCCCTCCCCCCATAACACACACATCCTCCCTCCCCCCATAACACACACATCCTCCCTCCCCCATAACACACACATCCTCCCTCCTCCCATAACACACACATCCTTCCTCCCCCCATAACACACACCTCCTCCCTCCCCCCATGACACACACCTCCTCCCTCCCTCTTCCTCCCTCCCCCTGCCTCCCTCTCTTCCGCTGACTCCCCCCCTCCCCTCCCTCCGTGGCTTCCAGATCTCCCCTTGGGACCCTGAGTGTTGTTGGGAACTGGGCTCTGATGCTTGAAGGCTCCTGTCCGTAGCTTTGGTGGGTGGTTTCAATGGAGGCGATGGGGACTGTAGGGGTCTCTCGGTTGCCCCCATGCCTGGGATTACCTGCTGGCACTTGTAAGTGGGTCTGAGAAAGTTGAATTTAGTCCCCACACCAAAGAACTGTCCTGCCTGACCTGGGATTGCACCCCTGGGAAAAACTGACATGGGCCCGCGGTCAACACAAAGCCGTCTCCCCACGCAGACCCACGGTGAGCCTGCCTCCCAGTGATGGCCAGCGGGGAGGGGTGTCAGGCTTGTGGGCTGCACCCAGCCATTTACAAAGTGGGTCCTCGGAGCCCAGGGCGCAGGCAGCTTGGCTGGCGGTGAGGTGAGTGCCAGCAGAGACAAGGTCTTTCCCAGCTCCCCATCCTGCCCTGCCCTTGGCCTCAGCACCCAGACCTGGGGCTCCTCAGGGGGAAACTAAGCAGAGGCGGCCAGGTGGACCCGGGCTGCTCACGGGGCCTGGGATGCGGTGGAGCCCTGACATTCCCAGCGGCTGGCCCACAGGAGCTGGGTGTAAGCCATGTTCCCAAGGTGGCAGGTGCAGGTGGAAATCCATGACTGTGGGCGGTGGCTGTGCAGAGAGAGGGGTGCCGGAGGGAGGCAAGGGCTGGGGTGCTGAGGTGGGCGGCCTGCAATGCCGAAGCACTGGTCTGGTTCAGCGTTACCAGGGGCGGGGGGGCACCCAGAGGCACCCAGAGGCGGAGAAAGGGGAGGACACCAGGGGGCGGGGGGAGAAGACCAGCCACACCCCTGTGCTCCGTGACTCAATGTCTCCACTGCGCGGGCACCCCAGCTGCCATCAGAGTGCTGGGGTGGACGCCTGCACCTCTCGGAGAAATGAAATCCTGTTGCTAGCCTCACTGTCCCCCGTCCCAGGCCGGAGGGTCCCCCCGCCCCCCACCCCCAGCCCGGGTCTGCAGTGCTTCCGACTCCATGCACAGTGTCCTCTGCTGGGACAACAGCAGCACCCACAGCCACCTTCCTGGACAGCACAGGTCCCGTCGCAGCAGGGCTGGGGCCTGGGTCGGCGCCTGCGGGAGGCCGGTGTGTGCACCTTCAGCGCGGGCTTGGGTCCAGCCGGGGGCCAGGCTGTCTCACCTTCGCCACCTGCCTGCATTGAGGGCTTTCCTGTGCTTTGCCTTGGAAGAAATAAATGTCATGTTGGAGAACGGTGTGGTCCTCCTTGTTGACCAGCTGGGGACTGGGTTCCGTCTTGCCACCTGCTGGCTGGCGCCCCGGTGGGCCTCCTCTCCGTCGAGTTGTGTCTAAAATGTTACCTGCCGGCCCCGCCAGCGTGGCTCAGTGGTTGAGCGTCGACCCATGAACCAGGAGGTCATGGTTTGATTCCTGGTCAAGGCACGTGCCCAGGTTATGGGCTCGATCCCCAGTGTGGGCCGTGCAGGAGGCATCTGATCCATGATTCTCTCTCATCATTGATGTTTCTTTCTGAAGTCAATAAAATATATTAAAAACAACAACAACTGTGTGAGCATGTAGAACACGTTCCTGGCCTGGGGAGTACATACGTGGCCTGAGGGTGCGTCACAGGACCCACATCGCAGGGGCGCTGCCACCTTCCTGGGGAGGCCCTCGAGGTGGGAGTGACACCAACCACCAGGCCTCCCTGGACTGCGGTGGGGCCATGATTCTGGTGCCACTAAATACCTTCCTTCTTCCTCCCTCCTCCCATAACACACTGTGGGAACCCCTTTCACATCCCGCGTGGTTCAGGGTTCTGGTTCAGGGTTAGGGTTCTGGAGAAGGCTGCACACAAATGAAAGAGACTAGAAAAGTATTAATTTGGGAATATTGGGGGCCAGGCGGGAGCCCACCTCTAGTGGCAGGACCTTGCTTAGGCCTTGCCATCCCTTTTATTCAGGTTTGGGATACACCCATTGCCCTTAGGCATGTAATTCCAGCAACAGGCAGATTATCTTATCAGTAAGGATTTACATGATTATTTGGTGGGGAAGTTGCCTCAGTTACCATTGTCTTAATTAGATAGGGAGTGGTTGGCTCTGACCTTTCAGAGCTTAAAGGTTGACCAGCCTTCCAGGTTCCCTGTCCACATCTCTCTATTAGTGGGACAATGATCGATTTCTGGCATCCCGTTTCTTTCCTTTAAAAAATCTTGCATCTGCAGACTAGAAATAAACATATAAGAACAAAGAATGTTTGAGTCCCAATTTCAATGTCCAACAGTTCTGAGTCCCAGTTTCAATGTCAAACAGTTCCTTATGTGTACATGTCAGCAATGATATCTGGATGGTGAACAAATGGTGGTAATGCAGGTCTGACCCTCTCTGGTTTGGTCCTGGGCAACCTGCAGTGATGCACAGCTGCTGACTGCTAGTATGGCAAGGCATCTTCAGCATCTTCCATCTCCGGACTGTTTCTCCTCTTGTCTTCATGGCTGGAGCAGTCCTGTCAATTCCTCTCTGTTGCAGGAATCCACGTGGTCTTGGAGTTGTTTTCTGAAAATATAGAAACATATTCTCAACCAAAAGTTAATAAAGGAATCTTTTCTATAAATTTGACTTGGGATCCTTTTGATTTTTTGCCCAAATGATTTTCCTTTTGCTTATTTTGACACCATGTGTGTTTTTTCATGGGTGTCTTGCTGTTAGCATTACAAATGAAAATTAATTTTCAAAGTAAAAATTTATCTAGATGTAATTTACTTACAGGATATTTTTCCTACATAATATTACTCCACTATCCCCCCCCCCCTTTTTGATTTAATTATTAGGAGGCTTTTGGAGAATTTTTATAATGCGGTCTTGATAACTTTAAATTTTAATTTTTTGCACAAACATATGACTGCTTTAGGTTCATTGCATGTTAAGCAATTTTACCATGAGATGAACTACCAATAGAAATTTTAGTTAATACTTTAGGAACAGCTTTTTGTTCAGTACAATTAAATTTTCTTGAATATTCACTTATTTCAATTAACCAATTTAAATTAATCTGAAAATTTGACTACTATTTTACTGTCAAATTTAATACTCTAACAACAATCTTAGTTTACCCTGTAAATATTAGTGGAAAGGATTTTTTGCATTCTTGAGTAGGCTCTGAGCATTCCTGGTGCTAGGCTGGATTTAGATATAGGGCAGCTGCTGTTGGCCAAGTCTCTGTCTGTTACTTGGGTCCCTATCTGAGCTGGGCAAAGTCTCTTTCTGTTGCCTGGGTCCCAATCTGAGCTGAGCGTGGGAAGCATGAAGCAGCCATGGGGGCAGGAGACCTCCCTCAGAAGGGGTGGGGGTTCAAGCCCTTGCAATGTTGGGGGGGTGAGGTTCTGTGCCACACCTCTGTTGACCCCTATGTTCTCTCCTGATGGCCCCTCTGTGACTGTGCCTGTCTTAAGTTGTTCCTTCCCTGAGGAAGCTTACCCATCTCTGGCTAACCAGCCATCCTCCAGGGCCAAGCAGGGTGATGTGAGGTTCAGTTCTGTCTCCTTGGTAGCTTATGCCCCCATGGCCTCCATGCTCAGCACTTGCCTTGGGATACCCTCGCCTGCTGGCGGAGCCCCGGCACTGATCACATATCTTGGGGAACCCAGGTTTCTTCTCCAGGGAGGGCCCAGCTTACACCGTTGGGTGAGAGACAGATCCATGGTACCAGCCACCATGAGGCTTCAACCTCAGCATGAACAGAAAGCTCAGGCAACAGCTGTGGGAGGATCCCTCTTGGCAAAAAGGGCAAGAGAGGCCAATATAGAATGCTCAAGTGCCTTCCCAGTGCCTTAATTCCCTCTGGAAGGGATTAAATCCTTTCATGTCCTTTTTTAAATTGCTTCCAAACATTCAAAGAATTAGTTTGTAAGTTTGTTTGGGATAATTGTACAACGTGGTGTTGTAAAATATCAAAAATTATAATGACATTGTAGAATAATATCAAGTAAGGATATTCTTTGCTCTAGGCCATGGCAATTCCATTTCCCCTAATAATTTCTCCACCTTCTGAGGCCTAATGCGTTGGTTATCAATTACAATCCTTACGATATTTGAAGGAAACCTCTCTTTATTTCCTTCCAAAATAATTTTCAGGCTACAGAGAGTTTCATTTAAAAATCTGTGTCCCATGAAACAATTTCTCTTAAGGTTATGGTGACAACTAGTATGGATTAGATTTAATATTTTAATAACAATCCTCAGTTTATCCTGTGAAAGAGATTTCAAAATTTTCAAATATATCCTTTTTATTAAGCTAGAATTTTATTTTTTAAAGAGTATCTCCTTAGACTTAATTTGCATTTACAGAGGGATCATGGGAGGCCTTCAGTAACTTTCTTAGAATACTTAATCAAATTGCTTACAAAGACATTGGCTTATTCAAAGGGAAGGGGTTGGCCCCTACAGCTTCCAAGATGGTGACCCCCAGGGGACCGGCAAGCCATGTGGCCATCAAAGTGGCTGTCTAATCCGGTCTTTTAAAAGACAGTCAAATTTATATTGCAGACAAACAAAAATCTCACTAGCTGTTTCTGGTCTTTATTAGAATTGCTTATAAAAATATTGGCTTTTCATTTAGCTGAAAACCTTGATTATAATTTAAAAAGCTAATTTATTTAAGTAATTAAAGTAGGTTTCTTCATTTAAAAAGCAAAGCAAATTTAGTAACTGTTTACGTCTGATTCACTGTATAGCTTAATTAAGAATTCAGGCGGCTCCGGGCTTTTTGTCATTTTAAATTCTGCTGTTGGATTATAAGAAATATTTAGTTACTTCATTTTGCCCTTCTTAGAGGCCAAAACCTTCATAACATTTAAAATATATTTATTAATTTTTATTTGATAAGGCTTTCCATGCAATTTCAAGTATATTAGATCTGTTAGATTTAAAAAGATTTCCTTTAAGAAGAGAGAATAAACTTCTCGTATTTCTCCGTGCCCTTGGAGCTTTCCAAGAATCATCTCTGTTAAGGCCTTGAAATTTTAACAGGGAAAAACCATCAAATATATATTGATATATGATTTAAAGATTATGATATTTTTAATAATTATCTTAAGATATCAATCAAATTTAAACTAATTTTTGCATAGAAAAATTTTGGTTGGGATCACAGAATTAATCCTCTTTTTTAATTAGACCAATAAGCAACTTATTTTGAATTCCTAATTATTAGAGAAAACACAACATTTTATTTTCTCAAAAATAAGTTCTTATACTTTAGACATTTAATTACCACAACTATGTAATTTCTCCCAATTTAATTTGCACTTTGAACTTTTAAAGCTGGCAAGTCAAATATATTTAGCATTTCCTAGATTAATAACACTTTACATTTTTAAGAAAAATACAAGACATAATCAATTAATAGATTCAATTCTGTCCTCTAGGTTTTTTATGAGGCAAATTTAAACTTTACTTTTTATTTGCCAGTAGCTCTGGAAAACCAGGTTTGGTTTATTCGAATGTAAATTACCACATTTTTCAAAGATGGTTCCTGGCAGGAAACTATATTACCTGTCTGCTGGGGGAAGGGCGTCTACCCCTTCCTCCATTAACAAAGGGAGTAGCCAGTTACCTGGGCTATTTAGATCTTTATAATTAATACGTTATTTATCTATATTTCAACAATTTTTGAGATTCAAATCCAATTCCAATTATTTTAAGGCATTTACTTTGGATAAATTCTATAACAGAGAATTTACTGGGTTTCTTGAAGGCCTTAAAAGTTAACTTGGACCGAGGTTCATTAGTATTTAAAAAACTACTCTTTATTATGGAAATTTGAATCCTGTTGCTGGAATTAGCTTGAATTTCGTTTTGGGTTTTTCATTTTCTATAACTTTTGCAGAGAGATTCCAGCTGAAGACAATCTAAATGTCAGAAATTGGACCATGCGCGCATTCTGTCTTACAGCTAGGTTCTCTCCCCATGAGCACAGAAATTCCAGACACATTTCTAAATTTTTAAGACTTTTTCATGGCGATAAAGGAAACTTTAAATTAGCATACTGGGAGAGTGGGCGTCCATATTGGCTCGCCACGTGTTGCTCCCTTTCCCACTTCCTGCTTGCTCTGGGGGAAGTTTCAGCAACAGATCTGGCCACACATTTTTTCATGCTTGATAGATAAAGACAGATCTCAAATTTTTTCTTTCTTTTTCACTTTCCGAAGTAATAACTAGCACCCAATTTGGCCAAGATTTGAATTTCTCTGTGAGTTCTTTTATAATTAATGAAACCTTAAGTAATCTCATTGCGGGAGAGCAGATAGCCTTGCCCTCTCCTGCCACCTTTGAATTTCTCTGCACCAGAGGCAGTTTCAGCAGTGGAGTTTCATTTCTTATTACAGATTTTAGATTCCAAATACAAACTAAGATTTTAATTTGAACAAGAAACCACATTCTTTAACCATGCAAACCAAAATTCTATAATAAAGTTTACTTTATATTTATAACCTAATTCTTCCCCATTAGCCTGGCTGAAAAAGACGTTCCCAACCTACTTACAGATCACGACTCTGCAGATGATCTGTGGGATTTGTGTGCGGTGAACCTCCCTCACCTTTTCTCGGTGTAATTTTTTTCATTCTCCGCTATTAGGCAAAAAATACCATCTCCTCCAGATGTCCCACAGTCAGGCACCAGATGTGGGAACCCCTTTTACGTCCCGCGTGGTTCAGGGTTCGGGTTCTGGAGAAGGCCGCACACAAATGAAAAAGACTAGAAAAGTATTAATTTGGGAATATTGGGGGCCAGGCGGAAACCCACATCAGGTGGGAGGACTACCACCTTGCTTTGGCCTTGCCATCCCTTTTATTCAGATTTGGGATACACTCATTGCCCTTAGGCATGTAATTCCAGCAACAGGCAGATTATCATATCAGTAAGGATTTACATGATTATTTGGTGGGGAAGTTGCCTCAGTTACCATTGTCTTAATTAGATAGGGAGTGGTTGGCTCTGACCTTTCAGAGCTTAAAGGTTGACCAGCCTTCCAGATTACCTGTCCACATCTCTCTATTAGTGGGACAATGGTGGGTTTCCGGCAACACACTTCCTACCTCGTCCCATAGCACACACATCCTCCCTCCTCCCATAACACACACATCCTCCCTCCTCCCTATAACACACACATCATCCTCCTTTCTATAACACACACATCCTTCCTCTTATAACACAAATCCTCCCTCCTCCCGTAACACACACATCCTCCCTCCTCCCATAGAACACACATCCTCCCTCTTCCCATAACACACACATCCTCCCTCCTCCTGTAGCGCACACATCCTCCCTCCTCCCGTAGCACACACAACCTCCCTCCTCCTGTAGCACCCACATCCTCCCTCCTCCCGTAACACACACATCCTCCCTCCTCCCGTAACACACATATCCTCCCTCCTCCCATAACACACACATCCTCCCTCCTCCTATAACACCCACATCCTCCCTCCTCCCGTAACACACACATCCTCCCTCCTCCCGTAGCACACACATCCTCCCTCCTCCCGTAACACACACATCCTCCCTCCTCCCGTAGCACACACATCCTCCCTCCTCCCGTAACACACACATCCTCCCTCCTCCCGTAGCACACACATCCTCCCTCCTCCAGTAACACACATCCTCCCTCCTCCCATAACACACACATCCTCCCTCTTCCCATAACACACACATCCTCCCTCTCATAACACACCTCCTCCCTCCTCCCGTAGAACACACATCCTCTCTCCTCCCGTAACACACACACATCCCATAACCAATCCTCCCTCCTCCCAATAACACACATCCTCCCTCCTCCCATAACACACACATCCTCCGTACTCCCATAACACCCACATCCTCCCTCCTCCCATAGCACACACATCCTCCCTCCTCCCATAACACACACATCCTCTGTACTCCCATAACACCCACATCCTCCCTCCTCCCAATAACACACATCCTCTCTCCTCCCGTAACACACACATCCTCCCTCCCATAACACAATCCTCCCTCCTCCCAATAACACACATCCTCCGTACTCCCATAACACACACATCCTCCTCCAATAACACACACATCCTCTCTCCTTCCATAACACACACATCCTCCGTACTCCCATAACACACACATCCTCCTCCAATAACACACACATCCTCTCTCCTTCCATAACACACACATCCTCCCTCCTCCCACTCCCTCCTCCCATAATACACATCCTCCCTCCTCCCGTAACACACATATCCTGGACCCATTTGGTATCTGCTTCCATGAGCAAAGGTAGTAGCAGGGGGCAGCACTGAGCAGGAGCAGCTGACCGAGGAGGGCAGCTTTGCTGGTAGCTCCACTTTGGGTTCCAGAAGGAGCTGCTGGGCGGGAGGAGGCTCAGGCTCCCACCTCAGAATGACTCTGCCCGCTCCTCTGCACAGTGTCCCTCTGAGCTTATTTCCGGTAGATTCCCTGCACCCTGGCCACCCCAGGAGTCCCCGCTGTGGGCAGGGCCAGGCTGAGGAGGAGTCGGGATGCCCGGGGGTGTGCGAGGCTGCTGCTGCTCTTGGACTTGGTCTCACCAGGATTCTCAGCATAGACGCCCTCTTGGCAGTGCTTCACCTCGGAGGGCATTTCCCAGACCAGCGCGGCTGGGCAAGGAGGAGGGATGGAGGGGGCATTCCACCCCTTTGCTCGCCATAGACAGCCTGTGGCCCCTGGGTGGGTGGGTGGGCGCCGGGCAATGCAGAAAAGGGAAGTGGCTAGTGAACACAGAGCAGTGGGCTCTGGGAGAGGCCGCTAGCCTGAAGCAGCAGGGCGGGGTGGAGGCAGGAGTGGGCAGTGGGCAGGGTGGGCAGGGCCAGATGGCGCGGGCTCGCAGGCCATGGCCAAGGCTCAGGGTCCATTCTGGAGGCAGTGGGAGTCATGGGCGATGATGCTAGCAGGGCAGAGGACAGAGTGGAGGTGGCAGCTGGGAGACAGCAGCTGTGGTCCCAGTGTGGCTGCCCAGGTAGAGGTAAGGCAGGAAGGGCTGGGGTGTGAGGGGCTGAGGTAAGCTGGAGAGTATTCAGCCAGTGGTTGAGCATCCACCTGTGAACCAGGAGGTTGCGGTTTGATTCTGGTCAAGGGCACCTGCCTGGGGTGTGGGCTGGATCCCCAGTGTGGGGTCTGCAGGAGGCAGCTGGTCGATGATTCTCTCTCATCATTGATGTTTCTATCACTCTCTCCCTCTCCCTTCCTCTCTGAAATCAATTACATAAATACACTAGAGTCCCGGTGCACAAAATTTGTGCACAGGGGTGTGTGTGTCCCTCAGCCCAGCCTGCACCCTCTCCAATTTGGGACCCCTTGAGGGATGTCCAACTACCCATTTAGGCCCGATCCTACTAGATTCTACTAGATCGGGCCTAAACGGGCAGTCGGATATCCCTCTCACAATCCAGGACTGCTGGGTCCCAACTGCTCACCTGTGTGCCTTCCTGATTGCCCCTAACCACTTCTGCCTGCCAGCCTGATCACCCCCTAACCACTCCCCTGCCAGCCTGATTGCCCCTAACTGCCCTCCCCTGCCAGCCTGGTCACCCCTAATTGCCCTCTCCTGCAGGCTTGATCGCCCCCAACTGCCCTCCCTTGCAGGCCTGGTCCCTCCCAACTGCCCTCCCCTGCTGGCCTGATTGCCCACAACTGCCCTCCCTTGCAGGCCTGATCCCTTCCAACTGCCCTCTCCTGCTGGCCATCTTGTGGTGGCCATCTTGTGTCCACATGGGGGCAGCCATCTTTGACCACATGGGGGCAGCCATCTTGTGTGTTGGAGTGATGGTCATTTTGCATATGATTCTTTTATTAGATAGGATAGAGTGTCCAGCATATTCAGGGGTGAGGAGAAGAAGGCAGTAGGAAGACCTCCAAGTGTCTTCTGTAGGTGACTGGTACTGGTGGAGCCCTGGGAGAGAGTGAGGGTGGGGGCTGGTTCATTTGTGAAAATGTTGAGTTTGCCCACAGGACCAGAACAGCAACTTGGAAACAAGAGTTTAGGACTTAGGAGCAAGCGGTCTGCTCAGACCCCTGGGAAGAGGAGCTCATCCAGGGAACCTTGGCTCTGCCACTGGGGGAGGGCTGGAGGAGGGGCTCTGCCATTGGGGGAGGGCTGGAGGAAGGGCTCTGCCATTGGGGGAGGGCTGGAGGAGGGGCTCTGCCATTGGGGGAGGGCTGGAGGAGGGGCTCTGCCATTGGGGGGAAGGCTGGAGGAGGGGCTCTGCCACTGCGGGAGGGCTGGAGGAGGGGCTCTGCCATTGGGGGGAGGGCCGGAGGAGGGGCTCTGCCACTGGGGGAGGGCTGGAGGAGGGGCTCTGCCATTGGGGGGAGGGCTGGAGGAGGGGCTCTGCCATTGGGGGAGGGCTGGAGGAGGGGCTCTGCCATTGGGGGGAGGGCTGGAGGAGGGGCTCTGCCATTGGGGGGAGGGCTGGAGGAGGGGCTCTGCAATTGGGGGAGGGCTGGAGGAGGGGCTCTGCCATTGGGGGAGGGCTGGAGGAAGGGGCTCTGCCATTGGGGGAGGGCTGGAGGAGGGGCTCTGCCATTGGGGGAGGGCTGGAGGAGGGGCTCTGCCATTGGGGGGGAGGGCTGGAGGAGGGGCTCTGCCATTGGGGGAGGGCTGGAGGAGGGGCTCTGCCATTGGGGGAGGGCTGGAGGGAGGGGCTCTGCCATTGGGGGGAGGGCTGGAGGAGGGGCTCTGCCATTGGGGGAGGGCTGGAGGAGGGGCTCTGCCATTGGGGGAGGGCTGGAGGAGGGGCTCTGCCATTGGGGGAGGGCTGGAGGAGGGGCTCTGCCATTGGGGGGAGGGCTGGAGGAGGAGCTCTGCCATTGGGGCCACCATTGGGTGAGGGCTGGAGGAGGGGCTCTGCCATTGGGGGGAGGGCTGGAGGAGGGGCTCTGCCATTGGGGGAGGGCTGGAGGAGGGGCTCTGCCATTGGGGGAGGGCTGGAGGAAGGGCTCTGCCATTGGGGGAGGGCTGGAGGAGGGGCTCTGCCATTGGGGGAGGGCTGGAGGAGGGGCTCTGCCATTGGGGGAGGGCTGGAGGAGGGGCTCTGCCATTGGGGGAGGGCTGGAGGAGGGGCTCTGCCATTGGGGGGAGGGCCGGAGGAGGGGCTCTTGGGGGAGGGCTGGAGGAGGGGCTCTGCCATTGGGGGGAGGGCCGGAGGAGGGGCTCTGCCATTGGTGGAGGGCTGGAGGAGGGGCTCTGCCATTGGGGGAGGGCTGGAGGAGGGGCTCTGCCATTGGGGGAGGGCTGGAGGAGGGGCTCTGCCATTGGGGGAGGGCTGGAGGAGGGGCTCTGCCATTGGGGGAGGGCTGGAGGAGGGGCTCTGCCATTGGGGGAGGGCTGGAGGAGGGGCTCTGCCATTGGGGGAGGGCTGGAGGAGGTGCAGCCATGAGACCTGATGAAGAACTGCCAGAGGGGAAGGCAAAGTGGGGTCAAGGCAGCAAGAAGTGTCAAGAACAGAACGGCCATCCATCCTTAAGGCCAGCATGAGTCCTTACAGGTCGGTGCTGCAGAGGGCTCACTGGTGAAATGGGGTGGCTGGGTGGGGAGGCAGCGGAAGTTTGGGTCTAGAGTGTGGAGGAGTCAGTGGTAGCGGGGGCACCAGTGCATGAGGTTACAATTTCTTTTAAAAAAAATATTTTTATTGATTTCAGAGAGGAAGGGACATAGAAACATCAATGATGAGAAGGAATCATCCGTCGGCTGCCTCCTGCATGCCCACTACTGGGGATGGAGCCTGCAACCTGGGCATGTGCTCTGACCAGAATCAAACCCGGGGCCTTCAGTCCATAGGCCGACGCTCTATCCACTGAGCAACACCAGCCAGGGCTGAGGCTGCAATGTCAAGTGCCTTGGCTGTGAAGGACAGAAAGGGCATTGGCCCAGTAGGAAGAAGGGCGGGTGGTTTTCTGCTTAAGACGGAAGACAGAGCAGGGTGCATGCTGGCGGCAGTGACGGGGGCGGGCGGGAAGGCTGTGTGCTGAGAGTAAAGAATCTTCTGGCTGGAGCCTGAGGATGAGGTCGGAGGCCGGGGGCGGGGGTGGGGGGTGACTGGCTTTAGACAGGTGGGGTCCCATCTCTGCTGCTGCCCCAGGGAAAGGGGGTCCAGGAGATTCGAAAGTGGTAAATTTGCAGGGGGCTAGGGCCAGAGATGGAGAGGTTTTCCTCATGGTCTCTGGTTCCTCCTCTGTTGTCAGACGATTGGTAGAGCAGCCATTGAAGACACAGACAGCCCAAGACCCTCCCAATGAGGGACCCAGTGCGCGCCCCCCGCCCCCCCCCCCCGCCCTTGCTCAGGTGGATGGTAGACCTTTCCTGCATCTGGGAGGAGGGCGTGCCCCAGCTCAGGTGCACAGAGCGCGCCCTGGGCTGGTAGCTCAGGTGGAGCCGCCTGCATGGTCTGAGGCGGGTGCTGGGCGAGCCATCCTGGGCTCGGCGTCCAGGGCTCTGGCTTCAAGTGCTCACTCTGTGTCTTGCCCGAGAGAGGCCTGGGCGCCACCCACCGATCCAGGCCCGCAAAGGGGATGCTCACACCACTGCTGCTGCCCTGGCGAGGACGACACGAGGCAGCGGGAGTCGAGTGCTTTAAAGCTCCCCCGGGCTGGCATAATGCATCCACGAGCGTCCCAGGGCCCAAGGCAAAGGCCACGGAGGCACGGCCATGGAGGGAGGCGGGCCCGGGCGTGGCATCACTGAGCTCACTCCCTCCTGCTCCTGCTCCTGGAGGCTGTCTGAGGGGCGGACTGGGGAAGGCGGGGGTGGGGGGATGGGATGGGGGTGTTGAAATGGCTTCCTTGCAGACACAGTTAAGTCAGCTGATCAAAACGAGCCTCATGCCCTGCCGGTGTGGCTCAGTGGTTGAGCATTGACCTATGAACCAGGAGGTCAGGGTTCGATTCCCAGTCAGGGCACATGCCGCCTCAGTTGGGGGCGTGCAGGAGGCAGCCAATCAATGATTCCCTCTCATTACTGATGTTTCTCTCTCTCTCCCTCTCCCTTCCTCTCTGAAATCAATAAAAATATATTTTAAAAACACACAATAAAATAAAACAAAAAAATGAGCCTCGTGATCTCACCTCATTCCAGTCCCAAAGCTGCTCTGCCCGTCCTCCCTGGTCACCCGTCACTCAGGCCCCAAATAGCAGCGTCTGCCATGGCTCCTCATGTCCTCTCACACCCGCATCCTTTTCATCAGCCAGTCTCGTCAGCTGCACGTTCACAATGCAGCCTGAACTCAACCACCCCTCACCCTGGTCAGGTCCCCCGCAGGTCTCCCCCGGACCACCCAGCAGCACCCGGACCCTGCACAGGGCCCCGGCAGCTCTCCCCTGGTTAATGAGCTAGCTTCCTCGCCGGGCTTCCTGCTGCTGCCCTCGCCCGGCCTGAGTCTGGTCTCCAGTGGGGACCATTTACTCTTATTGCACCACCAACAAACACATGGGGAATGACATGGTGTTTTTACACACACGGGACAGAGGGGATGGAGGCGGTGACTCCTGAGAGGGAGAAACCAAGGAGGGCCCAGCACACGGCCTGGGAAGCTTCCCGGCTGGAGGCTGAGCCAGCGCGCTCGCAGCTGACGGAGGCGCTGAGGACCTGGGAAGGCGAAGGCAGGGAGAATGCGCAGCGCCAGGGACTGCGGACGGGCCCTGGATCCTGAGTGCTGACAGCTGGGTGTGCCAGGCAGGTCCCCAAGGCCAGGGGAACCCCAGCAAGGGTTAGGGGACAGCTGTCACCTCGGGCCAACCTCACCACTACTGAGGCAATCCCTTTGGAATATTCTTCCTGTCTCCCAGGAAGTACACAGTGTTTCCATTCCGGGGGCGGCAGTATTCCTGTCCTGGCCCCTGTGAGCTCCAGGATTGTCCTGCCAGTGCTCCCGCTGTCCTTCCTCAGCCTCGGGCGGTTCCCTCACCTGCCGGCACCCATCGGAGGCCAGAGGCATGGGTCCCCGGCAGCTCTGAGCTCCCTCTGTGAGGCCTGTGCCGCCTGCCCGGGTGCTAGGTCTGAACACCATTGAGACTATCCCCAGCCGTTTAGTTGTTCTGGATGGGGGAGTACACTCATTTCCTGTTAGAAAGAAATCACACAAACTTGTGTTCACATAAAATCCTGCACACAGATGCTTGCAGAGGCCTGGTTTTGTCACACGGAAACGAGACACTCCGAAATGCCCTTCCACGGGTGCGGGGGTGAGCACACGCCGTGCCCCCACCGGTGGAGCACCCCTCAGGGAGGAGCTCCACGAGCCAGGGTGACGGATCTCGGGTGCAGCGTGAGACGTGAAAGAATCCGCTCAGGAAGGCACCTGCTATGCAGCTCCCTTTGAACGGCGTCCTGGGAAAAGCAAAACTAGGGACAGAACACAGACCAGTGGCCGCCAGGGGCTACAGGTGGGTGTGAGGCCACACAGGTAGGGGGACTTTCAGGGGTAATTGAGCTACGGAGCATGCTTGTACACAGTTGTCAAATCTGGAAGAACTCTGCACTAAAAATGGTGAATTTTACTGTATATAAGCGGCATCTTAAAAATTATAAAAAATTAGATTGTCCTTCTTCTGCTCATGACTTCCCAGCTTACCTTCCTCTTGCCTCACAGTTGCCCAGAGGCCTTGTCCTGGCCCTGCTGCCTCTTTGGCGTCCTCTCTACCGAACGCTCTTCTGCTCACTCATCCACTCCAGTCCCATTGCTGTCTCTGCTGCTCCTCCAAATCTCAGCCTCCTCCTGTCTCAGACTTTTGCATATGCTGTTCCTTTGCTAGAATGCTCTTCCTCAGATATTCAGAGCTCATTCTCCTATTCCAATCAGGTCTTTGCGCAGATGCCATCTCCCCAGAAAACATTTCCCTGCCATCCTGTCTGTGACAACACCTCCATAGGCTCAGACGCTGTCTCCTTACCCTGCTTTATTTTTTCCAAAGCATTTCTCCCTAGCTGACATATTTATTTCCTTGTTTATTGTACATCTCTAACTAGAATGTAAACTCCAAGGTGTCAACAGATGGTAGATGGTCCCTGCACCCATTCAATGCTAACAGGAATCCCCAATTTGGGGTGTGGTGAAAAAGGAAACATTATTCAGTTGAAAACAACCCAATGGTGATACAGCACAGTTGCAAGGCAACTCTCAGGCCAGGCCCCTCTCCAGCTAGACAGCTCCGCTCTGCTCTGCTGAGACAGTATCAATGTTTTAGCTCAACCAGGGAGATCCAGTCTTAAAGGAAAGGGCACTCTCAGTGAGAGAGGAGCTGATTTATATGGCCAGAAGTCCCTGCCCCTGGTCCCCGATTGGTCTGTCTTCATGCAAATGAGGATTCAAAGTCCTTGCAGTTTGATTGGTGCAAAAGGCACTGTACTGATTGGTCATAATAGAACCACTCTGATTGGCCAGAGCTGAGCAGCTGTGAGTGGATGGGGAAAGCCTCAGTCCTATTGGTTGAAATAGGATTCCAGGAACTTCTTTTTAAAGATGGCAGGAACAGAGTGCAGGCAGTCAGGCAGGCAGTTCAGTGTCGGCTTCCAACTGCAGGGGCTTGTCCTTCCCACGGGGTTCTCCTCTCCTGGCTGAAAGGGGCTCAGCAGCAGGTGTGGAGGCCTCTGTCTTGTGATGACTAAAGCAAACAGCCACCAAATTCCCAGATTTGCTAATCACCTCCCTACAACATTGCTGTGTCTGATTAAACTCTCAGAAGGCAGGCATCATAATGCCCATTTCACCCATGATCAAACCAAAACATCGCAGAATTCAAAGAACTGCCCTAGCCAGTGTGGCTCAGTGGATAGAGCATCAGCCTGCAAACCAAAGGGTCCCAGGTTCGATTCCACTCAAGGGCATGTACCCTGATTGCAGGCTCCTCCCTGGCCCGGGCCCTGGTTGGGGGTCATGCAAGTGGCAACCAATCAATGTGTTTCTCTCTGTCTTTCCTTCTTTCTTCCATGCTCTCTAAAAATCAATGGAAAAAATATCCGTGGTGAGGATTAAAAAAAAGAGAAAGAACGTACCAAAACCATGTGTCAGAGCAGCCGGAGCACAGCTGTCTGCGTCTGTGTAGTCTTCTGAATTCTGTTCAACTAGCCAGCTGCCAGGGCAGGTTCCTTCTCAAGCCCTGCCCATTGCACTCACTGTGGGGCCAAGCCCTTCTTCCAGGGCTGGACCTTCTTGGAAGCGGGTGGTGGACGGAGAAGCCGTGAAAAGTTGAGGGTGTATATAAGAAAGCCTTTATTGTAGAAGCCAGTGGCCATCTAGCTGTCAGACAAAACAGTCTTCACAGCAAAGTCCCACACAGGAAGCTGCGCACCGGCTATAGACGAACACATTTTTTCCACTGAGCAGCAGCAGTCTCTGCACCCACAGCCACTATCTGAGCAGCCGCACGCTGCCTCCCTCACCGCAAACAGCGGCGGCACTGAGCTCTGGGCCTCGGCAGCTCCTCTAGCCTCTAGACCAGTGATGGCGAACCTATGACACGCGTGTCAGCCCTGACACGCATAGCCATTTCTGATGACACGCAGCCGCTGAGGCGGCCGCATGCCGAGGGTGAAACATTTGCTGCTCCTGAGGATGAAACATTTGTGATTAGAGTCTTGGAGTTAGACTCTAACTCCAAGGCTCTAGTCGCAAATGTTTCATCCTCCCCTATTAGACACTCTGTGCCGGACGTCTGTAGGCCAAAACAACAGAAGTCCGGCACAGAGCATCTAGTTCTGGGACTTCCGGTTAAGCCGGGATCTTTGCCCTCACTTCTGCGTGCAGAGCAGGGAGCAGCGGAACGCAGCGGGGGACGCATCTCTGGGGGCCCTGCCATTACCAGTAACCAAATAACAGTTAACCACAGCAACCATTTTCTACTGTTCTGGGGTGTCATGGATTTCTAATCCATCATTACTGAGATAAGTGAGGGGAAGGCTGGGAGAGGCGAGGGTTTGTGGCGTGCTATGGGTGCCGTTTCCCGCCATTAGAAATAGCAGCAGCCATTTTAATTCACATAAGGAACACCATCTTGCTCCATAGTGCAGACTCCATTTCACCACTATTACTGTTGTGCATCCTTATTAACCCCTATTTCTGCTTATTAACCCTGCCCTTTCCTAAAAGACAGTTATACGCACCATTTTGTGGTTAGTTAGGCTAGTTAACCCCTAATTGCCTGCAGGCCTAACAAGCTATCTATAATTCTATCTTCTGTCACTGCCCCCCTGATGGAGAACCCAAAAAATAAAAAACTAAGGTTAAGTAAAGGAAGTGGTAGTAGCAGTGGCCGACCCTTTCAAGAGACATGGACCGAGATGTATGGCTTTATAGAAAACAATGGCAGATCATTTTGCGTTCTATGTACTGAAACGGTAGTAAGCAGAACGTGGAATATAAATAGACATTTTGAAACTAATCATTCCCAGCTCTTGGAAAAAAGTGAGGATGAAAGGAAGGAATACATTTCCAGGCAGCTACTCCTTTATAAGAGCCAACCTAATTCCATCCTTAAATTTATGAAAGGCTCTACAAATTTAACATCTGTAAGTTTGAGCATTGCTCACTCTATAGCTCAGCATGGAAAAGCACTCAGTGAGGGAGAATTTATTAAAGAAACTCTCCTAAGATGTGCACCAGTTCTATTTCACGATATGCAGAATAAAGATGCAATTATTAAGAGAATATCTGAGTTACCACTCAGTAGAAATATCATAAATGACCGAATAATGAGACTGAATACAAACATACAACATCAATTAAAGAGAGACATAAGGAAGTGTAAATATTTTTCGATCTCTCTTAATGAAACTACTGATGTCACATCACATGCTCAGTTGGCCATTATTGCTCGATATTCTGATGGTCTCACAATGAGAGAAGAGTTGATAAAGTTAGTATCAGTGTCAACAAGTAAATCAGGAAGCGAAATATGTAAGGTTGTTATACAAACATTTCGTGACCTAAGCATTGATATCTCTAAGGTTGTGTCAGTGAAGACAGATGGGGCACCAAATATGGTGGGGGAAAAAGTCGGATTTGTCAAATTGTTTACAGAAGCTATTGGACATCTGATTGTGCCTTTTCATTGTATTATCTATCAGGAGGCTTTATGTGCCAAGGCAGGATTCACCGACTTAAACGACTTAATGTCAGTTGTTACAAAAATAGTTAATTTAATAGCTGCTCGCCCCCTTCACAAGCGAGAATTTTCGGCACTTTTACTGGAGGTTGATTCCACCTACAGTGGACTGCTGATGTACAATAATGTAAGATGGCTGAGCCGAGGCAAAGTTCTTGAGTGCTTTGTGGAGTGCTTTGAAGAAATTAAGGTATTCCTTGACGATAAGGATCTGGGAAACTTTCCTCAGCTTAATGATGATAAGTGGGTCAACACCCTGATGTTTTTTACAGATCTCTCCGTTCATATTAATGAACTGAACTTAAAGTTACAAGGTTTTGGCAAAAGTATTGACGTTATGTTTGGATACATAAAAACTTTTGAAAGTAAAGTTAAAATTTTCAAGCGAGATGTAGAAACTAAAACCTATAAGTATTTTCCTCGAGTAACAAAGTATTTTGAGAAGGCCAGTGAAGCTGTACAAAATGAAATGGAACTCTTGCATATGAAGTACCAGCATGTTTTAGACTCGTTACTTGACCAGTTTAGTGATAGATTTAGTCAATTTAGAAGTCTAGAACAGACCATGAAAATAATTAAGTATCCTGATGTAGTAGTCTACAGTAGTTTGGAATTAAATGGTTTCCAATGGATGCAAATTGATGAGTTGGAGATGCAACTTGCAGAATTTCAAGACAGTATCTGGGCTCAGGTGTTTGTTGACTTGAGGTCAAAGCTTGAGAATCTGGAAAGGTGCCGCTTGGAGAATCAAGAGGAGTGCCACTACGAACAGGAAATTTGGAGTGCCTGGAACCGACTACCAGACACTTTTAGCACCCTGAAAAATATAGCAATTGCTTTACTCACAATTTTTCCCTGTACATACTTTTGTGAGGCCTTATTCTCAGCATTAAATAATATCAAAACCAACGAAAGAAACAGATTGACAGATGAAGTTAGTAGTGCTTGCTTGGGCCTGAAGTGTACAAAATACCAACCTTCAATTGAAGATTTAGCCAATGAAATTCAGCAACAAAATAGTCACTAATAGGCAGGTTAGTTAAAGAATTCCCCCCTCCCCTCACTTATCTTAGTTCATGGCACCCCTCACAAGCTAAATAATATCAAGACCAACAAAAGAAACCAACTGACGGATGAACAAAGAAGTCACTAAACAGGTAAGTTAAATATTTAGTTTTTGGTTTATTAAATACAATTATATATAACAATTATACATTTATGTTATTTAAACTATTAATATCGTGAAATAATGTTTTTTCCTCAAAGTGACACACTACCCGAGTTATGCTCAGTTTTTTGACGAAGTTTGACACACCAAGCTCAGAAGGTTGCCCATCACTGCTCTAGACTAAGGTGACCAGACGTCCCACTTTTGGCGGGACAATCCTGATTTTTAACAATTTGTCCCACGTCCCACGGCGTTTTAAAAACGTCCCGATTTTTGGAAAGAATGCATGACAAGCTAGGGGACGGCGGGAGAACGGGAAGGGAATATACGGTTTTCGGCGGCCATGTGGCTATTTAGCCAGGATATGAGTTTTATATTATTTTTGTTAATTTTATAATGTTAAACTTTAATAATAACAAATAATTGTTGAGAACTGATTATCGAGAACTGCTTATCAAAGTTCGCATTGCTGATCAGTTGTTAGAATTCGACCACCATTGTTTGGACTTAATGAACAATGGCATTTTTTGGGATTGGCAACGACGAAAACATTTTGTAACTGTCTCCCAGACGATACCCATTGTACTGCGTGCTAGTAAGCTAGTTAAACAAGTGATGTCATTACAAATCAGCTATTCAGATAATTTAGGTAAGTAATTTATTTATTTATTTCATAAATACGTTATGGCAAATTCATGACCTTTTAAACAACAGCAATCTACTAAAAAAAATTCACTCAAATGAGAAATATGCCAAAGAATAAAATAATACTATACATAATTTTTTATTTATTATATTTGTAAATTGTACTTATGTTGAAATTTAAAAAAATATATTACAATACTATTTTTGCATTCTATGAAAATTTTTGTTGCTCCATATAGACCAAATTTTTAATCAAGACCCCCTCCCCCCCAGTCAATGGTGTCCCGCTTTACCAATGTTAAAATCTGGTCACCTTACTCTAGACTCTTCTCTGGTCTCGCCAGCCTCTTCGGCCTTCGCATAGGTCTGTCCCGGGGGCAGCCCGAGATTTTCATTCGCTGCTGCTCCCAGATCGCCACCTTAGTTTTAGCTCACGATTCTGATGGATTCACATGTATATCTTCGAGGGTTCTATTATTTCCTAAGGACTTAGCATGTTTCATCTAGGATCTGAGTTACCTAGCGCAGAGGGTCCTCCACACACTGGCACTCCCACATGGTCGCCAGGAAGCCCACGCGCTCCCTTCTCTGAGTGTAGGAACTTATGTTCCCAGACCCAGCGTGGGGACCACCTCATACTGGCAGGTGATAAATGACTTAAAAAAAAAAATGGTAAAAACCACATCCAGGGCTCTCCAGATTGGTTAGGAGTCAGAGATGCAATCTCTCTCTCCAGCCACCCGGGAGCCATGATTTAATGTCACCCTTGAATGTCTACACCATCGCCCTCCCAGGTCATAGGTTATCTCTGGCCCATAGCTGATACCACAGCAGGAGGAGGGGGGAGGTCAGTGGTTAACGGCTTGTATGGAAGGATCCTTCCTCGCCTGGCTCCCCTAGTCTACAGCTCACTACTGCTTCCACTCAGCGGTGCTGGTCTCCTTCTTCCCAATCCTCTACTCTGAGGATCGATTGTCTCCACAAGACCTGTCCCTACCCAGGCCAAAGAATAAAGATTGTGGTTCAATCCAGAGCACTGCTGGTGGGAATGCAGCCATGGAAAACAGTATGGAACTGCATTTGACCCAGAGATCCCACTTCTAGGAATATACCCTAAGAAACCCGAAGCACCCATCAGAAAGAATATGTGCACCCCTGTGTTCACAGCAGCACAATTCACAGTAGCTAAGATCTGGAAACAGCCCAAGTGCCCATCAGCAGAGGAGTGGATAAAAAAGTTGTGGGACATTCACACCTTTGAATATGATGCAGCAGTAAGAAAGAAGGGTCTCTTACCCTTTGAGGCAGCATGGAGGGGCCTGGAGAGTCTCATGCTAAGCGAAATAAGTCAGTCAGAGAAAGACAAGTATCACATGATCTCACTCATATGTGGAATCTAATGAAACAAATAAGCTGATAAACGGAGTGGACTCAGAGACATGGGAGCATGGAGCAGAGTGCAGAGTCTCTGAGGGAAGGCGGGGTAGGGCGGGTGGTGGGAGACAATCAACCAAAGACCTTGTGTGCATCTATGCATGGCCCATGGACACAGACAGTGTGGGGGTGAGGACCTGGGGCGGGGTGGGCTGGAGGGGGTTGCGGGGGGAAGGGGACATATGTAATACTTTCAACAATAAAGATAAATAAAATAAAATTAAATAAAAAAATGAAGATTGTGGCTCAGTAGTCCTAGCTCAGTTCTGATGAAGCAGCCCAGCCAGACCGTGTCAGGCGTCACATACCTGTTTAATAAAGCAACCACACAGGTAGCGGTGGCAGCAGCAGCAGGTACAGTAGCTGCGCCCCGCAGGACAGTGCATTTTCCACCACAGCTGCCTTCTGCCTGGGAGACGTGGGGGTGCGTGGAGGGGGCCAGGCTCGCTCAGACCCTCTGCTTCCTCCAGTCCAGCTCTCAATGACTGGGGCTCTCCCCAGAGAGTCTACGTCTACTCAGCAGAGTGGGGATGCTCTTCCGGGCTTGGCAATGCCTTTGAGCCCTGGGCCCCGGGGCGGAGTCTCTCCCGGGGTGCGGGGAGCCCCAGGGGTGACTGAGCGGGGCTGCTGAGTGGGGCTGTTGAGCTCCTCTTGGGCTCTTGTGGGCCACAGGGTCTCTCACGGGGACGGGGCCCTTAGCCGCATGGGACATGCGGAGGCTGTGGGCAGAGAGGCGTGCAAGGGGCGCTTGCCAGGTGCCTGGCTTCCGGGGTCCCGGAGGGGGGGCAGCACAGGGTGGGAGCAGGGCCCAGGCCTGCAGGGCGCAGCGGCATCAGGGCTGCGACTAGAATAAGAGACCAGTGGAGAGCGAGTCAGAGGATTTGCAAGTGGACACAGCAGTGCTGTGTGCAAAATTAACCGTCCTTTCCGGAAGCTGGGCCCCGCCCGCTGCCCCGTGGGGAGGCCTCGGGCGCCTCCCCCCTCATGGGAAGCTGTTCTCCGTGAGGCAGCTGGCACAGCCCGCACTCTAACGCATGTGAGTTGAACGGCATCTCTGAGCTAAGGACCCTCAGCCCTCAATGGGGGAAGCCAGGGCTGTACTCGCTGGTGGGGACAACACGGGGGAGGGGGGTGTGTGTGTGGTGGAAGCTGCCTCCCGCCATCTGATGGGACCTGAGAGCAGAGGAGGAGGGAGGGCGCGCCAGGCAGGCCCGACTCACCTTGCGGACCAGGTGGATCCAGTTGAGATAGGCTGCGACCTTGGTGTACACTCCCGGGGTGCTGGGGCCCCCACAGCCGTGGCCCCAGCTCACGATGCCCACGACGTGCCACAGGTCGGAGTGATGCATCAGGGGCCCCCCGCTGTCTCCCTGGGAGAGGGCAGAGCGGGGCTGCTGGGTAGGTGGGCAGGCGGGGTGGAGGGTGGGCGCCCCAGTCCTCCCCTCCCTGTGTCCCCCTGCGCCCGCCTGCCCGGTGCTGGCAGTGCCCTGCCTCTGCTGGCACGGTCCCTGCGGCCTGGGGTGTCCTTCTCTTTGGGGGCAAAAGAGTTCAGTTGGAGTCATGTGAGTTGGGGGTGTGCCAGGGCCCCTCCTGCGGAGACCCAGCCTCACAGCGGCAGGTGTGGTGCTGAGGGCCACAGCAAGGACGGGCTTGTCTTCCTTTCGCACCACGTTCATCACAGCACCGAGCCGGCAGCACGGCTAGTGCACGTTAGCATGTCCTAGGCCGTGGTCGGCAAACCGGGGCTCGTGAGCCACATGCGGCTCTTTGGCCCCTTGAGTGTGGCTCGTCCACAAAATACCATGTGCGGGCGCACAAGTACAGTGCCATTGAAACTTCGTGGCCCATGCGCAGAAGTCGGTTTTCGGCCTGGGCGAGTCTGTTTTGAAGAAGTGGTTCTAATGCTGAGCCACACGCAAGGGGCCAAAGAGCCGCATGTGGCTCACGAGACGCAGTTTGCCGACCACTGTTCTAGGCCATTGGATTCAACCCATGAAAAGAGCAAAGATCCCTGCCTCCGGGTAGCTTAGAATCAAATGGAGAGGAGACGGGAGGGGAGGGGAGGGAGATGGAGATGAAGATGGAGAGGGAGATGGAGAGGGAGAGGGAGAGGGAGAGGGAGAGGGAGAGGGAGAGGGAGAGGGAGAGAGGGAGAGGGAGAGGGAGAGGGAGAGGGAGAGGGAGAGGGAGAGGGAGAGGGAGAGGGAGAGGGAGAGGGAGAGGGAGAGGGAGAGGGAGAGGGAGAGGGAGAGGGAGAGGGAGAGGGAGAGGGAGAGGGAGAGGGAGAGGGAGAGGGAGAGGGAGAGGGAGAGGGAGAGGGAGAGGGAGAGGGGAGGGGAGGGGAGGGAGAAAGGAAGGGAGAGAGAGGGAGTGGGAGAGGGAGAGAGGAGGGAGAGGGAGAGGGGAGGAGAGTGGAGGAGAGGGGAGGAGAAGGGAGGGGAGGGAGAGGGAGTGGGAGAGGGAGAGGGGAGGGAGAAGGAGAGGGGAGGGAGAGGGAGAGGGGAGGAGAGTGGAGGAGAGGGGAGGAGAGGGAGAGGGGAGGTAGAGGGAGAGGGGAGGGAGAGAGGAAGGAGAGGGAGAGGGAAGGTAGAGGGAGAGGGAGAGGGGAGGGAGAGGGAGAGGGAGAGGGGAGGGAGAAGGAGAGGGGAGGGAGAGGGAGAGGGGAGGAGAGTGGAGGAGAGGGGAGGAGAGGGAGAGGGGAGGGAGAGGGGAGGGAGAGGGAGAGGGAGAGGGACAGGGAGAGGGAGAGTGGAGGAGAGGGAGAGGGGAGCACACAGACAGACAAGATATCAGAGAATAAGAAGTGCGCTTACTTGGGTGTCCGCCTTTTCAGTTCCTATAACCCTTGAGGCCTCTTCCTTCAAAACCCAATGACTTGGTGGCCACACTGCTGTTCACGCCCCCAGCCCCACTGTGCGCCCCCGGAGGGAAGACACTGTCCCCAAAGCCTAGCACTCACCTGGGAGAGAGCTGAGTGGTGAGGGTGGGGTGGGTCGGGTGGGCCTTTATTTATTTATTTATTTATTTATTTGCGTATTTATGTATTTATTTATTATTATTTTTAAATCCTCACCTGAGGACATTTTTCCATTGATTTTATGGAGAGTGGAAGAGAGAGGGAAAGACAGAGAGAAACATGGATGTGAGAGAGACATTGATTGGTTGCCTCCTGCACAACCCTGACCAGGGGCCGGGCTGGGGAGGGGCCTGCAACCGAGGTACGTGCCCTTGACTGGACTCGAACCTGGGACCCTTTGGTCCACAGGTCGATGCTCTATCCATTGAGCCACACCAGCCAGGGCAGGGTTAGGGGTTTTAATGAGAGGGTCTCAGAAGAGCCTCTCGGGGTGGGAAGTGAGAGCATGGCCAGGGGTTGGTCCCTGTGGGGAGGGGGAGGGCGGGTACACGGCACCGGGGCCCACTCAGCACAAGGGGGCTCTCGAGTGCAGTGCCATTGCTGAGGACAGGACAGAGAAACCGCATGGAATTCCTGCCCTCAGGGGCTCATACTCTGTAGAAGATGGGACATAAGGGTGGGTGTGCGGCTGTGAAATACGGATCCACTTAACATCCTTCTGCTCATCTCCATCCATCTGTCCATCCATCCCCGTGTCATTCTCCGACTGTCACCTCTCTCCCTGCTTCTCTCCCTTCTTTCCGTCCGCACACGTTGAGGCCTTCCATGTGCGACACTTCCGTGGGCACTCCGCCCCTGGGCTTCTGTGTCTCTCTAGGACCCACGTTCCTACCCATGGGATTCCCTCTGCTCCACCGAGGCTCACCTGGCAGGTGTCCACGCCGCCCTGCAGGACGCCCGCGCACAGCATCTCCGCGGTGACCTCCCCCTGGTACGCGTCCTCGGCATTGCACCGCGCCCTGTCGATGACCTGGACCGAAGCCTGCAGCAGCTTGTCAGACATCTTCCCTGGAGGTGGAGACACACCACTTCCTCATCCTTGCCTTGGCCCCCAGCTCAGAATGCCCTGGGTCACCGGCACATGGGCCTCCAGGATGGGCTTTTCTGACAAGTGGCCCTCCTTCTGCCCGCTCCGAACACCACCCCCTCGGCCCTGCTACCTGAGCCCAGGACTCACCTGCACCCTGTTCTGTAAAGCCCCATCCGATGACCCACAGCGGGGTGGCCGGAGGGAGCTCCTGGTCCGAGAAGGGCAGGCAGATGGGCCTGAGGAGGCCTGCGGGGAGCAGAGAGGAAGGGGGAGCCCGGATGCAGGAGGCCCTGGGGTTAAGCCTCAATAACACACAGTCCACACGATGTTAATAGAAATGGAAGGAGAAAAGGGTTCTATAGTCAAATAAGTTTAGAAAATGTGGGTTAAACACAATAAAACAAATTATTTTAAAAAATGTCTCCTATCTTTAGTATACTAAAGTGCTCCAAAAAGAGCTAAAGTATAAAAATGTTTCCCAAACTTATTTGAGAAGGAACCCTTCTTTTTCCCAAGGAACCCGTGTCCTGTGGAACCAACAGTTGGAAATGCTGATTTAAATACTGCCTTATAGCCCGGCTGGTGTGGCTCAGTGGTTGAGTGTTGACCTATGTATCAGGAGGTCAGAGTTCGATTCCCAGTCAGGGCACATGCCCGGGTTGCAGGCTCAATCCCCAGTGTGGGGCATGCAGGAGGCAGCCGATCAATGATTCTCTCTCATCATTGATGTTCCTCTCTCCCTCGCTCCCTTCCTCTCTGAGATCAGTAAGCATATATTAAAGCCAATGAAATAGCGTCCTACGTAAGCATGAGTGGTACCACGGAACTGCGCCAGCTTCTGTGGCGGCCTTGCCAGCGGTGAGCAAATGGACACAAGGACCCCTTGGCAGGGATGGTGGGAGGCTCTTGGCATCGGCTGGGGGTGGAGGATGGACGATGACCTCACCTCCACGACTGGAGGACCCTGTGACCCTCACTTAAGTGCCGCATCTGGAGCGCTGGTAGGGGACAGAGCGTTGGTGGGGGACAGTGGGTGTCTGCTGGGCTTGCCTGAGCCTCCTGACATCCAGGATGTGAGGCTGATGGATTTGCGGGAGCAGATGGGCTTAGAGAAGTGATGAGCTCAAGGCCACGTAGTGAGCGAGGGGCAGAGCGGGGATGTGACCGGAGCTGAGGGCTCTGCCCCAGGAGCCACCACTCACCTGAGAGTGTGAGTGGGTCCTGCAGCTTCACCAGAGCGATGTCCTTCTCCTTGGGGGCCGTGGCGTTGTGCTCGGTGACAAAGATCTTGGCCACAGGCAGGGCTGGGAAGGTGCGCAGTGTGTCTGAGCCGACCCTCACCTTCCAGCCGGGCACGTCCAGATGCTTCCTGGGGCAGAGCCAAGCAGGAGGAGGCTTTGCCAATGGCGGTCCCCAGGGCCCTGGGTGCGGGGTTGGTGCTCGAGGCCCTGCCTCAGGAGGTAAGGATGGTGTAGGCAGGGGTGCTGGAGAAGGGACGGCCTGAGGAATCCCCGACCACAGGCCACATTCTAAAGGGGATTGATCCTTTCCCCAGTGACACCTGCCAGCGAACTTCTAATGGAGGGCTGCTCTCCAGGCCGAGCGCGGGGCCTTCCCCAGTGCGTCTCCTACACTCCCCTCACGGTACCGCCTTGTGGGCAGTTACTGTATTTATGTACATGACTCTTCCTTCTGACACCAGACACAGTTTAGGGATGGTTCCCAGGAGAGGTTTACAGCTTCTGTCAGATTCTCAAAACAGGTTAAGAAATTAGCCTGGTCCTAGCTGGTTTGCTCAGTAGATAGAGCGTCGGACTGCACGTGCCCAGGTTGCGGGCTCGATCCCCAGTGTGGGGCGTGCAGGAGGCAGCCGATCAGTGATTCTCTCTCATCATTGACGTTTCTCTCTCTCTCGTTCTCTTCCTTCCTCTCAGAATCAGTAATATACAGTATATAAAGAACCACTGGCCTAGACTGTGAGTTCCTCTAAGCCTTAGGTATTAATGGGGCTAATGCCCATGGACACACAGTATCTGGTTTGGCACCTTGTAGGAACTCCTCAGATGCAGAATGAATGAATGAATGAATGAATGAATGAAGTAAAGGCCTGGGAGTGGGCCTCCCCCAGAGGGCGGGCAGGCCCGGGCTGGCCTGGGAGGAAATTTATGCTTGTTGGCTTGTTGTTAAGTTTCTGAACACAGCGAGGGAGTGGAGGGGCAGGAAAGAGGAGAGAAGAGGGAGAGGGTTCCTGCTCCGGGCAGGTGGGAGGAGCCTTCTTGGGGTGCATGACAGGGCGGGCTGAGGACATGGGTTTCTGATGCTTCTCAGCCGGTCAAGCTCAGTGACCCCCACCCTCTGCTCAGACTGTGTTTAACAAAGGGCCTTGTGTCCCGCATCTCATGGGGTGGCCACACCTAGGACATAGTCTTTCAGGGCAGAGGAAGGGGGCCGGGCCCTCAGGCCTGCGGGTGGCTGGGCTTACCTGAAGCAGTGGGCCGCGGTGAGGACCCAGTGCGGGTCCAGGATGCTCCCGCCACAGACGTGCTGCTGGTGGTACTGGATGCTGACCTGCCACGGCCAGGACTCCACGGAGGCCTTCTGCCCACCCACCACGCGTGGGGCCTTCAGGCTGTGCCCGCAGGCTGGCTCGGGAGGGAGAGCAGGGCCAGGCTCAGAGAGCGATGCCTCTCCTCCGCGGATATGGGAGCGGCTGGGCCACCCAGCGTGGTGGGGAGGGCCGGGCCCACTCTCAGGCTCCTGGGGTGCTATGGGTGCCCCAGAGCAGGGCTCCCCAAGCCCCTCGCCTCTTTGTCAGCGCTGGATGCGCTTGGCGTTACTGTGAACACGGGTGTCCCCTGTGCGGGCAGTTTATGACCTTAAAACTGAACGGGGTGTGGAACTAGGGGTCCCGCCCAGGTGGGATCCCCACGCCCCTCCCACTGAGTCCCAGGAAACAGCAGATCGGGGAGCCGGAAGTGGGAACAAATTTTCAAAAATGGGCTCTTCCCACCCTAAGCTCACCTTCTTCAAGTCCCTTCCGCTCTGAGCGAGTCTCCCACGTTAACGCCTCACCCCTCTCAAATCCCACCTCCTGGCTTTCCTAGGAGACCCTGGCCCCCCCCCCCCTCACGCCCCCCCATGCTCCCCTGCCCTGTTCTCAGCCTCTTCAGTCCTGCGTCACTACACGTGGCTCTCCCCACGGGGCCTCTCCCCACGCGGCCTCTCCCAACAGGGCCTCTCCCCACGGGGCCTCTCCCCACGCGGCCTCTCCCCACGCGGCCTCTCCCAACAGGGCCTCTCCCCACGCGGCCTCTCCCCACGGGGCCTCTCCCCACGCGGCCTCTCCCCACGGTGCCTCTCCCCACACGGCCTCTCCCCACGGTGCCTCTGCCCACGCGGCCTCTCCCCACGGGGCCTCTCCCCACGCGGCCTCTCCCCACGGGGCCTCTCCCCACGGTGCCTCTCCCCATGCGGCCTCTCCCCACGGGGCCTCTCCCCACACGGCCTCTCCCCACGGGGCCTCTCCCCACGGTGCCTCTCCCCACGGGGCCTCTCCCCACGGGGCCTCTCCCCACGCGGCCTCTCCCCACGCGGCCTCTCCCAACAGGGCCTCTCCCCACGGGGCCTCTCCCCACGGGCCTCTCCCCACGCGGCCTCTCCCGATGGGCCTCTCCCCACGGTGCCTCTCCCAATGGGCCTCTCCCCACGCGGCCTCTCCCCACGCGGCCTCTCCCCACGGGCCTCTCCCCACGCGGCCTCTCCCAACAGGGCCTCTCCCCACGGGGCCTCTCCCCACGGGCCTCTCCCCACGCGGCCTCTCCCCACGCGGCCTCTCCCCCAACGGGGCCTCTCCCCACGGGGCCTCTCCCCACGGGCCTCTCCCCACGGGGCCTCTCCCCACGGGGCCTCTCCCCACGGGGCCTCTCCCCACGCGGCCTCTCCCGACTGGGCCTCTCCCCACGGTGCCTCTCCCAATGGGCCTCTCCCCACGCGGCCTCTCCCCACGCAGCCTCTCCCCACGCGGCCTCTCCCAACAGGGCCTCTCCCCACGGGGCCTCTCCCCACGGGCCTCTCCCCACGCGGCCTCTCCCGACGGGCCTCTCCCCACGGGCCTCTCCCTACGGGGCCTCTCCCCACGGGGCCTCTCCCCACGCGGCCTCTCCCGACGGGCCTCTCCCCACGGGCCTCTCCCCACGGGGCCTCTCCCCACGGGGCCTCTCCCCACGTGGCCTCTCCCCATGCAGCTGCCCCGGACAGGCCGCCGCCGTCCTGGGCTCGCCGGCCAGGGACACCCCAAACCCCATCGCGCTCCAAACAGCACTGTCTGCCCACCCCTGCGCCAGGCAAAGCCCCCACCCCTCTGTTTGTGGGCAGGGTTTCAGCTCCCTCGGCAGAACCGCTGCCCTACCCTATGGAAGTCAAATAGGGTAGGGCAGCGGTTCTGCCGAGGGAGCTGAAACCCTGCCCGCAAACAGAGGGGTGGGGGAAGTCAAGTTTCCAGAGCCCATCCGGCTGCTCGGAAGTCCCTGAGGAGTCAGTCCTCCTGGTCTGTTCAAGGCAGGTCCTGCCTGCACCACTAGCTCCTCCCCATTTTCCAAATCATCGGCTCACTCAGCCCATGTGCACGAGTGCCTGCGGTGCCTCAGGGAGCTGAGAAGGGAGTGATGGACAGACAGACAGACGCGTCCCTGCCCTCTGGGCGACGCCTCCTGGCCACTCGTTCCCCGGAGCTTCCTCTGGGAGGTCAGGTCCGTGGCTGCCCGGCCTGGCCAGCCTTTCATTGCCGTCAGGTTTCGTCAGCGAGACCTCAGGCTCCTCAAGGGAGGGTGAGTGACTGAAGCCTTTGTGCCTTCAGTGCATTGGGCTGGGATGGGCTGTGTGGACGGGAGGGGAGTCTCCATGCCCACCACTTGCAGGAGCATTGCCGACCCTCCCAGGACGAGCATGAGGCCCTCCTTTGTGCCCACGCCCTCCGCGAGGGGTACTCACCCAGGCAGCTCAGGGAGACCAGGGAACCCGAGAGGCAGGGCCTGCGGGAGACACGGCCTGCTGTCTGCCTGCTGTCTACCCGCTGTCTGCCCGCTGTCTGCCCGCTATCTGCCTGCGTCTGCCTGCTGTCTGTCTGCTGTCTGCCCGCTATCTGCCTGCGTCTTCCTGCTGCCTGCCTGCTGTCTGCCCGCTATCTGCCTGCGTCTGCCTGCTGTCTGTCTGCTGTCTGCCCGCTATCTGCCTGCGTCTGCCTGCGTCTGCCTGCTGTCTGCCTGCTGTCTGCCCGCTATCTGCCTGCGTCTGCCTGCTGTCTGCCTGCTGTCTGTCCGCTATCTGCCTGCGTCTGCCTGCTGTCTGCCTGCTGTCTGCCCGCTATCTGCCTGCGTCTGCCTGCTGTCTGCCTGCTGTCTGCCCGCTATCTGCCTGCGTCTGCCTGCTGTCTGCCCGCTGTCTGCCTGCTGTCTGCCCACTGTCTGCCCGCTGTCGGCCTGCTGTCGGCCTGCTGCCTGCTGCCTGCCTGCTGCCTGCCCGCTGTCTGCCTGCTGCCTGCCCGCTGTCTGCCCGCTGTCGGCCCGCTGTCTGCCTGCTGTCTGCCCGCTGTCTGCCCGCTGTCGGCCTGCTGTCGGCCTGCTGCCTGCTGCCTGCCTGCTGCCTGCCCGCTGTCTCGGCCTGCTGCCTGCCCGCTGTCTGCCCGCTGTCGGCCCGCTGTCTGCCTGCTGTCTGCCCGCTGTCTGCCCGCTGTCGGCCTGCTGTTGGCCTGCTGCCTGCTGCCTGCCCGCTGTCTGCCCGCTGTCTGCCCGCTGTCTGCCTGCTGTCTGCCTGCTGCCTGCCTGCTGTCTGCCTGCTGTCGGCCTGCTGTCTGCCCGCTGTCTGCCTGCTGTCGGCCTGCTGTCTGCCTGCTGTCGGCCTGCGTCTGCCTGCTGTCTGCCCGCTGTCTGCCTGCTGTCGGCCCGCTGTCTGCCTGCTGTCTGCCCGCTGTCTGCCCGCTGTCTGCCCGCTGTCTGCCTGCTGTCTGCCCGCTATCTTCCCGCTGTCTGCCTGCTGTCTGCCTGCTGTCTGCCCGCCGTCTGCCTGCTGTCGGCCTGCTGTCTGCGTCTGCTCTGCTGGGAGGCGGACCTGGGCCTCCTGGATGCCAACTCAAGTCCCCTCCCAGCCTGGGAAGCTGGACTCTGCAGGGGGATGCATGGAAGCTGCACTGCCCTTGGTTCAGTTCGAGTTAATCTGATTGGACTCGACAGCTTCAATGACAAGCGTCCAGGACCTGCTGGGCCCCAGGCAGAGCCCACGCGGCTCTCGGCCACTGCGAGGAGAAGCAGAGCCGGAACAGCACCTGCTGCGCGGCAGTCTCGCCCTAGAAGGACAGGATGGCGAGGGAATCTGGACAATGACCACCCGGCTCCCAGGCTGTCCTTTGCAAGATGTGCTCCTCGATAAATAAAAGCACGGGCAGCGAGGTTGGATGCTGAGCAGCCAGCAGCCTCTTGAAGCCACCTGCTGCCCTGGAGGCTCTGTCAGACATGACTCTGACTCAAGGTTAGGTGTGGGGACCGGCCGCTGTGGGGTCTGCCGGGGGCTGGGGGTGCGGACGGCCTAGGCTGGCCTGTGTGTGAGGGGAAGGCCCAGTGGCCTGGGCAATAGGAGGAAGCACCGGCAATGGGAAGAGGGATGGTTTTACTCGTCGGCTGATGGGAAGGCCACCAGGGTGTGGACACATACTCTGTCCAGCTGTCCATGGATTTAAAAAAGTCAAGCCTGACCGGCGAGGCTCAGTGGTTGAGTGTCGACCTGTGAACCAGGAGGTCACGTTCGATTCCTGGTCAGGGCACAGGCCGGGGTTGTGGGCTTGATCCCCACGTGGGGTGGGGGGCATGCAGGAGGCAGCCGATCAATGATTCTCTCTCATCATTAATGTTCTCTCTCTCTCCCTCTCCCTTCCTCTCTGAAATCAATAGAAACATATTAAAAAACACACACAAAATAACAAGAGAGTCAACACGGACAATTTCAGAACTGTGGCTCTCCCGCCCTTGCTATCTGCCATCTTCCTATTGTGGGCGCACACCCCCTTGCCGCGTCCGCCCCGGGCGGGGCGCAGCCCTGATGCACCTCGGGTGTGAGGGTCAGGGGTCGGGCGGCCCCTCACTCACCGGCTGGGACTCTGCACCTGGAGCTCCTGGCTGTCCGCTGTGATGACAGCTACGTCCAGCTCTTGGTCTGGACGGATCTTCACGGCTTGGAAGGTGGGTTTGCTGCTCACGTCGGCAAGAGAGAGAGATGTGAGTTTAGAACCCAAGAGTGGGACCAGCCCCCACTCAGGAGAGAGGGTGGCGGAGACTGCGCCGCGGGTGCCGCAGGGGGCAGGTGGCCTTGGTCCGCGCGGGTGGTCCTGAGGGAGTCCCCGGCATCCCAGGACCCCGCTCCAGGTGCAATGCTGTGGTGGCCTCGCCTTCCCGGGCAGGGAGACAGTGCCGGACCAGAACTTTGGAGAAATGTTAGGGACACCTTCCTAACTCCCAGCTCTGTCCCTATCCCCAGTGTCCCAGCAGCTTCTCCTGTTCACAGTGAGGGGACAGGAGGCCAAGGGGCCGGACCCAGGGTAGCTGCCCACCTGGCAGGGACGGGGCGTGGATACTGGGCCCCTAAGGCATCTCGTCTGCAGTTGGTGGTGGAGGTGCGTTTACAGCCCCCGAGCATAGGACAGAGCACGCCGGCCTTCACACGAGTCCAGGCAGCATCGCTCTCCTGGACCCCTCTCCTTTCTCTCTGCGAACCCGTGTTTCTTCTCTCAAACCCTGGGCTTAAGTCGTCCTCCTTCAGACGGCTTCCCTGATGACTCCCATATTTCCCTTTGTTTCTTTCTTTTCCTTTTTAAAATATTTCTTTATTGATTTCAGAGAGGAAGAGAGATAGAAACACCAATGATGAGAGAGAATCATTGATCGGCTGCCTCCTGCACGCCCCCTACTGGGGATTGAGCCTGCAACCTGGGCATGTGCCCTGATCGGGAAGTGAACCTGGGACCCTTCAGTCGGCAGGCTGGCGCTCTATCCACTGAGCCACACCAGCCAGGGCTTTCCCATTGTTTCTTCACTCCTCGCATCCTTCCCCATATAGTCAGGCCAGCACAAGCTCTGCCTGCAGTGACCAGACCAACCCCGGCTCTGGCTGGCCGGCACATCCTCCCAGTCCCAGCCGGGAACCTGGCGCTGGCTCTGATGCCGCCTCCGGGAGGACTGGCGTCGGCATGCTCGGCTTTGTGGTGAAACCCTCAAGACTGAGGCGCCTGTCCCAGCACCGACACCGGCTGGGAGTGCCACGTGGGCAGGCCCCGCCCTCCCAGGCCTCCCTGAGCCTCCTTTCTCCTCTGCAAGGGGAGGGGGGCAGATGGTCTCTAGAGCCCCTCTCGCTTCTCAGCATGCAGGGCTTTGTGGTCCTGGGACAGGCAGGGCCTCCTGTCCAGGCGGAAGAAGAAACGTAGAGAAATCTGAGACCCGGAAGCAGGGACAAGGGTGGCAACGGACAGTCCCAGGAAAGGACAGTTTATGGATCGCATCCTGGCGACCATTTGGACCGGCTTTGGCTTGGCAGAGCTCAAGAGCGGGCGGTTTGGAGCTGGACGGGGAGCTTCCAGGGGCCTACTCCCTGAGGGCATTTCAGGGCGCCCTGTTCCTTGCCAAGTGCAGCCTGCAGGGGCCGGGCTGTGGGGGAGCAGGGAGAGGAGCAGGGCAGGGCCAGCCTTCCCAGCCTCCTCAAAATGACAGCAAGGACGGTGGTGAGCTGCCCTCTCCAGAGGCGCTGGGAGTCGCCCCCTGGGGCCGAGACCAGCAGAAGCCTGGCACCCAGAGCGGGGCAGGCCGGTCTGATGGGTTCGGGAAGGCTGCCTGGAGCAGCCATTGAAAAGGAACCTTGAGGCCGCTCGAGGGACGGATGGAGAGTTCTGCGGTTGATTGGTGGTGGGCCTGGCATCGATCATTCCTGCCTGTCTCTGGGGGCAGTTCCTTAGAATCACGAATTTGGGGGCCTGTCAGGGAGAGGCCATCCCACTCCGCAGCTGAGTGCTGGACCTCCCGTCCCTTCCGGCTGGGCCCTCGGAGGGGCCCACTCTCCCCCCGTTACAGATGGCACGTCGGGGCAGAGAAAACAGCCAGCCTGCTAGAACTCCTGTGCCCAGGAACTAGGGGCCTGGGCACAGACCCTAGCCGCACCCTCCCAGCTACACAGGAAGTCACTTACTTTCTCCAAACCTATTTCTAAAATAGATATAATGGGCCGGCCAGCATGGCTCAGTGGTTAAGCATCAACCTATAAACCAGCCCTAGCTGGTTTGGCTCAGTGGATAGAGCATCGGCCTGCGGACTGAAGGGCCCTGGATTCGATTCTAGTCAGGGAACATGCCCAGGTTGCAGGCTTGATCCCCAGCAGGAGGGTGTGCAGGAGGCAGCCATCAATGATTCTCTCTCATCATTGATATTTCTATCTCTCCCTTTCCCTTCCTCTCTGAAATCAATAAAAATATATAAATAAATAAAATATATAAATAAAAATAAATAAATAAAACACATGATATTAAAACACACACACACACACACAAAAACACACAAACCTATAAACCAGGAAGTCATGGTTCAATTCCTGATCAGGGCACATGCCCAGGTTGCAGGCTTAATCCCCAGTAGGGGGCATGCAAGAGGTAGCCAGTCAATGATTCTTTCTCATCATTGATGTTTCTCTCTCCCTCTCCTTCTCCCTTCCCCTCTGAAATCAATTAAAAATATATTTAAAATAGATATAATATTTTTTTGGCTTTAGCCAAGATCAGATGAATATAAATATATAATGCACCCTTACTATAATTACACCAGAGGCCCGGTGCATGAATTCATGCATGGGTGGGGTCCCTCAGCCTGGCTGGTGATCAGGCCTGTCTCGCCCAGTCCAGGGGGGAGGGACTGCAGGAGGTTGGCTGTGGGAGCGCACTGACCACCAGGGTGCAGCTCCTGCGTTGGGCGTCTGCCCCCTGGTGGTTAGTGTGCATCATAGCGACTGGTCGACCAGTCGTTGGGTCGATGGGTAGTAAAGGTCGCTTAGGCTTCTATATATAGAGATCCTTCTTCACCACCTACCATCTGGGACTGCTTTTGAATTTGCTGAGAGAACAGGGATTGCTGATGGAACCCAGGGAAATGGTGTTTGTTCAAACCAAATTTGACCCAGAAGACTGCTTTTGAGGAGGGATGGTGGTGCAGGATAAGGAGTGAGGCTGGAGTGAAGGACAGGAGAGGCTGCCAGGGAGCTGGGGCGTGTGGACGAGACTCTTTCCCTGGCACCTCACATTCACCCCATGAGGCTGGTACTGCTCTTCCCAGCGGCGCCTGAGCGAACTGAGGCTTTGGAGCCTGAATGGAGGCTTGTCCGTGACATGCTGGGAGGCAGCTGTTCTGTCTGCCCCACACCTGGGCTTTCAGGAAAGGAGGAGAGAGGAAGCAGAGGGAAAGAGGGAGGACTACAGTGAAGGAAGGAGGCCCAGGGGGAGGTGACCGCCTTGGAGGCTGGGCTGAGTACCTGTGAAAGCCCATCAGCCCACAGGCCGTCTGGGCCAGGGCTCCCGTGAAGCCGTCAAAGCAGGCAGAGACCCAGGTCCCTGTGGCTGGGTCCAGCAGCTGGAGGGTGGACCTGTCGCTGGAGAGGCGGGCTGCAGGGGGGGAAGCTGGGTCAGCCGCGAGGGCCCACTGCCCGTTTCCCTCCGGAGACGTTGAGACTGGCCCCCTCCCTCCATCTCCCACCCTACCCTGCCCCGGAGCATCGCAGACCACCAGCCCTCCAGCCTCCTTTGCTTGGCTGAGCCTGTGTTGACTGTAGCTGGGGAGACCAGATGTCCTGGGCCCGTCTTCACTTTGCCTGCTGCCTGGCATTGTTATTAATAGCTCCTCCTCCCGCTCTCCAGGTACCAGCTTTGATGATGTATTACATGGCCCTATCCCAGCTCACACTGCCTGCACCGCCTGGGGAACTCCTCACGAGGGACCTCGAGGTCCGAGGGGAGCGTGAGCGAGGACTGAAGCAGTGGAGTGGCGGGTGCCCGTAGGCGTTTGACTTTGGATTTATAAAAACCCAAACACACAGGACGTCACTCAACCCGCTCCTCAAAAGCCCCATCACCACCCGCCAGCATGGCTCAGGGGTTGAGAGTTGAGCTATGAACCAGGAGGTCATGGTTCAATTTCTGGTCGGGACACCCAGTTGGGGCACATGCCTGGGTTGTGAGCTCAAGCCCCAGCAGGGGGTGTGCAGGAAGCAGCCGATCCATGATTCTCTCTCATCATTGATGTTTCTCTCTCTCTCGCCCTCTCCCTTCCTCTCTGAAATCAATAAAAACATTACAAAACAAAAAAGCCTCAGTCACCCATCTCCAGAGCCCAGTGTGAGAAAGAGCATGGGTTTCAGGTTCAAAGCATCTCATAGCCCTTTGAAGGGCCTGGCTCCGTCTTACCACGCAGCACGCTATGATAACACGTGTCTAGCGGACAGGAAGGCGAGTGGCCTCATAGCCGCTCTAGCCTCTGGAAGTAACAGAGGAGGGCACTCCCCCAGGTCACCTGATCCAGGCCCTTCCTCCGTGCCACATGGCACAGCGGAAGTGGGCAGCTCGGGTACAGTTCTGGTCCTGCTGTCAAGACCCGTAGGACAGGGATGCAAGCTGACAGGTGGCAGATGCTCCGACGCGGGCCAGTGGGGCCCGCGCCGACGTCCGCTGAGCCCTGCCCTGGCCCTCAGCACTGGCCTCACCTGGCACTGGGGGCCCCTCGGGAAAGTTCTCCACGCAGAGCCGCTCGTCGTCCCCCGAGGTGCAGTCCTGCTGGCCATCGCACACCTGCCGCCTGGGGATGAAGTGGAGGGGCCGCCCACAGAGGAAGTAGTACTTGTCCAGGATGACCTTGACTGGAAGGCGAGGGCAGGCGGGCAGAGAGGGCTGAGCTTCCCTGGACACGCACTGGGCGTGGAGCCAGACAGACCCGTCCCAGGCCCAATGCTGCCACGAGCGGCTGGGGCACCTGGTCCTGAGCCTCAGCTGTCTTCTCTGTAAAATGGATAGCCTGGGCCAGGCCTACAGATGGCTGAGGAGTTCAGCGAGATGCTGTGTGTCGGAGGGGAGGGGCGGGGGGGGGAGAAATGTAGACAGAGTCCCCTCGCCTCACACCCCAAGGCCGGCACAGGCCTGTGAGAAAGGAGGAGACTCGTGCCCTAGCCGGTGTGGCTCAGTGGATAGAGCGTCAGCCTGTGGACTGAAGGGTCTCGGGTTCGATTCTGGTCAAGGGCACGTGCCCTGGTTGGGATGTGTGCACGAGGCAACCAATCGATGTACTTCTCTCACATCACTATTTCTCTCTGTCTTTTCCTCTCTCTTCCACTCTCTCTAAAATCAATGGAAAATGTCCTCGGGTGAGAATGAAACAGAAAAAGGAGCCATGCTGGGGCTGGAGTCTGGAGGCCCGAGAGCTGGCTTGGCCCTGCTGTGCGACTCCAGCCAATCGCGTACGCTCTGGGGCTCAGTGTCCGCATCTGCACAGAGGGTGGTGCACCCTCCCGGGTCATGAGAACGTCTGGTGGCTGTGAGAGTGCGGCCACTGCAAGTGCGGCTCTAGCAGGAGGCGCTCTGATCTGGGAAGACCCAGGAGAGGTTGATGTGGTGTTTTTTTTTTTAAAAATTTAATTTAATTTTATTGTCTAAGGTATTACAAATTAAAAAAGCAATCCCATTTACCATTGCAAAAAAAAAAAATTAAGAATAAACTTAACCAAGAGACAAAGGACCTGTACTCAGAAAATTTTAGGACGCTAAAAAAAGAGATCAAGGAAGACATGAACAAATGGAAGAACATACCACGTTCATGGATTGGTAGAATCAGCATCATTAAAATGTCCATACTACCCAAAGCAATCTATAAATTCAATGCACTCCCCATTAAAATACCAATGGCATACTTCAAAGACCTAGAACAACTTCTCCAAAAATTCATCTGGAATAAAAAAAGACCCCTAATAGCTGCAGCAATCTTGAGAAAGAAGAACAATGTTGGAGGGATCACAATACCAGATATCAAGCTATACTAAAAAGCCGCTATTCTCAAAATTGCCTGGTACTGGCACAAGAACAGAACAGAGAATCCAGAAATCGACCCAAGCCATTATGCTCAATTAATATTTGACAAAGGAGGCAAGAGCATTCAATGGAGTCAAGACAGTCTCTTCAATAAATGGTGTTGGGAAAATTGGACAGGTACATGCAAAAGAATGAAACTAGACCACCAACTTACACCATACACAAAAATAAACTCAAAATGGATAAAAGACTTAAATGTAATATGGGAAATCATAAAAATCTTAGAAGAAGCCGTAGGCAACAAAATAGCAGACATTTGTTGTAGCAATTTCTTTACCGATACAGCTCCTAGGGCAATGGAAACTAAAGAGAAAATAAACAAATGAGACTACTTCGAAATAAAAAGCTTCTTCACAGCAAAAGAAACCATCAACAAAACAACAAGAAAGCCCACTGCATGGGAGAACATATTTGCCAATGTTATCTCTGATAAGGGTTTAATCTCCAACATTTACAGGGAACTCATACTACTTAACAAAGGAAGATAAACAATCAAATAAAAAAATGGGCAAAGGATCTAAATAGACCCTTTTTGAAAGAGGACATACAGGAGGCCAAGAGTCACTAATCATCCGAGAGATGAAATCAAATCAAAAATGAGATATCACCTCACACCTGTCAGAATGGCTATCATCAACAAATCAACAAACAACAAGTGTTGGCGAGGATGCGGAGAAAAGGGAACCCTCGTGCACTGCTGGTGGGAATGCAGACTGGTGCAGCCACTGTGGAAGACAGTATGGAGTTTCCTCAAAAAGTTAAACATGGAACTGCCATTTGACCCAGTGATCCCACTCCTAGGAATATATCCTGAGGGTGATGTTTTGCGTTGTTGGTTTTGCCTCCCGCCTGCTGCCACCAGGGCCTGTGGCTCCTCTGCTGCCCGGGTGACGGGATGAGCTGCCGCTTTACCTCCTCAGGGAACTCATCGCTCACCGCTTTTCTAACCTCCCTGCAGGCCGAGCGCCTCCTGGGCCGGGGCGGGGCGCTCTTCTGTAGCCCAGTGAGAACCCCCTGGCCCTAAGCAGCGATGACAAGCCTGACGCACCCCCACTTCTCACTGCACAGAGCTTCCTGGGGTCCTCCGCAGCCCTGGCCCCAACCTCAGGAGGCAGGTGCCATGATTAACCCGCAGGGAATCAGAGAATGAGGTTAGAGAGTGAGGGTTTATTTCCTGACGCCCCACAGCACTTGAGGGGTAGAGTCGGGATTTCAGGGAGGGTCTGTCCGGCTCCCCAGCTCTTTGCTGCCCCTCCATGCTTCCCCGAGGGGCCGGGATGTTGCCCGCTGGCTCTGCTGCTCCTGCTCTGGGGGAAGTGAGGGAGAAGGTCCGATATGTCCTAGAGACATTCAGAGCTTGGTGTGTGGACGCTCTAGCCTCCTGGGCCACGCCAGGACACTGTCACCCGGTGAGACCCCAGGAGCCAGAAGACCAAGGGAGCCTGACCCAGGCTGGTCGCTCTGGTCACCTGCTCTGGGCGCTGACCCAGGGCCCAGGGCCTGGAGCGCAGAGGGAGCGCCCAAGTCTCACTGTGCCCTGGGCCTGCCCGGCTCCCGGGGAACTGGATCGTCGCTGGCCGCCGTGGCGGGCACTTGCGCAGCGAAGGAGAGCTCATGTCCGGACCGCCTGGGCTTAGGGGGGCCCGCCCGCGGCTCCTGAAACCACCACCCTTGGGGGGCGCACCGGCCGAGGTGAGGGCCGTCTGCCCCTCTGCCCCACAGGGCTCTCGGATCCGCGGGTGTCCGCGCGGCATGGCCGCGCTTCCACGGCCACGGGTGGCAATGGGCTGGCTCAGCGTCCCCAGGCCGTGCCTCTGCCTGAGCTTCGGTGCTCACGACAGAATGAGGATCTGACAGACGCCCTCTGAGTGTCCTCCATGAGGGGGTGCCCAGTGCCGGTTCCTGAGGGCCCGCCCGGCCAGCGCGGGTGTGTGACCTTGGTTGCTTCTCTGCATGCTGCACCGTGGCCCCCGTGTGGGCACAGCCTGGTGTTTATCCGGGCACTTTACTCGCTATCTCCTCAGCTCTGTGATGCCCCTCCGAGGAGGCAGGACATTCGTAGAGGGGAAGACCAAGGCTAAGAGAGGCTGAGGCACTCACTCCAGGCCTCACAGGAGCAAGTGGCTGCCAGGGCCCCGCCCAGTCCCCCGGGGCAGTGCTTTACTCCCGGGTGGCAGCTGAGCAGGAACCTGCTGTGGCTGTGGGAGAGGAAGGCGAGGACTTCACCCTGGAATATGGGGGTGGGAAGGGAGGGGCTGCGGAACCCCCGCTCATTCATGTTTCTCCTCGGGCTAGGGCGGCCTGCCTACCACCACACAGGTCTCAAGCACTGGCCACAAGAAGACGAGGAAGATGTGCTAAAGGCGGGAGGGTGCGCTCTGCCTCAGCCCCGACGCCGCCTCTCGCACCCGCCACGGGCAGATGCTCTGCTCTTCCAGGCAGCGGGCTGCTGGCCACTCAGCTCCGTCGGCAGATGTGGGCGGGCAGGCGGGCGGCGTGCCTGCCCGTGCAAAAGGCCCGCCCGGGTGGGTGTGTAACGAGTGTGCGTGTGCCCTCCCTGCAGAGAAGATCATCGGTGGAGAAGCCCCCCAGACAGATGGGCTGAGTTCATAGCCTCCCTCTCTGTCTCTTTTTAAAAAAATACTCATTTCAGAGAGGCCAAGAGACAGAAACATCAATGATGAGAGAGAATCATCCATCGGCTGCCTCCTGCACGCCCCACACTGTGGATCAAGCCCACACCGGGGCCTGTGCCCTGCCCAGGAATCGAACCGTGACCTCGTGGTTCATAGGTCGATGCTCAACCCCTGAGCCACGCGGGCCGGGCTGTCCTTCCTCTCTTACAGGAGCCCCTTCAAAGCAGGGGCGGTGCCTGTGGCTACAACACAGTAGCAGGGCCCGCCCTGACTCAGGTGGACAGGTGGAAGCGAGGGTGTCACTCAGAGGTGGGGACAGGGGAGGGGTGAGAGGGGGCTGCCACTTACTGTGGGGGTGAAGGTGGGAGTGGGGGCTGTATGAGGAGTGAAGGTGGGGGTGGGGGCCTTAATGAAGGGTGAAGGTGGGGGTGGGGGCCGTAATGAGGGGTGAAGGTGGGGGTGGGGGCCATAATGAGGGGTGAAGGTGGGGGTGGGGCTGTAATGAGGGGTGAAGGTGGGGGTGGGGCCCTAATGAGGGGTGAAGGTGGGGCCATAATGAGGGGTGAGGGGTTCCACTTACTGAGCACAGCCAGGATGACCATGATTGCCAGGCTCAGCAGTGCTGCGAGGATGGGGATCCCCACTTTCTTGAAGGTCTCCAGGGGTGTGCGGGGTTTGCGCAGGCGGGCCATGTCTGTGAAGGGAGGGAAGGGCCTGCGGTCAGCACTGGGAGGCCTCTCGTGCCGAGGCCCCAGTCTCCCTGCCCGGCTTGGGGGAGCTGTGGTTAGCAATGGGGGGGCTACCCCCTCAGAATAGCTCAGCCTCCTCAGCACCAGCTCCGTGCAGTGCCCAGGCCTCAGGGGAGCCCCAGCCCATGGCACTCCCCCTGCCTTACCCTTAGGGGGCGCTCTAGGGTGTTCCCCCTCCAGCCTGCCCTGCCTCTGCGCTGGGAGAGGCACGTCCTGCATCTTACTACCATTCATCCTCTCTCCTGGCTTCTTTTTTGGTTAATCCTCACCAGAGGATGTTTTCCATTGATTTTAGAGAGAGTGGAAGGGAGAGGGAGAGACAGAGAGAAACATCGCTGTGAGGAAACACTGAGGTACCTGCCCTCGATCAGACTCTAAGCCAGGACCCTTTGTTCCGCAGGGTGATGCTCTATCCACTGAGCCACACCAGGTGGGGCTCCTGACTTCTCTTTTGATTTAACCAGAAGCACCAGGAGGGCTGGGCCTCTGTCAGTGGCTCAGGGGTTGAGTGTCGACCTATGAACCAGGGTCACGGTTCGGTTCCAGTCAGGGCACATGCCTGGGATGTGGACTGTATCTCCAATAGGGGGCGTGCAGGAGGCAGCTGATCAATGATTCTCTCTCATCATTGATGTTTCTATCTCTCTCCCTTTCCCTTCCTCTCTGAAATCAATAAAAATATATTTTGAAAAAAACAATAAAACAAAAATACGCTCCAGCGAATGCCTCTTTGTCTCAGGAACGGCGCTTGTCTTTAGGAGATGACAATTTGGGGGAGAGTACCACTGTCAGTCCCACTGTCAGTCCCGCCCGGGGCACCGTCCAAGCTTAAGTGGGCCTCTGTGGGCAGAAATGGGAGAGGCTCCCGCCACCGCAGCTGCACTCGCCAGCCGTGAGCCCAGCTTCTGGCTGAGCAGCGCCCCTCCTGTGGGAGCACACCTACCACCAGGGGAAGCTCCTGCCGTGAGCGTCTGCCCCCTGGTGGTCAGTGCACATCATAGTGACTGGTCGACTGGTCGACTGGTTGTTCTGGTCATTCCGGTCGCTTAGGCTTTTATGTATATACTAGAGGCCCGGTGCACGAAATTCGTGCACGGAGGGGGGGTGTCCCTCAGCCCAGCCTGTACCCTCTCCAATATGGGACCCCTTGAGGGATGTCCGACTGCCCTTTTAGGCCCGATCCCTCAAAAGGGCAGTCGGACATCCCTCTCATAATCCAGGACTGCAGGCTCCCAACTGCTTGCCTGCCTGCCTTCCTGATTGCCCCTAACTGCTTCTGCCTGCCAGCCTGATCACCCCCTAACCACTCCACTGCCAGCCTGTTTGCTCCCAACTTCCCTCCTCTGCCGGCCTGGTCACCCCTAACTGCCCTCTCCTGCAGGGTTGATCACCTCCAGCTGCCCTCCCTTGCAGGCCTGGTCCCTCTCAACTGCCCTCCCTTGCAGGCCTGATCCTTCTCAACTGCCCTCCCTTGCGGGCTGGGTGCCTCCCAACTGCCCTCTCCTGCTGGCCATCTTGTGGTGGCCATCTTGTGTCCACATGGGGACAGGATCTTTGACCACATGGGGGCAGCTATATTGTGTGTTGCAGTGATGATCAATCTGCATATTACTCTTTTATTAGATAGGATAGAGGCCTGGTACAGGGGTGGGGGCCAGCTGGTTTGCCCTGAAGGGTGTCCCTGATCAGAGTGGGGTTCCCTTGGGGTGTGGGGCGGCCTGAGCGAGGGGCCTGTGGTGGTTTGCAGGCCGGCCACACCCCCTGGAAACCCAAGCGGAAGCCCTGGTATTTGGAATTTATTTTCCTTCTACAATTGAAACTTTGTAGCCTGGAGCGGAGCCAAGCCTGGGGCTCCCTCCACGGCTGGCAGCCATTTCTGTTGGGGTTATAATTGAAACTCTGTAGCCTTAAGCGGATGGGCCCAGCCAGGGTGTGCAGAAAGCTTTGCTTCCCCTGTTACTGGGGGCAACCCTGGCCTGCTCTCTCAAGCTCCATTCTGCCGCCATTTCTGTTTGAATTTGTTTACCTTCTATAATTGAAACTTTGTAGCTTGAGTGGAGGCTTAGGCCTGGCAAGGGCAGGTGGAAAGCTTGGCTTCCTCTGTTACCTAGGAAACCTTGTTCTCTGTGGCTGTAGCCATCTTGGTTGGGTTAATTTGCATACTCACTCTGATTGGATGGTGGGCATGTCTTGTGGGCATGTCTTGTGGGTGTTTAGGAGGTATGGTCAATTTGCATATTTATCTATTATTAGGTAGGATAGATTGATTTCAGACGGGAATTGAACCTGGGACCCTTCAGGCCAACACTATCCACTGAGCCAAACCAGCTGGGGCTCTTCCTTCTGTTTCCGACAGTGTACTCCTGTGGGGCTCCTGTCATAGTCTTCCTGCCCTGATGCCTGGGCACTGGTGCCCCCTCCCATGCCCCCCTCCCCGCAAACACTGGTGCAGGCTGGGCTAGTTTGGTCGACGGTCTCAGGCTCACTGGGTGGGGAGCCCTTGGCCAGCCTTGGCTTGAGGGACACCGTGGCCTCTCCATACATGGAATCGCAAGGCCTACAACCTGCGGAAGGCGACGTTCTTTGTGACCACGATTAACTTGCAACCTGAAATAAAAATGCTGCCAGAGTGAGTGAGGTTGGTCATTTCCTTATTGGCCATGGAGTTGCTCTGCTCACTCGCTTTGCTGATCCAGTGGGCAATCGGGAGCGGGTATTGGTGGTTTAAGAAAATGGAAGGGGAGCCCGGCCGGCGTGGCTCAGGGGTTGAGCATCGACCTATGAACCAGGAGGTCACAGTTCGATTCCCAGTCAGGGCACATGCCCAGGTTTCCAGCTTGATCCCCACTGGGGCGTGCAGGAGGCAGCCCATCAATGATTCTCTCTCATCATTGATGTTTCCACCTCTCCCTCTCCCTTCCTCTCTGAGATCATTAAACATATGTTAAGAAAAGGAAGAACGTGGACTGGGAGGAAAACGCCCCTTAAATTGGGGAACACTCTGTCTGTTACCCAGTTTTCTCCTGTGAGTCAGTAAACGGCCATTTCCTGTTCCACCTGTGGGAGCGCGTGCAGCCAGCGTGTCCCCTGGCAGAAGGTGGGCTCCCAGGAGAGGGCCTCGGCTGCCCGGCTGCCGCTGTAGCCGGGTCCCGCCCAGAGCCCGCACATGGCAGGCGCGGGCGTTTTGGAGGCATGAGAGAACGAGCCATCGAAGGAAGGAGAGGAGGAAGCCTGCTCTCGGGGCTTCAGGTTTGCTGGTCCTTCCCCCAGAGGCCAGGCCTTCCCCTTCTAGATGAACCCTGGCTCCCCCCGTTGTTTCGCACGTGTTTGCTGCACGATGGATGGAGGGGTGGGGGTTTCTCCAGCATTTAGCCCTGGATGGAGGTCGTGAGGGCCACGTGAGAGAGGTTTCGCACCCAGCCGGGACTGGATTGAAACTCAGACGCCGAGGGAGACCAAGGAAAGCCAGACACCAGCTTACCGAGGGGCGGGTCGCTGCTCGGGGGCCGATCGCTGCTCGGGGACCGATCGCTGTTCAGGGGCCAATTGCTGCCGGGGTCCTGAAATGGAAGGGAAACACGCAGTGAGCTGAGGGAGAAGCCGCTCGTGTTGGGGCTGACAGGCCCTTGGTTCTCGCCTGTGTTCGCGTCTCTGTGGAAGCGGAGCCGGAGGGTCTCTGTGACATCCAAGCACTTGGTTCAGAATATGGAATGTAGTTTCATCCATGTGACCTGGTGCGACCGTTTCCTCACTGGGTGGGCAGTGGCCAGTGTAGGGATGGTGGTTGCCGCCCAGTGTGTGCTGCTGAGTTTCTGGAGATGGTTCTGCTCTACTGTCCGCCGAGCCTGTCATCTGTCCGTTTCCATAGGTGTGATTCCGCAAACACTTGAACAGTCCTCCACACAGGGGCACGCCTGTGGCCAGTACGGGCCCCAAGATACTCAATATGCAAATTCAAAGCACAAGGAAATATCTCTACACCGACACTAGAATGGATAAAATTAAAAGGCCTGACAGCCCTGGCCGGTGTGGCTCAGTGGATAGAGCGTTGGTCTGTGGACCAAAGGGTCCCGGGATTGATTCCGGTCAAGGGCAGGTACCTTGGTTGCAGGTTCCTCTCTGGCCCGGGCCCTGGTCAGGGTTCGTGCAGGAGACAACCAATCAATGTGTCTCTCTCACATTGATGTTTCTCTCTGTCTTTCCCTCTCTCTTCCCCTCTTCCTAAAAATCAATGGGAAAATATCCTCCAAAAAGCCTGACAATACCAAGTTGATGAGGATGTGGAGCAACTGGAGTTCTCAGACGTTGTTGGTGGGAGTATAAATACTTTGGAGAATAGTTTGGCTGAACCTACCAAAGCTAAACCTATGACGACTCTATGGTGCCATGACCCAGCAACTAGAGCAAGAGAAGCATGTGCATATTCCTAGCGAAAAGCCTGCACACGAATGTTGTAGTAGCTTCATTCACAATAGCTAAACCTTGGAAAACCCACGCATCAATCCCTGGTGGAGGGGGTCAATAATTATGGTCTGTTCACCTAATGGAACAACTCCAAGTGGACCAGCACTCCTGCTAAGTGCAATGACACCTGCATGGATCTCAGACACAAGAAAGGAGAGAAGCTAGACACAGAAGAGTGTTCTCTGTGTGATTTCACTCATATCCAGTGGGAAGTTGATGCTCAGTGATAGAGATCAGAACAGGGCTCACCCCGGGGAGCAGGAAGGGGACTGCAAGGAGCCTGAGGAGCCGTGTGTAATGTCTGAAAACTTCCAGGTCTTAACCGAAGTGCTGGCTGCCTGGGGTGGATATATGCAAACATTCATTGAGTGGTATAGGCCTGATTTGAATTCTTTACTGCATGGATGTTACTCCTAATAAAACAAGCCGACAAACAAGAACACGGAACTCGCAGAGCACCTCAGGGTGCAGTCCTAGGTCCCCATCGACACATGTGCACAGATGCACGCAAGGCTCTGTGCTGCCCTCAGTCACATGCCTTCCTGTGTGGGCTCGGCACATAGGGCCACACGGCACACACGGAAGGAGCCACGCACATGCTACGCTTTCTGCCAGGCGAAGGGTGGGGAGAGGGCGCTGCCAGTGTGCACGCTCCCTGAAACCTGCTCTTGGGCCTTCCAGAGCCTCCCTCGTCTCTGCCCCCTTTCCAGGTCGGGCCCAGGGTCGGGCCCAGGGCCGGGACCACACAGGCTGGGGACAGCAGGTCCAAATGCGAGGCCTCCAGCCGGGCCTGCCCGGTGCTGAGTTGAGGGTCTGACTGCGCCAGTGGTGGGGGGAGAGACCGCGGACCCTAGACAATGCTGGCCGGGAATGTTCCCGTCCCATCTGTGTGTCTCCTCGCCCCTGGGTGAGTGCCCCCGATCAGAGATGGGGAGTCCCTGGGTGCTGCCTGCTCCCATGGCCGAACACGGCAGATAGTCCTTGGGAGAAGGAGCTTTTCTTTTTAAATATATTTTTATTGATTCAGAGAGGAAGCGAGAGGAAGAGAGACAGAATCATCCATGATGAGAGAGACTCATGGATCGGCTGCCTCCTGCACGCCCCCACTGGGGATCGAGTCCGCAACCCGGGCCTGTGCCCTGACCATGAATCAAACCCTGACCTCCTGGTTCATAGGTCAACGCTTAACCCCTGAGCCACACTAGGGGGAGCTTCTTTAAACACTGTGGTCTGCTGGTGGGAAGGCCTGGCTTGCCCTCTGGTGACACCAGGCCCCGGGCGGCTGGGTCATAGCAGACAGCCAGGCCCCGAGTCTGCAGGCTGCGTTGTCACCCGGGCGCTGCCTCCTTGGACTGTGAGCCTTTGGGAAGGCGCTTCACCGCCGTGAGTGTGCGCATTGCCCTCTGTAACGCGGGGAGAACCCCGACTTCCGAGCGCCGCAGCGAGGATGAGCTGAGACGCCTGGTGGGCAGTGCTGGCTGGACACGGAGGCCCCGCCCTGTGCCCTGCCACCCTGTGCCCCATTAGTGCAGGACTTTACCACTCACCCCCACTGGCGCCTGCTTCTCTCTCTCTCTCTCTCTCTCTCTTTTGTTAATCCTCACCTGAGGATATTTTCCCATTGATTTTTAGAGAGAGGGGAAGAGAGAGGGAGAGACAGAGAAACATTGATGTGAGAGAAACATCGATTGGTTGCCTCCTGCACGCACCCTGACCAGGGCCCGGGAACCTGCAACCGAGGTACGTGTCCTTGAACAGAATCGAACCCGGGACCCTTCAGTCCGAGTGTGATGCTCTATCCACTGAGCCACACCAGCCAGGGCTTGGGGTTCCTGTTTCTTACTGCCTTTGTGCCCTCAGGGTTTTGCATTGGGCTTGTTCTTAGCAAAGACCCAAGAAGTGCCTGCTGGATGGAGCTGAACTCAGGCCTCTGCACTGTAGTTCATTTCCTGACATTTTCCTCCACCATCATCAGGGCCTGGATGGGGTCAATTTCCCCAGTAAAGATGTGAGTGAACTGGGCCACTCTGCCTTGCTGTGGCTACAGAGCCAGGTGACAATGATGATGATGGTGATCGACACACAAATGGCACAGTCCAAAGTCCTTTGTCTGAGTCAAATTTAAGGGTGAATAGGATTGATCCTAACTGTCTGATAACCAGTATGTAGCACTAAATAATTATTAAACCAAACCAACACTTACTGAGCGTCTCTGTTATATCAGGAACTGGTCTAGGAGCTATGGGTCAAAGACAAATGAGAAGTAACTGCAGCAGGATGGGAGAAAGGCCCAGACAAGACAGGTGGGTCCTGCCCTCCCCTCAGGCGAGGCGGGGGTGGGGTGGAGGGGAGAAGCAGGGAGAAGGACCACAGAGACAGCAGAAAAGGCCAGAGAGTGACAGGCACTGTGTTGAGAGTAAAGCCGGCAAGGAGACAGTGGCTGGATGGGTAGTTAGAGTGGGAGGCTGAGGGGAGGGGCCCGGGGGTTAGGGCGGGCCTCTGGCTGAGGCTTGAATGACATGAAGCAGCCAGGCAGGCAGGTAGGCAGCAGGCCACACAGATACAGCAGAAAAGCTAAAGAGGCCCACATGGCTGGGGGCAGAGGAGGGAGGCGGAGGCGGGGGTGGGAAGATTCAGCGAGGGTAGATGAAGGCAATAGGCCTTGCCCGTGGACTGGAGGCTCTTGGGGTTCAGTGAGCAGGTGAGAGGGTACTGGCTGAGAGGTGAGAGGCAGGACAGGAGGGGAGGGTGGGGGGTGTCATGGACACCCGTTTAGTAGCCCTTTCCCAGGCAATGCATTCCTCTCCTCTGAGTCTGCACACGACAGCTGCCTTATGGAAGTGGGTGGGGCAAGTCCCTTTTGTTTATGGTTAGTTTAACAAATATTGACCAAGTGGCTTTGATGGGCCTGGAATGTGCTGGAAGCTGAGACACAGGGAACAGAGACGCCCACATTCCACATTTCTGGACCTTGGGCCTGAGGGGCCTCAGCTCGTGACTCAGGGTTCAGGTGCTCCGCACTGAACAGAGGTCGTGCGGACAAGTGTCTCACCCTTTTGAAAGCAAGACAGAAAGAGGAACTAATCCTATCTAATAAAGAGGGAATATGCAAATTGACCGTTACACATCACAAAGATGGCAGTGCCCAGTCCCCTCAGCCCTGCTGGAGTCCCCCAGTCCTTTCAGCCCAGCTGGGGTGGGGCAGCAGGCGCACGGTGTGGCCGGACCTGCCCTCAGCCCCCCAGCCACCCAGGGCTGTCCGAGGCTCAGGTAACCAGGGCCGGCTGAGGCTTGCACTGCTGGCAGTGGCAGCAGCAGAGGTGTGATGGGGAGGTCGCTTTCCTCTGATCACCGGGTCGCCTCCCACCCCTGAGGGCTCCTGGACTGTGAGAGGGGCAGGCTGGGCTGAGGGACCCCCCTCCAGTGCATGAATTTTCATGCACCGGGCCTCTAGTAAACTAAATAAAAACCATAGGTGAGAAAGAGAGGGACCATGTTCTCAGGGTAATGATTGCGTCCCGGCACCCCCCCCCCCCACACACAACCCCAGGCACATAGCTGGCATTTAATAAATATGTATGGAATGACAGGATAAGGAGAACATCTCAGTTTCAGGACTCAGTCCCAGGCCAGCCTTGAGAACACTGACTGCGTCATATTCAACCAAAGGAATATTAAGCTGCAGTCAAAACAGATCGAGTCTGGTGCCTCCAAATAACAGAGATGGCGTTGGCAGAGCAGTGTCAGAGGAGAGAGTAAGTCCCCAAATATCACACAGGACAAGGCCCTTTTCCATAAAGAAGCAAGGAGACGGGGACCAAGGATTGGGGATGCTGCTGACTTCGGCAAGGTCCCCGGCCTGTCAAAGACATGCAATCAAGACCTGCCGAGTTGCCCAGCTGGCATGGCTCAGTGGTTGAGTGTCGACCTATGAACCAGGAGGTCATGGTTCCATTCCGGTGGGGGCACATGCCCGGGTGGTGAGCTCGATCCCCATTGGGGGGGTGCAACAGGCAGCCGATCAATGTTCTCTCTCAGCATTGATGTTTCTATCTCTCTCTCCCTTCCTCTCTAAAATCAGTAAAAACATATACTTTTAAAAAAGACCTTCGGATCATTAAATCAAAGAGACCGGCCCACCTGCCTCAGCAGGAGGAGCTCACGATCAGATGTAGGTATTGCTAAGTCCTCGCTTTTGCCTTGGGTGGCGGGTTGTGGAGGCTCGTTACCTTCTTAAATACCAGCTGGTGAGTGACACGAGGCCCTGCACGGACCAGCAGTGAAGAGCGAGGATTCTGAGGCCCACGGCGCCGTTCGTCTGAGGGTCAGAGACAACGCAAAGCACCTGCATGGCCTCGCGGAGGGGCCCGAGGAGCCACCTCCGGCTCTGCCTCCGCCCCGCCTCGGCAGCTGCTGCTGGCCTCTCTGGAAGCCTCTCTGGCAAACATCTCGGGCACAGAGGTCAGAGGTGAGGGGCTGCTACATTTCCGGGAAGAGGGGTTGCTGAAGGTCATGGGTGTTGGGGATGAGGGGCAGGGAAAGGTGGGTGCTCGTTAGGCCTCTTCATGCAGTTGGGGGTCCACAGTGTCTGTGGCTTTCCTGAGCAGGACGGAGATGGGGACCTCAGCCCAGAGTCCATCCTGAGCTGGGGCAGGAGAGGACGGGCTGAGCGATGTGGGCGCAGGTAGGACGCAGGGACCTGGCCAGGCGGCTGCACTGCGGGGAGGCCCTGCCCTCATCACAGGATGCCAAGCCGAGAGGGCCCCTGGGGACCAACCCCGAGGAAACAGGCGGACGGGACATGTCTGGCCCTGGAGTTGATGGACTGAGAGCCCACCAGAGGCCAACGATGTCACCTGCTCTGCTGGGGGCGTCTCAGTTTATCCCCAGCTTGGCCCAGCCCCTGGCCACACTTGCATGGCCTCGCCCAGCCCGGCCCACAGGCAGGCTGGCCTTTTGCTCTGTGCTGGGCTGCCGGCCGGGCAGGCCTGTGCCCTGCTGACTCAGTGCCGCAGGGCCTGACGCACAGATCCCGCCCAACCCGGGCTCCACGAGGGCTTGTCTGGGAAGAAAGCTCAGATCCCAGAGCCCAGGAGGGCCGGGCGGGAGGAGCTGGGGGGGAGGCTGGGAGGGGACATGGGCAGGGGTCAGGATGCCTGGAAACACCTGACGCTGCCAGTTAGTCAGAGGGTCACCTTGCCTGCTCCTCGGTTGGTTACTGGTGGCGGCAGGAGATTCATCAAGACCCAGATGCGGGGACAGAACACTGTCACTGCAGCTGGGACGTTCCATGGTGTGCAGTGTCTTCCATCCACGCCAGCGCAGTCAGTCCTCAGAACAGCCCTGAGGGACGAGCTCCGACTCACGGAGAGGGAACCATGGCTCCTGGCGATGAAGTGGCTCCTGTGGCCTCAGCGCCAGGAGTGGCGGCTTCAGCTCCTGGGCCAGGCTCTTGGACCCGGTAGGCTGCTGTTGGCATCTCCCACCCTTTCAGGACCCACATGGGTGTCACTGGCTGGTGCTGGCCTTTAGCTTCTTTACTGCCCTGCAATGCAGTCTGGTTGCATGTAGTTAGCGTGCCACCAACAAGCGGAGATTCCACCGGCTTCTCCAGCTCTTCCTCAGCTGAGGGCACCCCCACCTTTGCTTGGGTTCTGGCTCTGGGGCGTCATCCTTGAACAGGGGCAATAGACCTGCCCTCCCGAGTGTGCCTGGGAAAGTGCCTACTGAGTGCGTGGCACCAAGCAGGGTCTTTATTGAGACCGGCCTTCTCTCCTCTCTTCTGTTGGATGTGCACCTTGCTCACCCGCTTCTCCTTCCTTTTGTTACCAGTTACCCTCCGCCTCCGGGGTTTCAGATCCCAGAGAAACTCCGGTGGGCTTTGCTGTCCCAACCTTCCAGCTCAGAATGCTGGATCCAGACACCCAGGCTGGGGGCGGGCTGGGGGTGGGCTGGGGTGGGGGAGTTACTTTAAAAGGGGGGTGAGGGTTACGTGTGCTGCAGAGAACCCACAAAGACCCAGCCTGGGGAGTGTGCTTATTTATTTATTTATTTTATCTTGCCTTGTCTTCTACTTGCTGTGTGGCCTTGGGCACAGCCCTCAACCTCTCTGAACCTCAAGATCCCGTAGGGTCAGGGTCGTTGGGAACTCTCTCTCGGAGTTGGTGAAGCAGATAAAAGGGCTCAGAACCACACAGTGGAGGGGTGTCCTGCACGAGGGGACGATGGCTCCATGAGGCATGAGGAGAGGAAGAAGAGGCTCACAGAGGCCACAGGAGCCGAGGGCCAGGCCAGCTCCTCTGCCTGCTGTTCTGGCCCAGCGGTCTGCCGGGCTGTGCTTCTCGCCCCCTCGCTGTAATGCCAGCTCTGCATCCTTGCTCTGGAATAAAGTTGGCAGGGTGGAGCTGGGATGATCGGGGTGTAGGAGAAGGCAGAACGCAGGGCACCTAGAAGGGGCTTCCTGGCCCTGATTCTGAGGTAGATTCAGGCTCCCATGGGGGCTAGTGCCTTGGCTTCCCACGGTCTTCTGGGAGAACCCAGAGCCAGGGATGCTGCCGTTGCTAGGTGATGGAATAAACAGGTCCTCTGGGCCCTGGCAGGTGGCAGCGAGGTTGCTGAGGCAGGGACACAGCAGGGTGTCCCAGGGAACAGGGAGGGAGGGAGTGTGGGGGGGGGGCAGGGGAAGTTCTGGGCCAGCAGAGGCTGCTCACAGGCAGCTCAGAGCAGAGCTTGGCCCCTGGCCGCCTCGGGCTCAGGTGTTCGGGGGGCTGTCCTGAGGGGCCTCACACTGCACTCTGACCCTGACCCTGAATCCTACGCTAGCCCCACGGCTAGAGGCCCTGTCCTCGCCCCCTGCCTCTTGGTTAAAGCAATTGGATCCCTTTGCCAGGAAGTAGCAAGACCCTCTCTCCTGGGCGTCTCAGCCATGACAGGTAAGGTGAGGGGGGCACAGGAGGGCGGGCAGGGCTTCCCGAGATGAGCCAGGCTGGGATGCCCAGCAGCATCTGATCACCCGCTTCCCATCTCAGACAGACCCGCCCTCCGCCTTGCCATGCACAGGTGGGCACCAAGCCCTCGCTCGCGGGACTCAGGACCGTCTTGCTCGCTCTGCCTGGTGCTCGGGCGCCGACAGCGGCTCCTTGTCCTGAAGGCCTAACCTCGGTCTTGGCCTCTGAGTTAGACACCGTTTGCCTTGTTCTGAACACAGCGGCACTGACCTGTTGGCAATCTGGGCCGAGTCCCTTGGCCCCCATCCCAGCACATCATGGCTCCGGGGCAGGCCCGGGGCAGACGGGGGTCAGGTACCCGCTATTACCCCACTGCCAGCTGCTACCCAGCTGCCCTCGTCTCAGACTCAGCCTCTGTGTGCCAGCCTTGCTCTTACCTCCAGGGAAGGCCAGGAGAGAGGCGGAAAGTATAGCCACCCCTCCTTCACAAAGGAGAAACTGAGGCACGCAGCCATTGTGCACTCTGCCACTAAGTGTCATGTCCAGACAGTGCAGGGGCGGCGTGAGGGGGTTGCCGAATGGGCCGGAGGCAGCCTCTTGTTCTCTCTGAGCTCCCAACAATTCTGCTCCACGCGGTGGTCTTTCCTTCCATCCCCAGGCGGCAGGTCAGGGGGCCCGAGGGGAAGGATGGAGCCCCATTTTTGTGCAGCCAAGGACAACTCCTGGGCATGGCTGAGGGGGCTCAGAGAGGCGCCAAGAGCCAGGCCCGAGACGTGGGGACTCAGCCTGGCGGAAGGGAGGGCTGAGGAAGGGCGAGGGCCCGAAAGTTCGCGGCTCTCGCGTGGCCGTTGACCTGAGCTGCTGTCCATGAGGCGTCGATGTTCATGAAGGAATCCCACACGTGGGGACCGCCTCTGAGAGCCCCCTCCCTCTCCTGGTCCTGACTGTCCTCTGGTCTGAGCTAAGGAGGCGGAGAGCAGTGGGAGGAAGAGGGACTTGGGTGCTATAAAGACCGACTCCATGTACCTTCAGAGCCACCTCGGGCGAGTCCGTACCCCTCCTGGCCCGTGCCTGCCTCTGGGAGTGGGGGTGACCATGCCAGGGAGCAGAGCCCACGGCGTCGGGGCCGCGGGGTGACTGTGCAGGGAGAGGGGTGACTGTGCAGGGCCGCTGCGCATTCTTCTTGTTCTGGCTGCTCCCGGGGCACCCGCGGGGGATGGGGAGCTTGGCCGCTGCATCTTGGGTGAAGGTCTGTGTAGAGCACGGAGCGAGTGCTGGTGCTCCAAGCGGCTGTCTTGTTCTGAGTCCGTGTTTTCTTCCAAATTCTCCCATTTGACCACGTCAGGGCTGGTCCTTCTCGAACCCTGCCCACTGTACTGATGGTTGGTAACTCGGTCCAAGTTCCTCCTTATCCTCTGCTCACTAGACAGCAGGTGTCGGGTCTGAGCCCCTCTGCCTGGGGCTGGACCTCCTAGGATGCCGGGTCTCAGATGGAGAAGGCATGAGGCTGTGGGTGTGTAAGGATGAGTCCTTACTGCTGAAGCCAGTGGCCACATGGCCATCGGACAGAACAGTCCCCACAGCCAAGTCCATGCAGGCAGGCAGCGGACACCGGCTGGTGAGCATACCTCTTCCCCATAAAGCAGCATCTGTCCCTGTACCCACAGCTTCAGTTGAGCAGCCGCACGCTGCCTCCTAGACTCACCACCTCACGTCATAGCGGCACCTGAGTTCCAGCTCAGCAGCTTCTCCCGTCTCTCTTGCCCAGCTGCTCACACTCCATCCCAGCTGCTCTCTCCAGCAGGCTTCTCACTCCATCCCAGCTGCTCTCTCCAGCAGGCTTCTCACTCCCTCCCAGCTGCTCTCTCCAGCAGGCTTCTCCTCACTCCCTCCCAGCTGCTCTCTCCAGCAGGCTTCTCCTCACTCCCTCCCAGCTGCTCTCTCCAGCAGGCTTCTTCTCACTCCCCCCCTCAGCTGCTCTCTCCAGCAGGCTTCTTCTCACTCCATCCCAGCTGCTCTCTTCAGCAGGCTTCTCACTCTATCCCAGCTGCTTGGTTAGGATTCCCAGGCTCAGAGTCATGGACATCCGTTTAGGCACATGCCCAGCGCGGCCTTTGGCCATTCTGGTGTATTGATAACAAGGCCTCTGTGCTCCACCGGCCTTGGCTGTCCGGCACCTGGTGTAGTTCCGCAGTCTGCATGGCCCGTCTCCCCTTGGAGCCGAGCGTGGACCCCGCAGCAGCATTTCGGGCAGGTGGGCCTGGGGCCTCCCTGCTCTCCCACTGGGCAGTCGCATTGCCTGCCTGCAGCTCCGAACCACTTTCCTGGCTCCTGCGGGGCTGCCTGCCCTTCGCCGGGGAGGCAGGGTTTTACTGAAAGTGGGTGGAGCCCAGGCCTCAGGCAGCTTACTTAACCGGCTAGAGCCACACTGTCATGAGAAAGAGGGAAAGGGAGATGCTAGAAGGCCTGCTCTCAGCGACACCAGTGCGCTCACAGACAGCCCAGCACACTGCCGGGCGCGCAGTCAGAACACAAGACACGCTGGTGACCACAACAAAGATAAACAATGGTGGTGCGAGTCCTGGCCCGGTGGCCCAGTGGTTGGCATGTCGTCCCATATACCAAAAGGTTGCGGTTTGATTCCCCGTCAGGATACATACCCTGGTTGGGTGCGTACAGGAGGCAACCGATGGATGTTCTCTCTCTCGGTCTCTCCCTCTCTAAAAAAATCAATTAAAAAAAATCCTCGGGTGAGGATTAAAATAATAATAATAATAATAATAATACTTTGTTCTTTCAGCCAGGCACTGTTCTGGGGGCTGAATATACAGCAGTGAACAAAAGTGGCTAAGTCTATTATTCTATTATTTTATTAATAATTAATAACACTATTAATACAGAGCCTAGCAAGTGCTTGACATAGTAGATACTAAAACTCATTAAGTACGGATGGGAAGAGCCTGGGCCTGGCCTGGATGTGATGGAGCTGAGTGGGTGGTAGCTGTGGTTATGGTCCATAGGCCAAAGGTCTGATCTCCGGAGGGAAGCCATGGACCGGACATCCTGGGAGAGTGACCCTGGTGGCGAGGGCACCTGAAGTGATGTCATGTGACCTCTTCGTGAACAAAGGGTGGAGGATGCAGTCCAGAGAGCGAAGCCCTGCATTCGCTCAGGTGTGGCCCTTTACAATGGGGAGGGCCGGCTCCAGGAGGAGGCCCTGAGGATGCCGGGAGCAGTGAGGGAGGGACAGAGGTCTGCTTCCCCTTGGCACAGGGAGGATTATTATTATTACTTTTAAAATATTTTTATTGATTTCAGAGAGGAAAGGAGAGGGAGATAAACATCAGTGATGAGAGAGAATCACTGATTGGCTGCCTCCTGCACTCCCCCTACAACCTTCAACCCGGGGCTGTGCCCTGACCAGCAATCGAACTGTGACCTCCTGGTTCATAGGTCAACACTCATCCAACCACTGAGCCATGCTGGTCGGGTGGGAAGATTATTTTAAGCAACAGGAGGTGTGTGGGTAGAAGCTGGATGGCGAAGGAGAGTTCCACAGACAAAGGCAAGGCCAGATAAGGGCTTCATGCGCCTGGGGCGGGATGGGGTGGGGTGGGTCCCCCAGAGGCTGCTGCAGAGGGAGGGAGCGGTGGGATGGGGGGATCTAGGTGCTTGTGAACACTGCAGCTCTGGTGTTTTCTCTGTTCTCGACATGTTGGTTCTACTTAAATGTCTGTGGGCAAAGGGGTCTGAGGCAGAAGTAGATTTGGCCTCCCAGGCCTTTCTGTGGAGCCTGCGACTTGGAGGCCCTGCTGGCAGACCGAGCTGAGGCGGCAGCCTCCCACAGGGGACTGGCTTCAGGCCTGATTTACTTACAATTTCTCTCTTCAAACCCGTGCTTTACCTGAAGGAGCTTGTGGTGTTCTGTTCCCTAAGCATCCTGGATGTGAGACTGCACCTGTCTTCTCGATGGTCCAGGTAATCGTGGCTGTCTTTGTCCGTGAGTGTCTCCCCGTTCGTGACCTTTGTAGATGAGCGAGGGGTGCCATCTCTTGGCGGGCACGGCACTGCCTTCCCTCCGCTCGGCTGTGGCACCGGCGCAGGCTCCGCCCCGTGCCCACTTCATCATAAAACCCATTAGCTTCCAGGTGAGGGAGTGCGGGCCCTGGTTTTTAGTGTCTAGTTCAAGTTCTAGTTTCAAGTTCAGGACTCATTGTGACACATCTTGGAAGAGAAGGAGGGTGAATGGAAGGCAGGGCCCATGGTGTTGGGGTCCCAGAGCTCGGAGTCCCGGCCCCGCCTCCTCTTGCTGAGTGGCCTTCACCTGTGCACCGAGGACCCCGAGGTCTGAGTCGTGCGTGTCTCTGGATGATTCTAGTTGTGAATGTCCTTCCCAAGCCCTGGGCCTGTAGCAGCTGGCAAGGCAGGGACGGAGGGCCTGCTCCCTGCAGCGCAGCCAGAGGGTGGGAGCGGCGGTGGCATGCAGCACTCTGATCTGGGGGCTCATGGGTGCGCCCCCTGGGAGCTGCCCAGTCCCTGCAGGGCTCAGCTGCAGCCTGGGTATCGAGGGACATGATTCCCTTTGGGGACAGAGACTGTGCTCCGCCCACTGCCAGCCTTCCCCACCCCGGTTCCCGCTGGGCACACCCAGGTGAGAGGCTCAAGGGAGAATATTGTTAGGCAACAGCAGCCACACAGGACTCTCGGGACCCACTCAGTCCTGGGCGGGGCTGTGGGTGTGGGAAGGCGTCGGGGAGGGAGGGCTGGGCCTGGGCATGAGCTGTCCCGCCTTTCCCGGTGCTGGGAGCTACGCGGGCCTGGCCTCATTAGAGGAGAATGACAGGTAATTAGGCGCAGGTGGTTTTATGCTCGCTCGGGGGCCAGAGGCTCCTGTCTCAGTCCGGATCCTGGCCACGCTGCTGCCTGGCCTTCGGGGCCCAGGCCTCCACCATAGCGAGCCTGCCCGCCCTCCCGCCCTTGTCTAGCAAAGCCCAGCCCCTTCCCTGAATGGCGGTCAGGCTGGCCAGGCCACGGACCTGCCATTCACTTCCTGGTGCGAACCCCTCATTTGCACAGGCCTCAGGGTTTACAGAGCTGCTCACATGCATCCTTAGCCGCCCACCGTCTCCATGACGTCCACCGTCTCCATGACGCCCACCGTCTCCCTGAACCCGCGTGTGCCTGGGTGGTGCGAACAGTACCTCCCTTTCACAGAGAGAGGGCACGAGTCCCTGAAGAGTCCAGTCTCAACGGTACAGGGAGCTGCCACGCACCCTTTGACACAGTTAGTGCTCTTGTTATTGGCCTAGAAACTAACCCTCCCGTCGCCCCCCAGGCTCCCCCAGTTCCCTGGGGCAGTTTAGGTCTGAGCTGGCGCTGCTCCCTCTACCCCCCCGCCCCCCCCCCCCGCCCCCGAGAGCCTGAGGGACCCCGGCTGCTCTGCGCACAGGCTGGGGGCTGGCTGGACAGGGCTGGATTCAGAGTGGCCAGGCCAGGCCCTCCCCTCCCTGACCCTCCGCCGCCCCAGCGCCGGGCGCAGCGTGGCCAGACTTTCCAGAGGACTGGGCCGAGTGGGAGTGCTCTGAGGGCCCGTTTGTCACCTCTCCCGCTGGACAGGAGCTTCCCCTGCCCTGCCTGTCCCTTCCCTGCCCGCTCACCGCTCACTGCCATGCTGGTTGTTGGGCACCTGCAGCATCTTGGCCCCGATTGGAGAAGGCAGGTTTTCTGAGCCCCTCAGACCCGCATTTACTCTCCCCCTGTGTCTGCTGTCTGGGGTCTGTTCTCTCTGCTTCAAGACAGTGGAGCAGCTCCAGTATTGGGGGAAGGAGAGAGGACAGGCCGGAGGAGAGGAAGAGGAGCTGTCACGGAAGCCTCGGGCTCGGAGGCAGCCCCACTGCTTTCTTTAAAAGGAAAAGGAGCCATCTCTCCGGGGAGGTGGCAAAGGCCAGTGAGGCGTCAGAACAGCCCCTGGCTCTCAGAAGGCTCCAGCCTCCGCCAGGCGGCCAGGAGACCCCAGCAAGGAGCAGGCGGGGCTCAGGAGGGGGTGGTCAGAAAGGCCGCCTTGGCCGCCCAGTCTCAGCTTCCTCGGTGCAGGTGCAAGGGCTGCTGGGAGGTGGGTGCTGAGAGGTGAGGAGCAATGCAGTGTGGCCTCATTTCTTAAAAATATATATTTAAATTGATTCCAGAGAGGGAGAGCAAGGGAGAGAGAAACATCGACGATGAGAGAGAATCATGGATCCGCTGCCTCCTGCACGCCCCACACTGGGGTTTGAGCCCGCAAGCCAGGCATGTGCCCTGACTGGGAACTGAACAGTGACCTCCTGGTTCATAGGTCGACTCTCAACCACTGAGCCACGCCAGCCGGGCCCAGGTGTGACCTCTTTTTAACCTGGAGAGTGTTAGGAAATTCTCAGCTGATGACCTCTTAGGCTGCCTGAAGGGCTCTTTACAGGGAGCGCCCCCCCCTCGCGCCCCCCCCCCCCCCCCCCCCCCATTTTCAGAGTAGGGCCTCCACACTCACCATGCTGGCTCTGAGATCTTGCTTTCTGTTTGGCCTGGAGCTGAGGTCAGCAACCGGAGTGAGGAGCAGGGCTGGAATGAGGAGCAGGGCCAGCTGAGGGCCGGCTGGCTGGGACCCCGGCTGGTCAGCAGGTCAGAGCTCCCTGCCCCACCCCCCGGAAGCTTTGGCAGGAGGAGGCCTAGGTGCCCGGCATCCCTTCGCTCAGTGAGCTGCCCTCTCCCGGCGCTGCTGTCCCTGCAAGGAGTGAGGTGGGGACTGTGGGGCGGTGAGACAGCCCTTCAGGTGGAGTTGCCAAACTGGAATGATGGTACGTCTGTAACCTGACACCCATCTGAGGGGCAGGAACAGCACCTGCAGCAGCTCCTGGGCCTTGGCCTCAGACCAGGTGACACACCTCCATGTCGCAAAGCCTTCCCGCCCAAAAGGCTTGGCTGCCGGAGACGCTAGAGGCGCTCTCCCGGCTGTGAGTTCTCACTCCTGTGGTGCTGCTGTTCCGGGCTGGGGTAAGTGGGAGGAGTTTGGGGATTGGGACGACACCGTTTATTGCTCCGTGGGACGGATTGCTGCCCTCTCTTAGGATAGAAACATGGCCTGGTGCGAAGCTTTCTGCACAGGGCTCTCCTGCCACGTGCCCGCCAGTAGCCTCCATGTGCCCGCAGTATCCCGCTGTGTGCCCGCAGTATCCCCCGTGCGCCCGCAGTATCCCGCTGTGTGCCCGCAGTATCCCCCGTGTGCCTGCAGTATCCCCCATGTGCCCGCAGTATCCCACCGTGTGCCCGCAGTATCATGTGCCCGCAGTATCCCGCTGTGTGCCCGCAGTATCCCCCGTGCCACCAGTATCCCGTGTGTGCCCGCAGTATCCCCCTGCCTGCAGTATCCCCCATGTGCCCGCAGTATCCACCGTGTGCCCGCAGTATCCCCCGTGTGCCCCAGTATCCCCCAGTATGCCCGGAATATCCTCCGTGTGCCCGCAGTATCCCCCGTGTGCCCGCAGTATCCCCCGTGTGCCCGCAGTATCCTCCGTGTGCCCGCAGTATCCCCCGTGTGCCCGCAGTATCCCCCGTGTGCCTGCAGTATCCCCCGTGTCCAGTGTGCCCGTGTATGCAGTATCCACCGTGTGCCTGCAGTATCCACCGTGTGCCAGCAGTATCCCCCGTGTGCTTGCAGTATCCCCCGTGTGCCCACAGTATCCCCTGTGTGCCCGCAGTATCCACCGTGTGCCCTCAGTATCCACCGTGTGCCCGCAATATCCACCGTGTGCCCTCAGTATCCACCGTGTGCCTGCAGTATCCCCCGTGTGCCCGCAGTATCCACCGTGTGCCCGCAGCACCGTGTGCCCGTGTGCCCGCAGTATCCCCGTGTGCCCGCAGTACCCTCCAGTATCCCCCGTGTGCCCGCAGTATCCCCGTGTGCCCGCAGTATCCTGCAGTATCCCCCGTGTGCCGCAGTATCCCCGTGTGCCTACAGTATCCTCCATGTGCCCTCAGTATCCACCGTGTGCCCGCAGTATCCCCCGTGTGCCTGCAGTATCCCCCATGTGCCCTCAGCATCCCCATGTGCTGCAGTATCCCCGTGTGCCTGCAGTATCCTCCATGTGCCCTCAGCATCCCCGTGTGCCCGCAGTATCCCCTGTGTGCCCTCAGTATTCCTTGTGTGCCCTCAGTATCCCCCGTGTGCCCTCAGTATCCCCTGTGTGCCCGCAGTATCCCCCATGTGCCTGCAGTATCCCCGTGTGCCCGCAGTATCCCCGTGTGCCCGCAGTATCCCCCGTGTGCCCTCAGTATCCCCATGTGCCTGCAGTATCCCCCATGTGCCCGCAGTATCCCCGTGTGCCCGCAGTATCCTGCAGTATCCACCGTGTGCCCGCAGTATCCCCCGTGTGCCCGCAGTATCCCCCATGTGCCCTCAGCATCCCCGTGTGCCCGCAGTATCCCCGTGTGCCCGCAGTATTCTGCAGTATCCCCTGTGTGCCCACAGTATCCCCCGTGTGCCCGCAGTATCCCCGTGTGCCCGCAGTATCCCCGTGTGCCTGCAGTATCCCCTGTGTGCCTGCAGTATCCCCCGTGTGCCTGCAGTATCCTCCATGTGCCCTCAGCATCCCCGTGTGCCCGCAGTATCCCCTGTGTGCCCTCAGTATTCCTTGTGTGCCCTCAGTATCCCCCGTGTGCCCTCAGTATCCCCTGTGTGCCCGCAGTATCCCCCATGTGCCCGCAGTATCCCCGTGTGCCCGCAGTATCCCCGTGTGCCCGCAGTATCCCCCGTGTGCCCTCAGTATCCCCGTGTGCCCGCAGTATCCTGCAGTATCCCCCGTGTGCCGCAGTATCCCCATGTGCCTGCAGTATCCTCCATGTGCCCTCAGTATCCACCGTGTGCCCGCAGTATCCCCCGTGTGCCCGCAGTATCCCCCATGTGCCCGCAGCATCCCCGTGTGCCCGCAGTATCCCCGTGTGCCCGCAGTATTCTGCAGTATCCCCTGTGTGCCCACAGTATCCCCCGTGTGCCCTCAGCATCCCCGTGTGCCCGCAGTATCCCCCGTGTGCCTGCAGTATCCCCCGTGTGCCTGCAGTATCCCCCGTGTGCCTGCAGTATCCCCCGTGTGCCCTCAGTGTCCACCATGTGCCTGCAGTATCCCCCGTGTGCCCGCAGTATCCCCCGTGTGCCCTCAGTATCCCCCGTGTGCCCGCAGTATCCCCGTGTGCCCGCAGTATCCTGCAGTATCCCCCGTGTGCCACAGTATCCCCATGTGCCTGCAGTATCCCGCCATGTGCCCTGCAGTATCCCCCGTGTGCCCGCAGTATCCCGCCATGTGCCCGCAGTATCCCCCGTGTGCCCGCAGTATCCCCCATGTGCCCTCAGCCTGCAGTATCCCCCGTGTGCCCTCAGTATCCCCCGTGTGCCCGCAGTATCCCCCGTGTGCCTGCAGTATCCCCCGTGTGCCCGCAGTGTCCGCCATGTGCCTGCAGTATCCCCCGTGTGCCCGCAGTGTGTGCCTGCAGTATCCCCCGTGTGCCCGCAGTATCCCCCATGTGCCTGCAGTATCCCCCATGTGCCTGCAGTATCCCGCTGGGTGCCCTCAGTGTCTGCCATGTGCCCGCAGTATCCCCCGTGTACCCGCAGTATCCTGTAGTGTCCCCTGTGTGCCTGCAGTATCCCCCATGTGCCCGCAGTATCCCCCATGTGCCCGCAGTATCCCCCATGTGCTCGCAGTATCCCGCTGTGTGCCCGCAGTATCCGCCGTGTGCCCGCAGTATCCCGCTGGGTGCCCTCAGTGTCCGCCATGTGCCTGTAGTATCCGCCGTGTGCCCGCAGTATCCTCCGGGTGCCCGCAATATCCTCCGTGTGCCTGCAGTATCCCTCAGTATCCCCCATGTGCCCGCAGTATCCCCCGTGTGCTCGCAGTATCCCGCTGGGCCCGCAGTATCCCCCATGTGCCCGCAGTATCGCAGTATGCCCTCAGTGTGCCATGTGCCCGCAGTATCCGCCGTGTGCCCGCAGTATCCTCCGGGTGCCCGCAATATCCTCCGTGTGCCTGCAGTATCCCTCAGTATCCCCCATGTGCCCGCAGTATCCCCCGTGGGCCCGCAGTATCCCCCATGTGCTCGCAGTATCCCGCTGTAGTATCCGCCGTGTGCCCGCAGTATCCCGCTGGGTGCCCTCAGTGTCCGCCATGTGCCTGCAGTATCCCTCAGTGTCCCCCGTGTGTCCACAGTATCCTGCTGTGTGCCCGCAGTATCCTCCGTGTGCCCGCAGTATCCCGCTGTGTGCCCGCAGTATCCTCCGTGTGCCCGCAGTATCCCGCTGTGTGCCCGCAGTATCCTCCGTTTGCCCGCAGTATCCCGCCGAGAGCGTCTTCCCTGCCTTAGGTATTTACCATTTCACATCACCGTGAATGCCATGGCTCGGACCCGGGTCTCCCCTCCTCACAGGGTCTCTTCTGATTGGCATCCTGCTGTATGGTGAGGCCTAAGGTCCTGGATGGGGTGTGTGAAGTGAGGCCTTGGGACCCCAGAGCCAGGGAGTGTGGAGACTCGGGCAGCTGTGCCCTGTCCTCTTGTGGCAAGGACACTGCATCCTAGAGGCGAAGCCAGGGTCCCAGACCACAGTGAACCAGTGCCAGGCTCAGTGCCAGAGCTTCCTCCACTTCTCAGCTCGGCCCACCCTGGAGGCCCGCCCAGGTCACCTGGGGGTGGGCCTGCCACTGAAACGCTGCTTTGCACCATCTCTCGTTCGCACAGCACCCCTCTGAGGAGGATTTGGTCCCATTGACGCTGAGGAAATCATGCTCGTGGCTCAGCAGGCGACGGCCCGCATCACACCAACGGGCAGACCTGATGCACCTGGTCCTCCGACGCTCCCAGCCACGTGAGGGCCGGACAGAACACGGGAGTCTGAAAGGCCCCAGTCTGGGGAGAGGTGGCTCAGTGTGGGTGGCATGGCCTTGTCTCTGAGCAGCCGAGGTCTGAGGCTGGTCTGAGGCGCCCTCGGGATGGGGAGTCTGGGGCAGAGCCAGGTGCCTGTCATCCCAGAACAGGGATCCGAGGGGCCAGGCTGCACTCACCAGGCAAGCGCCTCTCTGAGGGCGACCCCGGCACGGGCAGCGAGGGGCCAGGGCCCCCTGGAGCAGGCTTTCCTGCCGAGCTCCCTCTGCTTGCCAGGCTGAGCGTCTGGCCACGAGGTGCAGCTATCGCTTGGCTCTCAGGCAAGGAAGCAGGAAAGAGGCCGCTGCCTGGGCAGGAACACACTGGGCGCGGCCGACGGAAGGTGATTACTCAGCTCTCCTGGCTCAGCTCTGGCCCGGCTCCCAGGGGTCTGGGAGCCCGAGAAGAGGCCTGGGCAGGAGGCCTGGACAGGATGTGGGCAGGGCCACTGTGATGTTGGAGGAGGAGCCTGCGAGGTCTACAGGTAGATGCCAGGGTCTGGAGAGCCCGGGAGGCCCACCCTCAGGGGCCAGGTGTGAAAGCTGGTGGACCCCCATCCAGCCTCCCCCCAGCCCCTTCCTGCCCTGCCCTGAACCCTACCCTGAGCACTCTTTCCCAGCCCTCTATTTAGATTCCCTCCTGTTTTATCTCTTCCTCGTTCTCCAATCCATTTTCCTCTTCCTCTTCCTTCTGCTCGTGCTCCCAGCCTGGGTCTCCAGCTTAGAGTGGGCTTGGCCACAGCGCCCTCCCTCGCTGGTCCTCCAAGGTGGGAAGGCCCCCGCCATATGCTCACATATGTTTTTGCAAACTTTCCAGCATATTTTGGGGGTACGCTTTCTTCTTTAAAAGGGCCTTCAAAATGTAAAGCTTCAGGCCTCACGAAGCCTGGCCATCCCTCCCGGTAGGAGCCAGGGCTGTGGTAGCCCGGAGTCCCGTGTCCTGATGCCCCGCCGATTGTCTGTGTGACTGGGGGCGTTTTGTTTCATTCTCTGGAGCCTCATGTTCCTCACCGGTAAAATGGGGATCACAGGAGCACTGACCTCATGCAGCTGCTATGAGGACTAAATTCCATAATCTCACCCAAGCTGGTGTGGCTCAGTGGATAGAGCATCGGCCTGCGGACCTAAGGGCCACGGGTTTGATTCCGGTCAAGGGCACGTACCTCGGTTGCAGGCTTCTCTCCAACCTGGGGCCCTGGCCGGGCTCGTGCAGGAGGCAACCAATCGATGTTTCTCTCTGTCTCTTCCCCCTCCCTTCCACTCTCCCTAAAAATCAATGGAAAAATATCCTCGGGTGAGGATTGACAACAACAAATTCCATAATCTCTGTGAAGTGTCTGGCACCTAAAAGAGACTCCCTGAATGGAGCTGTCGCCCGATTCATTTCACAAAGTGTGTACTTACGGAGCCCCTGCCGGAGCCAGCTCTGGGCCAGGCGCTGGGGTTAGGAAGTAAAAGACACAGGCCTTGTGCCAGCCTGCACAGCCTGCTGCAGCAGGTAGGACACAGCCATGCCCCCGACTGAACTAGAGAGACGTCTAGGAGAGGCGGCGAGTGAGGAGAGGCGACCAGTGAGGAGAGGCTACCAGTGAGGAGAGGCGACCAGTGAGGAGAGGCGAGGAGAACACTCTTTGGGGTCAGAGATGCTTTTCCATCTTCCAATGCCCTCTCTCCCCCTTCCTTCTTTTCTTCCTTCTCCTTTCCTTCATCCCCCCCGTGGACATTTTTACCCAAATATGTAATTTATAGGGCAGTATATTAATTGCCAGTTGTTTCTGATGATACATTTGATCTTAATATCAGCAGCCATCCATCCCCATGCCCGCCCATCAATCCACCCATCTGTCCATCCACCCATCCACCCATCCACCCAACAAATAGTTTCTATATGTAATCAGGCCCTGTGGTTAGACACTGTGATTGGAGGAAATGACTCGTGCCTTGGAGAGCTGGTCTGCCCCAGGCCTGCACTCCCCATCAGGGCAGAGGCTCTGGGGGCCATATTGGCATCACCTGGGAGTTGTTAGATGCAGACTCTCAGGTGCCCCTCTCATACCTACTGAGTCAGAATCTATAATAATAAAAGTGTAATATGCTAATTAGATCGGATAGCCCAGTGGTCAGCAAACTCATTAGTCAACAGAGCCAAATATCAACAGTACAACGATTGAAATTTCTTTTGAGAGCCAAATATTTTAAACTTAAACTTCTTCTAACGCCACTTCTTCAAAATAGACTCGCCCAGGCCGTGGTATTTTGTGGAAGAGCCACACTCAAGGGGCCAAAGAGCTGCATGTGGCTTGCAAGCTGCAGTTTGCCGACCACGGGGATAGCCAAATGACCTTCCAGACATCATTCCAGATGTCCTTCCGGACAAAGCTGTGTTGGTGGGGCCGAGGCAGAGGCAGTTAGGGGTGATCAGGCAGGTAGGCGAGCAGTTAGGGGTGATCAGGCAGGCAGGCAGAGGCAGTTAGGGGCGATCAAGCAGGCGGGTGAGCAGTTGGGGCAATCAGGCTGCAGAGTGGTTAGGGGCAATCAGGAAGGCTGGCAGGCAAGCATCCTGGATTGTGAGAGGGTGCAGGGAGGGCTGAAGGACCACCTGCCTCCCCACCCCCATGCACAAATTTTGTGCACTGGGCCTCTAGTCTGAATTTTAAGATCCCTGGATGATCTGCATGCACCTTTGAGTGTGAGAATTACTGTTCTAGAGAAATGAATTCAGTACAGCAGCAGGATGCAAAATAAATGTCCAGAAATAGATTGCCTGCTGGTGGCCAGAGGAAAGCCCAGGTCCTGGGTGCCAGAGGGAAGCTGGTGCCAGCAGCTGGGGGAAGGAAGGCCTACTCTTGCACGAATTTCGTGCATGGGGCCTGTAGTTCTGATATATAATGTAAAAAGGTGGTTTAGTTTCATAGTTTTGCATGCATCTGTCCAATTTTATCAACACCATTTATTGAGCAGACTATCTGCACCCCATTGTATATTCTTCCTTTCTTTGTCAGATATTAATTGACCATAAGACGTGGGTTTACTTGGAGGCTCTCTGTTTTCTTCCATTGACCTACTGTCTGTTTTTATGCCAGTTCTAGGCTGTTTGGGTCATGATAGCCTAGGAGGATAGTTTGATATCAGGTAGTGTGGTGTCTCTACCTTTGTTCTTCTTTCTCAAGATTGCTATGGCTATTTGGGGTCTTGTGTGGTTCCACACAAATTTGGGGTTATTAGTTCTAATTCTGTGAAATATGCCATTGGCATTTTGATAGGAATTGTGTTGAATCTATAGATTGCTTTGGGCAGTATGGACATTTTAATTCTTCCTATCCATGAGCACAGTATATGCTTCCACTTATTTGTATCTTCTTCACTTTATTTCTTCAGCATCATAATTTTCTGCATTCAGGTCTTTTACCTCCTGGATTACATTTATCCCTAGGTGTGTGGGTTTTGGTGGTGTTTTTTTTTTGTGTATGCAATCATGAATGGGATTGTTTTCTTAGTTTCCCTTTCTGATAGTTCTGATTATAGATAAACCAAAAAACATTAAAAACTTAAATGTAAGACTCAAAACCATGAAATTCCTAGAAGAAAACATAAGCAGTAACATCTTGGACATTTCTTGTAACAATATTTTATCTGATATATCTCCTCGAGCAAGAGAAACAAAAGAAAAATAAAAAAATAGGACTACATCAAATGAAATAGTTTTTGCACAGCAAAGGAAACCATCAACAAAACTATTCACCCATGATACATCTGGTAAGGGGTTAATATCCAAAATTTATAAAGAACTCATAGACCTCAACTCCAAAATACCCCAAACAATCCAATTTAAAAATGGGCAAAGGACCTGAATAGATACTTTTCCAAAGAGGACATACAAATGGTCAGTAGACATATGAAAAGATGATCAATGTCACTAATCTATATTATAAAAGCCCAACGACCATATCGGCAGAACGATCAGAATGACCAGAAGGATGTGCACTGTGCCAGCCAACCAGCCTGATCTGGGCTCCAATTGGCCCCCAACACCCTGATAGGGAGCGGGACTGGCCTCCAACCACCCGAGGCCCCTCCCCCCATCGGCATGGCCGGCTGGACCCCACCTGTGCATGAATTCGTGCACCGGGCCTCTAGTCTATAATAATAAAAGCATAATATGCTAATCAGACCCGATGTCCTTCTGGACATCCTTCCAGATGACCTTCCAGATGAAGCCAGTGCTGCGAGGGAAGCCCGGGTCCTAGGTACTAGAGGGAAGCTGATGCTGGAAGCTGGGGGAAGGAAGGCCTATTTTTGCACGAATTTCATGCATCAGGCCTCAGTCATAAGATAAATGTGAATTAAAACCACAATGAGGCATCACCTCACACCTGTCAGAATGGCTATCATCAATAAATTAACAAACAAGAGTCGACGAGGATGTGGAGAAAAGGGAAACCTCGTGCACTTTTGGTGGAAATGCAGATTGGTGCAGCCACTGTGGGGAACAGTATAGAGGTTCCTCAAAAAATAAAAAAATGGAACTGCTGTATGACCCAGCAATTCCACCTCTGGGCATTTGTCCAAAGAAACCCAAAACAGTAATTCAAAAGAATATTCCACCCCTATGTTCACTGCAGCACTATGTACAGTAGCCAAAATATGGAAGCAGCCCAAATGTCCATCAATAGATGAGTGGATTAAAGAGCTGTGGTGCACATATACAACAGAATATTACTCAGCCATAAAAAAGAGTGAAATCTTAGCATTTGCAACAGCACATGCATGGACCTAGAGGGTATTGTACTAAGTGAAAAAAATAATTCAGAGAAAGACAAATACCATGTGATTTCACTTATATGTGGAATCTAAAGAACAATATGAATGACAAACAAAATGGAAACAGATTCATAAATACAGAGAACAGACTGATGTTGCCAGAGTGGGGGTCTCTGTGAAAAAGGTGAAGGGATCAAGAAGTACAGATTGGTGGTTACAGATTAATCATGGGGATGTAAAGTACAGCATAAGAAATGTAGTTAGTAATCTATATATATAAAAGCCCAGCCACCGGAATGGTGGAACAACCAGAATGACCAGAACGACTGGTAGTTATGACATGCACTGTGGCTGCCAACCAGCCTAATCTGGCCCAATCGCCCCCCCGCCCCACCAGCCCACCCCTGATGGGCCCCTAACACTCCAATTGGGGGCAGGGCTGGCCAGCCAACCATCCACGGCCTCTCCCCCCTGCCAGCCTGGCCCAATGGGCCCCCATTAGGGCAGTCCGGCTGGACCCCACCCATGCACGAATTCATGCACTGGGACTCTAGTATTGTAATAAGTAGGTATGGTGCCAGGTAGGTACTGAAAATATCCAGGAAACACTTTGAAAAGTATATGATTGTCTAAATTACTGTGCTGTACACCTGAAACTAATACAAAATAGCATTGAATATAAACTGCAATTGATAAAAATTAAAACTTAAAATTCTCTCTTTGCCTCTCTTAATATTTAGAATTTTAATTATCATGGGTCTTGGTGGGGTCCTCTATGGGTTCATCTTGGTTGGGACTCTCCTGGGCTTATATGTCTATTTTCTTTGCCCAGTAAGAGAAGTTTTCAGTCATTAATTCAAATACATTTTTAACTCCTTGCTCTCGCTCTTCTCCTTCTGGTACCCCTGTGATGCAAGTGTTGTGATGCTTTGGTGATCTTTCAGAGGTTCCTTAAACTGTCCTCATTTTTCTGGGTTATTTTTCTTTCTGTGTGCTGATTGGGTGTTTTCTACAACCTTGTCTTTCAAATTGTTGATTTGATCCTCTGCTTCATCCAGTTGGCTGTTAATTCCTTCTAATGTATTCTCCATTTCCATTTCCATTATTGTATTCTCATTTCTGATTGGTTCTTTATGTTTTGTTTTGTGTGTGTTTTGTTGTTGTTGTTAATACTCACCCAAGGATATTTTTTCCATTGATTTTTAGAGAGAGTGGGAGGGGTGGGGAGAGAGAGTTAACGAGAGAGAGAGAGAGAGAGAGAGAGAGAGAGAGAGAGAGAGAGAGAGAAGAGAAGAGAAAGAGAAAGAGAAAGAAAGAAACATCAATGTGAGAGAGACCCATCGATTGGTTGCCTCCTGCACATGCCCCGACTGGGTCCAGGGATTGAACCTGCAACCCAGATACATGCCCTTGACTGGGAATCCAACCTGAGACACTTCAGTGTGCAAGCCAATGCTCTAACCACTGAGAACACTGGCCAGGGTTTTTTTTTTTTTTTTTTAATCTTAATTTATATGTTTTCTGTTTCTTTGTTGAAGTTCTCACTGAGATAATCTATTCTTCCTCTCAGTTTGTTGAGCGTCCTTATAACCAGTGCTCTGAACTCTGCATCAGGTAGATTGCTTGTCTCCATTTTGTTTTGTTCTTTTTCTAGAGTTTTGTCCTGTTCTTCCATTTGGGACATGCTTCTTTATCTCCTGCCTCCCTGTTTGTTTCTATGTATTAGGTAAATCTGCTTTGACTCCTAGTCTTGGCAGAGTGACTATAAGTAGTGGGTGTCCTGTGGGGCCCGGTGGGGCGTTCTTCCTGTTCACCTGAGCTGGGCGTTCCAGGGGTCCCTTGTGTGGGTGTTCTGTTGCAGTTGAGCCTGGATTGCTGTTGGCATGTCAGTGAAGGGACTGACCCTCGGGCTGCCTGGCAGTGAGGGCTGGCCATGTCTAGAAGGGACAAGCTTTTATGCAGGGACTGACTCTATGGAGTGGGAGTTGCTTTGGAAGGACTCTCGTGCATCCTGCATCCACCCTTTGGTTGTGCCATTTGTGGTGCTAATTGGGTGATGTTCTGGTGTAGGCTCAAGGCAACCACCAGTATGTGTTGGTTCTGGGGTCTCTTGGGAGGGGCACTGGTGCAGGTCAAGGTCAGCCACTGCCTGTGCCCAGCCCAGAGCCACCTGGAAGGAGCTGCAAAGTGATGTGTGATGGTTGCCACCTGTGTTGGACTTGGAGGCACCTGGCACAGGCTAAGCTGTGAATGGGGGCCACTGCCAATAGTGCCAGGCTCTGGGCCACTTAGCAAGGGGTACGGGGCATGCTGAGTTTGGATGCTGCTTGTTTGGGGTTTGTGAACTTTGAGAGATTTTAGGAAAGTCCACAGTGTGATCTAAGACAGGCCATTTGTGTGGAAGAACTGCTGGAAGAGGTTTGGGCCAGGCGCTTAAATTGGTTGGGGTGGGGGATCTCAGGGACTCATCAGGGTGGGGTGAATGGTGTCAGCCAGGTTGATGGAGACTCAGATATGGCGCCCGCCTGTGCATGCCAGCTGGGTGTGGGGAAGATTAGCAAGGGAACGACTTCTGCCAACACTCTGTCTGAGAGAAAGTTGCCCCTTTAGCTCTCACCTTGAAGCCAGTTTTCCCCATATATCCCTGGCACTTTCAAATTGCTGCCCAGCACTGGAGCTCAGAGTGAGTCTGTGAGCAAGTAGTCCATGCGTGGTCCCTTTAAGCGGAACTGCCTGGGACTCCAGAAGTCTCCGTCTCACTCAGCCACAATCCCCGCTGGCTTTCACAGCCAGAAGTTACTGGCACTCCAGGCTGGGGGAGCTCGGTGTGGGGCTGGGACCCTTTTCTCCTCAGGAGGGACCTCCACAGCTGAGACATCTCTCCTGCATCTTATCTGCCTCACATGGGTGTGGGACCAGCCTGTTCTGCGTCTCTGCTCCTCCTACCAGTCTCGACGTGGCTTCTTCTTTGTATCCTTAGTTGTGGGACGCCTGATCAGCTAGATTTCAGGTGATTCTCAATGTTGGCGGTTCTGCAATTTAGTTGTGATTTTGATGAGGTCATGGGAGGAGGTGAGCACAGCATCTACCTACTTTGCTGTCTTGACTGGAACTCTCTTCACTGTTTTCTTATTTTTTTAAAATTCAGGTTCTAGCCCCATCTATTGCCAGTTGCATGGGTGCAGGCAGGATCCTTACCCTTTTTGGTCTCAGTTGCATGTGGGTTTAAGTGGTGGCACAGTCTGCCCCATGCGGTCAGGAGGATGCGGGGAGGGAGTGCTTGTATGAGGACTTGGCCCACTGTGCAGAGCACCATGGGTGGGACCAGTTCTTACAGATCTGGGCCTGTGAGAACTTAGAAGGTCCTGCTATAGCCCACCTGCCCACTCTGGTGAGGGCTGGGCTGTCCTGCGGCTACAGCCGCTCTGGGCTCTCAGAACCGCCCTGAGCTCTGCTTGCTGTGCGCTGCCCGGGCAGGGGCTCGGCTGCCACGCTTGCGGGCTCCTGCTGTGCACCTCTCCAGGGATGGGATTGCACACTGATTCCTGAAGAGGAGAAAGCAAAGTACCAGGTATAGGCTGGGACCTGAACCAGAGGAGAGGGCGAGCCAGGCCGGGGTTTAACAAGACACACCCAGTCCCTCTGGCCCTGCTGCCTCAGGCGCCATCTGGGAACCCGGAAGCGAGACCTGACCGGGCTTTGACTCTGCAGAGGGACCTTGGCGACTGCTTTCTGCTGAGATCGGGGCAGCCCCAGGGCATCCAGGAAACCAGGCGTCAGGAGCAGGAGCAGGTCTCAGGGCAGAGGGCCAGCCTACAGCAACAGCAGCACCAGGAAGTCAGCGAGGGTGTCGGTGCTCATGTGGCCTGCTGAGGGAGAAAGGGCCCTGGTCGGTGAAGAAACCGCAGGCATCTATGCGCAGAGCTTTACAGTAACAAAGCACTTCTCATTTGACCTTCAGAACAACCCTGTGGAGTCAACCAGGAAACCGAGGCTCAGAGAAGCTGAGGGACTTGTCCAGGGTCACACAGTTCTTAGGGTGTCCCCCCGGAACTGACCAGCCCCGGCCCATGCACGTGCTCCTTCAGGCTGCCTTCTAGCGACAGCTGGGCAGTCCATCCTTCTCGGCCGGGAGATGCCTGTATTGGGCTATGTCCCCCAATGATTCACGTCCACCTGAATCTTCAGCACGGGGCCTCCTTTGGAAATAGGGTCCTGGTAGATGTAACTCATTAAGAGTAGGTCTCGCTGGGGCCCATGGGCTCTCCATCCACATGACTGGTGAGAAGAGACACAGAGGCACACATGCGCAGAGAAGATGTGGAGACGGGAGGGAGGACCAGCTGGAGGCGGAGGCAGAGGCTGTAGTGATGCTGCCACCAGCCAAGGAGCAGCTGAGCTCCCGGAATCTGGAGAGGCGAGGACCCCCTCCCCTGGGGAGCAGGGCCCTGCCCACGCCTGCATTTCAGGCCACTGGCCTCCACGGCTGCGTGACAATAGGGTTCTGAGGTCTGTGCCGCCTAGGCCACTGTACTCTGATCCTGTGGCCCCAGGAGTGATGGGTGCAGTGGCTGAGCTGAGTCTCACTCTTCTCTGCGAATCTTCCAGAGCCCCCCATCCTGCCTCCCCCTCCCCCCTGCCCCCCCTACCCTGCTCCCCCCTCCCCCCGCCCTGCTCCCCTCCTCCCCCCGCCCCTCCTGGACAGCTCCGCACAGAGTGGCTAAGTCCTGGCCGCTGCGCCCACGCAGACAGGGTTTCGGCTCTGGACCGAGATTCCATTTACTGCAGCACATTCGCTGTGTAGTCCTGGCTCGGCTTTTACTCAGCTACCCTGAGCATGCTCCATCTGTGCTGCGGGTGGTCGGGCCTAGGAGGGAGGGAGGAGGTGACGTGGTGCCGAGGAACAGCTTTTGCCTTGCAGGCCTCTGAGAGGACCTCTTAGTCCATCTGCCGGGGGCTGGGGGTCTCCATTTGGGGCCGAGGGGTCTCGCTGGATCTTGGCCTTGAGCTTTAAGTGCACGCAGGCCTAGTGCTGCCGAGGAGCGGGGTGGAGGCAGGGCTATGGGCTTGCTTCTCATGAGACAGAGGGGCTGGGCTTGGGGCTTCTGGGTGAGGAAGCTTCTGGAGGGAGGGCCCGTTCAGCTCAGGCCACTGCAAAGGGAAGTATGGTGAGGGAAGGCCCCCTCACGCTCCCGCCACAGGGAAGGGCGCTGCCCGCACAGAGCCATTGAGCCAGGTGCTTGTGGATGTTTGAGTCATAAGCTTTGCCTGTTCATTGTTTTTGTCACTGTCCCTGGGCACCCTCTTTACTCTGGGACTTCCTGCTACCTGTCCTTGGCTGAAGGTGGGCTGGGAGGTACAGGAGGGCAGGTGAGGGGCCATGGAGATGAGGTGGTAAATTAGAAAGAACGTGGGTTCAGTTTGAATCTCAGCTTAGTGATCGTTTAGCTAAAACAGTACTTTTTTGTGTGTATAATATTTTAAAAATATTTTTATTGATTTCAGAGAGAAAGGGAGAGAGAGGTAGAAACATCAATGATGAAAGAGAATCATTGAATGGCTGCCTCCTGCACACCCCCTACTGGGACCAAGCCTGAAACCCAGGCATGTGCTCTTGGCCGGAATCTAACCCAGGACCCTTCAGTCCTCAGGCTAATGCTCTATCCACTGAGCCAAACCAGCTAGAGCTAATATTTCCTTTTTAAAATTTTATTTTTTTATTGAATTTATTGGGGTGACATTGGTTCACAAAATCATTTAGATTTCAAGTGTACAACTCAACAAAACTTCATCTGCACAGGGCATCGGGCACCCCTCACCCCATAAAACTGTCTTAAGTGCTTACAGACCCCGTGCTGGGCTCCCACGAGATCTCATCTGCCTACGCCTGCAGCCCCAGAGCAGTGCCTGGCCCACAGAGGTGCTGAAATGTGGCTGTAAATTTAGTTGAACACACAGTTCCTGCCCCAAAAAGAGAACTCTGACCAGAGTCTGGGGAGCAGGGGCCGGGGAGCGGCGGCTGCAGTGGCGAGGTGAAGCAGGGCCCAGGCCTGGAGGAGGCGTGGTCCGCAGGGGAAGGGCAGGACATACCAGAGAGGGGCAGGGCATGTGCTGCACACAAGAGATCTAAGTTTGTCCCATAAACTTGCAAACCAAGTCTTTTTTAAAAAATGTATTTTTATTGATTTCAGAGAGGATGGGAGAAGGAGGGAGAGAGAGAAACATCAATGATGAGCCTGAGCCGGCTTGGCTCAGTGGAAAAAGCATCGGCCTGTGGACTGAAGGGTTCCGGGTTTGATTCCGGTCACGGGCATGCACCTCAGTTGCAGGCTCCATCCCCAGCCCTGGTTGGCGCATGTGCGAAGGCAACCAATTAATGTGTTTCTCTCACATTGATATTTCTCTCCCTCTGTTTCTCTCTCTCTACCTTCCACTCCCTCTAAAAATCAGTGGAAAAAATATCCTCAGGTGAGGGTTAACAAATAAAACAAACAGAAAACATCAATGATGAGAGAGAATCATGGATCAGGGGCCTCCTGCACGCCTCACACTGGGGATTGCGAGCTTGCAACCTAGGAATGTGCCCTGACTGGGAATGGAACCGTGACCCTGGCTCATAGGTTGACGTTCAACCACTGAGCCACACAGGCTGGGCGCAAACTAAGTCTTCATGTTCCCATTTTACAGATGAGGAAACTGAGATAAATGGCAGACCCCACCCAGCCAGTGCTTGGCAGGCTGACCCACAGTGCGTGGCTGGTACAGGACACCGGGCTGCTGGCTCAGACATTGCTGACACAGAATCCAGAACACTGGCTGAGGAGCTGGGGATGACTCAGGTTTCCATGTGGATGATGGAGTTGATGGGCCATTAACAAATGAGTTCACTGGCGTGACCCTGTTGGAAGAGGGAATGCTTTTAGATGGTCGGTCCAGGCCTTGCCAGGTCCCACAGACCATCACTTATTGATGATGCTGGTGCCTCCGGCTCTCCTGAGTGCATTGGCCACAGAGGCTGCTTGGCTCCTGGAGGCCCGGCCACCGTGGAGCTGCGGGATGCAGCCACAGTGCCGCCGCGTGGCAGAGGCCCACTCCCTCACCCCGTGTCCGCTTTCCTCCAAACAGACCTCACCTCCTGCCTGAAAGGCCGTCAGAGAGTGGCACTGTGAGGGTCAGCGAGCAGACACGGTCCTGGAGGGCTCTCACAGGATAACCCTTGGCCCTGTCCTCTCCCTGTCCCCAGCCCAGAACCAATGTTCTTGGACTTAAAAGCCTCTGGGCCAGACTGCCCTTTGACCCCATCCCGAGCTGTGTGAGAGTCTCATGCATCCGACATGGATGGAGCACCAACAGTGTTCAGGGCGCCAGCACACAGATGGACATCGTGCCTTCCTGGCCTCTGACGCTCTTTAATAAGGTAGAGCATGACCTGGCCCAGACATGCACTGACATGGCCCAGACGAGGCCCAGACATGGCCCTGACATGCATTGACATTGCCAAGACATGGCCCTGACATGCACTGACATGGCCCTGACATGGCTCAGACATGGCCCAGACATGGCCCTGACATGCACTGACATGGCCCAGACGAGGCCCAGACATGGCCCTGACATGGCCCTGACATGCATTGACATTGCCAAGACATGGCCCGGACATGCACTGACATGGCCCAGACGTGGCCCGGACATGGACCGGACATGCACTGACATGCTAGCAATGCTGGGAAAAGAGCCCGCAGGGCTGGAGGTTGGGGCAGCCTCCCCAGAGGAAGCGGCATTTGCACTGAGCTTGTGAGGATGAACAGGACGGGGTCAGGTGGAAAGTGGGGGCTGAGAGGGGAAGAGCCTCCGCAGGGCAGACAGGCCATCTGTGTCGGGAACCAGCTGTGGATTCCACCAATATTTACTGGGGCCTCCGCGTGCCGGCCTGGCTGGGCTGGGGGGAAGTTCCCACGGGGCTCCAGTGATGAGGAACCCCGGGCGGGCGCCTGCTCTGGAAGAGCCTCGCACAAAGCCAGGAACCTGGGTGCAGGCCTCCTGCAGACTAGACGCTCCCAGACTGGGTCCTAGTGCCCAGCAAGCCTTGTGCAAGGCAGGAAGCACTATAGCTTCTGCTTCTGTGTATTTTAAACTAAGAATGTGCTCTTCATTGTCTTTCCACCCAAGCTAAAAACTCATACATTGATGGACTATCATAATTGATGGAAGCTGGCCAGAAACATTCAAAACTATCAAGAGATTTTGAAATATAGATATAAATCTCCTAATGTGAGCAATTTTCTCTAAAGGTTATTGTCCTTCAGGTATTGGCCGATGATCATTGTACCTGTAAACATAATTCATACATAAATAAATATACCTATGCTACAGATGGGGCTAACTTTTTTGTTACCAATGGATCAAAGAGGTGTGGAGGTCACTGCTCTAAGCAATAAGGATCCAGTAGAAATTGTGTAAACAGGGTGACTGTTGTTTCTGTTGTGTTAATTTTGGAAGACTCCCCCACCCAAGAGCAGGGCAGAGTGGTGGGGGGCTGGGGTGGAGAGAGTAGCAGGGACTACTAATCCCAGAAATCCCAGTGGGAGGAGGGGTCCTGACCCAGGGTGGGCACCAGGAGGGCACGGAGGAATTTCACACGTGAATTGGACTTGGTGACTAACTGGATTGGGAAAATGAGGCCGGGGAGGGTCTGGGGAGGGTCCAGGGGGCGGGTCCAGTGGGAGTCCTGGTTCTCCGAGTGACTGGCAAGAGCGGTCCCATTACCAAGGTGGAGGCAGAGGTGAGGGCGAGTTTGCTGCACCGGAGCAGGTGGAGGCCGCCCTGCCCGCTCATGCCTCTGCGGGCTCAGGCCGGCGCCCGGAGGGCTGTGCTGGGTGCCGGGTGGCAGGTGTTGACAGCAATGGCAGGAGTCACTTGGGCAGCAATGGTGTCTTCTGTCCAAGCTTCCAGAGTCCAGTCGGGCCCCTGGGCATCGGGTTCCAGGGATCAGACCCAGACACTTCTATTTCACTTCCGGGAACCACCTGAACTCTAGGACCCCTTCCTCTCTTCCTCCTCACAGCCATCTTGGGGGTGACCCACGGGATTCAGGCCCAGTTATTGGGAGAACCGAGCAAGCTGGGGGTGTCGTCCTGTCCCCTCTCCTGCAAAGCTGAGCAAACTGCAGTCCAGGAAAGGAGCGGGGGTGGAGGTTGGGTGCCCAGCAGGTGCCAAGGCGGGCACAGGCATCGAACTATTCGGAAGGCTCCATGGGTGGGGGCGGGGGTCACGGAACAGAAGTGCTTCCTTCTGTCTCATGTGCCATTTCTGAGGGAGGCTGCCACACTCTCACCACCCAGCTACGTGGGCCCCGGGCACTGTGTGAGCCCCACCCTGGGGCTGGGCGCGGGAAGGCGGCTGTGTGACCAGGGCCGGCTCCTGCACCTCAGCTCGGACACTGGCAGGATCGCGGGGTCTGGGCGGGGCGGGGTGTGTGTGTGTGTGTGTGTGTGTGAAATCAATGGAAGGTCGGTGGCTCTCTTATCTCCCATCTTAGCATTTTGGAAGGGAAAGATGAGAGGTGTGCATGGGCAAAAAGACTGAGTAATTAAGAGAGTAAGGTAGATTTATTTATTTTAAAGTATGTTTTATTGGTTTCAGAGAGGAAAGGAGAGGGAGAGAGAGATAGAACATCAATGATGAGAGAGAATCATTGATCGGCTGCCTCCTGCATGTGCCCTGACTGGGAATTGAACTGTGACCTACTGGTTCATAGGTCAATGCTCAACCACTGAGCCATGCCGGCTGGGTGAAAGTAAAGTAGATTTAGAAATAAAGACAGAAAAATGAAGATGAGAGAGAGACAAAAAAGGAAGAGCCAGAAGACAGGCAGGAGAGAGAAAGCAGGAGGAAGAGGGGGATGGAGCCAGAGAGCCAGAATGCTGGGGGGATGGGCAGGGAAGCCGATGGAGGTCCATGAAGAGGCGGGAACTCAAGATGTGGAGGACACAGAGAGAGGGGTCAGGCATGTGGAGGAGGGATGGCGAGGACCAGTCCCCTCCCCCCATCTTCCTTCCTTCCCCACCCATTTGCCTGGTTCCTAGTCACAGACCGAAGGAGCTGCAGCCTCAGGAAATTCCTGCCTCCATTCTCAGCACCTGCTGGGCCATGGGGGGAGCAGGAGGGAGGGTCACTGTGGAGTGGGGAATAGGAGGCAGGGTCACTGTGGAGGGGGGAATAGGAGGCAGGGTCACTGTGGAGGGGGGAATAGGAGGCAGGGTCACTGTCGCCTCTGCTGGCAGGGCCCTTGGCGACAGGATCTGGAGAGAAGCTGCGGACCTGGCCCTGGGGCTGGGCGTGGGGCTTGGGTGTGGTCTGACCTGCTGTCTTGGTGATGGACCAGATGGTAGGTCTGTGTGGCTGGTGGTCAAGGACCTCACAGGTCAGAGGGGCGCTGAGAGGTCCCCACCCTGGACAGCGGCAGCATGGGGGAAGCGCGTGGGACTGTCGCAGGGGCATGGTGACTGGCATTGCTACGTGCACACCCACAGCCAGGCCGGCAGGGGGAAGCCCTGAGCCGTGGGCTGGTTTCGGGAAGTCAGCTCACAGTGGGAGGGGAGGCCCCTCTGGGAGGCCCAGGCCCAGCACTCTGGGTGTGGCTTAGTCAGTGGCACTCACACACCCCGAGTCACGAGTCACGGAAAGGGGGATCCCGGCCTGGCGGGGGGAAATGGACTCCACAGGAGCCGTGCTGGGCGGGGAGGCGCAGTGAGGAGGCTGAGTGTGGGGCCTCGCAGAGCCGGAAACTCCCCACCTCCTCCTGCACCCCCTGATCTGACTGCTCACCGGCTGCCTAGCTGCTGATAAGCCTCCCTGGGAGATGCCAGGAAGACAGCCTGGGGTGGGGACTTGCCATACCAGTCCCGGGACTAATTCCCTAGAAAACCAGCCCATGGGCATGCATGATGGCAACAGAAAGGCCACTTAGTAAGCAGGCTTCTCAGGCTCTGCGGAGGCTGCGGGAATGGACGTGCCAGCCGGGCTGTCCGCACCCTCCAGGGTGGGCATCATGTCCCCGCCTCAGGGACAGAGGGCAGGCCCAGGTGTGGGCTGGCAGCCGCTCCCCAGGGCACATTCTGGTCTCCTAACCCCTCCCGTGTGTGTGTGGGGGGGGCGGTGAGGCTCAGCGATGAGCAGAGGCCAGGCCCACCTGCAGCCGTCGGCCACACTGAGGGTGGGCAGGAGTCCGTCCCTGAGAGGCGGCGTGAGGTCTCCCAGCTCTGGACAGGCAGGGCTCGGACCAGGTGCCGGAGCCAGTGAGGTCACAGAAGGGAGGCCTCTGCCGGCTGGGCCTCCCCACTGGAGCCCCAAACCTGCACCCAAGACCACTGTGGCGGGACAGGCTGGGGCAGTGGGAGCTGCTTCCTCGGTCCCCGCCTCTCGGGTGCATGGGGGGAAGCTGGGCAGCGTGAGTATCTGCCCAGAACCAAAGGGTGAGTGCACCCCAGCAGGAGGCGGTGACGCGAGGGTCTGCGCTACCCTCAGGGACGCTGAAGGGCGCTGTGGCACTGGGCTGGAGCTGGCATCCAGGGTGCCTGGAGCTGGCAGGGAGCCGGAGGGGAAGAGGGCGGAAGGAGAAGGACCGTCTAGATCCAGCTCTGCAGAGGAGGGCAGCGGCGGCGGGTGGCAGTGCGCTCCCCACCGGGACCAGGAGGCTGGGTGCTGAGCCTGGGAGGGAAGCAGGCTGCGGGCCATCTCTCTGGGAGCCAGGCAGCCACCCGTGCTGCTCCCTTGGGCTGCCTGTGCCCCGCGCCCCCCACCCCCGGCCTGAGAGCCGGTAGGTGCAGCAGCACGCCGCTGTGGTGAAGCCGACTCGCGCCCTCCCAAGCCAACAGGCCTAGTCCCAGCTCTTCCATCAGCGCCCGGTTACCTGCATGAGGCGGCGGGAGGGGTCCCCCTCAGAGCATGGAGGGGAGCACTCACTGCATGGGGGAAGACCTCAGCCTCCCTCCTCCTCGCTCGCTCTCCAGGGTGGTTGGGAGATGAGAATTGTCTGGGCTCTGGGTGGGGACTCCAGGCAACCACCCCCACCTGGGGGAGAGGCAAGAGAGTGGGTGTGGTTAGAGAGTCTCTGAGCCTGGGAATTGTCCCAGGGCCCTGCTGCCTGTGGTGCCCCAGCCCCTCCCAGTCCCTCACAGGTGGGTCTTCAGGCTGGTCTGCCGGACAGGGAAGCCTCCTCCTTCCAACAGGCCCAGAGCCCAGGGCAGCCTCCTCCTTCCAGCCTCCTCCTCCCAACAGGCCCAGAGCCCAGGGCAGCCTCCTCCTTCCAGCCTCCTCCTCCCAACAGGCCCAGAGCCCAGGACAGCCTCCTCCTTCCAACAGGCCCAGAGCCCAGGGTGAGGAGATAGAACACAAATCAAATTCTGCACAACAAGTTTCCTTCCTCACTCCATGTTTCCTACCACAGAGGGTGGGGAGGTCATTGGCATTTGCCAGGCTCTGCTACCCTGGGGGCACCTGTGGGTCAGTAGGGGTTTACCTGGCAGGGCGGAGACCCTCCCTGTGCCCAGATCTAGGAGGTGTCATGTGGGCCCAGGTTGAGGCAGAGTGTCAGGGAATCACTTGCTTTTCCAGGGTATGCAGCAAAGAAATGCAGGGAGAACCTCGTCATGAGGCTTGGGGGTGGAGGGGGAGGTGTCCAGGGACATAGAGAGAGGAACTGGATTGCCTGGCATTGAAGCAGGAACTCAGGGGTGGCTTTCTCCTATACAGGGGTCATTGTTCCTATGCTTAGATCTCCCCAATACAGAGCTGACTGGCAGCCATATCTGAGTTTCCATCTGCCTGGCTCACACTGTTCCCTCCACCCTGGTGATTCCTTGAGATCCTGCCCCATCCAATTTGCAGCCCCACCCAAGCTGTTTGCAGCAGCTTTTCCATATGAATGGTCTGTCCTGGCTCAAGCTTCAGAGTTTGCTAAAATTTTTCAAACAAGCAGCAGCTGACATTAGCATGCCCCATACCTATCAATAAGAGGCCCAAGACAGCTTGGCATCACCTGGGCACTTCGAAGCCCAACACAAGTAGGAGCCATCTGCAGATCGCCCTGCAACCCCTGCTGGGTGGCCCCAGGCGGTGGCTGACTTTGCACCTCCCAGAGGTCCAAGAGCCAGTACAACCAGTGGACAGTTTCAGACCATGCCAGATTACAACTCTATACACCCACGAGTGACACACTCAAGGGGCAGACTCAGTGAACACCAAGCCCCACTGAAGCAAGTCCTGCCCCATAGGGGTGTCTCCTGCACAGCTGCTCTTCCACTGTAGTCACAGCTGGTCCTCACAGACAATTGGCCTGGAGGTCAATTCCTCCCAGTGACACCAACAGCAACTAAGGCTCAACTACATAAGACTGCACACAGCCATCACAGGGTGCACCTAGAGTGCCCAGCTCAGATTATTGGGGAAGCTGAGCCACTGGGCCTACAGGACACATACTACACTAGGCCACTCTACCAACCCAAGGAGACACAGCAGCTCTACCCAATACATAGAAACAAACACAGGGGAGGAGCCAAATGCGGAGACAAAGAAACATGTCACAATGGAAGGACAGAAGAATCTCCAGAAAGAGAACTAAATGAAATGGAAGCAAACAAACTACCAGACACAGAGTTCAAAACCATGGTTATAAGGAGGCTCAAGGACCTTAATGAGAGCGTCAGGGGCTTAGTGAGACTTTCAAGGATCTTAGTGAGAATTTCAAAGACATGAAAAAGGACTAGTGAGAAATTAAGCATGTACAAATGGAAATAAAGAATAATTTACAGGGATTCAACAGTAGAGTAGAGGATTCTGAGACCTCAGTTCAATGATTTGGAATATGAGGAAGTAAAAAACACTCAATCAGAAGAGCAAAAAGTATCCAAAAATATGAAGATAGTTTAAGGAGCCTCTGGGACAACTTCAAGCATGCCAACATTCACATTATGGTGGGGCCAGAAGGAGAAGAGAGAGAGCAAGAATACTGAAAACCCATTTGAAGAAATAATGACAGAAATCTTCCCTACCTGGTGAAAGAAATAGACTTACAAGTATAGGAAGTGCAGAGTTCCAAACAAGAGGAACCCAAAGAGGCCCACACCAAGACACATCATAATTAAAATGCCAAGGACTAAAGACAAAGAGAGAATCTTAAAAGCAGCAAGAGAAAAGCAGTTAGGAAGAAGAGGAAGAAGAAGAGAAACATGAACAATAAAATGGCAATAAATACTTATCTAAATTAAATCTAAAAAAATAAATGAACAAGGAATCTAATGAACAAAATAAACGGATGGATAAAATAGAATCAGAGGCATAGGAACATGGAACAGACTGAGGAGTCTCAGCGGGAAGGGGGATGGGAGGGGGGGTGAGGAGATCATCTGAAAAACTTACATGCACATGCATTACCTGTGGACACAGACAGTGCGGTGACGGCCTGGATGGCGTTGAGCTGACAAGAAGTATCTCTTCCCAGCTCTGGACCCCTGGGCAGGGGGGCTGGTGTCGGGCTGGGACCCCTTGCTCCTCACGGGCAGCCTCTGCAGCCACAATATCCCTCCCGATTAAAAATGCCACACGTGGAGTCGGTCCAGCCCGTTCCGCACTCCACCCTCCTACCAGCCTCAGTGTGCCTTCTTCTTTACTCCTCGAGTTGTAGGGCTCCCAGCCAGCCAGCTTTCAGGCGGTTCTGGATGATGGCTGTGCCGTATGTCAGGTGTAATTTTTTTGCGGTTGTGGGAGGAGGTGAGTACCCACGTTTACCTACGCCGCCATCTCGGTTCTCCACCCTTCCGTTTTAATGGCAGATTTGTTCTTTGTCCCCTCAAATCCTTCTGAACCCCGTTCTACCTTCTCCTTAAGAAGGTGAGTGTCAGTTAGCAGCTCCTCCTGCGACGCCACCCCTCCTGCTGCCCTGTCTTGGCTGCGGATGGCGCTCCTTCCCTCCACTGCTCAGCTTCGTGAGCCTGGTCCACCTGGCACCCCGCTTCTCTGGGAAACGCGGTCTTTCTGTGTTGCTCCTTTCTCCACCCCCTCTTCATCGAAATCCACTCGACCACCCCAGTGTTCTGGCCCTGCCCTGTGGCCACGGGAGCCGCCTTGGCTGAGGACCCGTAACCTGTGTGTGTGACCTGCCAGCGGTGTGCCATGATTTGCCTGTCTTCCAGCGACCTCTGCCTGCTCTCCTCCTCTGCCTGGGTCTTTCCTGTCTCCTCTGCCTTGTGTCCTGAGTCCTCAGGGCCCGCTCGGTGGTCCTCTCTTTTTGTTGCTCATGTTCTTCCCCTGGGCATTGCATCCACTTCCCCTTCCTTCTGTGGGATGTCTCAGCTCCACTGTCAGGGGAGCTGGGTCCGAGGTGGGATCTTCATGATCATGTGACACGTGTCCTCATAGCTGCTTCCAGGCCAGGGGATTACAGAAATGGTTACAGTTCTTGAGGGAAGGTGCAGGTGGCCATTTCAGCCACGAGGGGGCGCACAGGCTCCAGGTACCGTTTCTCAGGTTCTGCTTCCTGGAGGAGCAGAAGGTGTCCAGGATGGGTGGCAGGGGTGTGACTGCAGGTGAGTCTCCAGGACTGAACTCTGACCTTTCAAAACCACTCTGTCATTGTCCCCAGCACTAGGAACATTCCTGGATTCAGTTGTTCAAGAAGCATTTGCCCAGCGCCTGGGAGGGACCAGCTCTGAGCGGGAAGGCTCTGGGATATAGAATCAGATAAGCCCACCTCAGGCCTGCAGGGGCCACAGCCTGAACAGGGAGGCGGACCAGGAGGTCAGGGTTTGATTCCCGGTCAGGGCATGTACCTGGTTTTTGAGCAGGAGGCAGCTGATCAATGGTTCTCTCTCATCATTGATGTTTCTATCTCTCTCTCCCTCTTCCTCTCTCTATCTGAAATCAACAAAAAAATATTTTAAAAAAGGAAAAAAGTGGAGGCAGACCCTCAAAACTGAAGTTTCCACGCGGAGTAGTTGCCCTGGGTGTGCTGGGGCCAGGAGGAAGGGCTGACCCACCTGGGCCCGGAGGCTTCCTCCTGGTGGTGTTTGCTGGCGATGGCGTGTGCGGCCCGAGTGTGTACTGAGGGCACACAGGGGCGAGGTCATGGCAGTCTGACGACCGGCCTGCATTGCAGTGGGGAGCTCAAGCCTCTCCCCTCCTGGGCTGCTGGGCCCTCACACCGGTGAGACCTCATCTGTGCGGGGCATCGCGGAGACTCAGCTCTGACGGGCAAGACAATGGTTGGTCCAAAGCCAGCATCTGATTCGGAGGCCTCAGTTGGGGCAGGCGGGGGGGAGAGGTGGCCCGGCATGCCAGCAGCTTTCATCCCCAAAGCAGCCGGGCACCTGCTGTAGCAGATGCGGCACTAACCCAGCAGGACAGAGCTGAGTCACAGCTCACTCACTGCGCCGGCTACGGCCTAGCTCGGCCGGGACGCGGCGACGGAGGGGGAGCCACAGGCCTTTGTGTGAGACGCTCACCATCTCAGGCCGCTGTGGAGAGCAGTAGACGTCAGAATAGTCTGCACAACAGGGAGAAGGATGCTTTCCCTTCTGTGCTGCCAGCCGTGGGAGAGGCAATGCTTTGACCTCCCCTGACCCTCTCTTGGCCCCCGCACAGGCAGAGATAGGCCAGCTGCTACCCCCTCACCCCCCACTAAGGTGCACAGAAGAGCCCTCTCTCCTGCTTCCCCAAACGGCAGGGTCAGAAATGGTTGCGTGGTCTGAGGCAAAGCCCAGCTCTGCTTCCAGAGAAGTTCTTGGAGGAAGTAGGTGGATGGGAATGAGCCGGGGGGGGGGGGGGGGGGGGGGGGGGGGGGCGGTCAGCCCGTGAGTTCTCCAGCAGGCACGAGGTGGAGTCCGGAGGAAGCCTGGGGAAAAACAGGCTGTGAGGCAGGAGGACCCCTGGGTGCTCCAAACGGGTGCCTGCCCCTGTGGCATGCCTGCTGCCTCCTCCCTCCTCTGCACCCGAAGGCCTGGCAGACCCCCGAGGAGAGATTCCAAGAAGAGTGAAGCCTCCCCCCTCCCTCCCCTCTTTCCCTCCCTCCCTCCCCTCCTTCCTTCCCGCCCCTCCTTCCCTCCCTCTTTCCCTCCCTCCCTCCCTCCCCTCCTTTCTTCCCGCCCCTCCTTCCCTCCTTCCTCCCTCCCCTCCTTTCCCAGCAATGGCAGGAGCTGGGGGACAGCTGAGGGTTGGGGGCAGGTGGCTGGGTGGGCATGGCTCCTGGCTCACCTGAGCAGACCTGCTGTGCCTGGGCTGTGCCCAGTGCAGGGTCCCTGGCTGGCACATGGCACCCCCTCCTTGCAGGCTTCAGAGCTCCCCAGCCTCTGGGGCCATCTGTGCCTGGGACAAGGCCCAGGAGGAGGAAGATGCTCTATGATCCCCTTTCCCTCATCCCGCACCTGAGCCTCACAGCGAGGCCATTAGGGATGTCCCTCATTAGCTCTTCACTGATGGAAGATGAGCCTGAAGTTCAGAGTGGCCTACCCGAGGCTGCTGTGCTGATGTGTGGCAGGGCCGGTGCTCAGGGCAGGCCCCTCTGCAGGCTGCCCGCCTCCTCCCAGGACTCTATAGACTTTACAAAGCCTCCTTCCAGGGAGCCTGGGCCCACCCTTTGCCGGGACACCCAGCGCGGGTGGTTTGCATGCCACAGCCCCCTCAGCCTTCAGTCAGGGCAGCCTCCTCAGCCTCCAGTCAGGGCAGCCCCCTCAGCTGCCAGTCAGGGCTCGTGTAACGAGGATGTACACTCAGTCACCAAATGTCCAGCTCCCGCCTCCCCTGTGTGAACAGTTTGGAGTGTGCACTCTCATGCTTATCATATATAATAAAAGGATAATATGCAAATTGTCCCTTCGGGAGTTTGAGCAACCAGAAGTTCGACCGCTCGCTATGACGTGTGCTAACCAGCAGGGGGAAGCATGGAATGAAAGAAGGCCCCGGCCAGCAGCCAGCAGCCAGCAGCCAGGGGAAGGAAGGCCTAGGGACCCTACCCGTGCACCAATTTCATGTACTGAGCCTCTAGAGCATTTATAAATTACTAGAGGCCTGGTGCATGAAATTCATGCACTGGGGATGGGGGGTCCCTCAGCCCAACCTGCACCCTCTCCAATCTGGGATCCCTTTCACAATCTGGGACTGCTGGCTCCCAACTGCTTGCCTGCCTGCCTGATTGCCCCTAACCGCTTCTGCCTGCCAGCCTGATCACCCCCTAACCACTCCCCTGCCAGCCTGATCGACGTCTAACTGTTCCCCTGCTGGCCCGACCCCCAAATGCCCTCCCCTGCATATTCCCTCTTTATTAGATAGGGTTTTTTCTTTAACATATTGGACAGTGTACCTGCCATGGTCTTGACAAACCAGTAAAAATGTAAACCCAAACTAACAGTGTCATAAAAGAAACTCCTTAAACAGGAATTTCATGAGACCTTGGAAAGGTGATATCATGTGGTTGTTTCTTCCTTTCTTCCTTCTCTTTCTTTTTCTTGATGTTTCATCTTTTGTCCTTTCTTTCTTATCTCCTTTTATTCCTTTTCTGTCCTCTCTTTCTCTTAACTTTTCCGTTGGTAGAATCCTCAGTACTTGAATCTGTCTTGCTTCCAGAAGATGAAGAAGAGGGAAACACACTGTCATCTGAAGAAAAAGATGATCTATGTAGAGATCGGTGGTGTTTCTGGGTTTGCTCTTTTCCTGGTTTGTTTGTCATTTCTGCCGGCCCTGGAATCTTCAGGACATATGTGTGGGCAGTTCTTATCCATGCCTACAAAACCCCCTGCCTTGGTGAAAACTGTAGGGGAAAAGGCCTTCCTGGGTGGGCTCAAGCCCTGCCCGAGGTGTGGAGCACCCGCTGCTGCCCTTGCAGAGCCAACCTCCGGACCTCGGGGTACTCTCCAGTAATGTAACTGCAATGCCCCGTTTGCCTTAAGAAATTAGTTGTAAGTTACTTCCGATGTGAAACCCTACCTCAGACATTTCCATGTGGTTCCTAAAGATTTTAAACAAAACCCATTTACCTCCCTAACCTGGTCAGAAGTTTCTACCCAGTGGGAGAGGTTTGCTGGGCGTCATTGCCCAGATATCACCGCCCCATCTCCAATCACTCGGCTGGGGGCAAGGGAAGTTCTGAGGCTATAGGTGTGTGTGTGATGGGGTCACTCCATGGGGGTGCAGGCCCTTTGGAGGCTGACACCCCAGGCTGCTGCTGGGAAGGGATTGCTCTGGGGGGCGCAGCTGCCTCCCAGGCCTACACTCCCGGCTGTGGCTGGGAGCTGATCGATGGTGGGGGGGGAGGAGATGCGGTGCAGATGCCTCCCAGGCCCACAGCCCTGGCTGAGGCTGGGAGTGGAACACGCCAAGAAGGGCGCAGGCACCTCTCAGCCGACAGGCCGACAGCCCGGGCCATGGCTGGGAGCGGATCGCGCCGGGGGGCCCGGGCCGATGTTGGTAGCAGATCGTGCTGGGGGGCGCGGCTGCCTCCCAGGCTGACAGCCCGGGCCGCATGCTGCCGGCTCTCATCGGCAGCCCTCCCTGGGACTGGGGGTCTCTGGCGGGCCAGAGAGGACTGGGCGCCGCCATCTTGTGTCTATGGGCGCTGCCATTTTTGTCACGTAGTGATGGTTAGTTTGCATATTACTCTTTTACTAGATAGGATAGTTGTACTTACTCTGTGGTGTATATGACCATTATAAAGCACACAGAACAAAATAGAGATTAAAATCAAGAAGGGCCTTAGCTGATTTGGCTCAGTGGACAGAGCATCTTCCTTTAGACTGAAAGGTCCCGGGTTCAATTGCCGGTCAGGGCACATACCTGGGTTGTGGGCTCGATCCCAGTAGGGAGCAGGCAGGAGGCAGCTGATCAGTGGTGATTCTCATCATCCATGTTTATCTCTCTCTCCCTCTCCCTTCCTCTCTGAAATCAATAAAAATATATTTAAAAAATAAAAATAAATAAAGGCAGGTAGGGTCTGCTATTTTTTAAAAATCAAGAAGGTGGAACAAGGATGCAAGAATCACGGCTTCCCTTCGAGTTACTCTCGGTGGCCCCTGGGCTGGCAGTTGGGACCAGCTTTCCTGGCGGCCCCTGGGTAGAGCCGTTCCCCTTCCTGGGCTCACTGGCCTCTTGCCCGCAGGGCCTGGGGTCCGGGCTGCTGTCCCTGCGGCTGCTACAGCTCAGGCTTGTGACCTCCCATGGGAAGTTCAGCGAAATAGTACTTAAGTTAAAAAAATTTTTCATTACAAAAGTAGTGTGTTATGATTATTGACAACACTCTTAGGGTTTTCCTTGGTCTTTTCTGCAGCCCCTCAGTCCGGGCTGCAGGCACGCGCTTGTGGGGAAGGAAATGAAAGGGAGGTGACCGGGCCCTCCTGGCCCCAGCCCTCCTGGCAGTTACCCAGCCCTCCCTGTGGTGACCCGGCCCTCCTGGCAGTGACCCGGCCTCCCTGGCAGTGACCCGGCCCCCTTGGAGGTGACCCGGCCCTCCTGGAGGTGACCCGGCCCCCTGGAGGTGACCCGGCCCCCTGGAGGTGACCCGGCCCCCCTGGCAGTGACCCGGCCCTCCTGGCGGTGACCTGGGCCCCCTGGCGGTGACCCGGCCCCCCTGGAGGTGACCCGGTCCCCCTGGCGGTGACCCGGCCCCCCTGGAGGTGACCCGGCCCCCCTGGAGGTGACCTGGCTCTCCTGGCGGTGACCCCGGCCCCCCGGGAGGTGACCCGGCCCCCCTGGAGGTGACCCGGCCCTCCTGGCGGTGACCCGGCCCCCCTGGAGGTGATCCGGACCCCCTGGCGGTGACCTGGCCCTCCTGGTGGTGACCCGGCCCCCTGGAGGTGACCCGGCCCCCCTGGAGGTGACCTGGCTCTCCTGGCGGTGACCCCGGCCCCCCGGGAGGTGACCCGGCCCCCCTGGAGGTGACCCGGCCCTCCTGGCGGTGACCCGGCCCCCCTGGAGGTGACCTGGCCCTCCTGGTGGTGACCCGGCCCCCTGGAGGTGACCCAGCCCCCCTGGCAGTGACCCGGCCCTCCTGGCGGTGACCTGGGCCCCCTGGCGGTGACCTGGCCCCCCTGGAGGTGACCCGGTCCCCCTGGAGGTGACCCGGCCCTCCTGGAGGTGACCCGGTCCTCCTGGAGGTGACCCGGCCCTCCTGGAGGTGACCCGGTCCTCCTGGAGGTGACACAGCCCTCCTGGAGGTGACCCGGCCTCCCGGGAGGTGACCCGGCCCCCCTGGAGGTGACCCGGCCCTCCTGGAGGTGACCCGGCCCCCCTGGAGGTGACCTGGCCCTCCTGGCAGTGACCCGGCCCTCCTGGCGGTGACCTGGCCCTCCTGGAGGTGACCTGGCTCTCCTGGCGGTGACCCCGGCCCCCCGGGAGGTGACCTGGCCCTCCTGGCAGTGACCCGGCCCTCCTGGAGGTGACCTGGCCCTCCTGGCAGAATGGCCACATCTTCTGCTCCAAACTGGGGGTGGCTGGAATATTTTCTTTGCTTCTCTTGTTCATGGGCCAGCCGCTCCCAGCAGGGGCAACGTCTTCCCGTGCTTTCCCGGGAGGACAATTTAAGTGGGGCCTTCTGTAATGGCGGGGCTGGCGGCAGGTGTCCAGGTGCGCCTCCCCTGGGTGGTATCTTGGGTCGCTGGGGCGGAGACTGCCCAGGACCAGGCAGCAGGAGAGCCGGGCTCCATGTGTGGGTGTCAAGAAGGCCTGGGATGCAACCATGGAGCCGAGCCGGGCCAGGGCTGGGCCTTTTAAAAAAATAATCCTTTATTGTTGAAAGTATTACATACCTCCCCTCTTCCCCCATTGAGCCCCTGCAGCTCGCCCCCGCTCTCCACCCCAGACCCTCGCCCCCCCACTGTCTGTGTCCATGGGCCATGCATAGATGCACACAAGGTCTTTGGTTGATCACCTCCCACCACCCGCCCTGCCCCGCCTTCCCTCAGAGATTCCGCACTCTGCTCCATGCTTCCATGTCTCTGGGTCCACTCCGTCCATCAGTTTATTTTGTTACTTAGATTCCACATATGAGTGAGATCATGTGATACGTGTCTTTCGCTGACTGACTTACTTCACTTAGCGTGAGACTCTCCAGGCCCCTCCATGCTGTCTCAAGGGTAAGACATAGGATTATGCTGCATAGGATTCCATGGTGTAGATGTCCCACAGCTTTTTACCCTCTTGTGCTGATGGGCACTTGGGCTGTTTCCAGATCTCAGCTACTGTGAGTTGTGCTGCTGTGAACACAGGGTGCACACATTTTCTCTGAGGGGTGCTTCGGGTCTCAGCCTTTGCATGTTCTCTCTGTCTCATCTCTGTCTCTCTCTGTTGTTAAGACCCATCGGGTCATTTCTCTGGAGTCACCACAGTGGACGTGGGAGGCAGCTCTCAGCGGTTTGTTTATTCTAAGGCTCCCTTCGTAGAAACAAGTCTCACTTCTAATTTTCTCGTTGACTTTGTGCTGCTCAGAGAAGTACTGAAGCTAAGTGTTCTTGGGACTGGCATCTACCAAGAAATCTAATGTGTTTATTTACCTCAAACTCTTACTCATAGCAATCCACCCCACTACGCACCTTGGTGTCTTACCTTCAGGAGACTCACCACGACTCCTACCTCTTCCTCCGCAGTGTGAGCTACCGGAGCTATTTGCTGGGAAACTCCCTGTACTGACTCTCTGATGACAGCCTTTGGCAGCGACCCTCTTCCCTCAGGCCCGCGCGGGGTGCCTGGCCACCAGAGGCTCTTGGGAGTTTATTGTAGACCTCAGACTCCAGGGCCGGACCTGGCAGAGCTGGATGGACAGTGTGGGGTGGGCCCCGGAAGCTCCGTTCTGGAAGCTGCTAGGGGACGGTGAGGGATTGGGGGACTGCCCACCACTGCCCAGCGCATCTAAACTCAGTGTGGGTCCACTCCACCTGTGGTCTGGATCACGGGCGTGGGCTGCAGCCCAGGCTGAGCAGGCAGAGAGCGAGCTGATGCTGCGATGGCATTTCTGCAGAACAGGGACCAGGACGTAGGTTCTCCTGCGGCTCCCGCGTGCCCTTCACGAAGCGATCGTCTGCTGGAGTGATGCTGCCCTTCCTGTGTGTGTCCCTCTTCTCTGCACATGGTCAGATCATGGGGTGTCCTCAAAGAGAAAGGCCCACACACTCCTCAGCCTTGTTTACATCCGGGAGGTCCTCATCTGTCAGGAGGCGACTTCCACCCGCTCTCATGTCTGCGTCCCGGGTCCACGGCAGGCGTTTGGACGATGTGGGCCGCGGGAGGTCTGTGTGGCCTCTCAGCTGGGTGCCCGGCTGCGTCTATCCTGGGGCTCAGAGGTGCTGATAGATCCAGGCAAAGCTGCCCTCTATTATTCTAGAAGATTTCCCTGTCAGTGAAGGCAAGTAATGTATGATTATTAAAAAAAAAATTTATTGATTTCAGAGAGGAAGGGAGAGGGAGAGAGAGATAGAAACATCAATAATGGGAGATAATCATTGACTGACTGGCTGCCTCTTGCACACCCCCTCCTGGGGATCGAGCCCACAACCTGGGCATGTGCCCTTGACTGGAACTGAACCTGGGGCCCTTCAGTCAGCAGTCCAACACCCTATCCTCTGAGCCAAAACGCCAGGGTGAGGAAATGACTTCTGAATGTTATTACTCTGTGTCAGCAACCATGCCACGCCCCCTTCTGCACATGCAGCTCCTGGACCTTCACAGTCCCCATGGGAAGTGAACATTTATGCCTCTGTTTGACACAGGTGAAGACTGAAACCTGATCTTGCCTGAAGTCACAAGGTCACCGTCCAGAGGGCGGGACTCCAAGCCTCATCCCTGGTCTCACACCACGGAGGGACGGGGGTCTGCAGGCGGCCGAGACGTAGGGAGGGCTGCGGGCTGAGATCCGCGTCTGCCCGTCACGGTACTGAGTCGAAAGACTAGTTGGAAGCAAGGTTAACATTTGGGGAGGCGGTAAGCAAACCAATGTTTCTAATTTTTTAAAATTAAGAACTTACTTCTTTAAAGCAGTTTTAGTTTCACAGCAAAACTGAAGAAAAGAGATTTCCCATATCCCCCTGGTCCCACACATGTTAGTCCCCCTCATTGTCAACACCCCCCACCAAATGGTTCATTTGCTACAGATGATGAGCCTGCACTGAGGCATCATTATCCCCCGGAGTCCATAGTTCACCTTAGGGAGTTGCACGTTCTATGGGTTTAGAGTAAGGTGACCAGATTTTAACATTGGTAAAGCGGGACACCATTGACCGGGCCTGGGGAGGGGGATTCTTTTTTAAAAAAAATATTTTATTGATTTTTTACAGAAAGGAAGGGAGAGGGATAGAGAGTTAAAAACATCGATGAGAGAGAAACATCGATCAGCTGCCTCTTGCACACCCCCTACTGGGGATGTGCCCGCAACCAAGGTACATGCCCTTGACTGGAATCGAACCTGGGACCCTTGAGTCCGCAGGCCGATGCTCTATCCACTGAGCCAAACCGGTTTCGGCCCGGGGGTGGCGGGGGGGGGTTCTTGATTAAAAATTTGGTCTATATTGTAATCGCTTTTGGTTTTATTAATAAAAGGAAATTCACTTCTTAGATCATCGTTGAATTTGCATCCTCTTTTCTTACTCATTATGTTAAAAATCTAAAAAAAATAATTTAAAATTATATTATAAATTATTATATATATATTGCTTACAAACACAGTAAGTAGGTACATAATTACATGAACATATTTTATTGTTAGTTTATAAATTAAATTAATTTGATTGTTATAAAGTAACTATATTTTAAAGATTATTTTAATCCTATATTTCTTTCTAAATAATAACAATACTAACTTGTATTATTTTTCCTCTGAATTTGCCGTAATGTAAGTCATAAGTGTCACTTTCAAGGCCGGCGCTAGACTTTTTGCCGCCACTATAAAATATAAATAATACGAGTACTGTCTGCTAAATTCAAGAAAATTTATGTATTTATGAAATAAATAAATAAATAACTTACCTAAATTATCTGAATAGCTGATTTGTAATGACATCACTTGTTTAACTAGCTTACTAGCACGCAGTACGATGTGTATCATCTGAGAGACAGTTACAAATGTTTTCGTCGTTGCCCATCCCAAAAAATGCCATTGTTCATTAAGTCCAAACAATGGTGGTCGAATTCTAACAACTGATCAGCAATGCGAACACTGATGAGCAGTTCTCGATAATCAGTTCTCAACAATTATTTCTTATTATTAAAGTTTAACATTATAAAATTAACAAAAATAATATAAAACTCATATCCTGGCTAAATAGCCACATGGCCGCCGAAAACCGTATATTCCCTTCCCATTCTCCCACCGTTCCCTAGCTCGTCGTGCATTCTTTCCAAAAATCGGGACTTTTTTAAAACGCCGCGGGACGCGGGACAAATTGTTAAAAATCGGGATTGTCCCACCAAAAGTGAGACGTCTGGTCACCTTAGTTTAGAGACAAATTGTATGAGGATGTGTCCCCATATCACATCACACATGTGTTTCCTTTGCCCTGAAACTCCTGTGCTCCACTTCATTCCTTCCCAACCCCTCGGGTCTAGTTTTGAGGAAGGAGATACCTGTCCTTTTATTGTTATTACATGTGTCATTTAAAAAATATATATTTTATTGATTTTTTACAGAGAGGAAAGGAGAGGGATAGAGAGTCAGAAACATCGATGAGAGAGAAACATCGATCAGCTGCCTCCTGCACACCCCACACTGGGGATGTGCCCGCAACCGAGGCACATGCCCCCGACTGGAATCGAACCCGGGACCCTTCAGTCCGCAGACCGACACTCTGTCCACTGAGCCAAACCAGTCAGGGCAAATGTGTCATATTTTTTGTTACACAACTATTTCTGTTGCAAAAAATGAGAATGGTATGACGTTGCTGATATCTGTTTTTGCCTTACAAACATGGCAATTTTATATGACTCAATCTAACACTGACAAAACTGTAACGTCTCTCTTTATCCCTACCCCTACCTCACTCCCACACAATTTGGGACACACAGTTAATTTTAGAACATTTCATCACCTCAAATAACAACAACCACAGCCCACATACTTTAGCTACAACACCCACCCCCATCCCTTCCACCTCCCACCCCTAAGCAACCTTACTTCTTTTTTATTATTATTAAATTTACTGGGGTGACATTGGTCAACATGAACATATAGGTTTCATGTGTGAATTCTAAGTTATAAGATCTGTATATAGCACCATGTGCCCACCACCCAAAGTCAAGTCTTCTCCTGTCACCTCATATTAGGACCCCCTTCTCTCCCCACCCCCCAACAACCACCACACTGCTGTTTGTGTTCATAAGTTTCAGGTTTATATCCCACATGAGTGAAATCATATGGTTCTTAGCTTTTTCTGACTGACTTATTACACTTAGCATAATGTTCTCAAGGTCCATCCATGCTGTTGTAAATGGCGCTATTTCATCCTTTCTTGTGACTGAGTAGTATTCCTCTGTGTGTATGGACCACGTCTTCTTCATAAATGTTGGCTATTAACCTGTTGTCAGATGTGCCAGTGGTGAATATCTTCTCCCATTCATGGGCTGTCTTTTTAGTTTGTTGATGGTTGTCTTTGCTGTTTCCATGTCTTGGCCACCATGAATAATGCTGCAATGAACACAGGGGTGCATAGAGAAGTCCTCACTTCTTGACTACCCTAATGTGGAACTTAGCCTGAGCAAAAGCAGCTGGGAACAGAGTGAGAAACGCTAAAGTTCTGTTCCTCTGGGGAAAAAAGACCTCCGACTGGCTGTTGTGGGGCAAGGGAGCCCTGTCTTCTTGGGGGCAGTAGTGTGGAATTGTGTCTCCCCCTTGCTGAGCTGAGAGCGGAGAGACAAGCCGTGGTCTTTGTTAATAAACCACATATTCTTACTTTTTTAAACAAGTTTTCAGAGATTTTTCTTTTTTAAATTTAAAAAAAAGTTTTTCCATTACAGTTTACATTCAATATTATTTCGTGTTAGTTTCAGGTGTACAGCATAGTGGTTAGACAATCATATACTTAAGTGGTCCCGCTGGTATGTCCAGTACCCGCCTGGTGCCATATAGTTACTACAATATTATTGACTGCGTTCCTTGTGCTGTACTTACCTCCCGAAGACTGTTTCATAGCTACCAATCTGTACTTCTTGATCCCTTTACCTTTTTCATCCACCCCCCCTGACCCTCCTCCCCTATGGCAACAATTGGTCTGTTCTCTGTATCTATGAGCCTGTTCGTTTGTTCATTTATCTTGTCCTTTAGCTTCCACATAGAAGTGAAATCACATGGTACTTAACTTTCTCTGACTATTTTCACTTAGCATAATGCTCTCCGGGTCCATCCATGCTGTCACAAAGAGTAAGAGTTACTTCTTTTTACGACCGAGTAGTCTTCCATTGTGTAAATGTCCCATAGCTCTTTAATTCACTCGTCTATTGGTGGGCACTTGGGTTGCTTCCATATCTTGGCTATTGTAAATACACTGCAATGAACATAGGGGTGCATATATTCTTTTGAATTAGTGTTTTTTGGTTTCTTCAGACATATACCCGGAAGTGGAATAGCGGGGTCATATGGCAGTTCCATTTAAAATTTTTGAGGAAACTCCATACTGTTTCCTATAGTGGCTGCAGCAGTCTGCATTCCCACCAGCAGTGTACTAGGGTTCCCTTTTCTCCACATCCTCGCCAACGCTTGTTTGTTGATTTGTTGATGGTAGCCATTCTGACAGGTGTGAGGCCATATCTCACTGTTTTGATTTGCATCTCTCTGATGAGTGACATTGAACATCTTTTCATATGTCTATTGGCCATCTGCCTGTCCTCTTTGGAGAAATGTCTATTCAGGTTCTTTGCCTGTTTTTAAATTGGGTTGTTTGTGGTTATGGTGTTGGGTTCTATGAGTTCTTTATAAGTGTTGGATAGCAACTCTTTAACAGATGTGACATTGGCCAGTATCTCCTCCCATTCACAAAAGTGAGTTGTCTTTTCATTTTGTTGATGGGTTTTTTTTCTGTGCAAAAACTTTTTAGTTTGATGTAGTCCCTTTTGTTTATTTTTTCTTTGTTTTCCTTGCCTGATGAGATATATCAGAAAAAATATTACTACAAGAAATGTCTAAGATTTTATTGCCTATGGTTTCTTCTAAGAGTTTTATGTTTTGAGTCTGACATTTAAGTCTTTAATCCATTTTTAGTTTCTTCTTGTATATGGTGCAAGAGGTGGGCTAGTTTCCTTTTTTGCATATATCTGTCCAATTTTCCCAGCACCATTTATTGAATAAACTGTCATTACCCCATTGTATGTTCTTCCATCCTTTGTCAAATATTAATTGAGCATATAGGCATGGGTTGATTTCTGGGCTCGCTATTCTGCTCCAATGATCTATATGCTTGTTTTTATGCCAGTTCCATGCTGTTTTGATTAGTATGTTCTTGTAGTATATTTTGATATCAGGTAGCATGATTCCTCCAACTTTGTTCTTCTTTCTCAAGATTACTGTGGCTATTCACAGTCTTTTTTGGTTCCATATACATTTTTGGAATATTATTAGTTCTGTGAAATACCCCAGTGGTATCTTGATAGGGATTGCATTGAATCTATAAATGGCTTTGGATCCTATGGACATTTTAATGATGTTAATTCTTTCTATCCAAGAACATAGTATATGCTTCCACTTATTTGTATCTTCTTCATTTTCCTTCTTCAGTGTCTTATAATTTTCTGAATACAGGTCTTTTACATCCTTGGTTAAATTTATTCCTAGGTATTTTATTATTTTTGATGCAATTGTAAATGGGATTGTTTTCTTAGTTTCCCTTATGATAGCTCATTATTGGTGTATAAAAATGTAACCTATTTCTGGACATTATTTTGTTTCCTGCTATTTTACTAAATTTATCTATCAGTTCTAGTAGTTTTTTGGTGAAATCTTTAGGATTATCTATATACAGTATCATGTCATCTGCAAATAATGACAGTTTTACTTCTTTCCTTCCAATTTTGATGCCTTTTATTTCTTCTTCTTGTCTGATTGCTGTGGCTAGGACTTCCAGTACCATGTTGAATAAGAGTGGTGAAAGTGGGCATACTTGTCTTGTTCTTCATCTTAAGGGAAATGCGTTTAGTTTTTCCCAGTTGAGTATGAAGTTAGTTCTGGGTTTGTCATGTATGGCCTTTATCATGTTGAGACATGTTCTCTCTAGTTTCACTTTGCTGAGAGTTTTTTTGCCATAAATGGGTGCTGGATTTTGTCAAATGCCTTTTCTGTACCTATTGATATGACCATATGATTTTTATCCTTCATTTGTTGATGTGGTGTATCACATGAATTGGTTTGTGGATATATTTTAAAATAATGTTTTAGTTTTAAGTTGACATACAATATTATATTAGTTTCAGGTTTGCAACCCAGTGATTACACATATAACTTACTGTTATCATGCCAGTAAACGTAGTACCCATCTTACAGCACACATACTTATCACAATATTATTGCCTAAATTCCCTAGGCTGTACTTTACATCCCTGTGACTATTCTGTAACTGCCACTTTGTACTTCTTAATCTCTTCACCTTCTTCACCCATCCCTCCAACTTCCCTCTTATCTGACAACCTTCAAAATGTTCTCTGTATCTATGAGTATGTTTCTGTTCTGCTTGTTGGTTTATTTTGTTTTTTTTTACATTTTTCATGCAAGTGAAATCATATGGCATTTGTCTTCTTCTGTCTGACTTATTTCACTCAGCAGCACAATACCCTCTAGGTCCATTCATGTTGTTAACTTAATTCCTTTTTTAATAGGTAAGCCATATTCCATTGCATATATGTACCACTCCTTCTTTATCCAATTCATCTATTGACAGACACTTTCATATCTTGGCTATTGTAAATAATGCTGCAATGAACATACAGATGTATGTTTTTTCAATTTTATGAGGGGTACAAAGAAGTGGCCCTTCTTTGTCTCTTGTTATAGCTTTTGTTTTAAAGTCTATTTTGTCTGGTGTAAGTATTGCTACCTCAACTTTTTTGTTTGTTTCATTTTCATCCAATACCTTTTACCATCCTTTTAGTCTGTGTGTCTTTCAATCTGAAGTGAGTTTGTTGTAGACAGCATCTGTAAAGGTTTTGTTTTATTATTCAACCTTCATAGGTCTTTTGATTGGGGTATTTAATCTATTTACTTAAAGTAATTGGGTTAGATATGTATACTAGTATATTGCCATTTTATCGTTCATATTTTTTCTTTTTTTTCTTCTTCTTAAAGAATACCCTTTAACATTGCTTGTAATACTGGTTTGGTGGTGATGAACTCTTTTAGCGTTTTCTTGTCTGGGAAGCTCTTTATATGCTCTTTGATTCTAAATGATAGCTTTGCTGGACAGAGTAATCTTGGTTGTAGGTCCTTGCTTTTCATCACTTTGAATATTTCTTGCCACTCCCTCTGGCCTGCAAAGTTTCTGTTGAGAAATCAGCTGACAGTCTTATGGGTGCCATTGGAGCTGCTGCTCTAGTACAGGAGCTCAGAGCAAGTGAGTCTCATAAGCCCACGAGCTGGTTCTTTAAGAGGAACTGCTTGGGACTCTGGCAGCCTCCTTCTCATTCAGCCAAAATCCCAGCAGGTTTTTACAGCCAGAAGTTTTGGGGAAAGGTTTTGGAGCCAGGCTGCAACTCGACATGTAGAGCTCTGTGGATTTGAGAATTATTTAACTTCTTTGAGCTCTATTTACAGTGGCAATAATACTGCAGCCTAAAAAGTAAAAAACTAACTTAAGCAAAAATAAAAATAAAAAACAAAATAAAATAAAAGGTGATATACCTGACAACCCATTTGAAAAATATGACAGAATTTCCACCTCTAGCACTATCTTTGGGACCAATGTTGTTCTGTTGACCCTTTCTTAAACTTGGATTTTGTGGAGGGAAACAGCTATTATTAAGCTTATCAATTTACCATAAATTCAGTTACTAAGATATATATAAAACCTGCACTCTGATGGAATGTATCAGAGTTGGTTGAAATTTATTTCCCTATAGAACATCCCAGTGAAAGATACCAAGTTCACCGTTAACTTTTCTGACAGCAGAGCTCTCCTCACATGATTTCTGAGGAGCAGTCTGGCTGGGGCCTCACGCAGGAGAGAAAGAGGGGTGAGCTTCTCAATTTCTGCTACTTACCCATCAGTTTTGTTCAGTTCTAAATATTTGTTGTTGTGCTTTATAAGCAACACAAAAACCACGTGCCCCAAGCTCTTGCCAGAGACGCTGTCTTTGTCCTGCACACCTTCCAGTCCTCACACACCCTGTGGTTGAAAAGGGGGTTCTTAGGGATGGTTGACTGAAAGGAAACCTAGTCCTTTCCTGCCTCAGGACAGCTGGCTCCCGGGAAGAGGGAGAGAAAGAGTAAGTTACGGTATCAGCCTTGGGCACTGGAGCTCCTGGTAGGGAAGGAAATACACTGAGTGGCCAGATTATTATGATCTCTGAACGCATAATAATCTGGCCACTCAGTGTATATATATATATATGTGTGTGTGTGTGTGTGTGTGTGTGTGTGTGTGTGTATGAGAGGCCCGGTGCATGAATTTGTGCATGGGTGGGGTCTGGCCAGCCTGGCCAGGGGGAGGGGACATGGGCGGTTGGCCGGCCTGCCTGCTGGTCGAATTCCTGGTCAAGGGGACAATTTGCATATTAGCTTTTTATTATATAGGATATACACTGAGTGGCCAGATTATTATGTGTTCAGAGATCATCATAATCTGGCCACTCAGTGTATAGTGTCTACACCAGCCGGGCTGAAGAAATAACTTGGTGGATTCTTCACATTTGGAAGCTTTTGGCCATATCTCTTCAGATACTTTTCTGTTCTCCTTTGCGGACTCTAGTTACACATGCACTAGGCTGCTGGAATCCCACACGGTATGGATGCCCTCATTTGCCTGGCTTAGGCTTTCTCTGCATTGAATGTTGGGTTGCTTTTATTGCTGGTCTCCTTAGGCACCACTCTTTTCCTCTGCAATGTCCAACCTTGCAGTTACTCCCATCCAAGGCACATTTAATCTTAAACATTGGGGTGTTGCCTTCCAGGAATATGACTCGGTCTCGTTTATACCCTGAATCTCTCTCCCTGCCTCTGAGCATGTGGAATGGTCACCACAGCTCCTGTACGCGCCCCCCCCCACCCAGCCCCACCAGTTCCAGCATCTTTGGCAGCTCCGCTGGTTCATTAGGTTCCTTGTCCTCCCTACTCTGGGTCCTGGGCGCTGCACGCGTGGGCACCTCTGACTGGAGGCTGGACCTGTGCACTTTACCTGGTTGAGAGCCGGGTATGTTTGTTTTCCTATCGATGTTCTGGGAAGCCGTCAGCTTACCTGGAACCAGTTCATCCTTCTGCTCCTGCTTTTATAATGTGTTGGGTGGGCCTGGAGCAGCAGCCTGGGCCGCTTGCACCCACTATTGCGGCAGACCTTCCTGGGTGCTCGTCCAGGTTTTCCAGTTTGACTTTCGGGCACAAGCACTGTTCTCAGCCCTCTTGGAACACTAGACGCTGTTGCTGCGAATCCTTTCCGATGACCTCCTTCTGGCTTCAGGCAGTTCATTCACTCACATGCACTGACCCATCCCTGAACTTGGGGGACGCTCTGCACATCTCTGGGGTTCTCCCCTTATGCCGTCTCACCTCGTCTTGTGAATTTCCACTGCCTTAGTCTCTCCTGGACTGTCTCCTCGATCGGCATCGAAAGAAAATATTTTTATTGATTTAGAGAGAGAGGAAGGGAGAGGGAGAGAGAAAGAGAAACGTTGATGTGAGAGTGGCACATCGATCAGCGGCCTCCTGCACGCCCCCTACCGGGGATGGAGCCTGCAACCTGGGCATGTGCCCTGACTGGGAATCGAACCAGCCATCTTGGAAGTATCGTTCAACCAACTGAGCCACACCAGCCAGGCAATCCACATTTTTTTTTTTAATATGTTGTGTTTTCAGTATTATTCAGCTTTCAGTATTTTGCAATTTCTCTTATAATGTACAAAAATGAGTTCCAGGTAGATTAATGTCCTAACTGTGATTAGTGAACCTAATGGCATTTATGTAAAGTTTGAAAACATGTAAAACAATGATATCTACATGTGCACACACACGTGTTTCACGTTATGGGGAAAACATGAAACAATCATTTAAAAACATGCACAGGGAGGCAACAGCAGCTTTGGGACAACAGCCCTCAGAGGGAGAGGAGGTGCCGCTCTGGAACCCACACTGAGGAGGCCGTGTGGCCACGCTCTCATGTCTCCGGGGTGAGGCGGAGCACACGATGCTCACCAGGCTATTCTATGCACTGCTTGTGCATCAAATACTTCATAACAGCTCTGGCCGCTATGGCTCAGTGGATAGAGCGTTGGCCTGCGGACCGAATGGGCCCCGGGATCGATTCCGGTCAAGGGCAGGTACCTCGGTTGCAGGCTCCTCCCCAGCTTGGGCCCTGGTCAGGGTTCGTGCAGGAGGCAACCAATAGATGTGTTTCACTCACATCATTGTTTCTCTCTGTCTCTCCCTCTCTCTTCCACTCTCCCTAAAGTCAATGGGAAAATATCCTCGGTGAGGATTAACAGATTTTTTTTTATCATAAAAGTGTCAAGGTGTGAAAAGGGAGATTCTGTGAATAATGTCAGTAAAGGAGCAGCCTGGGAAAGAAAGGAGGGAGAGGTGCTGAGTGGGTCTGCAGGCCCCCCACGCAGGAGGCGCCGCTGGGCCGGCTGAACCCGCTGAGGCTTCCCTGCGGGTCCCCGGAGGCCGTGATTCCCCACCTGGTGCTTTCCTTCTGGTACTTCCTGTTCCCAAGAGACTTTTCTTTGACGAAACCTTTTAAAACCCCAGCTTCCACAGGCACGCCCGCTGAGTCACCCGTCCCCACGCTGGGCCACGCCCCAGGCCTTGCCTCACACACTCCGTGACCCACACCGTCTCTCGGACGGGGCCACACGGCTCCTTGCACTGCGGTCCTCCGGTGGCCGCTCCTGTTTGGGCTCTGCAGCCGCCTCCTGACGTCCCCTGCTTCCTCAGCATCTCCTCCCCCTCTGCTCTTAGCACCGCAGCCAGGCGCCCCTTTAAAACACCGGGCACCCCTTCGCTGTGTCCACTCCTCTCCCGACTGCCTGTGCTGCTCAGAGAATGACTCCCCTTATGCCATCAGCACCTGTGAGCTGGCTCCTGTCCCTCCCTGGCGGCCGGCCCTCCCCTCACCTCTCCCCCAGCACTCAGGCCCCCTTGATGCGCTTGGAACCTGCTTGGCATGCTCCTGCCTCAGTTGTACCTGCTGCTTCCCTGCCTGGAACGTTCTACAGTCACCATCTCCATGGTGAGCTCTTTCTATCACCGCCTCTAGGGCTTTCTCCTCCACTGCCACATTCTTTTAAAATATGTTTGCATTGATTTCAGAGAGGAAGGGAGAGGGAGAGAAACATCAATGATGAGAGAGAATCACTGATCGGCTGCCTCCTGCGTGCCTCACACTGGGGATCCAACACGAAACCCAGGCCTGTGCCCTGACTGGGAAGTGAACCCTGACCTCCTGGTTCATAGGTCAATGGTCAACCACTGAGCCACGCGGCTGGGCTGCACTGCCACATTCTTCACCGGCCTCCCGGCCTCCCTCAGCTCGGCCACGCTCCCTCTCCTGCCCCCGCGCCGTGTCACCTCCCAGCTCACTGTCTGATTTGCTTTGCTTTTGTCTGTCTCCCTGCACTGGAATATACTCTCCATGAGGCAGGGATTTTAATATTTTATTTTATTGCCAAAATACAAGTGTCCAGAGCAGTGCCCGGCACAGAGAAGATGCCGTTAATGGCTTTGGGATTCCTGTTCCCCACTTTTCTTGGGGATGTAAGGAGTGGGGGAGGGATGCCCGATCCCGGATGCCATCTGCTCACACTGGCACCCCTGGTGCAGCCCTGGCAGTGGTCATCCCCTGGGATGGGCTCTGAGCCCCAGCCATGCAGGGGACCGGCCTGTGCACAGCCCCCAGCTGGGGGATCCCTCCCGGCCTCTCTGTGGCGTCCCTGCTTCCTTGGGGACAGAAATCATTTGGTTGCTCCCCACCATGACAGGGCACAGCGACTCCTGCAGCCTTCCGAGGCGCTGCCTGCCAGGGGCTCCCATCGCTCTTCTCACGGGGCTTCTCTTTCTGCTCCTCCCCGCCCCCCGCCCTGGCTCGTGGCTCTGGGCTTGGGCTCTCGGCTCCCACAGCTCCATCCGGGGAGTGTGTTGCCTCCCTGGGCTCAGGTTTGCATCGAGAATCAGGCACCCCTTGGCGTCTTTCTGATGGTTCCAGGGCTCACTCTTCACCAGGCTGTCCCCCTGCGCCCTCCAGGCTGCAGGCCACTCTGTGTGCCCCGGAGGGAGGCTTGCTGCTCCGTCTAAGCTGTGGACCCTCCCCTTTGCTCTCAGGGGCGGGCCCTTGAAATCCAGAACAAGGAGGGGCCGCTGCGCTCTGCACTTTGCTGTCACATTCTCTGTGCTGAGCGGAGAACAGCCTGGTGCTTTACTGGGAAGAAGGGCCAGGATGGAGCGGGAGAGGCTTGGGTGGGGCGTGGGCTGCAGAATAGTAAAGCCACAATGCACCATTTGATCACAGAGGGACAGCAGCAGTGAGGGCATTGGCCCTGTCCACATGCAGCGGGCGCCGGTCCTCTCCCCGCGCCCTGCCTGGCGCTTCCCTCAGCATCCCAACCGCTCCCTGCTGGCCACGGCGCCGCTTGTTTCTCAGGAGAGCATGGAAGTCCAGGGAGGGGAGGCTTTGCTTGGCACGCACTTCACACAGTGGACCTGAGCTTGTGCTGAGGGCGGGGGGCAGGAGCCACACCTCCTGGGCTCTCCCAACACCCCGGAGCCCCACATAGGGATCACCAGCCTGGGGCACGACAACCCCCCACACTCTGGCCTGTGGTCTGCAGGGGCGGGGCTGACCTCTTCCTTCCCGCCAAGTGCGAAGATTTGTCTCCTTGGGCGGCCCATGCTAGCTTCTCTACAAACCTTCTCCCTCCCTGCTTCTGCGAGCCCATCGCATTTCCTGAGGACTGACTTTCTCTCTCTCTCTCTCTCTCTCTCCTTCTCTGTGTCTCTTGGTTTGGCTTTACAAATCACATAAATTTAGCTAGAAGCCATACTACAAAAAGGGAAGAAGCGATGAGTATAAGCAGCACACAGAGCCCATGGGTTCGTGCCCTTCCCCTGGCACAGGGGCTTGGTGGGAGGGAACCAGGACCTGCAGTCTCGGCTTGTGGGCCCCCAGGCTGCCTTCCTGACCAGCAGGCCTCGGGCTGGCGAGCCCCCGGATGCTCCCCCGCAGCACTGCCTTTCCCTGTGGGTGGATGCCCGTGGCCTTGGGAAGGCCTCTCAGCTCCTAGCTGCTTCTATGCAGGGACGACGTTTCAGATATGTAAGCCAACACTCAGAGTCAGGTGTCTGCCCAGCGGTGTGGCTCATGGATAGAGTGTCAGCCCTCAGACTGAAGGGTCCCGGGTTCGATTCCAGTCAAGGGCATGCACCTAGGTTGCAGGTTCCCTGGCCCTGGTCAGGGTACATGCAGGAGGCAACCAATCCATGTGTCTCTCACATCAATGTTTTTCTCTGTCTCTCTTCCTCTCTTCCACTCTCTCTTGGGAAAAAAAAATATCCTCAGGTAAGGATTAACAAAAATCCTACCTAATAAAAGAGTAATATGCAAATTGACCCCAACTCCACTACACCCGCAAGCCACGCCTACAAGCCACACCCACTAGCCAATCAGGAGCAGATATGCAAATAAACCCAACCAAGATGGCTACAGCCACAGAGAGCAAGGTTTCCCAGGCAACGGAGGAAGCCAAGCTTTCTGCCTGCCCTTGCAGGCTTAAGCCTCCACTCAAGCTACAAAGTTTCAATTATAGAAGGTAAACAAATCCAAACAGAAATGGCGGCAGCCACGGAGCTGGAGAGAGCAGGCCAGGGTTGCCCCTGGCAACGGAGGAAGCCAAGCTTTCCACCTGCCCTGGCTGGCCTAGGCCTCCACTCCAGGCTACAAAGTTTCAATTATAGAAGGTGAATTAATCCCAACAGAAATGGCTGCCAGCCACGGAGCGAGCAGGAGGTTTGGCTCCGCTCCAGGCTACAAAGTTTCAATTGTAGAAGGTAAATAAATTCCAGATACCAGGGCCTCCACTTGGGTCGCCAGGGGGCGTGGCTGGCCTGCAAACCACCACAGGCCCCTCGCTCAGGCCGCCCCATGCCCCAAGGGAACCCCCATCCTGATCCAGGACATCCTTCAGGGCAAACCAGCTTGCCCCCACCCCTGCACCAGGCCTCTATCCTATCTAATAAAAGAGTAATATGCAGATTGACCATCACTCCAACACACAAGATGGCTGCCCACATGTGGTCAAAGATTCTGCCCCCATGTGGACACAAGATGGCCACCACAAGATGGCCAGCAGGGGAGGGAAGTTGAGAGGGACCAGGCTGGCAAGGAAGGGCAGTTGGAGGCGATCAACCCTGCAGGGGAGGGCAGTTAGGGGTGACCAGGCCGGCAGAGGAGGGAAGTTGGGGGCAAACAGGCTGACAGGGGAGCAGTTAGGCATCAATCAGGCTGGCAGCGGAGTGGTTAGGGGGTAATCAGGCTGGCAGGCAGAAGCGGTTAGGGGCAATCAGGAAGGCAGGCAGGCAAGCAGTTGGGAGCCAGCAGTCCTGGATTGTGAGAGGGATGTCCGACTGCCCTCAAGGGGTCCAATATTGGAGAGGGTACAGGCTGGGCTGAGGGACATCCCCCCCCTCCGTGCACGAATTTTGTGCACTGGGCCTCTAGTAAATAAATAAAATCAAACATCAAAAATCAGGTATCTGACATTCACATCCTAGTATGACTTAGCAAAACTGTTAGCTCAGATCAAGGTTCCCAGGGGACAGTGATTTCGATGGCAGTGGGGAGGAAGAGCTGGCTGTGGGACCAGGTGCAGCCAGGTGTGGGGGCTGGGTGAGGGCTGGGGGCTGGGAGAGGGCTCTGGGCTGGGTGAGGGCTGGGGGCTGGGTGAAGGCTGGGGGCTAAGGGCTGGGTGAGGCCTGGGTGAGGGCTGAGGGCTGGGTGAGGTCTGAGGGCTGGGTGAGGGCTGCGGGCTGGATGAGAGCTCAGGGCTGGGTGAGGCCTGGGTGAGGGCTGGGGCCTGGGTGAGGGCTGGGTGAGGGCTGGGTGAGGGCTGGGGGTTGGGTGAGGGCTGAGGGCTGGATGAGGGCTGAGGGCTGGGTGAGGGCTGGGGGCTGGATGAGAGCTCAGGGCTGGGTGAGGGCTGGGGCTGGGTGAGGGCTGGGTGAGGGCTGGGGGCTGGGTGAGGGCTGGGTGAGGGCTGAGGGCTGGGTGAGGGCTGGGGGCTGGGTGAGGGCTGGGGGTTGGGTGAGGGCTGAGGGCTGGGTGAGGGCTGAGGGCTGGGTGAGGGCTGGGGGCTGGATGAGAGCTCAGGGCTGGGTGAGGGCTGGGGCTGGGTGAGGGCTGGGTGAGGGCTGGGGGCTGGTGAGGGCTGGGTGAGGGCTGAGGGCTGGGTGAGGGAGGGCTGGGTGAGGGCTGGGGGAGGGTGGGGGCTGGGGGTTGGGTGAGGGCTGAGGGCTGGGTGAGGGCTGAGGGCTGGGTGAGGGCTGGGGGCTGGATGAGGGCTCAGGGCTGGGTGAGGGCTGGGGGAGGGCTGGGGGCTGGGTGAGGGCTGGGTGAGGGCTGAGGGCTGGGTGAGGGCTGAGGGCTGGGGGCTGGGTGAGGGCTGGGGCTGGGTGAGGGCTGGGTGAGGGCTGGGGCTGGGTGAGGGCTGGGTGAGGGCTGGGGGCTGGGTGAGGGCTGGGTGAGGGCTGGGGGAGGGCTGGGGGCTGGGTGAGGGCTGAGGGCTGGGTGAGGGCTGGGGGCTGGGTGAGGGCTGGGGGTTGGGTGAGGGCTGAGGGCTGGGTGAGGGCTGAGGGCTGGGTGAGGGCTGGGGGCTGGATGAGAGCTCAGGGCTGGGTGAGGGCTGGGGCTGGGTGAGGGCTGGGTGAGGGCTGGGGGCTGGGTGAGGGCTGGGTGAGGGCTGGGGGAGGGCTGGGGGCTGGGTGAGGGCTGAGGGCTGGGTGAGGGCTGGGGGCTGGGTGAGGGCTGGGGGCTGGGTGAGGGCTGGGTGAGGGCTGGGTGAGGGCTGGGGGCTGGGTGAGGGCTGGGTGAGGGCTGGGGGCTGGGTGAGGGCTGGGGGCTGGGTGAGGGCTGGGTGAGGGCTGGGGGCTGGGTGAGGGCTGGGTGAGGGCTGGGGGCTGGGTGAGGGCTGGGGGCTGGGTGAGGGCTGAGGGCTGGGTGGGGGCTGGGTGAGGGCTGGGGGCTGGGTGAGGGCTGGGGGAGGGCTCAGGGCTGGGTGAGACCTCGGTGAGAGCGGGGGCGCTGGGTGAGGTGCTGTGTCCCTGCAGGTGAGGATGCCGTCAGCACCCTGGGCCTGATCCTGGGTGTGGGGCTCTCGCTGCTGCTCATGTCCATCCTGGGCTACAGCCTGGCCAAGTGGTACCAGCGCGGGTACTGCTGGGAGGGTGAGTGCAGCCCCCCGGGCAGCAGCTGGGGAGCTGGGTGGGGCGCCATGCAAAGTGTTTCCTGTGGTGGCCGCGGTGGTTGGAGACCTGAGTGGGCGGCTGAGCACTAGTGGTGGGGGGAGGGGGACTGGGGCCTTTATCAAGGGCGTGGGGGCTCCTCTCACCCCAGCGAGCAGCCTGGTCCCTCTCCTTGCAGAGCCCACAGGAGTGCGTGCCCAAGGCCCGAGTGGGTCCCGAGGCCACAGCAACAGGCTGGACAGGCCAGGCTCTCTTTCCCGCGGAGGGTCCCGAAGCCGCTCCTGAGCTGGCTGGTGCTTCAGCCCCGGCAGTCTCCTGGGATGTGGCGTGACACTCCCACCCCTGCCACGTACCTGCCCTTCCCATGGATCTGGGAGAGCTGGGCGGGCACGCGGGCTGCAGGAGGGAGAGAACGCTTCCCAGGTCCGCAGCCGCTTCAACAGCTCCCACGAATGTTTACTGAACACCTACTATGTGCCAATGCACCTTTTCCCAAGATGCTTTTCTTTAAAATTCCATGCAGGGATGACATTCTTGGCCTCTGTGATCTATAGATGAGGATGTGAGGGCACAGTCGGGACTGGAAAGTGGGGAAGTCTGGACTGAAGCCACGTCTGCTGTTTGGGGCTCCGAGCTAGGGCTGCTTCCTTCCCTCCCAGGGTCATCAGCACCCTTAACAGAGGGACCCCCAGGGGCAGACCTTCCCCCCAAAAGTTGAAGATTCAGTCTGCAAAGATGGGGCAGGGGGCAGAAGCGGCAGGAACCTGCCCTCCCTGAGGCCCAGAGCAGCCCCACGCGCCCCCAGGCAGGGTGAGGGGCACGGTGGCCCGAGGCGACAGGCAGCGGCCCCTGCGCACTGACCCTCTCTCTTTGGATTGTCTTCCTAGGGCCTAGCTTTGTCTTCAACTTGTACCAGATCCGGTGAGTAGATCAGGGCAGGTGTGGGCGGGGAGGGGAGGTGAATGTGCTCGAGAAAGAAACACATGGGCCCCCAAACTTGCCGCTCCCTCTCCCCGCCTCCTCCTTGTCCCCCAGGCCGACAAGAGAAAAGGAAGGAGCCAGGGTCCATTTAGAACATTTCATGAATAAGAACTTGAACATGGACAAGCCCATGCAAGAACCTGACCACAGGGATCCTCTTAGCATCCCCCCGCCCCTGCCCCGGGCGGGCCTGCCACGCTGGCCTCTGCCCCGTCCTTTCTGCAGGAGGCTCTGTTGTGCCGGTGCATGTCTGAGGGCCCGAGGCTCATGGCCTCTGTCTTCAGGCCTTTCACCTCCAGGTGTGACCACAACACAACCTCAGGCATCATATGGTGTTGAAAGAGGGGAGCAAAGGAAGACAACCGGGGGTTCAGGGAGCAGGAGTCAGGGCTCCACTTGGGCTGAGCCCCTGGTCCCTCTGCCCAGGGCGGGCCTCCTCTGTTCTCCCGTCGGGAAGGCACGTCAGCGGGTCAGCGGGTCACTGCCAGGAGGTCCTCCCAGGCTCCATCCAGCTGGGCTCTCAGCCCCCAGGACTGGGCTGGCCCCTCTTTCTCAGGCACCTGAAGGAGTTGGAGATGGGCCCCCCCTTCACCATCAGCGGCCACCTCAGCGGCCCAGACGACGGCCACCTGCAGTTCTCCAGTAGGCTCATCTGACGGGCAGCCTCGGCCCCGAGCCCCCAGCGGTGAGTGGGCGCTGGGGGGGAGCTCTGAGCGAGTTTGAGGTCCCAACAAGGTTCTCAGAAGTCCAGGCACCAATACCTAGCACCCGGGACTGCTGGGAATCCAGAGACCACGTCACTCACTACCTTCTGGGGAGTGGGCACTGCGGGGGGTGATCTCAGAAACCAGGGCTCGGGCCAGGCTCTCCCACCTCCCGCCCACTCAGCCACCCAGCCCATGTCCTGCCTTTCTGTCCTGGGGAGGTGCTATTTCTTTTTTACTTTATATTATTTTTTAAATATATTTTTTTATTGATTTCAGAGAGGAAGGGAGAGGGGGTGAGAGAGATAGAAACATCAGTGAAAGAAAAACATGGATCGGCTGCCTCCTGCACACCCCGTACTGGGATTGAACGCACAACCGTGGGCATGCGGCCTGACCGGGGATCCAGCCAGCAGCCTCCTGGGTCACAGGCCAGCACTCAACCAGCTGAGCCACCTGCTGGGCGTGAGAAGTGTCTATTTCTCATTGGATGGAAGCTTCCAGAATAGAGCTCTGTCTCCACCCTTTGCTGAGACTTTGGGTTCCATGGCACCCTGTCCAGGAAGCAGCATTCTAGCGCTTCCTCTCTGGACTTTCCAAGCACAGGAGCCAGGGCCAATTCGTGGCCAGCTGGCCCCTTGGTCGCACCTCCCCTGTGGCCTGAAGGGTCTGGGAGAGCCAGGCCCTGGGACAGAGTCCGACAGGGTAGCAGTGGTTTCTTACAGAAATTACTGACCAGCCGCAGCGCCTCCCAGACAATTTTGGGGGGAGTGCTGAGAACAGTCCAGAACATGCTGTCTTCAGGCTCCTGTCGGGGTGGACGGGGCATGGGCAGAGCTGCCTCCTGGGTTCTGCGTGTCCCAGGCAAGGCCGGCCCAGCGGTGGGACATTAGAGCGGACATGCTGGGCATGGGGGAGAGGACCCGGTCCCTACCCGGAGGAAGGACTGTTCCCAGGGGGCCCCTGCGCCGTGGGAGGGGGTCTGGGCATCCTGGAGGCCACGCCCTCTCCGCTCAGCCAGTGTGCAGGGCCTGCAGACTCTAGAGGGGAGCTCCGCCCAGGTGCCCCAATCATCATTGCCCTCTGCAGGCTGGCACCAGCGGCTGGAAACCCATTCTGCCTTCCGTAGGCAGTAACGTGGGAGTGGAGGCGATCCCAGAAACTGCCCAAAGCCTGGGCCTGTGATCCCAGACACTGCCCCCAGCCTGGGCCTGATCCCAGACACTGCCCACGGCCTGGGTCTGATCCCAGACACTGCCCACCGCCGGGGTCTGATCCCAGACACTGCCCATCGCCTGGGTCTCTGATCCCAGACACTGCCCACCACCTGGGTCTGATCCCTGACACTGCCCACCGCCTGGGCCTGTGATCCCTGACACTGCCCACCGCCTGGGCCTGTGATCCCAGACACTGCCCACCGCCTGGGTCTGTGATCCCAGACATTGCCCACCGCCTGGGTCTGTGATCCCAGACACTGCCCACCGCCTGGGTCTGTGATCCCAGACACTGCCCACCGCCTGGGCCTATGATTCCAGACACTGCCCACCGCCTGGGACTGTGAACCCTGACACTGCCCACCACCTGGGTCTGTGATCCCAGACACTGCCCACGGCCTGGGGCTGGATCCCAGACACTGCCCATCGCCTGGGCCTGTGATCCCAGACACTGCCCACCTACTGGGTCTGATCCCAGACACTGCCCACCGCCTGGGCCTGTGAACCCTGACACTGCCCACCGCCTGGGCCTGTGATCCCAGACACTGCCCAACGCCTGGGTCTGTGATCCCAGACACTGCCCACCGCCTGGGCCTGATCCCAGACACTGCCCACCGCCTGGGCCTGATCCCAGACACTGCCCACTGCCTGGGCCTGATCCCAGACACTGCCCACCGCCTGGGCCTGTGATCCCAGACACTGCCCACCGCCTGGGCCTGATCCCTGACACTGCCCACCGCCTGGGTCTGTGATCCCAGACACTGCCCACCGCCTGGGCCTGTGATCCCAGACACTGCCCACCGCCTGGGCCTGTGATCCCAGACACTGCCCACCGCCTGGGTCTGTGATCCCAGACACTGCCCACCGCCTGGGCCTGATCCCAGACACTGCCCACCGCCTGGGCCTGATCCCAGACACTGCCCACCGCCTGGGCCTGATCCCAGACACTGCCCACTGCCTGGGCCTGATCCCAGACACTGCCCACCGCCTGGGCCTGTGATCCCAGACACTGCCCACCGCCTGGGCCTGATCCCAGACACTGCCCACCGCCTGGGCCTGATCCCAGACACTGCCCACCGCCTGGGCCTGATCCCAGACACTGCCCACTGCCTGGGCCTGATCCCAGACACTGCCCACCGCCTGGGCCTGTGATCCCAGACACTGCCCACCGCGTGGGACTGTGATCCAAGACACTGCCCACGGCCTGGGACTGTGATCCCAGACACTGCCCACGGCCTGGGACTGTGATCCCAGACACTGCCCACGGCCTGGGCCTGATCCCAGACACTGCCCACCGCCTGGGCCTGTGATCCCTGACCCTGCCCACGGCCTGGGCCTGTGATCCCAGACACTGCCCACGGCCTGGGCCTGTGATCCCAGACACTGCCCACCGCCTGGGCCTGATCCCTGTCACTGCCCACCACCTGGGTCTGTGATCCCAGACACTGCCCACCGCCTGGGCCTGTGATCCCAGACACTGCCCACCGCCTGGGTCTGTGATCCCAGACACTGCCCACGGCCAGGGCCTGATCCCTAACACTGCCCACGGCCATGGCCTGATCCCAGACACTGCCCACGGCCTGGGCCTGATCCCAGACACTGCCCACGGCCCGGGTCTGGATCCCAGACACTGCCCACCTCCTGGGTCTGTGATCCCAGACACTGCCCACCGCCTGGGCCTGTGATCCCAGACACTGCCCACGGCCCGGGTCTGGATCCCAGACACTGCCCACCGCCTGGGTCTGCTGTCCCTCCTACTGACCAGCCGCAGTGCATCCCAGACAATTTTGAGGGGAGTGCTGAGAACAGTCCAGAACATGCTCCTGTCTTCAGGCTCCTGTTGGGATGGGCGGGGCGTGGGCAGAGCTGCCTCCTGGGTTCTGCGTTCCCGGGCAAGGTCGGCCCAGCAGACACGGTGGGCGTGGGGGATAGGACCCCAGCTAGATACAGAAGCGGACAACGGCAGGGAGATGGAGGACCAGCAAGGCCGGGGGCAGCACAGCACTGGCTGCGCCTCAGCCCTTCTCCCTGGGGACCTGAGACTGAGCCTGCACGTAGTAGGCTCTTTCTCATGCCGAGTTGCTCAGTCAGGGAAGCTGAGCTCCTGGGCAGGTGGGAGCAATGCAGGCCGCCCCTGATGAAGCCGCGGTCAGAACCTGCAGCCACGGCCTCACGGCCCACGCCCCAGCGAAGAGGTCAGCGCGGCGCAGGGCCCAGGGCAGGGCGGGTCGAGGAGGGAGGTCACAGCGTCTGTCCTCCTGCCCCCTCTGTCCTGAGACCCGACCTCTTTCTTGCACTGGTTCCCAGAAGATTGCATGGGAAGGGGGCCTTGCTTCCCACTGGGGCCATTCTCCCAGCACAGGCAGGCTCCCCTAGCCCAGTCCCTGCATTTGGAAGCCTGCACCTGGGCCCCAGCTCTCCCATCCCCGAGTAGGTAGGGGTGGGCTTTGATCCCCCTTCCTCAAAGGCCCAGGGAGAGGGGAAGAGGGGAGATGGGCCGGCTTTGCACCCTTTCTTGGATTTCACCTCTGCGGCCTGGTCCCGCTCCTTCACCCGTGGGCATGGGCGGCATGTCCAGCCTCAGTGAGACCTCACCCCCTGCTCCGCGGGATGGGGCCCTGTGTCTGCACCCAGGCAGCTGCTCTGGGCCCTGGGAGTGCTCAGGACGCAGCGACCTTGGGGACACAGGGACAGAGGGGTACAGAGCCTGGTGTCCTGCCAGGTCGGTGACTTCAGGTAAGGGACAGCTGCCAAGGCTGGGGGAGCCGAGGGTATTTCCCGTCCTCAGGAGCGGAACCGAGACTAGCTGCTTCCTCTTTCAGGGTCTCCGACGGCCCATCCCCCCTGCCGCCCTCCTGATTCCCAGTCCTGCCTCCTCCCCGCGGCCAGCCCACCGGGTCCCCAGGCCTCTGTGGAGGGCTGTTCCACCCCTGCAGGGCTTTTAGGAGCAGGTGCCTGGGACCAGGCCACAGGTGTGGTTGGGCTGGGCACTGTCTAGGCACTCGGACCCAGGGCCATGCCGGGGCTGCTTCAGAACCTCCTCTTCTAGCCGTGAGCCAGCAGTGCTGGGGCGGCCGTTTCTAGTCCCCCTGTCACCTGTTCCTTTTTAAAAAATATTTTTAATTGAATTCAGAGAGGAAGGGAGAGGGAGAGATAGAAACATCAATGAAGAGAGAGAATCATGGATTGGCTGCCTCTTGCACGCTCCCCACTGGGGACCGAGCCCACAACCCAGGCATGAGCCCTGACCGGGAATTGAACCCAGACCCTCCAGTCCACAGGTCGATGCTCTATCCACTGAGCCGAACCAGCTAGGGCTGTATGAATTCTTTATAAACTTTGTATATTAACCCCTTATCTGATGTGTCATTAGCAAATATCTTCCTCTTTAGTGCCTTTTCCAGGGGGCTCTCCTGCCTGGAGGGCCTGCCCCCCACCCCACCCATGGGGCTCGAGCCCTACCTTCCTGCGGCTGCCCAGGGACTCCAGACGTGACGCCGCTCACTCTGATCCTGGCTAAGGTTCACAAGTGCCCCCCCCCCCTGACTCTCCCCTTGCATTGCTCCCCAACCAGGCCGCTGAGTAGAGAAGAGACACCGGGGCAGCTGCAGAAGGCTGTTTGGTCCCCGAGAACGGTGCCCAGGTGTCTGAGGACAGAGGCCGCGTGCACAGGCGCAGTCCTCCACTCCTGCTGCATCTCGCGCCGCTGGCCCCCTGGCCACGTGGGATTGTTCTCGGCTCCGCCTTCCACCGGGGACCCCGAGGGTCAGAGAGGCGGCACAGTGGCCGCTGATGCCGCGGGGCCTGGGAGGGTCTGAGGCGTCACGGCAGCCTGGCCTCAGGGCCCCGTGGGCTGGGGACTGAATCCTGTGGGACAGGGTTTGGCCTTGACCTGCGCTGCCTGCTGTGTGGCCATGGACTGGTCACCTTGCCGCCCGCCGGGGCCATTGCAGCATCTGGCAGCGGGAGGAGTGGGCTCTCCGGGGCGTCTCTCTCTTACCCGGAGGAGGAAATGAAGCTTCATCTGGCTGCTTTTCATCTCTGTCTTGCGCATGGGTCCTGGCGAACAGTGGGTGCTTGGCGAACAAAAATGTGGGCACAATGCCCGGCTAAGCTCTGCAACTTGAGAGGTGGCTGACCGCTCCGCTCCTCTGGCCCGATGGTCAGCATCCTGGTGTGGCTCCGTCTTTCTTGGGCCTTGGGTGTATCTGACCAGCACCCAAGACGGTGCATCGCCACCCAAACCCTCTTTGCCCGGAGGCAGGAGCCCTGGGGCTTGCTGAGCACCGGTCTTGGGCAGGGCAGTCTCACCGCCGCCGGCGAGGGCCCGCGCGGGCCCGGGTGCATTTGCGAGGGCCAAGCAGGCGAGAATGACTTTTCTCCCGATCCCTGCGCTCACTTCTACCTCCTCGGCCCACGCCCGTGGCTCCGGTGCGTGTGGGAGCAGCTCCCCGCACTGTCTCCATCTCCGTGGCCCTGGGTGGTGAGAAGGGGTTCCCGGAAGTCTGGGCTCCCAGGCCCCGTCCTCAGGGCTGCATGTCTTACTCACGCCTTGTCGATTCTCCCAATCATCAAATTCTGCCCATTTCTCACGCCAGGGCTCCTCCTCTGGGCGCCCATGACTTACACACGCTCTGGCTCCCTCACGGGCGGCCGCATTCCCTCCTTTGTGCGATTCCACAGGACGCCCGCCTGCCCGCGCCCGGACTGTGCGAGGCGCCTGGGGCCCCGCTGCTCGAGGCGCACCTGCTCTCTCCTGTTCGGTGGCTGCTGCCTCCTTCCCTGGGCGCTCCGGGCCGCGCGCTCTGGCCATGCGGGAGCGGTTCAGGAGTCACATGGAAGGAGCCCTCGTCCCTTCGAGGACTCCAGGGCTTTGCTTCGTCTCTGGTCCAATCCTGGGGCTCTGCACACCCAAGCTATCGATTTTCTCTTCTCATCCCCGACCCTGTTCATTCCGTGGCCCCCTGAAGCTCAGCTCTGTCGACAGCCCCCAGGTGACGTTTTCTATGGAAGGGACAACCTAAGGGCTGTCAGACAGGAGGCTGGGCGGGGAGGCGGGCTCTGCTGCTGGTCTCTCTCGGTAAGAAGGGCCTTGCCCCCTGCCAGGGGCTGAGGAGGGCCTGGCACCTGTAATGCCCTCTCTGTCCGAGGGGCCTGTGAACCAAAAGTGGGAGCTGATGGGAGTATTGTTACGATGGTGTGTATTTTTTAAAATATATTTGTATTGATTTCAGAGAGGAGGGGAGAGGGAGAGAGAGAAACTTCAATGATGAGAGAGAACCATTGATCGGCTGCCGCCTGCACGTCCCCCACTGGGATAGAGCCCACAACCTGGGCGTGTGTCCTGACGGAGAATCGAACCCTGACCTCCTTGTTCGCAGTTGGATGCTCACTCACTGAGCCACGCCGCTGGGCTTGTTACTATGTTTTTAAAACTGCTTAGTGATAAAAACAACCAAAAACCCTACAAAAACAGTGATAGTAAGAAGACCTGGTACAAAACAGGAAGCCAGTGGCCTGGCGACTTCTCACACTCAGGGAAAGAAGCGAAATGTCCCGCCTGCCCCAGGAGCAGTGGCCAGCAAAATGGGGCGGGGGGGCGGCTGGGGCCCCTCCGGGGTACGAGTCCTGGCTTCTCACCTGCCCAGGTGGCAGGGCCCAGGTGCCGGTTGGCGTGTCTGCTGTCATTGGGGGAGGCGGGGGCGGGGGGAGAGACACACGGAGGGACACTGAGCAGCGGAGCCGGCGACTTCAGCTCCCAGCGCCAGGGGCGGGGCAGGCGCAGACACACGTGCCCTGCCTGTGCCGTGCGGCCCAGGAGGAGAGGAGAGGGGTCCCTGCTTCTCCCGAGGCCGGCCCAGCGGGGCTCAGTGAGTGCGTGCTGAAGGCGGCGCGACCGCGTGCTGAGGGTCTTCGCGCCCCGCCTCGCCTCCGGACTCCCTGTTTGGTCGGCGCCTGAGCTCCTGGCCCCTGAGAGCCCTGGTGAGAGAGGGAAGGGCCCGGAATGGGAGCAGAGCCATGGTCATCTAACAATTACTCACCCACTAACCACAGATGAGAGGTTTCTTACCGGCCCTGGGGCCCGGAGGGCGAGGCCAGGCTGTGAAGATGAGGCCTCGATGGGCCCACGACTCAGAAAGGAAACACATCTGGGAACAGACAGGGACAGGACGCGCTTTGACTTGGTGGCTGTGCTCGGACCCTGGCCCCCTCTGGGAGTTTCTCTCAGGACGCTGACCACGCTCCGGCCAGGCGCGGGCTGAGCTGTGAGTCACAGGCTAGGAGATTAGCCCCTGGTTATGGGATCCGAGCTCCCGGAGGCCGGACTGCAGACCCTCCCCCGTCTCCCTGTGACCGTTTGCTCGCAGCTGCACATGGCTGTCTCGCCCTCGTGTGTATAGAACCAGCCCCTGGCGAGGGGCAGCGCAGATGTCGGGGTGTCCTGCTGCTCTCCCTCTGCGGCAGGATTGGAATACACGCCCATAGGATTCACCCCGTCTCTGCTGACTGGCTCGAGTAGTGACAGGCGGCCCGGACCCCGGGTTGTCGGTTACAATAGGATGAAAACAGCGGGGGAGGGGAGAGGCATGGCATCATACGGCTGCGTTTCAAAGATGGCCAGCCCGACAGAAAAACGTGAAATTAAATGTACGTGCAGCCAGCTCTCTTCGGCTTCCTCTAATTTCCCGCGAGTCTCCATCGGCCTCAGGCTGCCACGGCCACCACTGCGGCGCCTGTGGACACCCCCCGCCCCCCGCCCGCGCCGCTCTCGGTGAGGAAGCCTTCCGCTGTGCGCTGTGCATTCACGTGCTCGTGACCTGGGCAGCGGTGCCGCGCGTCAGACACCGGCTGGTGTGCGGGGACAGAGATAAACGGAGGCGGTTTCCGCTCTCCAGGAGCCCACAGGGAGTTCAGCGCTGACTGTAGTCCATTCGTGACAGCAACACGCCCAGGGCATTGAGAGAGGTCAGGTGGAAGCTTCCTCTCCCATTTGGTGGATGAGAAGACCGAGGCCCAGAGCTAACACACAGACTCTGTCAAAGAAAACAGACAGGCCCTAGCCGGTGTGGCTCAGTGGATAGAGCGTCGGCCTGCAGACTGAAGAGTCCCGGGATTGATCCCGGTCAAGGGCAGGTACCTCGGTTGCAGGCTTCTGGCCCTGGTCGGAGGCATGTGGGAGGCAACCAATCTGTATCTCTCTCACATCGGTGTTCCTCCCTGTCTCTCCCTCTCCCTTCCACTCTCTCTAAAATTCATTGGGAAAATATCTTCGGGTGAGGAAGGAAGAAGGAAAGAAAGAAAGAAGGGAAGGAAGGAAGGAAGGAAGGGAGGGAGGGAGGGAGGGAGGGAGGGAGGGAGGGAGGGAGGGGGAGGAAGGAGGGAAGGAAGAAGGAAGGAAGGGGGGGAGGGAGAGAGGGAGGAAGAAGGGAAGGAAGAAGGAAGGAAGGAAGAGAGGGAGGGAGGGAGGAGGTAGGGAGGGAGGGAGGGAGGGAGGAAGAAGGGAAGGAAGGAAGGAAGGAAGGGAGGGAGGGAGGGAGGAAGAAGGGAAGGAGGAAGGAAGGAAGAGAGGGAGGGAGGGAGGGAGGGAGGAGGGAAGGAAGGAAGGAAGGAAGGGAGGGAGGGAGGGAGGAAGAAGGGAAGGAAGAAGGAAGGAAGAGAGGGAGGGAGGGAGGGAGGGGAGGGAGGGAGGAAGGAAGGGAGGGAGGGAAGGAGGGAGGAAGGAGGAGGAAGGGAAGGAAGGAAGGAAGGGAAGGAGGGAGGGAAGGAGGAAGAAGGAAGGAAGGGAGGGGAGGGAGGGAGGGAGGGAGGAAGAAGGGAAGGAAGAAGGAAGGAAGAGAGGGAGGGAGGGAGGGAGGAGGAGGGAAGGAAGAAGGAAGGAAGGAAGAGAGGGAGGGAGGGAGGGAGGGAGGGAGGAAGGATGGAAGGAAGAAGGAAGGAAGAAGGAAGGGAAAGAAAGAAGACGTGACTGAGCTGGGGGAGCCTAGGACCCGGGCCTCTGGGGCAGGCAGCCCAGCCTCCTTTTCTCTCCTGTCTGAGGCCCTTCTTGCTCTCGGGGCATCTCCGGACCACCCGCCTGCAGGAAGCCCACTCAGGGGACAATGCCACCCCCTCCGGCATCCTGCTGCGGGGTGCTCCTGCTCCACGTGGGGTCCCATGCCCCATGTTTGAATTGTGTGCTCCAATCTTAGAAGCTCCCAGTTTTGGGAGGAGTCTCCAACCCCACTCAGCAACATTTAATAAATCACGGACTTGACTCCTTTCAACCCAGGCCACCTCATTTGCACTTGACGCCTCAGCTGCCCCTTGCCCCTTCCGCCCCTTCCTGCCCCTTCCTGCCTCTTCCTGCTTTTTCCCTGCTCCTTCCTGCCCCTTCCCGCCCCTTCCTGCTTTTTCCCTGCCCCTCCTGCCCCTTCCCGCCCCTTCCTGCTTTTTCCCTGCCCCTTCCTGCCCTTTCCCGCCCCTTCCCACCCCTTCCTGCCCCTTTCCACCTCTTCCTGCTTTTTCCCTGCCCCCTCCTGCCCCTTCCCGCCCCTTCCTGCTTTTTCCCTGCCCCTTCCTGCCCTTTCCCGCCCCTTCCCACCCCTTCCTGCCCCTTTCCACCTCTTCCTGCTTTTTCCCTGCCCCTTCCTGCCACTTCCTGCCCCTTTCCACCCCTTCCTGCTTTTTCCCTGCCCCTTCCCGCCCCTTGGCGATGCCTATGCACAGCTCCCTCCCTCACAACACAAGGCAGGAGCCCCTGTGCACCCCCCCCCCAGCCCCACCTCTGAATCCAGCAGTCCCCAGCTCTCCCTCACCCCCCACAATCTCAGCACCCACTGAACCGGCAGCCTGAGCGGCAGGGGGTCAGCACCCTCAGGGCTGCCTCAGCCACGGGGTTCAGGGGCTGGGGGACCAGGTCCTGCTCCTGTGCTCAGGGGATACTGGGGGGGCTCTATGCTCCCGGAGTGTGCTGATGGGGTCGAAGCCCCGTTTCCGCTCTCCCTTCTCTCCTGCTCCCCCTCACTCCCTGGGATTACCTTCCAAACGGCCACCTGCCCTTGGTCCTGCAATCAGGCTCGGCTTCTGGGTGCCATCGTGGCTAAGGCAGCACTCAGCACCTTGGATTGTATGCCTGTTCATGGATTTACTTGCTCCTTCCTCCCTCCCTCCCTCCCTCCTTCCTTCCTTCCCTCCCTCCTTCAGCAAATGCAAACGGAGGGCCTCCTCTGTGCTCTGGGTACTGGGAGTGCAGGAGTGAGCCCAGGAGAGCAAGTCCCTGCCCTCCCAGGCCTCCTCTTTTATTGGGAGAGCCCAACTCTGAGCCAATACACACACCCACAGGTCCTACCGCTCCAGGCAAGGGTTAGTGACGGAGAGCAGCTGGGTCTAGGGGGGTGGGGCAGAGGTGGGGAGGGCACTCGGACAGGGGGTCAGCAAAGGCCTCGCCAAGGAGGCTCCATCAGGGAAACACATCAGTAAAATGGGGAAGGGGTCCAGGGGAGACCTGGGAAGAACCAGGGCCTGCCGGGGACCGGCCAAGGGCAGTGCGGGAGGCAGTCAGGCCAGTCGGCAGACACCAGCGCTTTTGCACTTGACCTTGTGTCTGGCCAAAGGAGGGGGCTTCCAGCAGAGGGTTAACATGACCTGAGTTCTACTTTATAAAGACCACACTGTCAGGGTCCCAAACTAAGGATGCTGCAGAGATCACACTCTATTTTTATTTTTAAAGTAGATTTTTATTGATTTCAGAGAGGAAGGGAGAGAGAGAGAGGTAGAAGCATCATTGATGAGAGAGAATCATTGATCGGCTGTCTCCTGCACGCCCCACACTGGGGATCAAGTCCGGAACCCGGGCATGTGCCCTGATCGGGAATTGAACTGTGACCTCTTGGGTCATAGGTCGAGGCTGAAGCCCTGGGGCATGCAGGCCGGGCTCCCCTGCTTTGTAAAGGGCGCACTGACTGCTGCCCTAGTCTAAGTGCGCTGTGCAGGCCGCACCTATGGGACCGAGGAGCAGAGGGGGCTGCGGGCCGCGTCCCTGAGGCGCGAGGGTGGTGGCCCTGGAAGGGCGCATGGGGTGGTAACAGTGGTTGGATGACCCTGTTTGGAAGGTAGAGCTGATAGGACCTTCCCAGAGGATCGAGTGTGGTGTGAAGGGAATAGCTGGGTGGCTGGGGGCACCGTGTCCTCCGGAGGGGCGGCCTGGGGACCAAGGGGGTGGGAAGCAGGACATCATCACGGCGAGAGGCTGCCCGGCAGTGAGCGGAGCTGCCGAGGAGGCTGCGGGGTTCAGGGGAGAAGGCCTGCGGGCTGTGGGGGAGCCCTCAGCATCCAGTGGGCATTTAAAGGTGTGGACGGGGAGGGGCGGTGCCTTAGGGGGTGTGGGCGCGGAGGGTGGAGTTTGATGCCAGCAGGACCATGCATCCAGCACTGGCCAGCGGGAGGGACTCTCACACTGAGCGAGACAGGAGTCAGCACAGCGCCCGCGCAGCTCAGCCTGTGCCCGGTGCCTTGCTGGGGACAGGTCCCGGGAGCCGCCTTGGGCCTGGGGAGAAGCTGGGAGGATGAGCGCCGGGGTTCTGAGGCAGGTGATACTTGGAGGAGCTGCCCTGGGGGGTGGGCAGATGGGAGTGTGGGGACCTGGAGGGTGAGAAACACCACCGGGGTAGGGGTGCCGGGGAGGGGGCGGGACCCTGAAGGATATTTCTATCCTCTCCGGGCCATTCTGAGGCCTTACCCTCCACGAACCCCTCCTCCCTGTGCCGGGGGAGGCATCCAGGTATGGCACCCCGTACGCAGGCATTTGCCCATCTTATGCCAGTCTGCCCCAGGCCAACGCCAGAGCTCACCACCTCTGCAGACAGACGGACTTACCAAAAGCCTCCAGCGAACCCCGCATGAGGCAGAAACTGGCTACGGAACAGCACAGCCTGGGAGGCTGTGGCTGGGGCTGCGCAGCCAGCAAAAGCCGGAGCCTGTCACTCACAGAGCGCAGGGACGCAGCCGCTGCTCCTCAAGCAGAGCATGCTGACTGCACTCTGGCTGCACGGCCTCGGTGTCTCTCCCTGAGTCCTCATCCCCGCACCAGGATTTGTGGTCACCCGTCAAGGGATGAGCAGAGCCTTTCACACTGGAATCCCCTAATTTGAAGGTATTAGAAAGCGATTAGGGTTAAATAATGTCATGAGGGTGGGGCCCCATGATGAGATTAGTGCCTTTATAAGAAGAGAGACCCGCTGTCTCCCTCTTGCAGGCTCTCTCTCCCTTCCCCTTCTCCCTTTCCCCTTCTCCCTTTCTCCCCTCTCCCTTTCCCCCTTTCTTTAAAAAACATAAATTTGTTTTTATTTTTTAAAATATGTTCTTATTGATTTTTAGAGAGAGGAAGGGAGAGGGGTAGAGAGATGGAAACCTCAATGAGAGAGAAACATCACCCCCTACTGGGGATCAAGCATGAAAACCTGGGCCTGTGCCCTGACCAGCATGGGTCCACGCTCAACCACTGAGCCACACCGGCCGGGTCCTCTCCCCTTTCTTAAATCCCTCCCTCGGCCACATGAGGACAAAGGGAGAGGGGGCCCATATGCAAACCAGAAGGAGTCCTCCCCAAAAACGGAACCCTCTGGCACAGGACCCTGCACTGCCCAGCCTCCGGAACTGCGGGAATAAAATGTCTCTTGGCCTGCGCCTATGGCAGCCTGACCGATGAAGACACATCGTCCCGTTACTCCTCTCCGCTCCTCTGAAGTCACGGAATGAACGTGAAGACCTGGTTTGCCTTATTGATTCCCGAATCAGGCAGCGTCCCACCAGCAATGGGTGTGAGCTGTGCCCCACAGAGGGTGTTGCTGGGAGAGGGTGGGGAGCTGAGAACAGAGGAGAAAGGCTGGCATTTAGACCACATCACCTTCTCTGGGGAGGAAACGGCCAGGGTTGCTGTCATGCCCGGTCTCCTCGCTGCGGGGGCTGGAGAGGCCTGTGGCGTGCCCTTCCTGGCGCTGACGGCCAAGGTCCATCTTGGGGGAGGTTGGAACGGCAGTTGGGCCTCGGTTTCCTCTCACGGGCTGTAAGGGTGCCATGGGGCCCGGGCTCCCCTTTGACACGGCCTCCGCCCCCAGCCCTTGGGTGGTGTTTTAGGTTCTTCATGAAACTTATCACTTACTATAAGAACGTAGTCGTTAGTCTTTGAATTAGCTTGATGTTTATCTTCATAACCTATGGGGCCTCCCTGAACCTGGGCCTCTCTCTTGCCCACTTGGACCCGGGCTGGGCCCTGCCTGGCACAGCGAGGTGCCTGACACTGTGTTTCTGGAGGAAATGCAATGCCGACGACAAGAAATGCCTTCAGCCAGGCCCCTCTGCCCCCTCCTCTCCTGGCTCACTCTACCTTTGACCCGCCGCCCTCCCGGGCAGTGTCGATTGTGTCTCCACCCTTTGCGAATGTTTGGGGGGGCCAGGGGAAGTCAAGATCAAGTTGTTAGTGAGAAAAGGTGCTGTGGGTCATTGATAAAACACATTGACTTTTAAATTGTGGGTTTGCTTTAAAAGAAACCCCCAAACGCATGACCAGGGCAGGAAACAGATGAGTCACGCCTCTCACCACATCGTGTCCTCGGGGCTGGCACTCGATAACATCTGCACGTACCGTTCAACCTGCCGCGCCCCAATACCAGGTGCTGCCCGGGGGGCACAGGCCTGTGCCCCTGGGCTGCCGGGCACAGGGGGGCAGTGGGTGTGGGCCCCGCAATGGTTTGTGTGCTGGGCAGGGGGAGATATTTTGAGGAAGAGGAGCGGACTGACTGCAGCTATTGCAAAGCTGGGAAACACAGTTCACAGAATTTCCTCTCCAGTCGACGTGGGTCCATTTCCCCTCTCTCCCTGCGAAGAGGAAGTTCCGTTAGCTCAGAAAGTGCAGAATCACACACTCGGCAGCCTGGAAAGGCCCGATGAGGGCACTGGGTGTAATAACAAACGGGCCTCCTGCCGGGGACTTCAGGCGCCTTCCTGAGAAGCCTGGCCCTCTCCCTGCCTCTCCAGCTCTCCCTGGCCCTGCTGTGCTGGGCATCCCCTCATTCTGGAGAGGGAGGCGGGGTGCAGCCAGAGCTCAGCGAGGACTCCCTGCTCCTCGCCGCTCTGCTTCCTTCTCTGACTTCGTGTTCACCTCTGGGTGGGTCTCCACCCAAACTGCCTCCGGGCCTTTTCCGGGGAGAGCCAGCTCCCACACGCGTTTTCAGGCGAGAGTGACAAACCCCCACCTCCCCCATCAGACAAGGGGCCTCCGGCAAAGCCATGTTCTCTGAAGGCGAAGGGACCAGCCCTCCCCCAGAACCTGCCACCCGCTCCGAGTGCGAGTGCGGGGAGAGCGGCGGGGCGGGATGCAGGGGCAAGAGCAGTGACTGAGGCTCAGGGGCCGCAGGCACGGCTCTGCCCCGCGGCGTGGCTGCGGGGAGAGGCAGTCCAGGCCTGTGGCTTTTCTCGGAAGGCGCTGCTTTCAGAAGGTATGCAGCACACTTCCGCGCTAGAAGCACCTGGGCGCGCCCCAGGCCCCCAAGTCCGGGGGCAGGTGCGGGCTCCCCAGAGGCCTGGTGGGCTGCCTTCTAGAGGGAGGGAATGCCGCGTGTCCGTCCCCCGCTGTCAGGATTTACACAGAGAACGTTGTCCCGCTTCCCCTCAGGGCCTGCCTGCTTCCATTCGCATGCGTTTTCGTGATCTCTTTCACTCTCACCTTTCCCAAGAAAAACTGTCCACCTCCCGCTCAGCTTTACGACAGACAGCCCTCGCCCATTTGGCTCCGTGGTTAGTGTCAGCCCACAGACTGAAGGGTCCCGGGTTTGATTCTGCTTGCAAGCTCCATCCCCAGCCGTGGACGGGGTACATTCAATCGACGTGTGTCTCTCATGTCGATGCTCTCTCCCCCCTCCCTTTCACTCTCTCTAAAATCAATGGGAAAACATCCTCGGGTGAGGATTAACCACAACAAGAAGCCCATGGCCATGACTCTGTGTGCTGGGCCGTGTGAAGATCTGCAGATGCGGTCTCATTTACACCGAGCGATTCCCCAGCGAGCCGTCCCTCCCCGCTTACAGAACCGAACGCAGTCAGAGAGGACCGGGCATTCGCCCCAGGCCACAGACAGCGAGTGTTAGCCCAGGCCTTCGCTCTGGTCTGGCCCTCAGTCCTCAGAGCAACATCACATTCATTCCCACCCTCAGCGATCAGCAGCCACTGTCCTGCACCAGCTGCTGTGCCATCGGAAATCCTCCTGTGGTTCAGGGGTGGAAGCACTGACCCACGAACCTGAACCAAGAGGTCACTGGTTCGGTGGGCTCGATCCCCAGAGGGGGTGTGCAGTAGGCAGCCGATGGGTGATATCGCTCTCCTCGTCGATGTTTCTCTCTCTCTACCCCTCTCCCTTCCTCTCTCTTTAAAGATAAATAAAAACATATTTTTTTAAAAAAGAAATCCAACTGGTGTCCTACGATTCTTGTCCTGACAATTTATTGGAATAAAAACGACATCACTCATTTGCACAGCTGTATGTTCAAGGCCCGCACACCTACTTCCCCGCAGAGCCGCACGCCCCGGGCTGAGACCAGTCAGGCCCTGCTTTCTGGTTTTACAGGTGAAACGGATGAGGACGTGACCAGCCCAAGGTCACACAGCGAGAAACGGGGAGCTTAATGAGAACTTGCGGGCTCTTGGAGTACCCAGAGTTCTTTACTGCACAATGCTGCTCCTCAGTAAATAAGACAACGGGATAGGCAAGCCGCCCCCGGAACGCTAAGGAGTCCTCCCTCAGGCCCGTCTCCAGAGGGGGTTGTTCCCAGGCTGGCCTAGCACTGCCGGGCAGTGTGGAGGGTTCTGGCTGGACTCCCTGGGCCAGAACGTCTATTCCCAGCTGCCCCTGGAGTGCAGGCCACGGATGACAAGCGTCAGTCCACCCGCCACCCGCCCAGTTCTTTGCCCACGGACTGTAAGCGGCTGTGAATTCATATTCCAGACTCACTGGGAGCTGGGCGCACACCTGCCCCTGCCGGGCCCAGTGCCTGCTGCTCTCTGGCATGAAGCCTGGATGTCCGCTCGGGTCCTCTCCATGCGAGAAGAAGCTGGCTCTGTGCAGACACAGGCCGTGGTAGCTTCCTCCCACCCAGCCCGGGCCCGGTTGGAGAAGCCGCCTCAGGGCCAGCTTCCAATGGAGAGCCCTTCACTTCACAGACAGAGCAGACCCGAGAAGGGAGGCCAGGCTGTGCAGCTGAGCATGGAGAGCAGGGAGCGCAGCCCGCCCGTCCTCTGGGTCTGCAGCTGGGTGTCAGGGCAAACACTGGCAGGTGCCAACCTCAGCCTCTGGGGCAGACCAGCTGGTGCCCACACTCAGCGGCTGCCTGAAGGGCTGAGATTTGACCAACGCAAATCTCCCAGGTTTCAGTGCTGCTGTCAGGGTGTGGCCCGGAGGGGTGTGGCCACGGCAGGGACCCCAGAGCTGCCACTCTCCTTGCTGGGAAGCAGACAGGACACACCTGGAGGATGGTTCGGAGCCACAGGCCCCTTTCGGGGCTCAGTTCCTTTTATCCCCCACTGGCTCCGTCATGAGAGCTGACTGACTGGCTGACCTGGGAGGCCTGTGGTGCGGGAGCCCCTCCCCGGGACCTTCCCAGGAAGGGTGGTGACCAGCTGGCCACTCAGAGTCACACGTGGTCACTGCTCTCTCCTTTCCCCTAGACATGAACCCTGCTGTGAGGCCTTGACACAAGGCTGGCTTCAGAGCTAGGCCTGGCTGGGAGCTGACTTCAGCCCGGCGGCCTCACCCCAACTCCAGGACACCCCGATTCCCTGAGCAAATGACCCTTGTCACAGAGGCAGAGTGCCAGGAGGGAGGAGGCTCTGCCGGAGCCTGCAGGGCCCTGCACAGCAGAGAGCAGTGCCCAGACTGGCATCATGCCCCCCTCTGACCCTGGGCCCTCCTCAGACCCGGCAGGGCATGGCTGAAGTCAAAGGAGCCCCTTCTTCTAAGTCACTCACTGGCGTGCAGACTGGAAATCAGGGGCAGGGTGACCAGGTCTGCGTCGAAGCTGCCCAGAAGGCCGCCCGGGGCCGCCACGCAGCCCAGAGGGGCGAGATCCTGGGCAAAGCTCCACTCAGATGTCCCCAGGTCCCCACAGCTGGTCATGCCCAGGAGTGACCATTCCTCAGCTGTGGGGTTCCACTGTCCAGCCAGGGCCCCTGAGGGAGCGAGAGTCACTTCTGGGGGGTCCTGTTTCAAGTAGCCCTTGTCCACGGCTGGTGGGGACCAGGCTTCCTTGGCATCCAGGCACATCCTGAGTTGGGGGACAAAGCCATCAGCGGAGGAGGCCTCTTCTTCCAGGCAGCCCGCCGTGACTGCCTGCTCCTCCGTGCCTCTGGTCTGTTTCAGGTAGCCCTGAAATTCCACCGCAGCCGGGTCTTCTCCCTCCGTTGCCTCAGGCCCCAGGGGACCGATGTGGCCCAAGCCTGAGCCACCCCGTCCGTCCCCAGTCCGCCCCTCAGCATGGTGGGCGAGGCCAATGCCGCTGTCCTCCTGGCCCCCCGCCTGCTGCGCCCAGCGGGGCTCCGCGCCGGGACTCAGGTGGGGCTCCTGCAGGCAGATGCCGCTGTCGGTGCTGGCACTGCTGCAGCTGCTCTCGGGCTCCAGGGAGGCCCCCTTTCCCAGGGTGCCCCCGGCCTGGGGGAGGGTGTCCGGGAGCAGGAACCGGGGCTCCTCGGTCTGCAAGGACGGCTTGGCGCTGCCGAAGCCGCTGTCGGCGCTGCCATGCAGCTTGGAGCTCCTCCGCTCCGGGCACACCTTGGCGAAGGGCTGCTCACCAACGGCATGGATGGTGTCTCGGGTCTCCGGGCGGGGGAGCTGGCTGACGGGGCTGAAGGGACTGGGCCTCCCGAACACCTGGAGAGGGGAGGGCAGAGGGGGTGAGGCGGGGGTCCCCTGCAGGCACCCACCCCAGCACCGCCAGGGGAGGTCGTGGTCAGTCTGTGAGGGACGCTCAGGGGGCACTGCTCCAGGAGGGGACACAGGCCTGGAGGACACCCCCTCGTTCCTTTGGTTTCGTTCCAGACTGTTTTCCCCTAATGAAATTCTCAGGGCAGCTCAGGCCCGGATACAGAGAAGCCGCATTCCTGGGGCCCAGGCGGCAGGACGGGCGGATGGGAGGGCTGCGTGTCCTCAGTGGCTGTGCTTTCAGCCCCGAGAGCAGGCTGGCCGCGGCGGGACCTAAACGTGTGTTCCAGACTCTTTTGACTACGACCTCAAATAAGAAATGTGCTCTGCAACAATCTGTGTACAAGCAGCCCATAGACATATACCTCACGCAGGCGTAACTAAAACCAGCTTCACAAAATGCTTGTGCTACCCGCGGCCTGGGACCTGTGCTGTTCTATACTATCCCATCCCATTCATTTGTTTTTAAAATGCACACACACAGGGCGGCCGCCACGTGGGCAGTGGGACAAGCACAGAACCAGGACGCTGACTGCCGAGGGCCCCAAGGGAAACCGCTTAATGCTGACTCTTCTGCCCACTTGCCCTGCCCACTGCTGGCGAGTTACCTGTGCCGAGGGCAGGCCTGTGGGTGCTCTCCTCTCTATACCACTCCCCCCCCCCCCCAGCTCTGGGCCCCGCACAGGGAATATGCTCTAACACCCGTCCAGCAGGCGACTCCGCGCATCTGCTGGACCACGCATCTGCTCAGAGCCGGAGAGAGGACACTGAGCAGCGCGTCTGCTGGTCTAAGCAGCCCTTCAAAGGCCCTGGCCCCCGGCTCCCTGTCTTACCTCTACCCAGGGCCTGCAGCTAAGAACATAGCTCTTTTTTTGCTGGAAAAAGACCCAAATTGAGCCAGGTGGCCTCCCCACACCCTCCCCACCTCCCTGCTTCCTGGACCTCTTCCTCAGAACACTTTGCGAGGGTCTCTGTCTCCCTCCTTATTTTCCCCTGAGACCCTGGGCTCCCCTGAAGGCCCTCTTGCAGCCCTGAGCCGGGTGGGGAGGGTGGGCAAGCTGAGCCCCAGGCCGGAGACAGGCCACAGGCCGGAGATGCAGCTGAGCGCTAGAGGCTGTGCTGCAGGCTGCTTACCCGAGGAAGAGGGACGGGGCGGGGGAGGGATACAGATGTCAGCATCCTCATGGCCCCTCCTCTCCAGCACCCAACCCCCCACTCCCCTCTCCACTCGGAGAGCAGCCCAGGCCAGCCCTTCCAGCCCTGGTCCTTTCTCTCTGAGCATCTTCCAGCCACAAGGTGTGGGGAAGGCTGGGCTCCATCCTGACTCTCCCTGGCTGTGTGGCCCTGTGCCTGTAACAACCTCTCTCTGCCTCAGTTTCCTTACTTGTCAAAGGAGGACAATAAAGGCACCTGCCTCCGAGGTGCTCATGCACAGGCCGGTCCAAGGCCGATTGTGAGTTAAACAGGAACAACAGAACGTGCGGGATGGGACTGCTCAGGATGCTGGTCGCCGGGCCGCCAGGAGGCACGGCTCTCAGCACTGGGCTCTGCGGTCAGTCCTCCCTCCACCCCAGGGTGCCTGGAGGTGCCTCCTGATAGCGTCGGGCTGAGGGGAGGAAGGGCTGAGACTGGGCACCTGGCTTCCCAGGTCCGTGGGGCTGCGGGACGGGCAGCGGCCTGAGACTCACCAGGACGGCGGGCAGCTTCCGCGGGTGGCAGGTACAGGCGGAGCGCCACGGCCCCGCAGAGCAGCAGGACCAGGGTGAAGGAGACGCTGAGGTTGGTCACGGTGAAGTCTGCAGCCCAGAGACAGAGAGAGGCGTTGTGGCCGGGCCCGGGGGACACGGAGGGGCAGTCCTTGGGGTCCCACGGCCGCTCTCGGGAGCTACTCGCTGAGTGGCCCACGGGACCCCCACCACCCAGGCTGCCTCTACACGTGTCTGGGTCCTGGGGAACCCTGCCTGGCCCCGACTCTGGCCTGAGAATGTGTCACCGCCCAGTGACGGCCGCTGCCCTCCGCGCTCACGGTCAGCACACAGGGCAGAGTCGGGCACAGAGGGCAAGCACAGCGGGATGGCAGCCGGGCCTGGGTTCAAGTCCCAGTCCCCACCTCCTAGCCGTGAGCCTCCGAGCCCGTTTCCTCATCTATGAAATGGGAAAATACGGGGCTGACTCCACACCTGGCTGTGAAGTCCACGGCGCGTGCCGCCTGCGGCGCCTTTGCCTGTTATCTGAGCCCGAGGACACGCTCAGGAGGGAAAGGCCATCGTCACCCTTTTTCACAGACTAGAACCCTGGGGTTCAGAGAGGTTAAGGGACTTGCCCAAGGCCACGTGCCTCCTAGAGGAGAAGCAGGACCTGAACCCAGGCCCCGACGCCACGCTGCTTCGTGCGTCAGTGAGTGGATGTAGAAGACACTCGAGGCCTGACCCACAGCGGCATCTCGCTGCCGACGTGAGGGGAAGCTTGATGGCAGCGAGCTGCTCGTGTCCTTCACGCCCGAAGGGCCCTGTGAAGCTGTGAGGACTCACTGGCTCCTTCCCGGACACTGCCCACACCTGACTGGGCACCCCCAGTGCCGGAGTGCTGGCGTGACTCATCGGGCACCTGGCCTGTGCCGTCCTGAGGTGCTGCTTACAGCTTCCTCTGGGTACACCCTGTCCCCAGCCACTGGCAGATCCTCGGGCAGGAGCCTAGTCTTCACCAACCCCCCTCCCAGTGCCCGGCCGAGAGCCTGGCATTTATTTATTGACTTAAACAGCTGTGGCAAGGGGTCCTGTCTCCTCTGAGGGCTGGGGAGGTGAGGAGAAGGCCCTTCACGCCCTCAGCGAGATCAGGAGGGGACTGCAACCCACAGGGACTGCCCAGCCAACCGACCGAGGGGCCGGGCACCCGCCGAAGCGGAAGCAGCACAGAATCAGGAGGCCTGGCCCTGCCTCCGCGCCCGGGGACACAATTTACACCACTGAGCCTGGGCTTCCTCACTCTCCTGGGGACGGTGGGAGAGATAGATCGGTCACAGGCCTGGCTCACAGGCCTGGTGAGGGCGGAGAAGGACACGGGGCATGCCTGGCGGGTGGCATCAGCAGCTCCCCGGATGGTGGATGCGCAGGCCCTGCTGCCCCCTGCCCACCGGGGCCGCTGCCCTGACCGACTCACACTGCCGGGCGAGCAGGAAGCACACCTCCTCCGACCAGACCCCCTTGTTCAGGCGGGAGCTCACAGCCGGCTTCACCCTGACACAGAACTCCCCAAGCTCGCCGGGGGTCGGGAAGCTGAAGTTCTCATGCTTCACCTTCTTGTTTGTGTTCTGAAATGAAAGCACCAGCAATAAACAAAAGAGCTGGTTTCCCGTGGCCGCCCGGCTCCTGAGAGCTGCCCCCCGGGCCCTGAGAGCTGCCCCCCAGGCCCTGAGAGCTGCCCCCCGGGCCCTGAGAGCTGCCCTGCCCCCGGGGCCCTGAGAGCTGCCCCCTGGGCCCTGAGAGCTGCCCCCGGGCCCTGAGAGCGGTCCCCCGGGCCATGAGAGCTGCTTCCTGGGCCCTGAGAGCTGCCCTGCCCCCCACCGGGCCCTGAGAGCTGCCCTGCCCCCTGAGCCCTGAGAGCTGGCCGGCACCCTCAGCTCCTTCTACACCGTAAGAAGCCCTGGATGAGCATAGCCGTGAGCTCTGTGACTACCAGGACCTATAATCCTCAGTTGAGGGTTGTTTTTTCCATTGATTGATTGATTGATTTTTTTTTAGGGAGAGTGGAAGGGAGGGAGGGGGTGGGGGAAAAGAGAAAAACATCGATTGGTGCCTCCCGCATGGGCACCGACAGGGCTGGGCATCGGACCTGCAACCGAGGTACATGCCCTTGACTGGGAATCAGACCCACGACCCTTCAGTGTGTGGGCTGCTGTTCCAGCCCTGAGCAGCAGCAGCTGTGGGGGCACCTGACTTATTTTGTATTAAAGAGAAAAGGGTGGGTTTCGTAGATGCTGAGGGCCTTCCCAGATGCGGTGGACTCTGCTGTGGTGTCAGGGAAAGGATGTTTCTGCAGGTTCCAGATCTCCCAGTTATGGGGTGTCAATACCACAGCCCCTGAGCCTCACTGCCCTCTAACCAATGGGATGAAACAGCCCCTCCAAGGGGATGGGAACAATGGTTATGAAATGTGCCATGCGGTGCCTGCCACCTGCATGGGCACCGCTTAGGCCGCGGTGCTCTCAGCTCCCTGCTGCGCCCCAGGACCTCCCTCTGCTGGCACCAGGGGCGAGGGGCGAGGGGCAGGGGCGCAGGTCCCACGGCCTTGGGAGCCCTGTACCTCATAGTGTGCTGGCACCTTGCGAATCGAGACCTCGTACTCGCGGAAGTGAGGGAAGATGCGCTCGTAGGTGTCACCGGCAGGGGCCACCTTGGGCCTGGGCAGCTGGATCTTTCCCAAGACGAAGCCATCGTGTATCTCCAGCTCCAAGCTGCCCACCGTCAGGCTCACTGAGTGGGGAGGCAAAGCCGTGAGGCCCGCAGGCCGAGGGGGGCCTGCCCCGCCCCATGCCTGGCCTCCAGGGCCAAGCTTTACCCCCGTAAAACCTGGGCCACAGCTTTCCAACCTAGCGGAGCGCTGGGCCTTGCTGGCGAGCGCGTTACAATGACAGGTGCCCTGGGTCCGTTCAAGGCCCATTCAAAGCTTGGAAGCTGGGCCAGGAGTCATGCGGGGTTGTAAGCACACCCCAGGAGTTCCTGCAGCCAGCAGCGCTGGCCCACACATGGGCGCTGAGGGCCCATGACCCTGACACCCTAGAACAGTGGTCTGGCCCTGGGTTCTGCAGGGCAGGCTTGTCACAGTCACAGCCCTTGCATCCGCACCGCAGGGGGAAGCTCCCCACTGAGTGGGCTTATTCTTGTCTCCCACCTCTGCAAAGAGTCTCCCACCTTTTCTCAGTGGCACCCCACCCCTCACTTCAGAGCTTCCCACTCTGACCCTGGGGAGTCCATCCCTCATGGAGGGAGGGGGGCGGGGGGGGGCTGGCCCCATCCTGTCTGCTGCCTGCTTCCCTGCGCTCAGCGCGTACAGACTCGCTTCCTCTCCAGAACCCGCTAAGCACACGGGCCTGGCCCCGTGGCCCCAGCACCGAGACTTTCCTCTGTGGGTAAACAATCCAGTTCCCTTTCCATCGCCAACAACTTGACTATTTTCATCTAACCCTTCTCCAAAGTCCTGACTCAGACTTGTTTTGCCTTGTCCGGAAGCTGAGCTGACATTGTGCATTATGGGAACACAGAGAACAGTCTAGACTGAGCCTCTGGCTGCACGGGACCCCCAAAGCCAAGCC